>PVHT020000066.1:21804642-21857713 GCA_004024745.2 Catagonus wagneri
TTCTGACTGGTGTGAGGTGGTACTTCATAGTAATTTTGTTTTTTTTGTTTTTTTTTTTTTGTCTTTTTGCCTTTATGTGGAGCTGCACCGCGGCATATGGAGGTTCCCAGGCTAGGGGTCTAACAGGAGCTGTAGCCGCCAGCCTTCGCCACAGCCACAGCAACGTGGGATCCAAGCCGCGTCTGCAACCTACACCACAGTTCACGGCAACGCCGGATCCTTAACCCACTGAGCAAGGCCAGGGATCGAACCCGCAACCTCATCGTTCTTGGTCGGATTCGTTAACCACTGAGCCACGAAGGGAACTCCACTTCATAGTAATTTTGATTTGCATTTCTCTGATAATCAAATCAGTGATGTTGAGCATTTTTTTCATGTGCTTGTTAGCCATTTGTATATCTTCTTTGGAGAAATGTGTATTCAAGTCTTTTGCCCATTTTTCCATTAGGTTGTTGGCTTTTTTGCTGTTGAGTTGTATAATTTGTTTGTACATTTTAGAGATTAAACCCTTGTCAGTTGCATTGTTTGAAACTATTTTCTCCCATTCTGTAAGTTGTCTTTTTGTTTTTTTTTATGGTTTCCTTTGCTGTGGACAATTCATTTCTGAGTGTTAGATTCACACCCACAATTGGGCCCTGGATGGGATACCCCTTCCTGCAGCAAACCCAGATACGTTCTCTAGGAGCTGTTCTTGAACTGTCTGATGGGTGTCTAATCTGGATTAGGTCTGGTCTCTCTTCCTCTATAACAACTACTGTGGACTGGTCTGTAATACAATGTTATGAATCTTCAGAAAACTTAAGTTCACTAAAGAATTTATAAATTATATAACTTCCTGGAGTTCCTTCTATGGCACAGTGGGATCCAGCAGTAGCATCTTTGTAGCACCAGGACACAGGTTCGATCCCTGGCCCAGCACAGTGGGTTAAAGGATCTGGGATTGCTGAACAACTGTGGCTCAGGTCTGATTCTTGGCCAGGGTTCTTGGATCCATATGCTGCAGAGCAGCCAAAACGGAGGGGGGAAAAATATATATATATATATAACATACATATATATATATTCCAATATGTAAACAGTACCTAGTATAGGTATGTAATGAAATAATGAAAGGAGTTCCAGTTCCTGCAAAAAAAAAAAAAAAAAAAAAACCTAGAGGGAGTTCCCAAAGCAGAAATGAATCCAACTAGGAACAATGAGGTTGTGGGTTCGGTCCCTGGCCTCGCTCAGTGGGTTAACGATCCGGCGTTACCATGAGCTGTGGTGTAGGTTGCAGATGCCGCTTGGATCCTGCGTTGCTGTGGCGTAGGCCGGCAGCTGTAGCTCCTACTTGACCTCTAGCCTGGGCACCTCCACATGCCTCTGGTACAGCCCTCAAAAGACAAAAAAACAAAACAGAACCAAAAAAAAAACCCGAAGAGTTCCTGTCGTGGCGCAGCGGTTAAGGAATCCGACTAGGAACCATGAGGTTGCGGGGTTTGATCCCTGGCCTTGCTCAGTGGGTTAAGGATCTGGCTTTGCCGGGAGCTGTGGTGTAGGTCACAGACGCGGCTCGGATTTGGCATTGCTGTGGTTGTGGTGTAGGCTGCCAGATACAGCTCCGATTCGACCCCTAGCCTGGGAACCTCCATATGCCGAGAGTGCGTCCCTAAAAAAAAAAACAAAACTGAAATTTTTACAGTAGAACCACTGACCTTTTTCAGAAAGCATCTGTTACAAGTGAATGACTAAGGAATCTGAATCTTGCATTGGTTTTAAATTTTAAAGCAAATGTCTAAAACAGAAGTAGACAAGGCACACTTTACATAAAATTTGGAACATTTATTTAGGCAAAAAAAAAATCCTCCAAACAAAAATCTGTACACACAACATTAATATCTAATATCTAAGTGATGTCCTGATTTAAAGTATAGCATGATTCATGTACAGGACACTCCCATTCACCTGGCCACAGTGAGACACGGTGCCTTCAGTCCAGATAACTGAGAACATTTGAAATGTATACATATTACACTTTCCAATGAATTTTTCATATCCTTTGAAAGGAGTTAAATACTTCCATCAGAATTCAAGCAAAAGATAAGCTTTTCTCACTCTCACGAATCAGTGATTTGAAATTTTTATTCTTACAGATTATATGAGAATATAAATCTTGGCATAACATCCTTCTTTTTTTTTTTTTTTTTTTTTTTTTTGGCTACACCCATTACATTCGGAAGTTCCCAGGCCTGAGATCAAACCCGAGCCACAGCAGTGACAACAGCAAATCCTTAGCAGGAAATTCCCACATCCTCCCATTTTTAAAGGGAAAAATACTCTCAAGAATTTCCTGCTTTTATGGAAGTATGTCTCAGCTTTCATTAGCTAAGTAGCTTCCTTTCTAAGCTGATTAAAATAAGCTTAAAAGAACCCAATTTGAATAATTTTCCAAAAATAAGTTCAAAATTAAGCACATTAATGAACTACATTTATGATTTCCCATAATTTTGGTAAATTTGGATTTTCTAAATATTCTTAATAGCCATTCTGTCTAGCTATGAAGTTAGGTTGTGCTGTCCAAATGACCATTGCTTCATCCAGAGGAGTGAGAAATTGCATTGATTTTCCCATAAGTTACCCCAAAAACTGGAAGAGGGGAAAAACAGGCAGAGAAAGCTCTTTCTTAGGCTACCAATCAGTTAACATAGAGTGTCTTAGGTAAGATTTGGAAATCAAAGAATGCATAATTAGGAGCATACATGTCATGCAAAACCTATGAAATACTAAAAAAGATAAAGCAATTACTCATTTAAAGCACACTCAGCAAAATTTCCTATCACACTGCTATTCTCATCACTGGATGAAGGCTGGATTAGCATTACTACTTAAACAGGTCATGAATTAACACAAAAAATGAAAAATGTGTCAATACAAAAGTGAATGGTAAAGATTAAACATCCAGTATCCACACAATTACTTGAAACTGCTACAGTGTATTTGAGAGGGAAACCCTAAATTTGTAAATCTCTCCCTAAGCTGTCTCAGAACACTACTCCAAAGCCCTAGCCATATAAAGTCCCCAAATAAGTAACATACAGATAAAACTGCCCACATCGGCTGACAGTGTGATACCGCCTTTAATTTACACCTTTAGTTTAATAATACTGTTTATTCCAAGATATAAGTTGAACAATAACCAAATAATGTAAACATACCATTAGAGGGCAGGAGAGGGGTAGGTTTCGACGTATATGATACAGTAAGTTTATTTTCTTGGCTACTCATGACCTCTTTTCAACCTGGGGTACCACTGCATATTGTTCTATTGGGGGGCTGGCACTAAGCCAAAAGCATGGTTCATTAGTTGATTCTATCCTAATTTAGCACATATTGAAACAAATATGTTTTCATTAAAATGTGCTCCAAAAGCCTAGAAGATGGCCCAATACTATTTTGAGCATGGCATAATTAAAAATATAGCCAAATAAAAGTGACTAATTAGAAAAAGGGCAAATTCAAAAGGTCCCACTAGCCATAGATCAATTCCTAGGCTGGATATACAGGACTGGTGTTTTAAAATGTAACTTTTTGATTCTTTGGAAGTTTGCAAACAAAAGATAGCATGAAATTAAATTCTTAGTAGCTTTATGGGATTCACCCCTACATTGGGTAATTCACTTAAACTGACTAGTGCCACTAAGTGGCATTTCTGTCCAGGAGTGAGGAGCAGCAATATCTAAGGTCAAGTCCTGGATCTGTGGGTCTGATATGATTTTTAAAATCCTCAACTGAGATCAGTAGCCACTGAGTCCTTGGCCAGAGAGTAAAGTAACTCCTTATTACTACTTGATTTGTTTCTTTTCAGCTGCAAAAAGAAAAAATTTTTTTAGAGTATAAGGACAATAGAAAAACTTTTTTTTTGCTATTTAGGGCCGTACCCACGGCCTATGGAGGTTCCCAGGCTAAGGGTCAAATCAGAGCTGCAGCTCCCAGCCTACACCATAGCCACAGCAAAGCAGGATTCGAGCCACATCTGCAACCTACACTACAGCTCAAGTCAATGCCAGATCCTTAACTCACTGAGCGAGGCCAGGGATCGAACCTGCATCCTCATGGAGGCTAGTCAGATTTGTTAACCACTGAGCCACGATGGGAACTCCAAAACTTACTTGATAGATAGAAGGAGATGCCTGGAGTTCCTGTTGTGGCTCAGTGGTAACGAACCCAACTAGTATCCATGAGGACACAGGTTCAATCCCTGGACTTGCTCAGTGGGTTAAGGATCCAGCGTTGCTGTGAGCTATGGCATAGGTTGCTCAAGATCTCGAGTTGCTGAGGCTGTGGCATAGGCCGGAAGCTGCAGCTCTGATTCGCCCCTAGCCTGGGAACCTCCGTATGCTGCAAGTGAGGCCCTAAAAAGCAAAAAAAAAATTAAAAAAAAAAAAAAGAATGAGATGCCTTATTTATTTTTGCTTTAATTTCACACTCTTGTTTTACTCAGTAACACCAACATGCATCATTATAGTCTTTAGTAGAACTAAACCTTGCTGCTGCTTGTGGACTGATGTAAGATAATTTGCAGCATCTGAGCATACCAATGATTTGAGCAATGAGTGATCCAACCCTAGTCTAAATTGTGCTTGAAACAGCACCTCTAAGCCACTGAAGAGGTAACCTTCGAAGGCACCAAGTACTGTTACATTCTAGTGTACAAATTCAAAAGTGAGGCCTACTAGATTCTACCTGTAGAGATAGGCCAGTTATGCCTTGTAATTTCAATTTATATGTATATATACTATATTTTAGCCAGATTCAAAACCTTATAAACAGTTCTGTGCCATAAGCAGATAAACAATTTTAAGAGCCATCCCAACCTCAAAGGCACTAAAATTTTTATGTATTTGGGATGTGACCACATTTTGTTTTTAAGACTCAGAAGTATCTGGCATTCCAGTTGTGGCACAGCGGTTAACAAATCTGACCAGGAACCATGAGGTTGCAGTGTTCGATCCCTGGCTTTGCTCAGTGGGTTAACGATCCGGCGTTGCTGGGAGCTGTGGTGCAGGCTGCAGACACGGCTCAGATCTGGCGTGGCTGTGGCTGTGGCGTAGGCAGGCAGCTGTAGCTCCAATTCGACCCCTAGCCTGGGAACCTCCATATGCTGCAGGTGTGGCCCTAAAAAGCAAAAAAAAAAAAAAAAAAAAAGACTCAGAAGTATCTGGCCATTACCAGTGCTCAAAGTAGTAACTTTAAATATATTTAGGTCTTCATCTATCAACAAGTTATTCTGAATAATGAAGGGACTGTTTTCTGTACATTTTTAGCCATTTCTGAGGACAATTTATAAAGACAAAAAACCTAGGATTAGCCAAGAAGGATCATGTACTTTTGTCTTGAATAGGATACAACAGAAACTTGAAGCCAAACTTCTCAAATAGGCTTTCCCTTACAATCACACAAGCTAGGAAACCTAGAAATGGTCTACACAGCTAGCGACTTTCAAACTATTGGGGCCGTCCTATTTTCTACATTTCGCCTTAGACATTTAAAACCCAGAGAAAGGGGGAAATTTGTAAAAGAAGTTTCCATTTTCTCTGAAATAAGTCTTAATCTGTGAAAATATATCTGACATCTATAAAAATCCCTTAAACCAATTAAGTCAGAATTAACACAAAATTTAATATGATTTTTAACCATTCTAAATACCTATTTTCTTTTAGTTTAAGTTTTCATTCCTGTGAAGGAATACCAAATAATTCAAGTATGGTTATTGTAAGAGTGGTCTGAAATGTGTATGTCAAAAATGTTATCAGCATACCAATAAGCCAGCTCCTTTCTAAATAAAAATACTTCCGAATAATCACGATTTAAACATAGCATTTAAAATCTCTATTGAAAACATTTTGACCACCTAAGAAAAAAAACAGTCATCTAAGACTGCAGATTAACCTTATTCACAAATTAAAATTTTAAATGGAAAATAAGTTTCTGGGTGACTTGCTGCCTCCCAACAGCATTACTGACATAATGATAACTGACTCTTCACTATAATGACCCTCTCAAAGGAAGGGCAACTGTCTAAAAAATATTTCCTTTTATACATTGAAACTAGAATCAGGAGTTTCCGTCGTGGCTCAGTGGTTAACGAATCCAACTAAGACCCATGAGGTTGCGGGTTCGATCCCTGGTCTCGCTCAGTGGGTTAAGGATCTGGCGTTGCCGTGAGCTGTGGTGTAGGTTGCAGAGGTGGCTCAGATCCCGTGTTGCTGTGGCTGTGGCGTAGGCCTGCGGCTACAGCTTCAATTAGATCCCTAGCCTGGGAACCTCCATATGTCACAGGTGCGGCCCTAGAAAAGACAAAAAAAAAAAGGAAAAAAAGACACTAGAATCATATTTAACAAGTCTAATTAATTCTTCTCGTTTATTTTTGGCAGTGAGACATAGACATCTTTCCCCAACCTTATGAAAACATTAAGATACATGTATTTTGAAACCAATGAAATTTAACCTCTTGTGGCAGAATTTACTGTTGGTAACTGCATTTTTTAAGTGCCCTGTCTAGTCTCTATTCCACTGAACAAAATGCCTTTGAAACAGAGGGAAAAGGGTGGTCAGTTTTAGCAGCTGTGAAAACGTGAATTTTAAAATTCACGTTTTCACAGCAATGTGACATAGATTCAGACAGTTCGTCTCTAACACAGAATGCTGTAATATTTTATACTGTGGTGCTTGGGGAAAAATTTCTAGCAAGTAACCAGTAGTCTGTGTAGGAAGCCGCAGCCCATGCTTCCGGGAGGAAATGTGAAGAACAAGCTCCTCCTCACTGCCTCAGGAGAGGTGGGCTCCAGTTTAAAACTACAGCACAAGAGCAGACCTTTTCCCATGTCCTAAACTCTAGTCTCTCTTAGCAGTTTTTCTTTTAATGTATTTTCTGCCAACTTCCGGGCATCAGTCAGTGAGTAGCTTTTACAAGGAGAGAACTCAGATTTCCATTCTTTCACGTTAAGAAGGACATCTTATAAAAGATACACAGAGAATAAAGGCTTTTTATACAGAAGCAGTATAAAATTTACAACTTAAGCTGTGCCAGAAATCAGGCTGACAGCTTGTCTGAAGCTGCAGATTGACTGGAAGGGACTTCAAGGTATCAGAAAAGTCTGACCTAAGGGTTCATGCAAACGTCATCATAAAACTGTAGAATTTTAAGCACAGGTAAGTTCAAACACTGAAAGATGTGGAAATTTTCCTAAAAGGCAATGATGAAGGAAGAGACCCTTCTTGCCTTATAAGTTAAAAATCACAAGACAAATCAGACTGTTCACATGGGCAGTACTGTACATTGTCAATCCCAAACTGATATTATGACTCTTGTCATAGAAACTCCCCCAAACATCACAGAGGGTAAGATATTCCAAGTGGACCTATCACAAAAAGAATTTCTGTGACTCAATTATCGAATTATCTATGGCTATCAATTTAGTCTGGCCTGGGGCTGCTTTTTACAGGGAGGGGGTCTTCCATGGCGAACAATGTGTTTTTCTAAGCTGTCCAGAATGGCCACTGCAATCTGCTGGACATGGGGATCTGTCTGTTCATGTTCTTTGATGTTGTATAAATGCTGCAATCCTCCTTCCTCGATCAACATGCTGCAGTACCTTGAGGCTGAAAGAAAATAGGAGAAAAAGCTTTTCTTAAAACATTTAACTCATTTTTTGGTAGGATAATTTTTATTTTTTCACTTAAATTTAAGCTATTTTGTTATTGCCCACTAACGTAAGCTATTGACACCTTTTTTTTTTTTTGTCTTTTTGCCTTTTCTAGGGCCATACTCGCTACACGTGGAGGTTCCCAGGCTAGGGGTCTAATGGGAGCTGTAGCCGCAGTCCTATGCCACAGCCACAGCAAGGCGGGATCCGAGCCGTGTCTGCAACCCACACCACAGCTCACGGCAACGCCGGATCCTTAACCCACTGAGTGATGCCAAGGATTGAGCCTGCAACCTCATGGCTCCTAGTCAGATTCGTTAACCACTGAGCCACGACGGGAACTCCACCCTATTGACACCTTGATTTTAGACTTCTTAGCCTCCAGAACCAAGAGACAAAACACTCCTGCTGTTTCAAGTCATTCATTTTTGGTACTTAGTTACAGTAGCCCTAGGAAACTAAAACACCATAGAATGAAGATTAAGTGGCTCATTAAGTCTATGTCCTTAAAAATCACTTCAAACACAATTTAGAAATGGCTTTCCTGTGCAAGGAAACTTTCATCTGAAAAAGAAAAACAGTTCTTTTTTTGGTACATACGATTCTTGCTGCAGACGTGTTGCATGGCCCAAACTGCCCACAGCTGGACACCTGGTGTTGTGAAACAGCCAAGTAATGGGAAAAATGGATTAAAGGACCTAAAGGTTCAAAAGAAAGGAATAAAAGTTACATTCTATACTTAGGGTTATTTTCTAAAGCAATGATTCCTGACCTTCTCACTCCAGAAATTTCATCCTATTTTTAAAATAATATAAATGAGCTATAGAGATGTTCTATCTTCTCTTTGTCTTAGTCATTCGATAAAGGATTATATTCAGACAAAAGTCTTAGTACAGAAGATGGAAGGTGATCAGAATAACGTACTTTTTCTCAGAATCACCTTTTGGTCTTGGAAGATACACATCTGAAGAATAGCAGACCCTGGTTTGGAAACTTAGATAAGCAGAACTTAGCTGGTAAGTAACCAGTAGAACACCATGAAGGAGGTCTAGACTTAGCCTTTTTATTTTTAGTAGTCTTCTGCCCCAAAATATGTAGAACATAAGTTGGAATCAAAAGTTCTGGCAGTATCTGCATTTATAAAGTAGACAACAAAATAAATTGCAATAATATTATTTATTCAGCAATCTGGAAAACTTCAGTAACTTAGTAACTTTAGTAACTTATCAAGTAACTTATCAGCAATCTGGAAAACTTCAGTAACTTAGTAACTTTAGTAACTTATCAAGTAACTTTAGTAACTTATCAAGTAACTTATCAATAACTTTAGTAACTTATCAAGTCACCTAACTGCACAGAGTTAGAATCTAGTATATACTTTAATAAATTATTATAAACTATTTCCCCAAACAAATCAGGGTGCTACTTCTAGTTCTTTAAATGTATTTTCTTTAGACCTCCCCACATTAATACTCCTAAAATCTTCGATCCCTATTTTTTTGTTGTTGTTGTTGTTGTCTTTTTATGGCCAAGCCCACAACATATGGAAGTTCTCGGGCTAGGAGTCAAACTGGAGCTGTAGCTGCTGGCCTACACCGCAGCCACAGTAACACCAGATCCTTAACCCACTGAGTGAGGCCGGGGATCGAACCCACGTCCTTATGGATACTAGTTGGGTTTGTCACCACTGAACCACGACAGGAACTCCCCCTGTCCGTATTTATCTCTCAAAACTCAGCTCAGAACTCTTCCTCTAGAAGCTTTTTACCATTTTCCGTGCAGATTTAAGTACTTTCATCTGCAGTTCCACAGCATTCTAAGCACATAACTAGCATAATAGCAAATTATATCTGATTCATGTTTACTTTTCCTCACTAGGCTGTAAAGTGCTTATATGGAAGTACTGTATCTTACTGATCTTTGAATTTCAAGAGCATAGAACAAGCCCTTATCTTCACTTACTGTAGAATGAAGGAAGGACTGATGAATGATAGGCAGCAAATTAAGGTAAAAATACCTTGCTTATTTTAAGGCTAGTACGAGGAAAGATGCCTGAGGGGAAAATTATACCTTTAATAGAAATGACCTCTAGGCAGATAAAATGACTAGGTTACTGGCTTAGTATTAATTATCTTGCTAATTACCTGTATGCCACCATCTCACACTCTGGAGTTGGCCATTTCAAAATAGCTGAATGCTGAAAGACACAAGACACACAAGAAAGGATTGCAGTATTTATTTAGCATTGCATTATGAGGTCTGGAGAGTTTAGCCATCATGAATGTTGTTTGTATGCTTCTAGAAAACACTAAATTACCCTACCAGATCATCCAGAAGAGAATTCCTCTGGCTTCGACTCAGTGTCCAAGCTTGTTCACCTCTAGATATTAAATGGGCAATAATTCCAGCTGCAAAGTAACTGACTTCCACTTCAACACTATGTAGGAGGCTACTAATGTGGTCTATAAAATCTTTCCACATTAATTCAGAATGTAATTCTTGTACTTCAGCTATATTATTCTGGAAACAAAGAAGATACAAAAATTAATACATTTATTATTAAAAAAAGTAATATATACATAGTAAATGGCTAAAGACGCTTTGCATTCTAAGAAAACAGAGATTGCAATGATTTAAACTTATATCTACATATGGACAAAAGATGAGGACTGTTGATATGTTAGCACAGTGGATTATAGGTGATTTATTCCTCTCCTCCCCAAACAATAAAACAATAAATACAAAAGTGAGTTCCTTTTCAGGTAAGATAGTGAACTTGGATAACCTAAAAATTTTCTTGCTATAAAATATCTAGAAGTGCTGGGTGAAAAATAGCCTATAAACTTTAAATATGTAACTTTTTTTGCTGGGACAAAATGCAAATAGGAAATCATATTAGAGCATAATAGGCTGTCACCAGCCTGAAGGAGCAGAAGAACTGGGTTTTATTAGTTATGCAAGGGCAGAGGATCTGGAATGGCTGTGGCTGTGGCTGTGGCTGGCAGCTTTGGCTCTAATTCGACCCCTAGCCTGGGAACTTCCATGTGTCAAGGGTGTGGCCCTAAAAAGCCAAAAAAGAACCCGCATCCTCATGATACTAGTTGAATTCCTTTTTTTTTTTCTTTTTAGGGCCGCACCTGTGGCACATGGAGGTTCCCAGGCTAGGAGCTGAACTGGAGTCACAGCTGCCAGCCTACACCACAGCCACAGCAACGCAGGATCCGAGCAGTGTCTGCAACCTACACCACAGCTCACAGCAATGCCAGATCTTTAACCCACTGAGTGAGGCCAGGGATTGAACCCACAATCTCATAGTTCCTAATTGGATTCGTTTCCGCTGCGTCATGGTGGGAAGTCCACTAGTCGTATTCTTTCTTTTTTTTTTTGTCTTTTTGCCTTATCTAGGGCCGCACCTGCGGCATATGGAGGTTCCCAGGCTAGGGGTCTAACAGAAGCTGTAGCCGCCGGCCTTCCCCACAGCCACAGCAACGCGGGATCCGAGCTGCGTCTGCAACCTACACCACAGCTCACGGCAACGCCGGATCCTTAACCCACTGAGCAAGGCCAGGGATCGAACCCACAACCTTACGGTTCTTAGTCTGATTCGTTAACCACTGAGCCACAAAGGGAACTCCAAGATGATAAAATATTTGACCCTTCATCTTTGCCCCCAAATCCTAGAGGGCTCACTTTAACACATATCCAATACATTTTGGAATATCTGATTTGTTAAACAGTTGTTTAAGCAGCAATTATTAATTACCAAATACAGAATCTCAGAACACTTGTAGGTAAGTGATATTTTTCAATGAGATATTTTTTCCTGACTATAAAAGTAAAACATGTATACAGTGAAGCTTTGTACTATACAAAAAATATAAGTATGTAATTTTTATTTTTCCTTTCAGTGTGGTAAAAATCTTAATGTGTATATATATAGTTTTTGTTTTGTTTTGTTTTCCTCTTTTTAGGGCCACAGGTGCGGCATATGGAGGTTCCCAGGCTAAGAGTCTAATTGGAGTTGTAGCTGCCAGAGCCACGGCAATGCCAGATCCGGACTGCGTCTGCAACCTACACCACAGCTCACAGCAATGCCGGATCGTTAATCCACTGAGCGATGCCAGGGATCGAACCTGCAACCTCATGGTTCCTAGTCAGATTTGTTTCTGCGGCGCCATGACGGGAACTCCTATATACAGTTTTATTGCCTGCTTTTTTCACTTAATTATATGTGCTTTCTAATGTCATTTAACTGTTTACAAATAGAGTGGCATCTTTCTATGTGTTACCTCAAATGGAAATAATTACAGCTTAAAATTATCAGAAAATACTTATATCTTACCAAAAGTCCTAGGACTTTCTGTTGAATGGATGACTCAGTTGGGAATGACTGTAAAAAGAAAGAAAAACCTATAACTAAAGAACCAAATGCAATAAACAAATGCTTAAATCACTAGATGAATGTCAAAACTGTAGGCTAAATTCCCATTCTAACCTCTAGAACCCTCATGAAGAGTTCTAACCCTTGGTTTTCAATAAAGTGTCTGCAAGTGGTTGGAGATTCATCTGTGAGGTTCCAAAGTGCACTCAAAGTAAACTTCAAAGTAGTGTCCACTGAATTTTGATTGGTTTTCTGCTTCACTATTTGAAGAAGTTGCTGAAAGGAAGAAAACAATTAATTTCGAATTATTGAGTTATTATAATTAGTGGTAATAACATGGACTAATAAATACATGAGGATTAGTTTCATGGCTTAAAATCTTTCCTATAAAGGTGTTTACAACATAAGAAATGAGGAGCTGCCATCGTGGCTCAGCAGAAACAAACCTGACTAGCATCCATGAGGATGCAGGTTTGATCCCTGGCCTTGCTCAGTGGGTTAAGAACCTGGCATTGCCGTGAGCTGTGGTGTAGGTTGCAGACATGGCTAGGATCTGGCATTGCTGTGGCGGTGGTGTAGACCAGCAGCTACAGCTCTGATTCAACCCCTAGCCTGGGAACCTCCGTGTGCCACAGGTATGGCCCTAAAAAGACAAAAACAAAAACAAAGAACAAAAAACAAACAAACAAACAAAAAACATAACAAATGACCCCTTGGATCAGACTTTTCCTTCAACAAGAAAACAACAGAGCAGAGTTCCCATCGTGGCTCAGCAGTTAACGAACCTGACTGGCATCCTTGAGGACGCAGGTTTGATCCCTGGCCTCGTTCAGTGGGTTAAGGATCCGGCGTTGCCATCAGCTGGGGTGTAGGTCGCAGACGCGGCTCGGGTCCCGTGTTGCTGACGGCTACAGCTCCGACTGGACCCTTAGCCTGGGAATGTCCATATGCCGCGGGTGTGGCCCTAAAAAGACAAAAAAACAACAAAAAAAAACCAAACAAACAAAAAAAGAAAACGATAGTGGATTTTTATAAATACTTCTGCTTTGTTCTGATCATATCTATAATCTAATCACCTGTAAATAATATGAAAAGCAAAATGATTAAAGCTTAGAACCACCTATGTTACCCAATTGGTCACACATATACTCATTTCAGATCCTGGGATAAAAAAGGTGGAAAGGGGTGAAGGAGGAATAAAGCTAATATTTACTAAACATCAGCAAATTATATCCTATATTGTAATACTGTCATCCTTATTTTTCAGGAGAAGAAATTGAGCCTGAGAAATATTAGGTTATTTGATCATAGTCAACTTAGAGAAAGAACTGGAAGACCTAACTGTTTCTAACTCCAGGTTTTCCTTGAGAAAAAAAAAAAAAAGGACAAACTATACACAATAGTAAGAGAATTAAAGTCTAAATTTGATTTAAATAAGATAATAGCTGGAGTTCCCATCATGGCTCAGTGGTTAGCGAACACAATTAGCATCCGTGAGGGTTTGATCCCTGGCCTTGCTCAGTGGGTTAAGGATCTGGCATTGCTGTGAACTGTGGTGTAGGTCGCAGACACAGTTCAGATCCCACTGGACCCCCTACCCTGGGAACCTCCATATACCATGGGTGCAGCCCTAAAAAAAGAAGACAAAGAGACCAAAAAAAAAAATAATACAATAGCTTTAAAATTCTATTTGTAATTGATTTCTATCATAGCTTTAACCTAAGAAATTTAAGCTTGAAAAAAATATTTTAAAATAAGGCCTACATAAGGTATGCATAATTCCATTTTTAGACTATACTTTTGGGCATAAAAGGGAGCTCTGCTACAACAGACACAAGTATCATTAATGAGCACTATTACTTAGAGTTACATACAAGTCGGCAAAAAAAAAAATTTTTTTTTTTTTTTTGTCTTTTCCAGGGCCCTACCCGCAGCATTTGGAAGTTCCCAGGCTAGGGGTCAAATCGGAGCTAGAGCTCCTGGCCTACACCACAGTCACAGCAACACCGGATCCAAGGTGCATCTGTGACCTACACCACAGCTCACAGCAACACTGGATCCTTAATCCACTAAGCAAGGCCAGGGATCGAACCCACAACCTCATGGTTCCTAGTCGGCTTCATTTCCACTGCACCACGATGGGAAGTCCTTAATGCCAATTTAATTATTTGTTTCCTTATCTGTAAACTGTGGGTGATAATTAAGAGATTAAAAATTAAAAAGGTAGTTAGCATCGTCATTATTACTACTATAAATTCCTGCTAATTCCTACTTAAACAAAACTTAATTTTCTCCCAAAGCATGAATAGACTACTGCTTTAAAATATTTCAATGTATCTCTTAGCATATCCTTTAATAATCTTTTTTTTTTTTTTGGCTTTTGTCATTTTAGGGCCGCACCCGCAGCATATGGAGGTTCCTAGGTGAGGGGTTGAATGGGAGCTGTAGCCACCGGCCTATGCCCCAGCCACAGCCACAGCCACAGCAACATCAGATCCAAGCCGTGTCTGTGACCTACACCACAGTTCATGGCAACGCTGGATCGTTAACCCACTGAGCAAGGCCAGGGATCAAATCCGCAATTTCATGGTTCGTACTCAGATTCATTAACTGCTGCGCCATGACTGGAACTCCTTAATGATCTTTTTTTCCTCTTCATTTAATCTTCATAACTGTATAAAGCATTTTTACTATCTCTAAGAAAACTTATGTGAACTGCCTTAAATCACACAGCAAGTAAGTGTGGGAATAAGTCTGGATATATTGAATACAGAATTCCTACTTCCTTTATACAACTGGATCCTTAACTGGCTGCACCACAGGGGAATTCCTACATTACTTTTTTGATTCATATCACTGTTATTATGTTTATTAGACTGTATTATGACCAGGTCTACCTATTTTCTTTACTACACAGTGACTTTTTTTTTTCCAGGCCACACCCATGGCATTCAGAATTTTCCAGGCAAGGAATCAAACTCCAGTCACAGGCTGGTGGCTATGGCTCCAATTGGACCCCTAGCCTGGGAACCTACGTATGCCACGGGTGCGGCCCTAGAAAAGTCAAAAAGACAAAAAAAAAAAAAAAAGATCAATAGGTAATATATTAAGGCCTACATTTAAAACTCCCATTCCTGTCCTCATCTACCCCACTCTTTGCAATTGCATAAGTAACCATTTTATTAATTTCTGACATATCCTTTCAGTGTTTCTTTGTACAGACACAAGCAAAAATAAAATATTTTCATTTCTCCCCTTACTTATACAAAAGGTATATATTAATATACACTATTCTGCATCTTTCTTTCTTCACCTAAGTATATCCTGAAGATATATCAGTGCTTACAGAGGTCCCTCGTTCTTTCTTTTTTTTGTTTTTGGCTTTTTGTAGGGCTGCACTCACGGCATATGGAGGTTCCCAGGCTAGGGGTCTAATTGGAGCTGTAGCCGCAAGGACTATACCACAGCCACAGCAATGCAGGATCCGAGCCGTGTCTGCAACCTACACCACAGCTCACGGCAACTCCCGGATCCTTAATCTACTGAGCGAGGCCAGGGATCGAATCCGCAACCCTATGGTTCCTGGTCGGATTCGTTAACCACTGCGCCATGACAGGAACTCCTCTCATTCTTTCTTCTAAGCCACAAAATATTCTTAATCACTAGGCCATCAGGGAACTCCTACTGTGAATTTCTTATGGGCAGGTATTACAGATACAATTCAGTGTAGATCCATAACACCTAACAATGTGGTAGATACCTGATGAGTATTCTATACAGGTCAAATGAATGAGTTACTTCCTCATTGCATAGATAATTTTTCTTTTTCTTTTTTTCAGGGCCACACCTGCAACATATGGAGGTTTCTAGGCTAGGGGTCAAATCGGAGCTGCAGCTGCTGGCCTATGCCATAGACACAGGATCTGAGCTATGTCATATATATATGACTGAGTCACTCTGCTGTACAGCAGAAATTGACAGAACATAGAACACCAACTATAACAGAAAACACAAAAATCTTAAAAAAGTAAAATAAAATAGGAGTTCCCGTCGTGGCTCAGCGGAAACAAATCCGACTAGGAACCATGAGGTTGCGGGTTCGATCCCTGGCCTCGCTCAGTGGGTTAAGGATCCGGTGTTGCCGTGAGCTGTGGTGTAGGTTGCAGATGCAGCTCGGATCCCATGTTGCTGTGGCTGTGGTGTAGGCCAGCAGCTGTAGCTCCAATTAGACCCCTAGCCTGGGAACCTCCACATGCTGTGGGTGTGGCCCTAAAACAACAAAAGACAAAAAATAAATAAAATAAAATAAAACATAAAATGTCAGAAGATACTCAACACTTCTTGAAAACAATGAAAGTGAAAACTGTTTAGGGGTTTGTACAGACTTACCCTGACAATGAAGAGCTCAGCACCAAGCTGTGCAGTTTGTTCTGTAGAAAGCTGCAAGCCAAGTAGAAGACAAAGTAAATGTCCAAGAATTCACTAGTGTAAGTTTACTGTTAACAGTACTGTTAACAGATTCCAAAGGTCAGACTAAAATTCTGATCAACCTGGAGTTCTGTAATATTGAATGCAATTTGAATAAGAACACTGGCAGAGAGGCTTATAAACCTTACTAAGCACACTGATCTGGGGAAAAATAATAACTGTCATGGCAAACAGCTTTCCATAGAAAATTATTCAACAAGAGTTCAGGCACCTTGGCAGCCAGAATGGAAATGATTGCAACTGCCATCCTCTGCATGTTTTGATCCTCATGGTTGCAGAGCCATTGCATGACAAGCTTGGCTGCTTCGAACCTGAAAACACACAGAGTTTCATGAATTAATCCTGGGGGCTCCAGCACAGTTTCATAGGTCCAGCAGGAAACTGATGCTACAATTTAGGTAGGTGAAAAGGAAAGGGAAAATTTCTCCCATCTGACATAGAATAACAAGTACATCCAGTGTTTTAGAGATGATGCCTCATTATTAATTCTGACAACTCTTCATAAAGCAACAAAAGTTTGGAAAATACGGTCAAAACTACCTGGCATTCATCTTCTAGAACTAGTAACATATTTCTATTCTATAGTGATTACTATATACTTTAGTAATAATTTTTAGTATTTTCTGGGTTCCTCCCATTACCTAGCACAATGGGAACATTCATTCATTCATTCCAAACATTTATTGAGCCTCTGCTTTGTGCCAGATACTGTTCTTGGTGCTGGAGATGGAGTAGTGAAAAAAAGAAAAATATCTCTACTCTCATAGAGTTACACTCTAGTGGGGAAGAGAGATAATAAGTCAAATAAATAAATAAAATAGGAGTTCCTGTCGTGGCTCAGTGGAAACGAATCAGACTAGGAAACATGAGGTTGTGGGTTTGATCCCTGGCCTTGCTCAGTGGGTCAAGGATCTGGTGTTATCATGAGCTGTGGTGTAGGTCACAGACTCGGCTCGGATCCTGCATTGCTGTGGCTCTGGCGTAGGCTGGCGGCTACAGCTTTGATTGGACTCCTAGCCTGGGAACCTCCATATGCTGTGGGTGCGGCCCTAAAAGGCAAAAATAAAAATAAGCAAAGTATATAGTATGTTTAGGTATTTACATAAACTATAGAGAGAAAAAATGAAGCAGGAAGAGAGGATATGATATGCTGAAACTTTATTAGTCCCCAAACATGCCCATAAATATGAGGTAATATAGCCTGGTAGTTAAAAGCAGATTCTGAAGCTCTTTGAATTCTGGGGTTGGAATTCTAGTTCTACCTAATGTTATTGATAATAGTAAAATAAATTATTTTATCATGTGTGGCAAGGCAGTTAGGTCATTAAGAACATCATATACTTATGAGTCAGCTTGGATTCAAATATCACCTTCACCACTTACTAACTCTGGGACCCTGGGCAACTTTCTTAATCTCTTTGAACTTCAATTTTCTTGTCTCTAAAATAGTAAGATCTATTCCATAGGACTGTTGTGAGAATTATATGTCAGACATAAAGCTTAAGATTTAGCACAGAACTTGGCACATACTAAGCTTTTGATATAGGTTAATTTTTACTAGTACTGACTTCCTCTGTGCCTTTATTTGTGCAGTTCCCACAACACAATACAACCAACTCAACAAACTCTCATTTTCTTTCTTTTTTTTTCCCCAGCTGTGCCCATGGCATGCAGAAGTTCCTGGGCCAGGGATCGAACCCATGCCACAGCAGTAACCTGAGCCACAGCAGTGACAATGCTGGATCGTTAACGATTAGAGCACTGGGGAACTCCAACCAGCTCTCATTTTCAAAGCAATAAAGCATGGATATAAAAAGTAGAAGCTCTGGAATCAGTCTGAATTTAAATCTAAATTCTGCTACTTACTATCTTATCACCTTGAGCAAGTTACTAAACTTCTCTGTGCCTCTGTTTTCCTCATCTGTAAAATGAAGATTACAAAAGTAACAATTTCACAGGATTGTTGCAAAGACTGAATAAGCATATGTAAAACACTTAGCACAGTGCCTGGTAAGTGCTTTACACATTAGTTGTTATCTTTATTATCTTAAATATCATCATTAGCATGAAATCTTTGATGATTACCAAGAAGATGGAATTTTGCCCTTCTTGTTTGGGGGCCCAGTACATTCTGTTATCCTCTTCTATGAAAGATTGTATTTGATTATATTCATAGATTCATTTATTCATCCATCTATCCATTAAACAACTACTTAAATGCTAAGGACTACAGGGAAAGATTTAACTAATCACCGTCTCTGACCACAAAGAAACTCAATTCTAGCTGAGTGCACTGGCTACATAAGAGGTAGGTAAACTACAGCCTACTTTGAGTGATTTTATAACTGTGGGCCCAGCTGCCCATTCTCTAAAGTTTAATTGGAATGTGTTTGTTTATAAAGTGTCTATGGCTGCTTTGGAGGTACCATGGCAGAGTGAAGTAAGTGCAACAGAGACTCTATGGCTCACACACCTGAAATATTTAATATCTGCTCCTTTAAGAAAAAGCTTGCCAACTTCTGGGGAAGTTTCAATTTTCTTTAGTAGATTATGTCTTTCCTATATATGACTTAATGTGCTCAATACAGATGCTCAACATATTTACAAAATAAAATTAGTAATTTACATGAGATATATGTAGTTTTTTTTTTTTTTTTTGTCTTTTTGCCTTTTATGTAGAGCCGCACCCGCAGCACATGGAGGTTCCCAGGCTAGGGGTCTAACAGGAGCTGTAGCTGCTGGCCTACACCACAGCCACAGCAACGCGGGATCCGAGCCGCGTCTGCAACCTACACCACAGCTCACGGCAACGCCGGATCCTTAACCCACTGAGCGAGGCCAGGGATCGAACCCGCAAATTCATGGTTCTTAGTCGGATTCGTTAACCACTGAGCCACGAAGGGAACTCCAAGATATATGCAGTTTTATTTTATCCAAACCTTTTATTTCAAACAGTAAATGGAACACCTCAATCTTCAGCCACGTCAAATAACAGTGTACTGTTATCTAAATAGAAGTAAATCACAGTAACTTACTGCTTGAGAAATATAATTCCCATTAAATCATAAAGTATAAATTTCTTTTTCAAAATATCATCACTAAAAATTATATTTTAAAATAGCATATGAAAAAAAATCACCTTTTAACTCCCAAATCCCATCTTAGAAAGTAAGGGAACCCTTTATACTTACTGGAATCCAGCTATACAGTTTCACTTAACCTCTGCTTTCAAGCTTCTTCTATAATTCAATATCAATAACAATAATAACAAGAGGTATGATATAGAGAAAAGAACACTGGACCTAGAACTAGAAGATTTGAGTCTTTCTAGCCTTGCAGTTAGCAGTCACAAAACCATGGGCAAGACACTGAATTTCTATATGCCTCAGTTCTAGTCTAAAAGCTATAATCAGGAGTTCCCTTCGTGGCTCAGTGGTTAACGAATCCGACTAAGAACCATGAGGTTGTGGGTTCTAATCCCTGGCCTTGCTCAGTGGGTTAAGGATCTGGCGTTGCCGTGAGCTGTGGTGTAGGTTGCAGACGCGGCTCGGATCATGCGTTGCTGTAGCTGTGGCGAAGGCCGGCAGCTACAGCTCCTGTTAGACTCCTAGCCTGGGAACCTCCATATGCCATGCGTGCGGCTCTACATAAAGGCAAAAAGACAAAAAATAAAATAAAATAAAAGCTATAATCAATATAAACTCTTAAGCAAAGGGCTATGAGAATAGGGGCCAATCTGCCGTCATTAATGTCAGAGCACTAAATTTGAGAAAGTAGACTTAGCATCCAAAAAGCAACAAACAATCCCATCCACTAGATTAATATTCTAGTTGGCAAGAAATAACTCAAGGCATATTTCTAAAATTCCACTTTTCCCCAGGAATATTCTTTTTTTTTTTTTGTCCTTTTGCCTTTTATGCGGAGCCGCACCCGCGGCATATGGAGGTTCCCAGGCTAGGGGTCTAACAGGAGCTGTAGCTGCCGACCTTCGCCACAGCCACTGCAACACGGGATCCGAGCTGCGTCTGCAGCCTACACCACAGCTCACGGCAACGCCGGATCCTTAACCCACTGAGCAAGGCCAGGGATCGAACCCGCAACCTCATGGTTCTTAGTCGGATTCATTAATCACTGAGCCACGAAGGAACTCTCCCAGGAATATTCTAGTTGGCAAGAAATATTCACCAGGAATATTCTAGTTGGCAAGAAATAACCCAAGACATATTTCTAAAATGCCACTTTTCCCCATTAAGTTTTACTTATCACTTGCCTGTTAAATGGAACATCCTGAAGAATCCGGTCACTGCAAAGTGAAAGCAGGCAATTCTTCTGTAACTAAAGAACCAAAGGGACAAAAAAAAAAAACACTGAATAAAATATTACTTTGTTAGTTTTTAACCAGGGGTAGCCTCTAAATTAAGAAAAAAAAAGATTGATTAAAAACACCACTTATTTCTTACAACCTTTATTCTGCCACTTACTGTTCAAAGACGGACTTCTACTGGTTCCATATAAGTTTATTTGCACATATTTTTTGTCTTTCATGTGTGCGTGTCTTTTTTTTTTTTAGGGCCACACCTGTAGCACATGGAAGTTCCTAGGTTAGGGGTTGAATAGGAGCTGCAGCTGCCCGGCCTACACCACAGCCACAGCAACACCAGATCTGAGCCATGTCTGCGGCCTATACCACAGCTCACAGCAATGCTGGATCCTTAACCCAGTGAGAGAGGCCAGGGATTGAACCCATGTCTTCATGGATACTAGTCAGGTTCGTTATGGAAATACATAGGATAACTCCAGTTAATCTCTCCCTTCTGGTGGCCTTTGAGTGAGTTCTGCTTTGTCTTTTGTCTACCTGGTTTCCCACATCTAGCCTAAAGTTCATCTAGTTTGACAACTACCCTCAATGAGGGAAGCTGGCTTTGATGACCCACTCATCAATCTGGGTTGCCATTGTTGCTTGGTTTGGGGCCTCTGAGTATTTTTTTTAACTAACTTATCAACTCATTATTAAATTTTAAAAGTTAAAAATAGCGTGACTGGGTCATCTTGCTGTGCAGCAGAAAATTGACAGAACACTATTAGTCAGCTATAATGGAAAAAATAAAAATCACTATATAAATGAAAAAAAAGTTAAAAATACAATTCAAGCAGCATTTTTAGTTTTCATCCTGAGGATAGGACAGGTTTTGTAGTCTGCTGGAAATAGAAAATCCATGTCTTATTCATTTATCTATACCAGTACTTAGGTACTGAGTACTTGATTTTTGGAGTTCCTTGGCCAGGGACCAGATCTGAGCCACAGCTGCTGACCTTCGCTGCAGCTGTGGTACCGGATCCTCAACCCACTGCACTGGGCCAGGGATCAAACGTACATCCCGGGGCTCCAGAGATGCCAACAATCCCACTGCACCACAGAGGGAATATGAGTATTGAGTACTTGAGCACTGAGCCGGTGCCTGGCTCAGAGCAGAAGCTCTATGCCTATGACTATTTGCTGAAGTTACCATGAACTCATGGTCTAGGTGCAAGAGGAGATTTGTATGGCTTGCATTATTCTCCTCAATGTTTAGATTTAAATACTTCTAGGCGAGGAATGGATTCTTTAGTTTTCCACTTCTCTACTGTCTTGCACTCAATCATACCACAAATTTATTACTTCATAGCCTCCAAAGGCACTTGAATTTCCAGCCTTGGTCTACTAAAATGAACTGTATAGAGGTGGAAGATGGGTTGGAGACACTAAAAGGACTACTTGAATGGGAATTTCCATATGCATACCTGCTGGTGATTGGGAAAATGTTCCATGGCTTTGAGCAGCAAGTGGGTCACATCAGCCAGGAGTCGGACAGGCATTCCTGCAGCAAGATCCTGCTTGGTTAAGTTAAATACACAGGCGCTTGCAGCAAGTTGCACTGGCAAATTCATAGGGTGGTTTCTCATCCCAGTAACCACAAGCTGGAAAAAAAAAAATTAGTTCTCTTAAACCAGCTTATGAATATAACAAGCCCTCTTCCTATAGCAACATTACTTTGTTGATCTTTAACCTCTTCTAAGATGTCTTAAGTATTTTTTTTATCTTCATGTAAAGAGCCTAGGACATAGCAGTTACTCACCAATATTTAGTTCCTGCCCAGGTGGTCAAGTTGTTCATATCCAGAGATTTTTTTCTGTAAGGCTAATGAATCTCTTCTATTCAGGGAAAACATCTTTGTATTTCCAAGGTCTAGTTCAGTGCCTGTTACACACTAAGCACTAGATAAATTCTTAGTGACTTGAACAGAGTAAACTAGTAGCAAACTTAACTTTAAAATCCCATTATTCAGTTCCTTGAGAACACCGCTGAAGTTAATCCATTTCAGTAGGTAACTACTTCTCTCCTTTTTCCCTCTCCTCAAATCCCCAAAAAATCCTCCCCATTGCTCACTATTGGGCAAAGACCTTGCTTCCAACTACCCTGAGACCACTGAAGCAATCAAGAAAGAACTCAGGCTCTCGGGAGTTCCTGCTGTGGCGCAACGGAAACAAAACCAACCAGTATCTATGAGGATGCGGGTTTGAACCCTGGCCTCGCTCTGTGGGTTGGGGATCTGGCATTGATGTGAGCTATGGTATAGGTCACAGATGTGGCTTGGATCCTGCACTGCTGTGGCTGTGGCACAGGCCAGCAGCTGTAGCTCACATTCAACCCCTAGCCTGTGAACTTTCATATGCCATGAGTTCCGCCCAAAAAGCAAAAGAAAAAAAAAAAAAAAGAACTCAGATTCTCACTTCCTGTCTGTTACCATAAATTATCTTTTTGGGTTCCTTTCTAAGGGTACTCCCCCCTACTTATATGCTAGATTCTTTCCTTCTTGCCTACTCAAAGACAATACTTCAGTTGTTCTCCCTTTTCACTTCTACACCATTTTTAAAATCTGTGCTAGACCATTCATATCAGAATATAATAAGCTGTTCTTTCTCCCATCCAACCCCCTCCACACTTTCTCAGCCAGTTATCACCTTTTTTCTTTGCTCCCATTTACAGTAAAAACTCCTTAAAAGAGTTACATTTCTCTCTGCATCATTCTCTGAATGAATGAATGAGTTAATAATTTAGATGGGACTAGAGGTCTGGTCCTTTGTTACTCAGGTTCACCGCAACCAAAACCAAAAAAACGTAATGCATATACCAAGTGCCAGTATCCTCTGGTATCAACAGAGGAGGTGACAGACGTTAAGGATAACATTATGTTGCTAGTTCTTATGCAAACACTCAACTCTCAAAATTTAAGAAAGCTAGGAGGTTAAGTCGCTTTTAGCTCTGCTGCTAACTTACTGTTACTTAACCTCACAAACCCTCAGGTACATAATCTGTAAAAACAGAAGCTATAACTGATCTCTTGGGATTGTTGCACCCAATAAATGAAGTACCAAATATAACACAGTCCTATACTCACTGGTTTCTAAATCGAATGTGGATAAGGATGATCTTGGGAGATTATTAAAATGCAGATTCCTATACCCCACTCAGCCCTACTGAATCTAAATTTCTTGAGTGAGGTTCACAAATATGCTTTTTAAAAACTTCTTTGCCAAGAGCAGGAGTTTAAGGACCACCCTCCTGCTGATTTGAATAAGCACCATGACAGTCCTAATCTGACTTTAAGGGTCAAATACTCTCTTACTGGATACCAAGGAGGAGCTACTACTTAATCAAAGAGTCGAAGAGGCAGTCTTCTCCCTCATCCCCCAACTCCCCTTGGATTATAAGACTGTAGCCCACTGGATCCTCAGGGCAGAGCTTCCTTGCCTGCCCACCTGCATCTCTCACAAGCTTCCTTTTTTTTTTTTTTTTTGGTCTTTTTGCCTTTTCTAGGGCCGCACCCACGGCATATGGAGGTTCCAGCCTACGCGGAACATGGGATATGAGCCGCGTCTGCAATCTACACCACAGCTCACTGCAACGCTGGATCCTTAACCCACTGAGCAAGGCCAGGGATCGAACCCACAACCTCATGGTTCCTAGTTGGATTCGTTAACCACTGAGCCACGACGGGAACTCCAGAAGCTTCCTATCTTAAATCTATTTCTTACCTATAAAAAACAAACAAACAAAACCCAAAAACAAACAAAAAAATCTTTGTTTGGGCCTGTGGCATGCAGAAGTTCTCAGGCCAGGTATCAAACCTGAGCCACACCATAAAAGCACCAAATCCTTAACCTCTAGGCCACCAGAGAACTCCCAAATAGGCTTTTTAAAATAAGTAATATCCCAGACTTCTGATGGACAGAGGACCACATTCTGACAAACAATGCCCTAAGAAATCAACGAAACTAAGAATCTTCCTTTCTTGCCCTTCAAAAGCTGTCTTAAAATATCTTAATTGGAGAATAACAGAGATTACTTACAAAAGCACAAGAGGTTCATAAACGGCACGGAAAGTATCTTGTAAAAATTCCAATACTATATTTCTAAGAGCCTATATGGAAGCAATATAGGGCTTACAGGCTCTGTATATAAAACAGCGTCCTGATTCCAGTCATATTTCTTTTCTGCTACAGCTGGTGAAAAACTATCACAATGATTACTGGTTTTAGATAGTTAAATATGAACTGGAAGACATTTATACTGGTTAAAACTTCACTAACACTATGCAGCTATCTCCTCTCTTTCTCATTTATGACTAATAACTGAAATCATACCTCATTAATCCTATTACAAAAAAAACAAAACAAAAAAAACCACAGACAAAATGCAAGTTTTCACAAATTTTCTTCACAAAACCATCATTTGTCTAGGAAGGTCATTTCAAATTTCTCATATCCAATTTCTTACTCTTTTTTTAAAAAAATGATTTTTGTTTTTTCCATTATAGTTGGTTTACACAGTTTCTTATTCTTACCTTTAAAATTTCTGGCTTTGTTTTTTCCATCACATGAGTCAGGCTAAAAAGGTGAAACAGAGCTTCCCGGACAAAGAATGCCCGTTCACTGTACCGCTTCAATGCTTCTGCAATCTGGGTTTCATTGGCTTCTCCAGACACCTTTGAACACAGCCAGAAGATGAGCTTTTAGGATTCTTTTCAACCCTCTATCCCTACCCAAACATCACGCATAGATGACATCCAGGATAGCTATGTAAAGCTTGAAACAAATGGCAACCATTAGTTTCTAACCCATCCAGAAAAGTCACCCTATGACGGTACACATATGCTGAAGAGATGTATATTAGGCTCAGACCCTACTATAAGCCTATGGGTAAAATCTTCTATACTGTACCTAACATAAATCTCAAGATATGTAACACTATTAATAAGGTCTTATTACGCATGACTAGGTTCCTATCTGCTTCTTAAGGCAACCTTCTCCCCTAATTCACAATGTTATAGCTACACTGGCATTTTCCCCCCTGATCTTTCAATAAGCCAAGCTCTTTCCCAGGAAAAAGCTATTAAATATAATATCCTCTCGGACTGAAATCTTCTCTTTCTCTGCCTAACTTCTGTTTATCCTTCCCAATTCAAGGTAAATGATACTTCTTTACAGAGGCCTTCTCTGACCCACTAATCTAAATCAGGTCTCCCGGAAACACCTCCCTCATAACCATTATCATTATCCCCCTACTAGATGGCCTGTTCACTACTGTTCCCAACAGGCAGCACCGTATGTGACTCAGAATAAGCACTCAGTAAATACTTATCAAATAAACATATCAGTTAATTTCCCCAGATTTATCAAGCTCCCATTCAGCATTAAGAGATTCTGTTCAAAATTAAGTCTACCTAGGAATTTCCTATTTATACAGGATATTATACTTATCTTAAAGTGTGGTTCACATGCCATTAGGTAACCAAATGTATATAATGGGAAGCAGTTGTTTAGAAAAATAATACAATTAATACAATTAATAACTAAAAAAAGGGAAATTATTAGAATATCACCACGATCCCCAATAAATTCATGGAACTAGATGTTGATTATCAACAACTTGCTAAAAAAATCACAGAAAGAAAAAAAACCAGATATCACATATTTCCTTGATAAAAGAGCAAAAAACCTAAGGGTCCTGCCAAAGCGACCAAAGATGAGCTTCAGTCTCCAAATCCAGCTACTAATTTGCAGAAAATACAGTCAGAAAATAGGCACCACAAGTATACAATCAAGAAAAATCCAGACTGAGCGAAACTCTCCAAGTCAAAGGGCTAGAATCTTCAATACATAAATTATAAGGAAAAGAAAGGGATTTATTTATTTATTTATTTTTTTGTCTTTTTGCCTTTACGTAGAGCTGCACCCGCGGCATAGGGAGGTTCCCAGGCTAGGGGTCTAACAGGAGCTGTAGCTGCCGACCTTCGCCACAGCCACAGCAACACGGGATCCGAGCCACATCTGCAACCTTCACCACAGCTCACGGCAACGCCGGATCCTTAACCCACTGAGCAAGGCCAGGGATCGAACCCGCAATCTCATGGTTCTTGGTCGGATTCGTTAACCACTGAGCCACGAAGGGAACTCCAGAAAGGGATTTAATTTTTATAAATTAAAACATATTCAAAAGACATATCATTCTAAAAAAATGGGCAAGATTAACTAAGTGTCTAGAGGTAAACAGCTGGGTCACAGACGATTTAAAAGAGCAAGGACATGATTATCATTAAAGTCAGGATAGAGATTACTTTATAAGGAAGGAGGGAGTTATGATCAGGATGGGGCACATGGAAGAGCTTCAGGGTAGCTGACAAGTTCTGTTTATTAGCCTGAGTGATGGTTTCAAGTGTGCTCACCTTATTTCCACTCATTAAGCTATGTATTTGTTATTTACAGTCTTTATCTTATTTTACAATAAGGTTAAGAAAGGAAAAAAAACCCCACAATCCTGCTATTCAGGGAAATAAAATCTTATTAAGTTAGAAGACTGTCCTTTTTTGGCAGTAACATTATAAAAGGTGACATAAAAACAACTTAAAAATGTTAGTAACTATGTTTTATACGAACATATAGTATTCAGGTGGGAATATGCAGCTTTGAGGAAAAGAAGGGCTGCATCATGACTGACATTTCAACCACTGGTAGGATAAGCTATGAAGCTCTAATAAGAATTATACCACTATACAGATGTATACCAAGTGACACAGACGCCCATACTGAGCATTTGTAAGACTGTAGGAATAACAATGGATGTTTATTTACAAAATGCTTTTTAAGCTATTTATGTATAATACACACAAAACATTGGTCCTAACTATATATTCACATTTATAAGCAGTTATTGAATAATAAAAATTTTCCAGGTGTTCAGTTCTTTTTGAATCACCTGAATTTTTCTTAGATTTGGAAAGAAACTGAACTATAATATGAGACAAAAAAAAAAAGACGTAAGAGGGAAAGTCTAGAAAGCAATCGTTTTTGTCAGAATTCATTTATCCATATTTGGTTGATTGCAACAGCTTTATAATATCTTATATGAAATATGAAATTTAAGAACTTTTGTTACTGGAATGTAAATCACTTCATGCCAAACTTCATTGCCTGTATGTTTTATTCAGTGATCAACACTTCTCTAGGCAATGATAAATGTTAAATCAAGCAATCTGAATAAAAAAAAAAGAAAGAAAGAAAAGATGGGAGTTCCTGTCCTAGCGCAGCGGTTACCGAATCTGACTAGGAACCATGAGGCTGCGACCTTGCTCAGTGGATTAACGATCCGACGTTGCTGTGAGCTGTGATGTAGGTCGCAGATGTGGCTCAGATCTGGCGTTGCTAAGGCTGTGGTGTAGGCCAGCAGCTATGGCTCCGATTAGATCCCTAGCCTGGGAACCTCCATATGCTGTGGGTGTGGCCCTAAAAAAGCAAGAAAAAAAAAAAAAAAACGGAAAAGAAAAAACTGTTCCTGCTGTGGCACAGTGGGTTAAGGAACGACCACTGTCTCTGCAGTAGCTCAGGTTACCGCTGAGGCGTGGGTTCCATCTCTGGCTTTGTGCAGTGGGTCATGGATCCGGCATTGTAGGTCATAGCTGCATCTCAGATTTGATCTCTGGCCTGGAGAACTTCCATATACCACAGGTATGGCCAAAAAAAAAAAAAAAAAAACCAACCCAAAAAAGCAGTCTAGCTTCTCATACTATAACCAGCTTCAATTCAATTTCATATGTTAGATTAAAAAGAACGACAAATGTCTGTACCAGTTTTTGCAAATTGTTTAAAACAGAAAATGTCCTTAATAAATTAAGCCTTATTAATATTTAATATATGGTTTAAAACTAAAATTTATTTTCTAAGGAAAAACTTACCTTGTATCCTATAACTCTATTATAGCATTTCTTACATTAGATTAAAACTATTTTTAAATTGGTCTCTTTTCCACTAGACTAGGATTCCTCAAGAGCAGAGGCACTATCTCAGACATCTTTAAAAAGCACTTAATGGAGTTCCTGTTGTGGCTTAGCAGAAACAAATCTGACTAGTATCCATGAGGACACAGGTATGATCCCTGGCCTCGCTCAGTGGGTAAAGGATCCGGCATTGCTGTGAGCTGTGGGGTAGGTCGGGGAAGTGGCTCCGATCTGGCACTGCTGTGGCTGTGACATAGACCAGTGGCTACATCTCTGATTCGATTCCTAGCTTAAGAACCTCCATATGCCGCGGGTGTGGCCCTAAAAAGACAAAAAAATAAAATAAAGCATAAAAAGTACTTAAGTGTTTTTTGAAATGGATTAAATGCTTTGCTTAAAAAAACTTTTATGTACCTTCACTGGATGTTGATTACTATAGTTCAACATGGGAGTCTTAGTTCAAGGGTGAAGTCTAGGCTAAAGATATAAATTTAGGAGTTCCTGTTGTGGCACAGTGGAAATGAACCTGACTAGAAACCAAGAGGTTGAGGGTTCCATCCCTGGCCTCACTCAGTTGGTTAAGGATCTGGCGTTGCTGTGAGCTGTGCTGTAGATCACAGATGCGGCTTGGATCTGATGTTGCTGTGGCTGTGGTATAGGCTGGCAGCTGTAGCTCCGAGTGGACCCTTAGCCTGGGAACTTCCATATGCCACAGGTGTGGCCCTAAAAAGCAAAAAAAAAAAAAAAAAGATACAAATTTAGAAGTCATTAGCAATTAGGTTTGAGACCTGGGAGATTAGGAAGAACCAATAAAGGTAACGGAGACTGAGTACTTAGAAAAGTAGGGGGAAAATAAGACAAATGTGATATCCTAGAAGCTAGGTAAAAAGGTATCTCAAGAAAGAGGACAAGACCACCTGTGTCAGATGCCACTTTAGATCAAATAAGATGAAGGCTGAGAACTAATACTGGGTTTAGCACATTTCCAGTGATTCTCAGGAACTGGGAACCACAGCTTGGTAAATAATTCAGAGTCCATGAATGGGTGAACAAAAAACATAAGAACCTTAACTGTAGAGAAGCAGGAGGAAACTAAAGGTAACAGAAGAGCAAAGCAGGTGGGGAAACAAAGATGACAAAGTTGGACATTTTATGGTAAGAAAACACTGTGCTGGGACTAGAAGCTAAGAAGAAAGAATGATAAAGGCAATATAGTGGAAAGGGTATATACTTGGTACAAAGATTGTGCCAACCAGCAGCTGGTTGGGACCCATAAGAAAGTTATTCCCTTTCACTGAGGACAATACCTCCCTCACAGAGTCAAGAGATCAAAGTAAATAATATATACGAGAAAGTGCAAAAAACAAACTCATAACCACCCACTCAGAGTACCATATAATGCCTCATAAGGAATACTGGGGAGTCACACTGCCTCTACTTCCTGCATCATTTAATGTGGTCTAGAAAATTGAGACATGTAAAGCCAAAAATATCAACCTAAACAACCCCTATCCTGGGCATATACATGGAAAAAACATTCATTCAAAAAGATACACACACCCCTATGTTCATTGCAGCACTACTCACAATAGCCAAGACATGGAAACAACCTAAATGTCTATCGACAGATGAATGTATTAAGAAGAGGTGGTATATATACACAATGGAATACCACTCAGCCATAAAATAGAATGAAATAATGCCATTTGTAGCAACATGGATGCAGAGATTATTGTACTACATGAAGTAAGTCAGAGAAATACCACACGATATAAAATGCAATGATATCACTTGTATTAGGCCTGCACCTGTGGCATATGGAAATTCCCAGGGTAGGGGTTGAATCAGAGCTGTAGCTGCAGGCCTACGCCACAGCCACAGCAATGCCAGATACAAGCCACATCTTCGGCCTACACAACAGCTACTGGCAATGCTGGATACATAACCCACTGAGCAAGGCCATGGATTAAACTCATACCCTCATGGATACTAGTTGGGTTATTAACCCTCTGAGCCACAACAGGAACTCCCATCCTTAACATATTAAAGGGCAAATTTTTGTCACCAAACCCAAAGATCCTAGGTGAATCTCTCTGTCACTGACCATGAGTCCACTAGAAATGGAGTAAGCGAAGCCTTCAAAATGCTACTCCACAGACCTATCACCAGTGCTCTTTTCAAAGTCTATTATATTAAACTTATACCATTTTATTTAAATTTGTAATAAATTTAAAATCTAAAATTAAAAAAAATGCAATGATATCACTTATATGTGGAATCTAAAATATGGCACAGATGATCCTATCTATAAAACAGAAATAGATCATGGACATGGACAGCAGACTTGTGGTTGCCAGAGGGGAGGGAAGAGAGTGGGATGGACGGGGAGTTTGGGGTTGGTGGATGCAGACTGCTGCATTTGGCATGATGGGCAATGGGGTCGTACTGTATAGCACAGGGAACTGTGTATGACTGGGTCACTTTGCTGTACGAGAGAGACTGAACATACATTGTAAATCGACTATACTTCAATAAATAAAATAATAAAGCATCACAATACTAAGACAATCATTTTGGACACGTTTTTCATCAACTTTGGTAAATTGGACAATTCCAAAAAAGAAGATGGAACATTCTCAGCTCTCTCCCTTTAATATGACCTATTACTTTTCAGTTCTTAAATTACTGCTCAAATGAATAATTCAAAAGAAAGATAAACTTTTGTGCATAGTTGAATAAAGGGCAAAGTTCCAATAATTTCTATTTTTAAAAATTATTTTATTATATTTTTCTTTTTTGGCTTCCCCAGGCCAGGGATCAAATCTAAGCAACAGCTGCAACCTACGCCATAGCTGTGGCAACTCTAGATCCTAAACCCACTGCACTGGGTCAGGGATCAAACCTTCGTCCTGATGTTGCAGAGATACCAATATTGCACCATCGCAGGAACTCCTTTTTTAATTATTATTATTATTTTTTGTCTTTTTAAGGCTGCACCCATGGCATATGGAGGTTCCCAGGCTAGGGTTCCAATAGGAACTGCAGCCACCGGCCTATGCCAGAGCCACAGCAGTGCTGGATTTAAGCTGCATCTGCGACCTACACGACAGCTCACGGCAACACTGGATTTTTTTTTCTTTTCCTTTTTTTAGGGCCGCACCCACGGCATATGGAGGTTCCCAGGCTGGAGGTTGAATCGGAGCTGTAGCCACCGGCCTATGCCACAGCCACAGTAACACCAGATCCGAGCCACATCTGTGACCTACACCACAGCTCACGGTAATGCCAGATCATTAACCCACTGAGCAAGGCCAGGGATCGAACCTGAAACCTCATGGTTCCTAGTCAGATTCGTTAACCACTGCACCACAACCGGAACTCCAATACTGGATTCTTAATGCACTGAGCAAGGCAACGGATCGAACCTGAGTCCTCATGGATGCTAGTCAGGTTTTTTAACTGCTGAGCCACAATGGGAACTCCATCCTTTTTAAATTATTTTAAAACAATGATTCTCAACTTTGGCTGTTCATTTTAAAGCTAAAGAGCTTTAAAAAATACCAATGCCCAGGTACCATCTTCCTGTGGTTCTGATTTAATTGAGCAAGCTTCTTAGCAATATACATTTTTATGCTTCCTCCACCAACAATATACATTTTATTCCTCCTCCACCTGTATAGAAATTATTTTGGGGAGTTCCCTTCGTGGCTCAGTGGTTAACGAATCCTACTAGGAACCATGAGGTTGCGGGTTCAATCCCTGGCCTTGCTAAGTGGGTTAAGGATCCGGCGTTGCCGTGAGCTGTGGTGTAGGTTGCAGACACGGCTCGGACCCCACATTGCTGTGGCTGGGGCGAAGGTCGGCAGCTACAGCTCCTGTTAGACCCCTAGCCTGGGAACCTCCATATGCCATGGGTGCGGCTCTACATAAAGGCAAAAAGACAGAAAAAAAAAAAAGAAATTATTTTGTTCCATAACAAGTTAAGTTCCTCACACTTGTTGCAGCCCTCACCTGGCTCACATGATCCAGACCAATCTGACCCTGGGCCCTACTTCTCCAGCCTTATCTCATCACTCTGAGACTTCCTATTGTTGAGCTCTAGCCACAGTGGCCTTTCAGTTCCTCAGATGTACCACGCTCCTTCCTCCTGGACATCTTTTGCATTTATTATTCTCACTGCCTGGAGTTTTCTCTACCAAGCTACTCATCCATAAAAATCTTCACTCATGTAGTAAGTCCTCAGAGAAGCCCTAAATGAAGTAGAGTCTCTCTTTTTGTTTGTTTGGTTTTTTTTTTTTTTTTTTTTAGGGCAGCTCCGGCAGCATATGGAATTTCCCAGACTAGGGGTCAAATGGGAGCTACAGCTGTCAGCCTACACCACAGCCACAGCAATGCGGGATCCCAGCCGCATCTGTGACCTACATGTCAGCTCTCAGCAACCCTGGATCCCACTGAGAGAGGCCAGGGATCGAACCCGTATCCTCATAGATACTAGTCAGATTTGTTTCTGCTGTGCCACAAAGGGAACTCCGAGTCTCTCTGTTAGACATTCTCAAATATAGTATTATGTATCTCCTAGATTCTTGGTGCTGTGCAGTTTAGGGCATATATATGTGTGTGCTTGTGTCTATTATATATTAATATATATTATATATAAATATTTATATTTAAAGCACATACACGACACATGATACTTGACTGTCTGACTCTCTCACTAAATTACAAGCTCCATGAGGGCAAGATCATGCTTGTTTGGCATCATCATCTAATCCCCACGTCTAGTACACTGCATAATTCCAGACACTTGATAAAATATTTATTGAATAAATGAATAAAAAAGAGTGACTCTAATTTTCTACTATTTTTTAAAGTCTAAATTTACAAATAATCTAAGAACTGAAATGTTTTAAGACGTTTATAATTAACGTTTCCTTCTCCCTCTTTGAGATCAATAATGGCTGCTCAAAAAAGGGAACCCTCCTACACTGTTGGCAGGAATATAAATTTGTGCAGTCACTAAGGAAAACAGTTTGGAAGTCCCTTTAAAAACTAAAAATAGAGTTACCACATGCTCCAGCAATCCCATTCCTGGGCATATATCCAGAAAAAACTATTCAAAAAGACACATATACCCTTATGTCTACTGCAGCACTATTTACAATAGCCAAGACATGGGAGCAACTTAAATGTCCATCAACAGATAAGTGGATAAAGAAAATGTGGTATACATACACAATGGAATACCACTCAGCCACAAAAAAGAATGAAATACTGCCATTTGCAGCAACATGGATGCAGCTACAAATTATCACACTAAGTGAAGTAAGTCAGACAAAGACAAACACCATATGATATCACTTACCTGTGGAATCTAGAATACAATACAAATGAACTTATTTATGAAACAGAAACAGATTCACAGGAGAAACAGATTACCAAAGGAGAAAGGGGTTAGGGGAGGGACTAGAAAATTAAGAGTTTGGGATTAAAAGATACAAACTACTGTATATAAAGTAAACAAGGTCCTACTGTATAGCACAGGGAACTACATTCAATATCCTGTAATAAACCATAATGGAAAGAATATGAAAAACTATATATATTGAATCATTTTGTTGTACACCAGAAACTAAAAGTGTAAATCAACTATACGTTAATTAAAAAAAAAAATAATAGTTTGCTCAAAAAAGATAACTTGCCATTTTGGTCACAATATTCACTTCTAGGCCATCCCTAACTGACCCAGGTAGGATCAAAGGATGCCTCTGCTTAAGTGGTGTAGGTAGTAGGGGAAATAAAAGACGGGGCTCTGGAATTAGATGGATATAAATCCAAATGTTGCTTCTAACTAATAACTGTAAATCATATAACTTCTATGAGTCTGTTTCTCATCTATAACATGGAGTTAATACCTATTTATAGATATTGGTATATAAAGTATAAAGCATTTGTAGGATAAAATGTGTCGAGAAAAATATTAGTTTTCCTTAATTAGTTACAATTCTAGCATTCAAGGTCTGATTCAGATACCATCCTCTCTCTATCAAGCCCAAAATTCTCCAGCTAGAAAAAATTTCTCATACTCTCTTATAGAAACTATACTGATCCTTAGCTTTACAGTTGTTTGTGACCACAACATCATACTCCTATTAGGCTCCTTGGAGGCAGATTCTACATCTTTTTCATCTTTGAATCCCAAGCTACCAAGATGTACAGATGTTTCTCAAACTGAATTTAAACTATTACGTATGAAAAACCTTAAGAAAAGAAAAAAAAATTACCATTTCTACAAGAGAGATCTCCTTGAAGAACTTGCTCTCCCATTAGATACTCAATTCAACAAGGAGCATTCCTAGTTTCTTTCAAGCGATCCATTAGAAATGATATATTTATGTGGTTCAAAATATCTAAACATTATCAACATACATAAGAACTATCATTTATCAAGGGCCCATGACATGACTTGCACTTTACATATATAATTATTAACCATCAGAAGAATTTCATAAGGTAGGCATGATACCTATTTTGTAAATAAAGAATTTTAAGTTCAGGAGTTCCCATCGTGGCACAGCAGTTAACAAATCTGACTAGGAACTATAAGGTTGCGGGTTCGATCCCTGGCCTCGCTCAGTGGGTTAAGGATCTGGCGTTGCCGTGAGCTGTGGTGTAGACTGCAGACGCGGCTTGGATCCCGCATTGCTGTGGCTGTGGCGTAGGCCGGCGGCTACAGCTCAGATTAGACCCCTAGCCTGGGAAACTTCATATGCCATGAGTGCAGCCCTAAAAAAGGCAAAAAGACAAAACAAAACAAAATAAAAAAGGAAATTTAAGTTCTAAAAAATTACATCACTTTGCTCTGGATCACAAACCAGGTAAGCTAGGATTTTAATTAGGACTCTCTAAAGCAAGGTCTTTCCACTATATAATGTCCTGTTTCATGAATATGTTCCATATATTACTAGACATTCATCTTAATGAAGTCTTATGCAATTAAAACGCTGGTCAGCCTGATAAAGGAACACATTTTTAAAATCTAACCTTCAAATGTCCTTCGCCTGTGAGGAACTCAGAGTAGCCAGCATCAGTGGCCAGCAAACCTACAAACTGCATGCTGGGCCGTTGCTGTATAAAGGCTTCTACAGCTTTATCTGTCACATGCTTCCTTCCAGAAACATCCAAAGAGACAAGGTTGGGCAGGATGTCCTTTTGTTCCAGTAATCGAAGGGCTATGTCTGATGTAAACTGTTTGTCATCTGAAATATCAAGATGATTCAGATGTTTTAGTTCCCGAACAACATCCAGTATCTGGGTAGTTGTCATTTTTAAACATTTCAAGTGATGCATGGTTAGAGACTTGAGTCTATCTTTGCAGACCAGCAGAGCTGTGATGTCAGTGATGGAGGTGTTAGAAATATCCAGGCTCTCTAATCTGGGCAACGAGGCAACTTCAGCCAGGTCTTCATTGTAAAAGAGAACGTTGGTGATGCTTAATGCTCGGAGGCCAGAAAGCCGGGTGAAGCACCGCTCATAAGGATCTTCGAGGGAGAGAGTTAATGAGTTCAGCACTAGGCACTGGAGATTCTGTTGGATCCATTTGTTACTGCCAAGCCCACTAATGATGTCTGTAATCGTGATGTCAGCATTCACACCTGTGGCATCAAGTTCCACTAATTTGTGGTGGCAGAAGGCTTTCCGGAAAGCAACAGCAGAGATCTTGGCTTTGCGAATGCAAGCTCTCTTCAAGCGCATCTGGTTGCCCCTAAAAATACCTACGGTTCCATCATTCAGGAGACCTAGGAAAAAAACAAGCAGCATTTTAACTTCAAAAAAAAAATGGTTAGGAGTTCCCATCGTGGCACAGCGGAAATGAATCTGACTAGGAATCATGAGGTTGCAGGTTCTTTGATCCCTGGCCTTCCTCAGCAGGTCAAGGATCCAACGTTGCCGTGAGCTGTGGTATAGTTTGCAGACAGAGCTTGGATCTGACATTGCTGTGGCTGTGGTGTAGGCTGGTTGCTTTAGCTCTGATTAGACCCCTAGCCTGGGACCCTCCATATGCCACGGGTGTGGCCCTACAAAGACAAAAAAAAATTGTTAAAGGATAGCTATAATTTCCAGCATACTTTACATCTCCAAAGCACTCCCATGTAACAATATTTCATTTAATAGATTAATTTAGTAAGATAAGAGTACTACTATCTACAATTTATAGAAGAGCAAACTGGGGTTCAAAAAAGTGGCCTTTCAAGACCACAGAAATAGCACACGGCAGAATCAGGATTGTGGGAGACATTCCTGAAACTCACTAACATCTGGTTCTCCTTGCTTTCCTGGATACATGAAAATTACATTTCCTAGCCCACTCTTGGATTTAGATGTGGCTATGTGTCTAGTTCTAGCCACTGGTATACCCAGAGCCAAGTACAAAGTATAATGGAAGAAAAGAGAAGGAAGTAATCCACCATACCTGGAGAAATGAAAAAGAGTCCATGGAAGAGGTGAGCTTTGATTAAGTCCTTCAAAGATGAAGGAAAAGTTCAAAGATGGTGAAAGAAGGTGAGGGGAATTAAAGGAAGAATAAAAAGCATAAATAAAACCTTAGAATACATATGGAAAATCATTATTTTGTATACCTGAAACTAATAGATTATATGTCAATTATATCTCAATTTTAAAAATGGAAAAAAAAAAAACCACAAGCTTTAAAGATGTGAAAGCCCATCACAAATTCAGAAAATGATAAGTAGTTCTTCCTACTGTATAGCACTGGGAACTATAACTAATCTCTTGTGATAAAACATGATGGAGGAGTTCCCGTCGTGGCTCAGTGGTTAACGAATCCGACTAGGAACCATGAGGTTGTAGGTTCGATCCCTGGCCTTGCTCAGTGGGTTAAGGATCTGGCGTTGCCGTGAGCTGTGGTGTAGGTTGCAGATGCGGCTTGTAGCCCGTGTTGCTGTGGCTGTGGCGTTGGCTGGCGGCTACAGCTCCTGTTAGACCCCTAGCCTGGGAACCTCCATATGCCGCAGGTGCAGCCCTAGAAAAGGCAAAAGACCAAAAAAAAAAAAAAAAAACCATGGTGGAAGATAATATGAGGAAAAGAATGTGTGTGTATGTGTGTGTGTGACTGAGTCACTTTATAGCAGAAACTGACAACACTGTAAATCAATTACAATTTAAAAAATTAAAAAAATAAAATGACAAGTAGTTCTATATACTCCTTGGACATAAGAAACAGCTAGAGAAAACTATAAGGTGTTTCCCTGGTAAAAAGGGGAAAAAGAACATAGGGAAAGACCTAGATAAGAATGAGAATATGGTGCAATTCTAGAGATTTAAGTATGCAAATGGGGAGGGACAAGAAATGAGACTAGATTACTCTGAAAAGTGAAGAGGAGAAAGCAGGGAGTTTCCATTGCGGCGTAGTGGAAATGATTCCAACTAGCATCCAAGGGTGTGGATTTGATCCCTGGCGTTGCCCAGTGGGTTAAGGACCAGGCATTGCTGTGAACTGTGGTGTAGGTCACAGACGTGGCTCGGATCCCGAGTTGCTATGGCGTAGGCTGGCAGCTGCAGCTCAGATTCTACCCCTAGCCTGGGAACTTCCATATGCCATGGGTGCGGCGCCCCCTCCAAAAGAAGTAGAAAACAGACCAGCTAGGGATGCTGAAACACAAAGAACAATATGGTGGAGTCCCTGAGCATACATCCCAGACTTGGAGTTGGCAATGACGAAATACCAATAAGTACATACAAAAATAGCTCTGCCTCCTATCAAAATATGCTCACTTTTTATTTTTATTTTTTTAATTGCCACACCCATGACATATGGAAGTTCCCAGGCCAGGGTCTGATCCAAGCTGCAGCTGACCACCTACGCCACAGCTGCAGCAATACCAGATCCTCTAACCCACTGTGGGATCAAACCCATACCTCCACAGTCACCCGAGCCACTGCAGTTGGATTTTTAATCTGCCATGCCACACTAGGAGCTCCAAAATCTTCGCACTCTTACCAAAGTACCAGAAAGAGGCAGCCTGGTGAGTAGGAAACTTTTAGACAGTAATTACTTTACTTCAGTCAAACACCACAGAAAATACTGTGGCCCCACCCTCATCCACAGCAGCAAAAGCCATGAGGAGAACCTAGACTTTCACTCTTGCTGTACCCAGTGGCCCCAGTCTCCCCATAGGGTGGTGTTAGAGAAGGCTGAATAGGGAGCCAGGATTTTCATCTCTGTAATGTCAATGGATACCACCTGGGAAGGCTGACCTTTCATGTCCATCTAGCAGTGAGGTGCTCCTCCCCTTCCCAGCTGGGGAGGTGGTGTCAAAGGAAGCCTAGTGGAGAGTTGAGACTTTTTCCTTTTTCCTTTTTTTTTTGCTTTTTAGGGCCACATCTGCAGCATACAGAGGTTCCCAGGCTAGGGGTCCAATCGGAGCTATAGCTGCCAGCCTGTGCCACAGCCACAGCAACAAAGATCTGAGGTGCATCTGCGACATTCACCACAGCTCACAGCAACACCAGATCCTTAACCCATTGAGTGAGGCCAGGGATCAAACCCGCAACCTCATGGTTCCTAGTCAGACTCGTTTCTGCTGCGCCATGATGGGAACTCCTGAAAGCTGAGACTTTTATCACTGCCCAACAGTAATGAGCTCAGCTCATCCCAACATCACGTCAGTGGAGGCCAAGTGAAGAAGGGAAATGAGGTACTCATACCCCTCTCAGCTAGGGAGGACAGTAGAGACCTAGTGGGATAACAGAACTGTAACTCTGGCACAGCAGTAATGAAAAGCCCCAACTCTTGGGTGTCAGTAGAAGTCAAGTGGGGAACCAGAACATTTACCCTAATCTGGCAGTAACAAGGCAGTGCCCTCACCTTCCTCTGCTGCAGTGGTGTCACAGACACAAACTAAACCAGAAAAGTCTCAAAACATAATATCCAAAATGTCATATTTCAATAAAAAAATCACTTATCATACAAAGGACCACTAAGACCTAAAACTGAAAAAAAGGCAATCTGTAGTTGTCAACACTGAGATAACAGAAATATTAATATTATTTGATGAAGACTGTAAAGGAGCCATCATAAAAATGCTTACTGTGCAATTACAAACATGCCTGAAATAAACGAAAAACAGAAAAACTCAGAAAAGAAATAGAATATATAAAGCAGAACCAATGGGAAATCTTAAAACTGAAAACCACAAAAATACTTGTGTTCAACAACAGAACAGAAGGAACAGAGGAAAGAATCAGTAAACTAAAAGATAAAACAATAGGGAGTTCCTGTTGTGGCTCAGCAGAAACGAACCCAACTAGTATCCATGAGGACGTGGGTTTGATTCCTGGCCTCAATCACTCAATGGGTTAAGGATCCAGCGTTGTTGTGAGCTGTGGTGTAGGTTGGCAGCTGCAGCTCCAATTTGACCCCTAAACTTGGAACTTCCATATGCTGCAGGTGCGGGCCTAAAAAGCAGAAACAAGACAAAACAAAAAAAGATAAAACAATAGAAATTACCTAAAGCTAAAGAACAGGAGGAGTTCCCTAACAGCCTAGCAGTTAAGGATACAGTGCTGTCACTGCTAGGTGGTGAAAGTTGGATCCCTGTCTTGGGAACTTCCACATGCTACAATGTAGCGAAGGAAAAAAGAGAATAGGAAAGAAACAGACTGAAATACATGGATGATTACAGTACTATACTATTCATAATATTAGATATTATATTCATAATAGCTAAAAACTGGAAACAACCGCAGATGTCCTTCAGTGGATGAATGGTTATACAAACTAACAGACGCCATAATATGGGCTACTACTCAACAATAAAAAGGAACAGACTGGGAGTTCCAGTCATGGCTCAGCAGTAACTAATTTGACTAGGATCCATGAGGATGTGGGTTTGATCCCTGGCCTCATTCAGTGGGTTAAGGATCTGGTGTTACCATGAGCTGTGGTGCAGGTCACAAACACGGCTCGGATCCTGCATTGCTGTGACTGAGGTGCAGGCCAGCAGGCAGCTATAGCTCCGATGTAACCCCTAGCTAAGGAACTTCCATATGCTGTGGGCACGGCCTTAAAAAGAAAAAAAAAAAAAAAAAAGGTAATGGACTGATACACACAATAATCTGGACGGATCTCCAGAGAATTATACAAGTCAAAAAAGCTAATCTCAATGAAATAATGGAATAAATGGAATGGTTCCATTTATGTTAACATTCTTGAAATATAAAAATAGATACATATAATATAAAATTCTAGAAATGGGGGTAGGCATAAGAGAAATATGAATGTGGTTATAAAAGGGCAATATGAGGGATCCTTGTGAAGATGGAAATCCTGAGCATATCAATGTCACAGCCTTTGGTTACAGCCTTATTTCTCTGACCCTTCCTTGGAATGCATTATCTGCATTCATTATATGTGTATGTGTGTGTACACACACATCAGATAATGGTATACACTTTTTCTGTGACTTTAAATATATATAATAAATTTACCCATTTGTATTTATACATTTATATAATATTACATATAATATTTATAAATATATTTGTTTTATATATATACACACACACACATATATCAAGTTACAACAAAAGTATACTATTATCAGGCATTTAGGAGCAGGAATACCTTTAATGTAGATGTAGGAAGGTTGTGTGGCAGTGAAGAGCATAGATTTAGAATCAAATAAATTTGCATTTGAACCAGGACTCTACTATATATTAACAGTGTGACTCTTAACAAGTTACTTCTTTGAACCTCAGTTTCCTTATCTGCATATAAATGGGATAAAAATAGCTACCATATAGGTTTTGAAAAAGATTCTAGCAAAGCATATAAAATGCCTGGCATTAGTACATGCAACAGACAATCAGTCAATGGTAGTTATTATTACTGCCCCATTTGCATTCTATTTTATAGCTGTGGGCAAATTGTATTTCCTACTTGTAAGAGTTTATATACTCTAAAGGGAGTTCCCATCATGGCTCAGTGGTTAAGGAATCCAACTAGGAATCATGAGGTGCGGGTTCGATCCCTTGCCTTGTTCAGTGGGTTAACGATCCGGTGTTGCTGTGAGCTGTGGTGTAGGTCACAGACACGGTTCGGATCCTGTGTTGCTGTGGCTATGGTGTAGGCCTGCGGCTACAGCTCCAATTAAACCCTTAGCCTGGGAAATTCCATATGCCACGGATGCGGCCCTAAAAGGACAAAAGGCAAACCCACCCCCACAAAAAACAAAAAAAAAGCATACAAAGGTATATCTCTTTCAACTTAAGACTCAAAGTAACAAAAATTTTCAATATACATAATCAGAATTCCACAGATAAGTTTTTCACTATTTTCAGAATGTGTTTTTGAAAGCAAAATAAATTAACTATGATTTCCCATTTCAAAGGTTGAAAGTAGAAACCAGTTTTTCCACAATATTATTATTACTATTATTTTGTCTTTTTAGGGTCCACCCGCAGCATATGGAAGTTCTCAGGCTAGGGGTTGAATCAGAGCTATAGCCACCACTCTATGCCACAGCGACAGTAATGCCAAGATCCAAGCCTCATCTGCCACCTACACCATACCTCACGTCAAGGCCAGATCCTTAACCCACCGAGCAAGGCCAGGGATCGAACCTGCATCCTCATGGATACTAGTCAGATTTGTTTCCGCTGAGCCACGACAAGAATTCCCCACAATATTACTTATTAACTCTCCTGCTGCCAAATGACAATATAAGGTAACAGCAGACTTCTAGATGGCTATTTTGGAAGGGAAATTATTTTTGCCATGAGAATGGCTTCTCAAAACAACAAAAAAAGGAACCAAAAGAAGCAGTTTTCCCAGATTACCAAAAAAAAAATGCTATTCCAAATCATACAGTAAATGGCCAGATGGGCAAAAATAAATGAATTCCTTTTCTAAGAATGAGGCTTTTCTATTATTTCGAAAAAATAATTAAATGGCAACAGCAGCACTTCAAAATCCAATGCCAATCAACAGCACATCAGTTTTTGTTTCCTTGGTCTATTTTACTTCTTACCATGAAAAGCCATGGTCTGAAGCAGCCGATCAGCCACCTCCTGTGGGAACACTCCAGGTTCCTGCAGACACAGTGTTCCATCTTGTCTTGCTGAGCAGAACTTCTCAAGGTGAGTAGTCAGGAAATTCAAGCAGATATCAAGTAATGAATATGGAGATGCCTCCTCCTTGGAGCCCAGGAAGAAACAAAAGGAACACAAAGCCAACAAGTTAGTTTCCAAAAGAGTGGAGAACCAAACACTCATTTACATTTTCAACAAGTGTTTTTATTCAAGTGCTACTGCTAGATACTGTGTTAGACAGTGGGAATACAACATGTGACTCGTGTTCTCAAGAAGCAGAAGAAAAGAAACATTCAAGAAAATATTTGCAGAAAGTCTACTAAATAGTGCTAACAGAGGAGATATTGGGTAAACACAAGCATATAGCAGGATACCCTAATCAGTCAAGGATGGTCAGGGGAGACCTCAGAGGCAGAGCAGATTAATCTACCTAAATTACCACCCAACACCCCCTGCTGCTCAGAACTTCAATGGATATCATAGGCCTGAAGACAAAAGACAAAATTCTTAGGCTATTAGATGAATAATGCCCGAGTCGTTCCAAAATCTAGCCCCAATTTACTTTCCAACTTGATCTCCCACAAAATCCCCATCCAAGCCTAACAGTTCAAATGTGATCAATTTATTTGGGTAAAAGAATATGCTTTAGCTGTTATCCTCAAAAAAAGAAAACGGTGGGAGTTCCTGTCATAGCTCAGTGGAAACAAATCCAACTAGTATCCAGGAGGATGCGGGTTTGATCCCTGACCTCGCTCAGTGGGTTAAGGATCCTGTGCTGCCGTGAGCTGTGGTGTAGGTCGCAGAAACAGCTTGAGTCCCATGTTATTGTGGCTGTTGTGCAGGCTGGCAGCTGCAACTCCGATTCTACCCTTAGCCTGGGAACTTCCATATGCTGCAGGTACGGTCCTAAAAAGCAAAAAAAGAAAAGAAAAGAAAAAGTGGGAGTTCATACTGTGGCACAGTGGGTTAAGAAACTAACTACAGTGGCTGGGGTTCAATCCTTGCCCAGTGCAGTGGGTTAAAGGATCTGGCATTGCTACAGTTGTTTTCAAATAAATATAAAGACATTCATATTCATGGGTCAGAAGATTTGGCCTAATATTGTTAAATTGATCTACAAAGTTAATACCATCTCTATCAAAATCCCAGTTTCCTTTTTTTTTTGCAGAAATTAACAACCTGATCCTAAAATTCATATGGAAATACAATGGACCGAGAATAAAAGAAACAATCTCTGAAAAGAACAACGAAGTAGGAAGACCACATTTGTCATTTTCAAAATTTACTACAGGGAGTTCCCTTCGTGGCTCAGCAGTTAATGAACCCGACTAGGATCCATGAGGATGTGGGTTCAATCCTTGGTCTTGCTTAGTGGGTTAAGGTGTTGCCATGAGCTGTGGTGTAGGTCAAAGACAGAGCTCGATCCTGCATTGCTGTGGCTGCACTGCTGTGCTGGCAGCTATAGGTCCGATTCAACCCCTAGCCAGGGAACTTCCATATGCTGCAGGTGCAGCCCTTAAAAAAAAAAAAAAAAAGCAAAATTTACTACAAAACTACAGTAATCAAAACAGTGTGGTACTGACATAAAGACAGACATATGGATCAATGAGATGGAACCGAAAGTCCAGAAACAAACTCTTACAGGAGTTCCTGCTGTGGTGCAATGGGATTGGTGACATCTCTGCGGTACCAGGACACAAGTTCATTTCCTGGCCCAGCACAGTAGATTAAAGAATCCTCCAATGCCCTAGCTAATGGTGGCTTGCACACCTGATCCCTGGCCCAGGAAGTCCATATGCTGCAGCGTGGCCAAAAATAAAAACAAAAAACAAAACAAAACAAAAAACAAACAAACAAAAAAAAACAAACAAAACCTCACAGAAATGAACTCTTACATATATGGTCAGCTGACTTCAACAAGAATACCAAGAAAATTCAATGGGAAAAACAATAGGCTTTTCAACAAATGGTACTGGGACAACTGGACATCTACACGCAAAAGGATGAAAATTGGGTCCTACCTCATATTACATATAAAAATTAACTCAAAATGTTAGAACTAAAACTATTAAGCTCTTAGAGAAAAACACTGGTATAATTTTTCCTGACTTTGAATTAGTAAATGATTTCTTAGATATGACACAAAAAGCACAAATGCCCAGGAGCTCCCACAGTGGTACAATGGGGATTGGTGGCAGCTCTGCAGTGCCAGGATGCAGGTTCAACCCCTGGCCCAGCACAGAGGGTTAAAGGATCCAGTGTTGCCACAGCTGTGACATAGGTCACAACTGTGGCTCAACCTGATCCCTGCCTCAGGAACTCCAAATGCTGCAGGGAGGCCAAAAAAAAAAAAAAAAAAAAATTAAAAAATGGGTGAATTGAATGGTATGTGAATTACATCTCAATACAGCTGTCATAAAAGTAGTTTATAGGGAGTTTCCTGGTGGTCTAGTGGTTAGGACTTGGTGCTGTCCCTGCTGCAGCCCTGGTCTGGGAACTGAGACCCTCATGTCAAGCTGCTTCATGATGAAGGCAAAAAAAAAAAGTTTATAAAACTTTAAGTATAAAACTAGAAATAGGAGTTGCCTGCGGCCCAGCAGTTAGGAACGTGGCAATGCCACTGCTGTGGCTTGGGTTGTTGCTGCGGCTGAGGTCCGATCCCTCATCCAGGAGATTTTGCATGCCATGGGATGGCAAAAGTAGTTACTCTGGTGATGTGCTATCAGCCTTCTTCTGTGAATAAATCAAGCTTTCAGTACACCATGTGATTTCTATAATAAGTTATTACAATAGTTACATATTATTTTACTGCTTACAAAGTGCTTTCACATTGACACATTTGATAACTGAGTGTAAAATGGACAATAAAGACATTATAAGATGATGAAACAGACTTCACAAAAATTAAATGTTTGGCCCAATGTAGCAGAGACTGTGAACCCCATTCTTCTTTTCTTCCACATTAATAAACCTTGTATTTTTACTTAGGCACATGACCACCTGTAACAAAGACATATATCCCAGTCTCCTCTACAGCTAGATGTAGCTAGGACACATAAGAAAAAGTTCAGAGGAAGTAACTCTTCAAATTCAACCACTGCATCACAGAACTTCACCTATTCTCTCTTATTTCCTGGATGAATTCTCTCTGGTCTTTCTACTAGTCATTGTACCATCTTTTTAAGTGTTTAAAATTTATCACCCAGATGAAACAAGCTGCCCTTCGACCTTAGTTGGTAAGTTTCAAAATATTATTCAAAGTATTCAAAATATTTATTTTACAGAAGAGAAAATAAATGAAAGTTAGTAATTGTCATAGCAGAGACATAAAACTTCTAAGTACATAATTTTTAACTTATTTTAGCAGAACAGACCCAGGTAGTAATATATGAAAACTAAGAATACCTAACCATTAAAAAAAATTTTTTTTCCAGTTGGTAAAATATTTGCAAAAAGGAACAAAAGCAGCTTTTTGGATCCTACAAATTTTTCCTTTTCAAAGAAACTTCCCATTACTTCTATGTTAATTCCTATTAGTAAGCATAAGACTTCTAGTCAGCTACTCTTTACTGGGGCATACATGTGCCTAATAGTTAATAACCTGGGCTTTTTTGAAGCTAGAGCACAAATCCCAACTTTTCATTTACTCCCTGTGTGACATTACACAAATTACTTAACCTTTCTGTTCCTCAGTTTTCTCATCTTATAATGTGAATAATAATACATACATGCTTCATACAGTTGTTGGGAGGATTAAATGAGATAAAACAGGAACCAAAGACGTAGAATAATGGCAGTACATCTGGAATCATACAGTTTGTAAGGGTCAGAGCCAGGATTCAATCCCAGGAAATGTAGTATTAAGAGCCTATGCTCTTACCACCACGATATACTACTTTTTCAATGTTATATACAAACTCTAAACATATTATCTCACCTGAAATTCATAGCAGGTCAGGGATGTGAACAAGGATAATAATCTCCATTTAAAGAACAACATGGAGGACTACCTGCTGTGGGATAACAGAAACGAATCCAGCTAGGAACCATGAGGTTGTGGGTTCGATCCCTGGCCTTGCTCAGTGGGTTAAGGATCCAGCTTTGCCATGAGCTGTGGTGTAGGTCGCAGACACGGCTCGGATCTGGCATTGCTGTGGCTGTGGAGTAGGCCAGCAGCTGAAGCTCTGATTAGACCCCTAGCCTAGGAACTTCCATATGCTGCGGGTGTGGCCCTAAAAAGCAAAAAACAAGAATATAAAAATAAATAAAGAACAACATGGAGTTTCCACTGTGATGCAGTGGGTTAAAGATCCAGCTTGTCTCTGTGGTGGCACCAGTTTGATCCCTGAACCCTGGCCTGGTGCAGTGAGTTAAGGATCCAGCATTGCCACAGCTGTGGCTCGGATTTGATCTCTAGTCTGGGAGCTTCCATATCCTACGGTGCAGCTGAAAAATAAATAAAATAAAGAACAACAGAAGTTATGTATCAAGTCAGTGACAGAACTAGAACTGTACTTGGGTTATCTGAGATCTAATCCAAAACCTATACTGCCATCTGTGATTCCCCAAGTTCTAGTCCTTTAAGCTAACACAGAAGTACTGAGAAGACCAGTATTTCCTATTTTATTTGTTGGCCACGTCTGCAGCATGTAGAAGTTACCCATGCCAGGGATCAAACCCAAGCTACAGCAGCAACAACACTAGATCCTTAGCTCCCTGGCTACCAAGGGAACTCTCTATTTCATTTTCTTTTTTTTTTTTGCCTTATCTAAGGCTGCACCCGCGGCATATGGAGGTTGCCAGGCTAGGTGTCTAATAGGAGCTGTAGCTGCCGGCCTACGCCACAGCAACAGCAACATGGGATCTGAGCCGTGTCTGCAACCTACACCACGGCTCACGGCGATGCTGGATCCTTAACCCACTGAGCAAGGCCAGGGATCTAACCCGCAACCTCATGGTTCCTAGTTGGATTCGTTAACCACTGAGCCACAACGGGAACTCCTCTATTTCATTTTTAAACAAACAGCAGCAACACAGGAGGACTAACAATGGAAGGACAAAACAGAAGCTGGAACTCAGTGTCTAAATAGTTCATCTCTTGGAAATTCCTGCTCAGAGAGATTTCTCCCATCACCCATTAGGCACACCCCAAGCAAAGTAAAAACAAAGCTCCCACTAAAAAAGCAGGAGAGAGAGAGTGTCAAGTATGATTTCAACTGGATCATAAGATAATCCACGAAGTTCAAAGACTAAACAATTCCTGGGAAGAAAAAGCAGGAAAGTTCTTTTTAATTAATCAAAATGGTTTCTACTTAATCCAGTCCAACCCAGTTCTTCACTGCGTAGCTTTCATCCTAACACTCTCCTTCTAAAAAAATTTCAAAGGTTCCATATCATCATAACCACAGTTCTCATGCTGGGCACGCATAAAAGGGATTGCCAGCAGAGATGTGCCAGGGGACTAAAACTACAGCATTAACTCGGCACATATCAAATATACTCAAAGATTATTTGAGGGGATGAGAGTATGGAGGCTGGGAGAGTGATAATCAAGTTACGTAACCAGTAAATAATTATTACAATTAATTGTCAAGAAGTTCCTATTTGTGGAGTTCCCGTCATGGCTCAGTGGTTAACGAATCCGACTAGGAACCATGAGGTTGCGGGTTCGATCCCTGGCCTTGTTCAGTGGGTTAAGGATCTGGCGTTGCCATGAGCTGTGGTGTAGGTTGCAGATATGGCTCGGATCCCGCGTTGCTGTGGCTGTGGCGAACGCCAGCAGCTACAGCTCCTGTTAGACCCCTAGCCTGGGAACCTCCATATGCTGTGGGTGAGGCCCTCTAGATAAGGCAAAAAGACAAAAAAAGAAGTTCCTATTTGTAATTCTGGTTTCAAGTAATTCCCTTCTCTATCTCACAGCAAATTTAGTTTCCTCTGCTATCAGAAACTGGAAAAACAGAGACTTAAAGAATAAAATATAAACATTTTAGCAAGGTATTCAAAACGTTTTACAAACTGGCTCCAACCTTCCTTTCTAGCTTCATTTTCCACTGTTCTCTTCTCCCTGGAAATATGCTATCTCCTCGATACACCAAACTGATGTTCCCTAATGCAATCTACTACTTACCATCACTCCCTAAGCACTGTAACTGGCACTTAACACACCTTTTTTTTTAAGATTAGTTCTTCTAGGTGGCAAAATCTCACATATCCCCAAACATTTCTCTTCAAAACAACTTTGCTTTGAACAAAGTAGGTAAACTAAGGCTCAGAAAGGTCAATCCACATATCAAAGATAAAAGAGTCAGCAGATGGCAGAGCAAGAATATAATAAATTACAACAGTTATCGTTCATGAAACACTGTCTCAGATCCTGATTCAGAGCTCTTTAAACATGAGCTCTTTTAATTTCTATATTCTATGAGTCAAGTATCACAATGTGCATTTTATTTATTTATTGCCTTTCATCTTTCTAGGGCCCCCGCCCACTGCACATGGAGGGTCCCAGGCTAGGGGTCTAATCAGAGCTGTAGCTGCTGACCTACGCCACAGTCACAGCAACGCCAGATCTAAGCCACATCTGTGACCTACACCTGCTCACAGCAACGCCGGATCCTTAACCCACTGAGCAAGGCCAGGGATTAAACCCACAACATCGTGGTTGGATTCGTTTCCACTGCACTACTATGGGAATTACACAGCGTGCATTTTAAAGATGAGGAAACTGAGGTTTAGGCTAAATTTTTTTTTTTTTTTTGTCTTTTCTAGGGCCGCAGCCGTGGCATATGGAGGTTCCCAGGCTAGGGGTCTAATTGGGGCTGTTGCTGCTGGCCATTGCCACAGCCACAGCAATGCTGGATCCGAGCCGCATCTGTGACCTACACCATAGCTCATGGCATTGCCAGGTCCTTAACCCACTGAGCAATGCCAGGGATCGAACCCGCAACCTCACGGTTCCTAGTCGGATTCGTTAACCACTGAGCCACGACAGGAACTCCTAGGCTAAATATCTTTTCCCATATACACATGTCCAATGTGTTGCTAAACTGGAACTTCAACTCAAAAATGAGGCCAAAGCCTATATTTTTAAGCTCTTAAACTGCTATACTAGGATAATATCATAATTACTGGGCTCTAATTAGTTAACATATGCTATGTGCTACATGCAACAAACTATGCTAAGCACATAAATTCTATCACTATCCCCATTCTATGAAGATTAGGACACTGAGGCTTTAAGGGGCTTATTAATTTGCCCAAGATGGTACAGCTAATAAGTGCTAGAGGCAGGATTAGACCCTAGGCAATCTGATTCTAAAGTTAAGTCCGTGCTTTTACCACACAAAAGCTGCCCTTTATATGTGACGCCAAAGTCAGTTTTGTTTTATAATTCTATGTTACACCATAGTCATATAAATAACTAGTGGGGGAGACAGATACGTAAGTCATAAGACTCTATCTGTCTCCCGCACTAGACCATGATGCACTTCAAATTCAAGGAACATATTCACCCTTTCTGTATATCTTTAGCACTCAGCACAGTCCCTGATATTCACCTGTTAAAAAAAGAGATGAAATTAGAATAGTGGTAAAAAGACTTGCCCAGTGTCACAGTATTTGGAAGAAGTGGGGCAAAGATGCAAAGCTAGATGTACTAATTATGAAGTCTGAATCTGTTCCACTATACCATACCATCCCTCAGAACAATTATTAGTCTGGCACTGACATAACTGCCAAAAAAACACAACTTGGGCACCAGTTGGTTGTTACAGTGACTCAGACATCAGGCGATAATGCAATGGATTGGGGTTGAAGCTAAGAGAATGGAAAAAAATCAAAAGTGAAAAATAACCTGAAGGAAGAACTGAATAATTGAATAATTTGAATGCAGTAAGTGACCAAACAGGAAAGAAGTTCTCATTTTTTCTGAATCCCCAGCACCTGGAATGATGCCTGGCACTCTGCTGGGGACTGTTCACTGAAGGACTGACCAACATTCGTATAGCATACCTTTGAAATACATTATCTCATTTAGCCTTCACAAGAGTCTTGTGGAGCTGGTATAATAGACACCATTGTGTATGTGAGGATACTGGTGATCAGAAAAAATAACATGCCCAAGTTCATCCAGTTAAAAATGTGGCAGAATTGGGCCTTGAATCAAGGTATTCAATTCCAAATAATTCCCTATTTCCTAGCCCATATAGCTCCCTCAGATGAAGGAAGGAACTGGGTAGAGGAAGGGGAGGTTGAGATTAAAAAAACAAAAAGCAAAACCTCCAAGATTTAAAGTAATAGTTAACGGGTGTGTGTGTGTGTGTGTGTGTATGTGGTACGTAAAGAATAGAGTGAAGCACAAAGGAGAAAACGCTAACATTTGGAGAATTTAGGTGAACATCTACGTGATAATTCTTTGTGTTATTTTTGCAACTTTTTGTTAAGTCTGAAATTATCAGAATAAAAAGTGAAAAAATAAAGATGAAAAACAAAACAGTAATTAATACCGCCTTGATCTCACCAGCAAGAACTGGTAAGAAGACAAGGCAAGGGATTATTTCTTCAGGGGAATTTGTTATGGCCATGGAGAGTCTGTCTGGTTAGGCAAGTGCAGAAAAGGAACTAACAATGCTTCTGTGAAAGGACTGAGCTGAATACACAGATTTAAATATCACCCCCTACTGGTGACAGCTGAGTCAGAAGAATAGATAAATTCTCAGGGGGAGGGATCAGAAGCACAACTAAGTCCTGTAATTAGCTCTCACATGTACAGCAGGCAGAATGACATGGTCCCTGAACAATGGCTGAAAAAATATCCTACGGAAAACAAGAAAAACAACACCACCAGTCTGAAAGGACAGCACAGTCCTTTATTTATTGGGTTTTTTTGGTTAACACAGTGTGTTCTGAGACAGGATATAATCCTAACACTGTGAATTATTCAAATAAAGTGCACCCAGATTGGCCATCTCAAATACTGCTAGTTGATGTATAAATTGGCACCATTTTTCTGGATATAAAAGATTTAATTATAGTCTTAAAAAACATCTTGTCTCTGGATCCGGTACTTCATTTAAGAATTTACCAAAACAGAGAAACAAAGATAGGGATTGGATTAAGATGGCGGAATAGAAGGACTGGAGCTAAACTTCTCTCCCGAAAAACAGCAAAACTACAAACAAATGCCGAGCAGTCTTCAACCAACTGGACTGTAAACTTCCAAAAAAGATATTCTACTCCAGAAGACAAAGAGGAGACCACATCAAGAGGTAGGAGGGGCGATTACGCGATAGAAGCAACCCCATACCTCCCGGGTGGGAAGCCCCACAGACTGGAAAGTAACTGCATCACAGAGACTTAGCTACAGGACTAAGAGTTCTGAGCCCCACGTCAAAACCCCACGCCTGGGGATCGGGCACAGGGAGAAAGAGCCCCTGGAGCATCTGGCATTGAAGGCCAGTGGGGCTTGTGTGCAGGAGCTCCACAGGACTGGGGAAAACAGAGACCCCATCCTTGAAAGGCACACACAGACTTTCACGTGCACTGGGTCCCAGGGCAAAGCAGTCTCCATAGGAATCCGGGTGGACCTTACTGCAATTCTTGGAGGATCTCCTGGGAAAATAGGGGTGACTGTGGCTTGTTGTGGGGGAAGGACACTGAAGGTGAAGCTCTCGAGAACATTCATTAGCCTGCATTTCTCTGGAGGGGGCCATTTCTGGGAAAATCTGGTCCCTCCCATCAGCGCTGAGAAACCCCAGGCCAAACATTAATCCAGGTGGGAGCACAGCCCCACCCATCACTAAACAGGCTGCCTAAAGACCCCTCAGGCACACAGCCAGCCTCTAATCTCATCCAGAGACAAAGCCCCACCCATCAGAGGGCTAGGAATCAACCCCACCCTACTAGTGGGCAGGCATCAGTCCCTCCCATCAGGAAGCCTACAGCAAGCCCCAACATACCAGCTTTAGTCACAGGGGAGGCAAATGCCAGAATTAAGAGAGGCTACCACTCTATTGTTGGCAAAAAGGTCACCACACCAAAAACCTATAAAAATGAAAAGACAGAAAACTCTAACCCAGATAAGGGAGAAAGAGAAA
>PVHT020000066.1:21858713-21903409 GCA_004024745.2 Catagonus wagneri
TAAAAAAAAAAAAAGAATTTACCAAAACAGAATAAAACAAAACAAAAGGGAGGGGGAATAATCAGAAATATTAGTAAAGGTATTTACACACAAAGCGATTAATCATAGTTTTTCTGACCCCCCCCCCCAAATAAACCCACATACACAAAGGTCTAAAATAGGGGAGGAGGAGTTCCCACTGTGGCTCAGCGGTAACGAACCCAACTACTATCCATAAGGACTTGGGTTCGACCCCTGGCCTTGTTCAGTGGGTTAAGGATCCAGTGTTGCCGTGAGCTGCAGTGTAAGTCGCAGACGCGCCTCAGATCTGGCATTGCTGTGGCTCTGGTGTAGGCCAGAGGTTGCAGCTCTGATTAGACCCCTAGCCTGGGAACCTCCACATGCCACGGGTGCAACCCTAAAAGGACAAAAAAAAAGCTGTGGAAATGAAAAAAAAGCCGCATCATGTTTCTGCTTCTCAATTGTTACAAGATAATAAAAAATCAGTGTCAATTTTATCAACAATGACCATACTTTTCAATATTATATTGTATATTTTCAATATTACATATATTCAAACTACTATCTTTGACAAGATAAATTTTAATTTTGAATGAAAACATGTACACATGTGTTTATGTACACACACTTTGGTCATAATGCAACTTCTCACTACTGCTATACCCTTTCCCTGGCAGTCTTCACCTTCACCAAAGGTTTTGCCATCTCCGAAGGATGAACTGAGCTGGAAAGGGAATCTTGGGAGGGTTTTCAGAGGAAAGGTGGGGGAGCAGCTGTGACTATAAAGGGAAGTAGATAGGAAATAAAAAGGGAATTTTCAGAAGCATATCTGTGAAGTCTATTCTATTTCACAATGTTCCAAAATTTGCAAATAAGGACTCTGAGTCATTTCAAAATCACTTTTTGGCTGCAGGATTATGTTCTATAGATTATGGCACTGCTCTGAGACTAGACTACATAGGTCACAACTTAAATAGTTACACATAAGTAATTAAAGAATTTCTCCTGCTATTAAAGCTAGGCATATACACATATCTTCTCTTCTGCTCCTATCTTTAGATGTCACAGAGCAGGACCCTGATGGAATAACAACAAAGAAAACAACAAACACCACTGAAGAAAAGGACGACTAGACTGAACTGAGGATAGGAAGGTCCTGAGATGACACTACTTAGGGGAGACACAGAAGGCTTTCAAATGTTTAGGAAAAGAAAAAAAAATTAATAACGAGAATCTTTATCATTAGACATCTGTCTAGCCCTTCACTTTATAAAGGCTTTTCAAAATGATCTTTATGCTTCTATGAGGTAAGGAGAAGAGAGATTATTTTTGTTGAGGAAACTGAGGTTCAGTTGTAGTAATGCCTCCTGCCTCCTTTTCTTTATCTTGTCCCCTCTCTTTGGAATTGCCCTTCCGTACCTGTCCTTTCATCAAATTCCTACTCATACTCCAAGACCCACATCCACTCCTCCACAAAGCTGTCCCTAATAGCCCAAAACACAGTCGAATACAGTCACACTACCTTTTGTATATAGTTCTATTACAATTATCCACTGCATAATTTTTGTTTGGATGGCTGTCTCCCTCTCAAGACTATGAATTCAAGGGAAGTTAGTGGTTCTCACATGGTTTTTGTCTGTGGTCCAGTCAGATGGGGCAAAAAAACCACATTCTACCCATCTCTTTTGGTTCCCAAGTTGCAGTAGAAAAACAGTATCAGCAAAGAATTATCACTACAAGGGAATATTACAGACATCTGCTTTAATAAGAAAATGGATGCTTCCTATTTGAATAACAATATATTGCTGAAGTCTAAATTTGGAAAATTTTATGTCAAAAGTTCTATTAATGCTAATACATATTACCACACATTAGATTAATAATAAAGTTAAATCAATGATAATTAAGGAGTTCCCAATAAGGCCCAACAAAAACAAATCTGACTAGCATCCATGAGGATGCAGGTTCGATCCCTGGCCTTGCTCAGTGGGTCCAGGATCCAGCACTGCCGTGAGCTGTAGTGTTGGTCACAGATGCTGCTCAGATCCCATGTTGCTGTGGTTGTGGTGTAGGCTGGCAGCTATAGCTGCAATCTGACCCCTAGCCTAGACACCTCCATATGCCGTGGGTGCAGCTCCTCCTCAAAAAAAAAAAAAAAAGATAATTCATAATTTAAATACAAAACTAGTAACAATAAAAAAACAACCATCAACTCAAAACAACATTGTTGAGGCTCTGATTACAACGCTTCCAACAAATTGCAGGATTCCAGCCGGTTACATTTGTACACATGTAGTAGGAGCTTTGTAACACTTCCAAGTATCAGAGCCTTTGAAGAATTGCCCATGAGCTCTTCCTAACCTTCTCATGGCTTCCTTTTAATCTGCCTTCATTTTTTCTTTCTTATACTCTCCTTCCTTGAAGCATTTTGTCATCTACCCAACACTTAGCTAGAGGCATTTTCAGGCACTTCCCCTGACTTAGCTATGTAATTTGCTGGTCAGTTAGTTTCGTATATTTAAAAGCTTCCTTCTTTTACTATATTGCCAGAGTCATGGCAAAGAAGCATTCCAGCATTCAGAGCAGTGGCACACCCATTTCTAGCCAGTAGGGAGGCAGGGGAAACGGGGAATTGACTACACATTGCAATTACAGTCTACTGCTGGAGGAGACTGGAGCATGCAATGATGCCGGTATAAAGGAAGGAAGGAAGGAAGGAAGGAAGGAAGGAAGGAAGGAAGGAAGGGAGGGAGGGAGGAAGGAAGAAAGAGGGAGGGAGAGAGGGGGAGAGAGAGAAAGAAAGGGAGAAAGAGAGAAAGAACGAAAGAGGGAAAGAAAGAAAGGAAGGAAGGAAGGAAGAAAGAAGGAAAGAAAGAGAAAGAAAGAGAGAGAGGAAGGAAGAAAGAAAGAGAAAGAAGGAAAGAAATTCTCTTAGATAAGGCATCATTTATACTTGGGAACTAAAGTCTCCAAAAATGCATCCAATAAATTATGTGTTGAATGAATTAGTAAGTTACTCAATGGTAACATCTCAAAATTTGTTCTATTTCTCCTCATGATACTACTTCAGGAAACATCTGATACAGAAAGTATTAATTCCTCAAGACAGAACTGTAGACTTCAAAATTGCTGAATAATGAGTTCTCTCTTTTGGTTATTCACAAGGAAAAACACATTTTATGGATGATGCCTGTAACAAAATCTTTATTAAACAAAGCAAATTCACATCCTGTTTTTCATCTGATGCTTAACAATAAGTTTATGAAGGGAAAGGAAAAGAATTACACGTTTCATTTTCCAGTTAAGGAAGCTGAGGCACAGAAAGGCAGCAACATTTCCAGAGGCACCGTGCTTAGTAGGATTTGAATTCTGGTGGCACTACACTGCAAATTATCTAGCGTTTCTGACCCTCAAGTTCTGTCTTTTGGAGAATGGGGATAATAATAGTACTTATTTCATGATGCTGTTGTCAGACTGAAGTCAGAAAATGTGTTTAAAGCCCCCAGTACAATGCCTGACAGAGTAATTACTCAGTAAATGCTCTCTTCCCACTTAATAGCTACGATCTTGCACAAGTAATATAAATTTAAGTTTCAGACACACAGGGCAGCAGATTCATGGTTATAAATTCTTAAGAGAGACTTTTCCCATCTAGAGTCCATATCAAGACAAATAAGCTCCTTTGTCTCCCTATACAATGAGGCAGATATTTTTTAGTCTACCTTTTCACTGAGGGTATAGAGGCATTTTAGTCAGGGTCCTGGCTTTATATAGTTGTCCCAGTTCAAACTCATGTGAATCAGGCTCAAAAATCTCATCTCCTAACTGAAAGCCCCCTAGGACTGGCATACCCTCCAATAGATGACAGTGACTCTGAAAATGCTCCCTCCCCACCCCGCCCTTTGTATCCCTGGATGACTTTTTCTTGAAGATTAGACCAGAAACCAGGTGATTACAAAGACTACAAACTTGACAATTTTAGTATCAGAAATAAGTTTTTTACTGACATTTCTCTGAAGGACTATGTAATACTACGGTGGAAAGTATGGGTTTGGGAGTCACACTGCCTGGACTAAAATGTCAGCTCTTACTACTTACAAAACGACATGACTTTAGGCAAAGCACTTAATCTCCCAGCATCCCAGTTTCCTGATCTGTAAAATACAGACCATAACAGTACCTACATCACAGAATTGCTGTCAGAATCAAAAAAATTGTAGGTACAAGACACTTTGAACAGTGACTGGTATATATTAACTGCTCAATAAATATTAGCTATTACGATAGAATATAAACTCCACAGAACACTATGTTTTGTTTACTGCTATATTCCCAAGAGCCAACAACAATGCCTACTAAACAGCAGGCACTAAATGTTTGCCAAATGAATAAATGAACAGTCAAGCACTAATTCACTGCTGGGTGTATTTAAAATACCTATTTGTTGTAAATCAACTATAATAAAAAAATTTTTAATAAAAGACAAAAAAAATACTTATTTGCTCCTAGAGAAAGAGACTATATGTCCAGAGAGAAATATTAAGACCCAAGTCTGGCCTTGAAATTAAACATTAGGATTGAAAAGCCAGGAGTTCCCTTGTGGTACAGTGGGTTAAAGATTTGGCTTTGTCACTGCAGTGGCTCAGGTCACTGCAGTGGTGCAGGTTTGATCCCTGGCTGGGAACTTCCACATGCCATGGGTACAGCCAAAAAGAAAAGAAAAGAAGACAAGTGTCATTTGAGTTCATGGATGCAAGAAATTTCAGATACTGGAACAATATTTAGGCCGCCCAAGGCATTAGGAAGTCCCCAGGAAGGGATGGAACCCGAGCCACAGCAATAACAGTGCCCTTGACTCCTCATTTTAGTAGTACTCCATAGGAAACCTCTTTCCATTTATGGGGTTTATTCCTTTGTATTTTCTACTACTGGTTCAACCAAGTTAGACGTCCATAAATAAATACCTCCTATAACCTTAGATGTGATCTAATCCCTCTACCTTCCCTTTCCCCGAGCACAATCATTTTACAAATGAGGAAGAAGATCAAGAAGGTAGTACCAAAAGCACAGATATATTGAACTACTTGGCACGGGCTTGGGGGAGATATTTTTCTGTTTTAAAATCCACCAACTACTCTTCAGAGATCCCTAGATGCCAAATAAAAATGGAGGTAAGGCGAGATTCTAGCATGTCTCACTTCAGGGCGTGGCCAGTGTGGCAAAGGCCTATGTGCTAAAGGGCAAGGAGCTGGATTTTTATCTAAAAAAGAACAAGGCCTGGAAAAGTCCATAAATCTTCCTCCCTTCCATCTTAGCTCATATAATAAAGCTACTCTAAGAAACAAAACAAAAATTCTAGTCAGTAATCACTGAGATGAGTAGATCATAGGAATCACTAACTCAAAGAGATACTTTAGAATTATTTTCCTCTTAACTGCTAGTATTAGTTTTGAAATATAATATGGTAAACAGAGAAGCTGGGTTAATAATGGAAAGAGCACTGGGCTTGCAGTCAGTCCTGGCTCTGCTACTTACTAGTTGTGTGATCTTAGGAAAATAAGTTAACGTCTTGGTTTCCCTAAACCTGTATTTTACCAAGCAAAATGGTGGTGAGGAATAAATGGGATGAAAATGAAAATACCTTTAAAATCCTGAAGTATCACAGAAATGTTAACATAATTGAATGAAGAGTTTCAGGTGTGAAAAGTTGGGTGATACATTAATGGAGGTAAGAGCTCAAGTTTACACAAAATTAAAACCTATAAAAGCAGGTTGCCCTGATCTCACAGTCCTATAGCTAACAGAATGTATCAACTTTACTAAAATACTTACCTTTAACTTGCTAGAATCTTGCTACCTTTTTTTTTTTTTTAAGATATGGAAGGGATCACAGGGAAGATTTAATACAACCTTTTCACTTTAGAGACTTGAAAAGAAAATAACTGACATTATATAACCAAGAACACTGAAACTTTCGTAAAAATGCCCTTGGTAAAGGAGAATATGACACTGAACAGGTGTTAAGATGCTGGAGAGCTAAGAAAAGTTTTTCTACAAGGCAGAACTGGAGATCGGAAAAAAGAAAAAAGATCTTTATATAGAGCCAAAAAAATGTTTAAAGAATTAATCACACCTTTACATTTATCAGTAACTGGTTCTTTACTATCTGTACTTAAATATTCTATTCTCCAGAAGGACACCTCCACAAATTATAGACAAATAATTTGCAAATGTCTGTACAAAGGGATGTTTTGCAATTCATCCTGAAATCACTTGGCTTGCCCCCACCCAACTCTTCCTAATGAACTTTTCTGGGCAGAAACATTTATCCTAGGTTAAAAATACCACTTAGGCTAGTAAAAGAAACTACCTGCCTCAACATTCCTTCACCATCAAAACCTTTTTTCCCTCAGGGGACCTGTACAGAGTGTTCACCTTTTTTACCCCCCACATCGCAGGTAACATCACCTTATGCAATTCTCTACAAAGTACATGCATTCTTTCACTGAACAAATATTTACTTACTACGGCTTAGGCATTATGCTAAACGCTTAAGACATGAACCTGAAAAAGACACAGTACTGTCCTTAGCCTCAGAGAGGTCATAATCTAAGGAGACAGCCAGACTGATTACCAACAATACCACCACCACCAAGTAACTACTGTAACCACAGCTCATAAAGTTCAGAAGAGAAATACGGAAAGCAGGAGGAACCCAAGGCTGCCTTGGAGGTAAATAAATGAAGGCTTCACAAAGGAGGTAGGGCTTAAGGGGACACTTGAAGTTTAAGCAGTCAAGATGTCAAGGAGGAGGATAGTATTCTAGGCTAAAGAAAGAGTATCAACAAAACTGGAGGCACAATAAACAGCGTAACGTGCGCTCAGTATTACTGAGCATAAATGCAAAAATTTTTTTATGATTAGGTCATTAAAAGATTAGATTTTAAGGGTCTTAGCATACTATAAAACTACTGCTGAGCCCCTACTATGTGCTAGACATGACCAAGTTCACAGGATACAGATCTTTGCGACCCACTGCTGTCCATATATACAGTTACCACCCGAGTCACGCAGGACAATCTGTATAGCTGTGGCAGCCCTATAAGGCCACTGTAAATTAGCAAAGCCTTGGAGTTCCCATCATGATTCAGCGGAAACCAATCTGACTAGCATCCAAGGGGATGCTGGTTTGATCCCTGGCCTTGCTCAACGCGTTAAGGATCCGTGTTGCTGTGAGCTGTGGTGCAGGTCACAGATACGGCTCAGATCTGGCATTGCTGTGGCTGTGGTGTAAGCCAGTGGCTACAGCTCTGATTTGACCCCTAGCCTAGGACCTCCATATGCTGTAGGTGTAGCCCTAAAAAGACAGACAAATAAATAAATAAGGAAAGCCTAAACTTGTACACTCCTTCAATAAAGGTAAGAGTCCACAAATTTACATGCATACCAAACATGCTCTGTCCACAATAATATCTTGAAACATACACCTTCAATGCACAATAGATGCTGTTAAAATTAAGAGTCCAGTATCATTTTATTTATTTATGGCCATGCCCACTGCATGTGGAAGCTCCCAGGCCAGGGACTGAACGTGCCCCACAGAAGCAACCCAAGCCACAGCAGTGACAATGCCAGTTCCTTAACCCACTGAGCCACCAGGGAACTCTTCATTTTAAAAGAATACTTAGGAGTTCCTGTCGTGGCTCAGTGGTTAACGAATCTGACTGGGAACCATGAGGTGGGGGTTCAATCCCTGGCTTTACTCAGCGGGTTAAGGATCCGGTGTTGCCGTGAGCTGTGGTGTAGGCTGCAGACGGCTTGGATCCCACATTGCTGTGGCTGTGGCGTTGGCTGGCGACTGCAGCTCCGATTAGACCCCCAGGCTGGGAACCTCCATATGCTGCGAGTGCGGCCCTAGAAAAGGAAAAAGACAAAAAAAATAATAATAATAATAAAAAAAATAAAAGAATAATTTTTACCAGCTTTTGGGTTTTTTTCCTCAGTTGATGTATGTATTCTAGGAGTATATTCCTATCACATGGCTCAAGCTTTTCAATGTTAACAGGTATCTAAATGCTAAAAACAGAATGCTACCAACATCTAATATTATCTAAACGTTTTGTTAAAGATAATATGGCAGTATAGGCCAAGAACCATAAAATTACATACACCCTTTATCCAATTTTCTTTCAACAAATTTGAATTACTTTTATAATGAAAACAATGATACAAATACTTTATTTAATCTCATAGAGTCTAGTGAAGGTGTTTGAAATAGCACAGGCTTAGGGGTCAAGTAAATGTATGTTTCAATTCTTTTCTGTCACTCATTAGGTGTATGACCATAGGAAAGTTACCTGATTTCTCAAAGCCTTTTCTTAACTGTGCAATGAGAAAACATCATCAACCTCATGGAACTGTGAGGATTAATTAGTACATCATCTGATGCATCGTGTGCTCACTAAATGTATAAGATCAGGCTCTCTAAATAAAAGTTGCAGAATTCAAGAATTTTGTTTTAGACACCTGCAGTCAATTAATCTTCGATAAAGGAGGCAAGAATATAAAATGGGACAAAGTCTCTTCAGCAAGTGGTGCTGGGAAAACTGGACAGCTGCATGTAAATGAAACTGGAACACATCCTCACACCATGCACAAAAATAAACTCAAAATGGCTTAAAAACTTAAACATAAGACATGACACCACAAAACTCATAGAAAACATAGGCAAAACATTCACTGACATTGACTGTGCAAACATTTTATCAGGTCGGTCCCAAGGCAATAGAAATAAAAAACAAAAATAAACCAATGGGGGAGTTCCCACTGTGGCACAGTGGAATTGAATCTGACTAGGAACCATGAGGTTGCGGGTTCGATCCCTGGCCTCGCTCAGTGGGTTAAGGATCTGGTGTTGCTGTGAGCTGTGGTGTAGGTCGCAGACGCGGCTTGGATCCTGCGTTGTTGTGAGCTGTGGTGGTGGCCAGCAGCTGCAGCTCTGATTGGATCCCTAGCCTGGAAACCTGCATATGCTGCAGGTGCAGCCCTAAAAAACAAACAAACAAAAGAGGACCTAATCAAACTAACAAGCTTTTGCACAGCAAAGGAAACCATTAAAAATATGAAAGGACAACCTATAGAATGGGAGAAAACAGTTGCCAATGATGCAACCAACGAGGAATTAGTCGACAAAATATACAAGTAACACATACCATGCAACATCAAATAAACAACCCAATCGAAAAATGGGCGGAAGACCTAAAAAGACATTTCTCCAAAAAATTACATACAGATTGCCAACAGGCACATGAAAAGATGCTCAACATAGCTAATTATTAGAGAAATGCAAATCAAAACTACAATGCAGTACCACCTCACACCGCTCAGAATGGCTATCATTAATACGTATACAAATAACAAACACTGGAAAGGTAATGGAGAAAAGGGAACCCTCCTTCACTGTTGGTGGGAATGTAAATTGGTACAACCACTATGGAAAATGGTATGGAGGCTCCTGAGAAAACTAAATATAGAACTACCATATGACCCAGCAAGCCCATTCCTGGGCATATATCCAAACAAAACTACATTTCAAAAAGAGATGTACACCTATGTGTTTAGAGCAGCACTATTCTTGAGAGCCAAGACATGGAAACAACCTAAATGTCTATTAATAGATGAACGGATTAAGAAGATGAGGGACATATACACAGTGGAATACTACTCAGCCATAAAAAAGAATAAAATAGGAGTTCCCATCGTGGCACAGTGGAAACGAATCTGACTAAGAACCATGAGGTGGCGGGTTTGATCCCTGACCTTGCTCAGTGGGTTAAGGATCTGGCGTTGCTGTAAGCTGTGGTGTAGGTGGTAGACACGGCTTGGATCTGATAGTGCTGTGGCTGTGGCTGTGGCCGGCAGCTATAGTTGGGATTCAGCGCCTACCCTGGGAACCTCCATATGCTGTGGGTGTGGCCCTAAAAAGTAAAAAAAAAAAAAAAAAAAAAAAAGGGACGAAATGCCATTTGCAGCAACATGGATGCAACCAGAGATTATCATACTAAGTGAAGTAAGAAAGAGAAGGACAAATACCATATGATATCACTTACATGTGGAATCTAAAATATGGCACAAATGAACCTATCTACAAAATAGAAACAGACTCACGGACATAGAAAACACACTTGTGGCTGCCGAGGGGAAATGAGGAAGGAGTGCGATGGACTGGGAGTTTGGGGTTAGTAGATGCGAACTATTACATTTAGAATGGATAAGCAATGAGGTCCTACTGTACAGCACAGGGAACTATATCCAAACTCTTGGGATAGACCATGAAGGAAGATAACATAAGAAGGGGAATGTGTGTGTGTATGTATGTATGTGTATATATATATATATATATCTATATATATATAGATAGATATATATATATATATAATGACTGAGTCACTTTGCCATACAACAAAAATTGTCACAACATTGCAAATCAACTATCCTTTAATTAAAAAAACTTTTTTAGGAGTTCCCATCGTGGCTCAGCAGAAACGAATCTGACTAGCATCCATGAGGATGCAGGTTCGATTCCTGGCCTCCCTCAGTGGGTTAAGGATAGGATGTTGCCATAAGCTGTGGTATAGGTCACAGATGTGGCTGGCAGCAATAGCTCCAATTGGACCCCTAGCCTGGGAACCTCCACATGCCACAGGTGCGGCCTTAAAATAAAAAAACTTTTTTAAACTTAAATAAACTTGAGAAGTGCTGATTCTACATATGATATCTGGGAGACTTACTGCATTTGGAAATAAAGGACTTTGTATGGTACAAACTCACTCTTTCTACGTAGTTCACTGGTTGCCTCAAGTTCAGTTTAAGATCTTATTTGTCAGATAGGAAAATGAGACCATAAAGTGAAATCATTCAAGCACCTACTTGGCTTGGGCACTGGGAATAAGAGAATTAAATAAGGCACAGCTGCTGCCTGGATGAACTCGCATTTCAAGAGAAGAAACAGGTTAACAGACAATGACAGTGTGATGGGTTGTGAATGTGAAGGGCTGTTGTAGAGGTAGACGCTGGAGAATGACCACCTAAAAATGCAGAGTCAGTGAGTTAGGGAAAGTTCACAGATTAAATAAGTTTATAATAAACCACTTTCCAAAAAAGAGGATGGGGAAAAAATAGAAATTGACTAACCTCCTAGGAGAATATGATTACCAGGACTTAGCTGGGACTAGAATGTCTTATTCCTCCCAGAGACCAAAATTTAGACTGCTGTGTGTGATGGAGCAATGAGTTCATTAAATTAACTACAAACCATGTGTAACCCAACTCAATGAAAAATGCACTGAAGCCTCAACCTATTTTGAAACAGGAAGGAGAGAGAAAATTTGCAAATGTAAGGGTCTCCAAACTAAGAGCAGAAAGGACAAAACACATGAAGATAAAAGAAGGTATTAAACAGACTGTCATAATCTGACTGCCAAGCTGATTTGGGTTATTCGGATGCCCTAGTCTCTGCCTCCAAACAAAAACAAACCGTTTGTTATGAGTAACAGTAAAGACTGTAAATAAATGCCTTCAAATTTCTCAAAATGTACCTTCACATTAAAAGATGCTCAAAATAAAAATACACGTGAAAACACTTTAAGTTATTTCTGTCAAAAGGCTAGATATCTCATAAGGCATGCTGGCCCTCACCCCACGCCTCACTCGATTGCTCCAAAACACACTATCACTCAGGTTTTGCAATGACATTAGGAAATAAGGCTTGCAGGCTCTCTCGAACACCGTCAAACTCCCCGTTCCCTCTACAAAAAAGAAAAGGAAGAAAAAAGCCTGAGTCTCTATCTGCCTGCCCTACAGCTCTTGGGAAGCAATCACCCTCAAATTGTTCCTGTTTAGACCCTTGAATCCCGTAGAAGGAAATGGGGACAGCTGTGAGAGCGGGGAAGAGAGGACATCCGATAAGGGGGAGAGGAAATGTGGATGGTGGAGGACGAAGGGGAGAAAGGAGAGGGCAGTGAAGATAAAATGGTGAAAGTGGGTAAGAAGCGAGACCAAGGAGCGGGAGCGAAAAAGAGGGAGGAAAAGGAGGGAAGGCGTGGAGATCCCAAAAGAGAGAACAAGGCAAAATGGTAGAGAAGAAAAAGAAGGTCGGGTTAAAGGACAAGGAGGGGGCGGCAAAGGGGATCGCTAAAGAGGCTGTCACCCGGGTTAATTTTTTAAAAGGGTGTCACCGGGATGGAGAGAGATTAAGGAGAGGGGTTGTCACCACAGCAGGTGGCCGGAGACCAAGGGTAAGGAGGAGTGGGTCACCAAAAGGGAAGAAACAAGAAGGGGAGGTAAAGGCAGGAGCAGAAGGGGCGTCAGAGCTGGGGAGGGGCAGGCCCGCGGGGGCCAGGGTGGCGGGTGGCTGCGGCTCAGGCAGGCCTCGCTCTCTCACCATGGCTGCGCCGGCCTGGTCCTCTGGCATGCAGCCTCTGTCCTGGGTTCGGCGGCGGGCCGGGCCTGAGCCCGCCCCCAGGCTGAGCCGGCGCGGGGGCTCCAGGAGGCTCCGACGAGCGGCGGCTCCGGGCTTGGCCCAGGCCTCGGCCTCCTTGCCTCGGAAGCTGAAAGTGCAGCAGCCGCAGCCGCAGCCTGATCCGGAGCGCAGACTCCGCCCCCGAGGCCCCGCCCTCGCCCGCAAACACAAGCTCGGCCCCGCCTCCTCCCTCACTGCGCAGACTCGGCCCAAGAGTCCCGGCGACGCCCCCCCCTACACCCCTCCCGCGCGCCCGACCTCTGGCTTCTCCCCCTCTCTAGCCCTTAAAAGGGCCACACTTCTTCAAATAACCAGTGCTTTAAAAACAAGAGATTTAAATATACGTCGTACAGAAGACTAGAACTGTCACTCGTTTGGGTCACATATAGACCCCTGTGCTTCTGTTCATTGTCTTTCTGTTGTCATATATTCTATATATTCATATAGAATATTCATATATTCCATTGGTGATTTCAGTTCATTTAAAGATTCTTCCATAACCTAACTTTTCAGTTTCCTCGCCTCTAGGGATCGCCCTTGCCTCAGGCTCTCATTTCTGTGCTTATACTTTTTATTTATTTTATTTTATTTTATTTTGTCTTTTTGCCTTATCTAGAGGCGCACCCGCGGTATATGGAGGTTCCCAGGCTAGGGGTCTAACAGGAGCTGTAGCTGCTGGCCTTCACCAAAGCCACAGCAACACGGAATCCGAGCCGCGTCTGCAACCTACACCACAGCTCGTGGCAAAGCTGGATCCTTAACCCACTGAGCAAGGCCAGGGATCGAACCCACAACCTCGTGGTTCTTAGTCGGATCCGTTAACCACTGAGCCACGACGGGAACTCCCCGTGCTTATACTTTAAATCTCAATTTCAGATAACTGTAACCCCTCTATAATCTCTATTTCAGTCATCCAACTCTCCCACCTCAACCTCCTTCCTCTCTAGCTCACTTCCTCAAATACCCAACTCCAAAAATTCTTCAACTTTATCAGGACTCAAAATCCACTGCTCCTACTACCTTTTCACTATTCTTCACACTGTCCTATATCCTCAATTCCTTTCACTAACAGCTTAGACTCTACTGCCCATCATCCCTCGGTATTCACTTTCAGGTCTCCAGTCCTTCTTTCCTTTCCTTGTACTCACCTGAGGGAGCTCTAATCCTAAACCTTCAGCCAAATGGGATAGAATGGAGAAAAATCCAAAATCATACTGACTTCCACCTAATTTGATATCATTTTCTTCAAATGAGCCCTTAACGCTTGGTGATTCTACTACATTTCTCCAGTTCCATATGCTCTCCCACCTCACTAGATAACTATTTTGTATCTCTTTCCTCAGATCTCCAACACTTCTTCCCTTCCCACCGGATGATTTCGCTTCCAATTCATGGTGAAAATGAAGTAAACAAAGGAGAACATCTAAGTTCCCACCGGTCACCCTTACTTCCAGCCGACCTATGACTCTGCTCTGCTTGTAACCCTGCTTCTATACGCTGCCTTCCTTTCCTTACTACAAATGAGCTATTTGCCTTTTAGCTAAGGTCAAACCCTCTGCAATTCTCAAGCTGCAGAAAAGCTTGGTTTTTTTCTCCCCCCCAAATGAGCCACAAAACCGTGTTTTTGTAAAATGCAATAAATATTCATTACTAGAAACTTTAAATTTAAAAACAGACATACAAAATACAAGCCCAGATGGACAGATATCGATACTTTTTTTTTAAACCATCCTAATCATTCTTAAGTGTACAGGTCAGTGAAATTAAGTACTTTCACACTGTTGTGCTCTCGTGACCACCGTCCAGTTCCTGAGCTCTTTTCATCCTGCAAAACCAAAACTCTGTCCCTACTAAACAACAACTCCTCATTTCCTCCTCCTCCAGCCTCTGACAACCACCATTCTACTCTTTGTCTTTATGAATTTGACTATTCTGGGTCAGTTTTTTTGTTTGTTTGGTTTGGTTTTGGTTTTGCCACCCCACAGCATGTGGAAGTTCCCTGGGCTAGAGATCAAATCTGAACCACAGCCGTGACAACCCTGGATCCTTAACCTGCTGAGCCACCAGAAAACTCCCAGATCTTTTATTATTAGATCCAATAGACATAAAATTTTTCTGCCAAGTTGTTATAAGGGTTTCTAAATATTTACTCTGAATTTCTGTTACAAACTGGTGACCAGCTTCTGTGGACCATCACTAGAATACAGATCACATTTTGAGTAGCATAGCACGAGATGCTGTACTGTTTCATTTTCTCAAAGACATCTGTCCATAGATTCTCCCACTCTTGTACATCACGATTTTTTTCTTTCCCAACAGCTTACCAGCATGAATTTATTTCTTCCATCTTAACAAAACAAAACCTCTCTTGACTGAGCTTGACTATTCAGCCACTACCTCATTTCTCGGCTCCTTTTTTTTTTTTTTTTTACAGCTAAATGTCTCAAAAAGTGGCTTGTACTGTACTTGATATCTTTACTTCCTTTTTCCCATTTTCTGTGCAACCCTGTCCAGTTGAGCTTTCACTTCCACCACTCCACTGAAATGTTCTTGTCAAGGTCACCAGTGACGTCTATTTACTAATCATGATCAATTCTCAGTGTTACTTGACCTACCAAGAGACTAGACACAGCTGATCAATTCCTCTGCCTTGCCCAACATGACACTGCACTCCCCTGGTTCTTTGTCTTTTTACTGGCTGCTCTTGTTTTCTCCACATTTCTCTGACCTCAAAATACTGCAGTGCCCCAGGGCCCAACACTTTGACCTCTTACCTTTTCCATTTATACTCACTCCTTGATGATCTCATGTCCTATCACATTGCTTTAAATATGGTCTATAGCGTGACAGTCTCCCAAAGTAAACCTCTATTCCAGACTTCTCTTCTGAATTTCATTCTTGTCTTTTAGGGCCGCACCCACAGCATATGAAGGTCCCCAGACTAGGGACTGAATCGGAGTTATAGCTGCCACCTACACCAGAGCCACAGCAATACAGGATCTGAACTGCATCTGCGACCTACACTACAGCTCATGGCAACACCGGATTCTTAACCCACTGAACAAGGCCAGGGACCAAACCCTTGTCCTTTCAGATACTAGTAGGGTTCAGTTAACCACTGAGCCACAACGGGAACTGCTCTTCTGAATTTCAGACTTATATATCCAACTTGTAAACATCCCCCTTTGTATGTCTAATAGATTTTTTTTTAATTGCTAGTAGCCATTCAGTAGACTCCTCCTCAAGTCTACTGGCCATGAATAAACCAACAAATAGTATTAGACACTAATATTAGCTTAGACCAATCATGATTTACATCCTATGTCTGATCTGGGAATCACCTTCCCTGAGGACCTGGTGATAGTATAGGAAAATCACCATAAAAAAATAAGGACTCTGCCATCAAGAAAGAATGGAGCCACAGTTGACCCATAATCAATGAAACAGAATAGAAATTCCAAAAAAAATCCAGAAAGGAGTTCCCTGGTAGCCTAGAGGCTTAAGGATCCAACATGATCACTGCTATGGTGTAGGTTCAGTGCCTGGCCTGGGAACTTCCACATGCATGGGCTTGGCCAAAAATAAAATAACAAAATAAAGTACAAACAAAACTTAAATGCTATAAAAGAAAAGATTGATAAATTCAACTATGTGAAAATAAAAAATATCTGTAAGGCAAAAGCCATCATAAGAAGAGTCAGATGAAAATTACTATATAGGAGTTTCCTTGTGGCACAGTGGGCTAAAGATCTGGGGTCATCACTGCAGTGGCTCAGGTCACCGTTGTGGCTTGAGTTCCATCCCTGGCCTGGGAACTTCCATGTGCCACAGGCATCGCCAAAAAGAAAAGAAAATGACTGTATGGGAGTTCCCGTTGTGGCTCAGTGGTTAACGAATCCAACTAGGAACCATGAGGTTGCGGGTTCGATCCCTGGCCTTGCTCAGTGGGTTAAGGATCCGGTTGTGGTGTAGGTTGCAGACGTGGCTCGGATCCCGCGTTGCTGTGGCCGTGGTGAAGGCCGGCAGCTACAGCTCCTGTTAGACCCCTAGCCTGGGAACCTCCATATGTCGCGGCTGCGGCCCTAGATAAGGCAAAAAGACAAAAAAAAAGGAAAATGACTGTATACATATGTTTACACTTTGTATCATAGGAACAGGGGTAGTTTTCATATTTATATATAGAGCTGAAATCTATATGATCAAAAATCCAGCTGGAGGAGTTCCCATCATGGCGCAGTGGAAACAAATCTGACTAGGAACCATGAGGTTGCGGGTTCGATTCCTAACCTTGTTTAGTGGGTTAAGGATCCTGCATTGCTGTGAGCTGTGGTGTAGGTTGCAGACATGGCTTGGATCTGGCGTTGCTATGGCTCTGGCATAGGCCAGCAGCAACAGCTCAGATTAGACCCCTAGCCTGGGAACCTCCATATGCCTCGGGTGCGGCCCTACAAAAAGACCAAAATAAAAAAAAAAAAGTCCAACTGGAAAAGGTGCAAAAGACATGAGAAAGAAATAGCAATGGCTCTTAAATCGCTCACTCTTGCCCATAATGAGAAACGCAAATTAGAATGTCTTTGAAATATTATTTTTTGCCTATCAGATTGACAAAGATCTTTAAGATTGATAAGACACTGTATGGTAGTGGTAGTGGTGGTTTTAACAAATACTGTCATATTTTGTTGGTGGGACAACAAAATTCTAACATCTTTTATAGAGGACAGTTCAATGATGGTATTTCTCAAATTTTTAAAGGCACACTCCCTTTGACCCAGTAATTCCACTTCTAAAACTTTAATCTACACATATGCTCAAGCATATGTACAAATTTTATAATAGCAAAAGATTGGAAACAACTTAAATGTTTATTCATAAACATTTGTATACAGTTTATTAATAAATTGGTTAAAAATAAGAGTTCCCTTTGTGGCTCAGTGGTTAATGAACCTGACTAGCATCCATAAGGATGCGGGTTCGATCCCTGGCTTCACTCAGTGGGTTAAGGATCTGGCATTGCTGTGAGCTGTGGTGTAGGTTGCGGACATGGCTCGGATCCCGCATTGCTGTGGATGTGGTGCAGGTCGGCAGCTGCAGCTCTGATTTGACCCCTAGCCTGGGAACCTCCATATGCCGCAGGTGTGGCCTTAAAAACAACCAAAATAAATAAATAAAACATATTGGTTAAATATAGTAATACTATATTCCTACAAATCTTACTCTAAAGCCATATAAAAGAACAAGGATGTTCTCTAATACAGAATGATCTTCAAGGTCTATCATTAAGTGAAAAGCAAGGTCCTAAGAAGTGTATAATACTGTGTACTATCGTTCCTGTAAGAAGTGGTATTAGTAATATAGTTTCATGATTGCTTACATATGCAGAAAACATCCCTGGAAAAACTAACAACATCGATTATCTGATTGCTGCTAAGGAGGATAACTGGATGGCAAGAAATAGGTAGAAGAGAGACTCTTTATAGAATAGCCTTTTATGGGAATTCCCTGGTGGCTCAGTGGGTTAAGGATCCAGCATCATCACTGCTGTGGCTTGGGTGGTTGCTGTGGCACAGGTTCCATCCCTGGCCCAGGAAGTTCCGCATACCATGGGCATGACCAAAAAAAAAAAAAAAAAGGAGAGAGAGAATATCCTTTTGTATCTTATGATTTTTTTAATCATGAGAATGTGTTACCTAGTCTTTTTTTTCTTTTTTTTTTTTGTCTTTTTGCCTTATCTAGGGCTGCACCTGTGGCATATGGCGATTCCCAGGCTAGGGGTCTAACAGGAGCTGTAGCCACCAGCCTTCGCCACAGCCACAGCAACGCAGGATCTGAGCTTCGTCTGCAACCTTCACCACAGCTCACGGCACACCGGATCCTTAACCCACTGAGCAATGCCAGGGATCGAATCCGCAATCTCATGGCTCCCAGTCGGATTCGTTAACCACTGAGCCATGATGGGAACTCCGTGTTACCTAATCTAAAAGAAAATAATAAATAAAATTTAAAAGATTTAGATGGATTTATTTAGTTTACAATTAAAACAGTATTTTTTTTACAATGAGGAAGGACTTTATCAATGTTTTTAATTTTAAGAGATTCTGATTCAGTCTTATTGCTGAGTTAAACAGAACAAGATCAGTAGTTACTCATCATGTTTGGCAACCTCCTTTGGCAAACAGTTTACAGCTTTACGAGAACAAATGCCATTTTTTCTACAACAAACATATTTTCCTATAACAACTCATAATCTCAAGATTACAGATCAAGAGTCTTTGGAACTATTAAAATATACCTTTTGATATTATTGGGAAGCTCTATTTTAGAAACATAGAAACAACTTCTTGAGAAAGATTCAGACTAAGTACAGCTTTAACATAAATTCAGTAATAAATGGTATACAATTATACACTATTTTTTCATCTTACCTATGTAAAGAGAAGTGACTGGTTAATTCAGTGAGTGCTTCACCCTCTTAAAAACACTTGTATCCTTTAAAAATTCCTGCCATTGTAGCTTGTGGCCTTTGGTCTCTAACTATAATGAAGGCTGAATCTAAGGTAGTCAGGGCTTACAATAATCTGTTTCTCTAGAAAGTCAATTGTTTACAGAATTGGGAAGATTCCTTTAATATTCTTGACATTAAATAATATTCTTAATATTAAATGATATTCTTAATGAAATTCTGTTGTTATTATTATTACTATTATTAGAATATGAATTTGTTCCACTTTGCTCTAGAAGGCAAAGCTAGTGTCAAAAAGGGGATGGGAAACTGTTAGAAGGTAGATTTTTTAGCTCAAAACAGTTAAGGACTCAGAATCCCCTGGCGGCCTACCAGTTAAGGATCCTACATCACCTATGGCTCAGGTCGCTGCTATGGCTCAGGTCGCTGCTGTGGTGTGGATTTGATATCTAGCCCCAGAACTTCCAGATGCCTGGGGCACCACAAAAAGGGGGGGGCGCAGGGATGGTGGAGAACATTCTAAGAGCAAGAATTACTTAACACGGAATTGTCTGTCTACTTGTAAGGTAGTAAACTCTTGATCACCAGAGATGTACAAAAAGGAATCTGATATAGGCAAAATATTGGGGATATGATAGACAGTAGTTCTATAATGAATTTTGAAATGGATTTGATGATCATTAGTTGCCTTCTAATTCTGAAAGTCAGTGGTTCAAGGAAGTTAAATGGAAAAAGACAAAAGCAAAGGGGTAGGAATTTCAATTCAACTCACTTTTTTCCAAAGCAGGATTTCCTGTTATTTTTAATAGTCAGGGACTTGAATCTTTAAGGGAGGGGACCATTCTAAAGGTCTCCTATCTTTTGTATTACTCTTTTGGAAAAAGACTCCCAGTTAGAGATAAATAAGTTCCTTCTTAATGATTTAATAAGGCAGAAAACAAACTTACTGGGTATGACGAAATTTTAACTGGCTACTCCTGAGCATGAGGTGCTGAGCTCCATTCCACCACTCATCAGAACCCAAGACTCGGAGTTCCCTTCGTGGCTCAGTGGTTAATGAATCCGACTAAGAACCATGAGGTTGCGGTTCGATCCCTGGCCTTGCTCAGTGGGTTAAGGATCCGGCGTTGCCGTGAGCTGTAATGTAGGTTGCAGACGAGGCTCGGATCCTGCGTTGCTATGGCTGTGGCGAAGGCCGGCGGCTACAGCTCCTGTTAGGCCCCTAGCCTGGGAACCTCCGTATGCCGCGGTTGAGGCTCTACATAAAAAAAAAAACAAAAAAAAAAAACAGAACCCAAGACTCAATGCAAACATTTCCAATAAATGTTATCTATTAAGAGAAGTCCATCCTAGATGGTGCACTGACTATCCTCCGTGCAAAGCTAGGCAGTATCAAGGGGATTTTTTTCAGGCTCAAAGTAGCAATCCAAAACAAACAAAAACAAATTTCACAACAGAGTTTCAGAAAGCAGTTTATCAGCCAGCCTCACATTCAATCCTCACAACAAACTCCTGGGGCTGTTAAAAGAGGTGACTATCCCATCTGATGAGAAAAACAAGCTCAGAGATAGGAAACCTCACAAGCCAGTCATGTAAGAGCTAATTCTGACCCCGGAGCTCATTCCACTACCTCGCAGCCTTGGAGATAATTGGAATTTCTCTCTAGGATAGGAAAGACCTGGTGAACAGAAGGTTTTTCTAACGTGGAATAGGTTTTCTACCATAATCTATCATAAACTTCAGTGTCTATCAGAAGCAGCTGGAGCACTTAAAGCAGTTTGCCAGGTGTCTCCCCTAGTTTCTGATCCATTAGGTCTAGGTTGGGGCTCAAGATTTTGCATCACTAGCGTCCCAGGAGATGTTGAGGATGCTGGTCCAGGAAGGCATGGAGAGAACCACTCTCCCACTATATCCTTCCTTCCTGGTATCTTCTATCAGGTGCCAGAAGGCAAATGTGGATGATTTGAGCAGAAAAACAGGAGAATTTTACACTTCTCTGGACTGCTGCTGGACACAAGTGTATTCTCAGGCTGAGACTGAGAGCACTGTGCCAAGAGTCAGAAAAGTTGCATTCCACTCCCTGGCTCTGACACTGGGGAGGTGGGCTTGGATACTTTTAAGGCCATTTGGAACCCTGAGATGCTGAGGCCTCAGGCAATTCTTTTCTTTCCCTGGGGCTCAACTGGATCATCTCTAAAATGTCCTGAAGGGATAAATGGTCAGGAAGAGTGAATTCCAAGTTCCCCCTACCAGTTCTAATATTCTGTCTCCCTATTTATCTAGCCAGAGTCTTGATTTCCCTAGATACCTATGACTACAGGATGGACAAAGAGTAGCTAATATTTAACATGGGCCACAGGAACTCTGAACAATTAGAACGTGCAGGGGAAATCCTCTTCAGATGATGGCTCCAAGCACTCACGCGGGAACTGGCAAAAAGTCCTGACTGTGGAATCAGAAATTATGCCTCCAGAAAAGAGAGAGGTGGATTAAAAATCAGTTAAGTATCTTCTTGTCCTGTCCTAGCTAAAAGGAACAATGAACAGAAAGTTTTGTTCAAAAAGGAAAAGAACTCCTTGGACCTATAAGTACAGTGATATAAAGTAAGTTTTCTTATGTGACTAACCAGGAGATTGGATTAAGATGGCGGAATAGAAGGACTGGAGCTCAACTTCTCTTTCTTATGTGACTAACCAGTAAGATTATATTTTACCATACTTCTTTATTCAAAGTTATGAGTCATCAACATTTCCATTGTGGCTCAGGGGGTTAAAAACCTGACTAGTATCCATGAGGATGTGGGTTTGATCCCTGTCCTTGATCAGTGGGTTAAGTATCTGGCATTGCCTCAAGCGGTATCGTAGGTCACAGATGTGGCTCAGATCAGATATTGCTTTGGCTGTGACATAGGCTGGCAGCTCCAGCTCTGATTCGACCCCTATGCTGGGAACTTCCACGTGCCGTGGATGCAGCCCTAAAAAGAAAAAGGGGGGGGGGGAATTGATTTAAAAGCCAAAAAAAAAAGGGGGGGGGAATTGATTTAGAAGGTGGCTCTGACACTTGGACATATCACCTGATGGTTTCTTCTTTGCCCACCTTGGGTGCATACTTCTCCCTATCATCCAAGCCAGAAACTTAGCCATATCTGAGCCATGTCTGCGACCTACACCACAGCTCACAGCAATGCCAGATCCTTAAGCCCACTGAGTGAGGCCAGGGATTGAACCCACAACCTCAAGTTTCCTAGTCGGATTCATTTCCGCTGCACCATGATGGGAACTCTCTAAATAAATTCTTGAGGGTTGGTATCACTTCCTCTTCATTGCTTTCACCAACTAAACACCTTCATAAAAGACCTTGGCACCTGACCCAGTTTCCACTCTATTGCAGTAATTGTCAGCGTGTGGTCCCCAGATCACTAGTATCAGCCTTACCTGGGAACTTGTTATAAATGCAAATTCTTGGGCCATGGAGACCAACTAATTCAGCAACTCTGGGTGTGAGGCCCAGAAATCTATGGTTTATCAAGGCTTCCAGCTGATTCTGATCCACATTAAAGTTTGAAAGCCACTAGGCTAATTACAATCCTACAACAACTTGGGTGACTCCAAATTCACCTTAATGGCCCATCCAGCCCTCTGGCCTCTCTCCTTTTTTTTTTTTTTTTTTGTCTTTTTAGGGCCACACCCTACGGCATATGGAAGTTCCCAGGCTGGGGGGTCTAATCAGAGCTGCAGCTGCCAGCCTACACCACAGTCACAACAATGCCAGATCCTTAAACCACTGAGCGAGGTCGAGGATCCAACCTGCGTCTTCATGGTTACCAGTCAGATTCTTTTCTGCTGAACCATGATGGGAACTCATCTTTCCTTCTTGATCTTAATTCTAGTTACTCCTCCTCCACTTTAGGGGGTTGCACGCTATGGCTATGGCTGCAGGCTGAACCTTGTCAAGTTCAAAATTCCTTCATGTATGAAGTCTAGAAACATCCTACACCTGCATCACAATCTCTTTGTATTCGCTATGTTTTCTTGGATAGAGACAAACTCTCTGATGGCTTTACGCAGACAGAGAGGCCAGCTCTATATTCTGATAAGGCCAAAATTTTTTCTCCCAAACTCCAGGCCTCCACTTCTAATGCCAAATGCAGGCTCCACTTGGATATCCCACTGGTGTCTCGTAGCAACAGGCCCAAAATGAACTCCCTGTCTTTCCGAGAAACTTGTTCCCCTTCTTGTACTTAGGAGCAGATGCCCACAAATGAATTTTTAAGGGTGATCTGGGAGTCATCCTTGACAGCTTCCTCTCCTTTACCAGTTGAAACCAAGCAAGGAGTTCCCTGATGGCTCACTGAGTTAAGGACCTGGTGTTGTCACTGCTGTGGCTTGGGTCGCTGCTAAGGCATGGGTTTCATCCCCGCCATGGGCATGGCCAAAAAAAAAAAAAAAGAACCAATCACCGAAATTCCACAAATTTATCTCCTAGGAGGTCATATGCAAATTATCAATTTATTCTACAGATAATTAGGCTTTATAAAGCCCTTCCCAGACCAATAATTCCATAGATGATTTCTCAAATCTTTTCCCTCCTCGATTTCCCTATAACCAGTGCCTCGCTGGTTCTTTCTCTCCCTCTCTCTCTCTCTCTCTCTCTCTTTTTGAGTCACATGTGCAGCATATGAAGTTCCCAGGCTAGGGGTCAAATCAGAGCTACAGCTGCAGATCTATACCACAGTCACAGCCATGCCAGATCCAAGCCTCGTCTGCAACCTACACCACAGCCCATGGCAATGCTGGATCCTTAACCCACTGAGTGGAGCCAGGGATTGAACCTGTATCCTCATGGATACTAGTCAAGTTCGTTTCCACTGAGCCACAGTGCGAATTTCCTCTGTGGTTCTCAATCCTGACTTCACTTTGGAATCACCTAGGAAGGTTTCAAAACTTTAAGGCTTTTGCCCATCACTCAAATAACATAATTTAACTTGACTGGGCTGGGTCTCCAGAATAGGAGGGTTTTCTTGTTTTTGTTTTTAGAGGTGTTTTTTTTTGTTTGTTTGTTTGTTTGGTTAGAGAAGTTTTAAATTTACAGCAAACTTGAAAGAAAAGTACAGATATTTCCCAAATACCCACTGCCTTTACATATATGCCTGGCCTCACCCATTATCAAATCCCACACCAGAGTGGTACATGTTTTATAACTGATGAACCTACATTGATGCATCATAATCACCAAAAGTCCATAGTTTATGTTAGGGTTCACTCTTGGTGCTGAATATTCTATGGGTTTGGACAAATGTATAATGACATGTATGCACCATTACTGTACAGCATAGTTTCACTGCTCCCAAAATCTTCTGCACTCTGTCCATTCATACCTCCCTCTTCTCAACCCTTGACAACCACTGATCTTTTTACTATCTTCATAGTTTTGCCTTTTCCACAATGTCATAGAATTGGAACCATAGAGTATATATATAGACTTTTTAGGTTGGCTTTTTTTAATAAGCATTTACATTTCTTCCATGTTTTTTCATGACTTAATAGCTCTTTTAGGAGTTCCCGTTGTGGTACAGTGGAAACGAATCAGACTAGGAACCATGAGATTGCAGGTTTGATCCCTGGCATCGCTCAGTGGGTTAAAAATCTGGCGTTGCTGTGGCTCTGGTGTAGGCCGGCAGCAACAGCTCCGATTAGACTCCTAGCCTGGGAACATCCATATGCCACAGGTGCGGCCCTAAAAAGACACACACACACACACACAAAAAGCTCATTTATTTTAGTGCTAAATAATGTTCCACTGTGTGGATGTACCACAAAACTGAAGTTTTTCATGTTAAGTACCCTAGGTGATTCTAAGGTAAAGTCAACTTTATTTTGTTATTTTTTGCCTTTTAGGGCCACAACCATGGCATATGGAAGTCCCCAGGCTAGGGGTCAAATCGGAGCTACAGCTGCCAGCCTATGATGCTGCAGCCACAGCAACTTGGGCTCTGAGTCGCATCTACGACCTACACCACAGCTCACAGCAATGCTGGATCTTTAACCCACTGAGCGAGGCCAGGAATGGAACCCATATCCTCATGGATACTAGTTGGGTTCGTTACCTCTGAGCCACAACAGGAACTCTGGGTAAAGCTAATTTTAGACTTCATCCTTTGGTACCCTGTAGAAGAATTTTGAGAAACTATGATCCTCCTCATATATTCTTAATTTGACATTTGATATTTACGTTTTTATTATCAGTTTAATAATTGCTGAACACTCGTGCTTTGCTGTCCTGGGACTCTCCATCAGAAGCTGTGTGTATTCAAATCATCCTTTTAATGATGCTCTAGACATTTTTACCCCAAGGGCAATACTCTCATACTAATGGTCGAGATAGGTCAGTGGCATATCTTTCCTTCAAAGATGAGAGAAAAACTATTGTAAAAGAGGAAAAATAGGAGTTCCCGTTGTGGCTCAGCGGAAACGAATCCAACTAGGAACCATGAGGTTGGGGGTTCGATCCCTGGCCTCGCTCAGTGGGTTAAGGATCCGGCGTTGCCGTGAGCTGTGGTGTATGTCGCAGACATGATTCGGATCCCGCGTTGCTGTGGCTCTGGTGTAGGCCGGCAGCTGTAGCTCCGATTGGACCCCTAGGCTGGGAACCTCCACACGCTGCAGGTGTGGCCCTAAGAACGACAGAAGACAAAAAAAAAAAAAAAAAAAAAAAAGAGAATAGAGGGCATGTTATCAGGCAGATTAATTTTAGAAAAGAATGTACACATAAAAGTTAGGGATATAGAAATTATTTATGCTTGTGTGGCCCCTGGAAAGTCTTCATGAAACTCCAGGGGTGTGGATTCCCATTAGAAGTCTGCTGCTTAGGCCATTTCAGTAGCCTCACTGGTCACTTTGCCACTAGTCTTGTTTTTAATATGTCTTATACCATAAAACTTCCTTTTTTTAATGCAATTCAGTGTTTTTTAGTGTATTCAACAACTTGTAGAGGAGTTCCTGTGTGGCTCAGTAGATTAAGGATCTGGCATTGTCATTGTCGTGGCTCAGGTTGCTGCTGTGGTGTGGGTTTGATCCCTGTCTTGGGAACTTCCACACGCTGCAGTTGTGGCCAAAAAAAAAAAAAAAAAAAAGCATGCTGTCTCTAGCCTTAAACCTCTAATTCAACACTCTTTTGCTACCAAGATTTTTTTTTTCTTTTTATGGCCGCGCCTGCAGCATATGAAAGTTCCCAGACTAGGGGTCTAATTGGAGCTGCAGCTGCTGGCCTAAGCCACAGCCACAGCAACACCATTTCCTAGCCTGCAATCTATGCCAGACCTTTAATCCACTGAGTGAGGCCAGGCATCCTCACAGACACTATGTCAGGTTCCTAACCCGCTGAGCCACAGCTGGAACTCCCAAGGTTATCTTTTTAAACCATATTACACTCCTGTTTGAAACTTGAGTCAGTAGGTATACATCACTATAAGACTAGACCCAAACCCCTTAATTTGACCACTGAGGCACCTCCGCATCTGGCTTCTGCCTGTGTCTTGGTACTACCATTCCATGTCTCTTAGCTCTGTTCTAGCCATACTGAACGACTTGTAGTTCTTAGAATGTATAATGGTATTTTCAAGCTCCTGTGTGTTTGTTCATAGCATTTTCTCTTCCAGTAAACCACTTCTTTCTTTCTTCACATATGACTTCCTCTTGCCTTTTGTATTAGATTTATGTGCCTCTTACTCTGAAAGGCCTCTCCTGATCACTCCCTCCATAAATTTAGACGGCCTTTACAAGCTTCGCTCCTCAGCAGTGCTATATTGGGATGGTCTCTTTTGTTTGCCTCCCCAGTTTGGCTGTGAGTTCCTTGAGAGAACTGACCGGATTCAGTTTGTCTCTGGCTTCAGGGCCTGACTGGAGGAATTAATTTCATGGGATCGCCATGTCTTTCAAATGCCCTCTGGCTGATGTGCTAAGAATTTGTTCCAGTTCCTCGGGAGAAGGCAAAGCCAGGCTACCTTTAGAGCAGCTTAAAATAGCCCAGACTGTTCAAAGAGAAAAACTTCTTCCAATCGTAGGAGGAGGTAATAGTTCAAACATGGGACATTTTTTAAAAAGAGTAATAGGGTAATATTGTACCCCTGAATATTAAGCCATGTTATCCCATCTCATCAGCTACAGGTACTGGATTAATTTGCTTACTGTCTGTGTTCCCTATGTCCTACTGTACCACATAGGCCAAACACCCAAACACCTTCACTCTCATACAATTATCTCTCTCTCTCTCTTTTTTTTTTTTGCTTTCTAGGGCTGCACTCACGGCAGCCCAGGCTAGGGAGCGAATTGGAGCTACAGCTGCTGGCCTACACCACAGCTCACGACAACCCCAGATCCAAGTCAAATCTGAGACTTATACCACAGTTCACAGCAATGCCAGATCCTTAACCCACTGAGCGAGGCCAGGGATCAAACCTGCATCCTCATGGCTACTAGTTGGATTCATTTCTGCTGCACCACAACGGGAACTCCTCATGAAATTATCTTATTGAAGAGGAAAATCGATTACAGTACTTGTCAAGAGCATAGACTCTGGAGCAAGCCAGTCTGCCTGGGTTTCACTCCCAGCTCCACATGTACTAGCTGTATGATCTTAGAAAATTTATGTGATATTTCTGTATCCCAGTTTATCTATAAAATTGGTATGAAAATTGTATTTACCTCATAGAGTTCTACTGAGGATTAATTGAGTTTATATATATAATATGCAATAATATACGTATATATGTATTGGAACAGATATGTGTTATATAAGTATTAACTATTATTATAAAATTCCCCTGCCAACCGTGCCAGCTAGATATTATTATTCCTATTTGACAGTGAGGAAACTGAAGCCTAAAGGAGTGAATTTCCTCAGGTTAGAGAATTAACTTGATTCCCAAGTCTGGTAATTGATCCAGATCTCATACTTTGGGTACACATTTTCTTGTCTTTAACCCTTCAGTCAGAGCAGAGTAGGAGAAAGGAAAAAGTGGCAGCTAGTTTGGAATAGGCACCCTAGTCAGACTGTTGGGGCCTTGTATCCAGTGTACCCTTCTGTAGAGGGTCATCTGTCCACAGTCCACTACTCACCAATCTGCTATAGACCTACGGGTGGAGGTGGTGGTGGTGGTGGTGGTGGTAAAATTCTACTTCCCCAGGCATCCTTGCCTGTCATTCATTATTCACTGTCCAGGCCTGCTTTTAGGAGGTCATATGCAAGTAAATAATTTATTCTTCAGCAAGTATTTAAAAAATAAAATAAAAGCAGTTCCTTTGTGGCTCAGTGGGTTAAGGATCCAGCCCAAGTCACTGCTATGGTGCTGGTTTGATCCTTGGCCCGGGAATTTCCACATGCCACATGTCTGGCCAAAACAAAACAAAAATAAATATTAAATGAGGCTTTACAAAGCCCTTTTCTTTTTTGGCCACACCTGCAGCATGTGAAAATTCCTGGGCCAGGGGTCGACCTGCGCCACGGCTATAACCAGAGCCACAAGGGAACTCCTCAAAACCCTACTTAAACTTGGAATTCTGTGGATGGCAAATTCCCTGATAATGATAATTCTTTTACTCTCCATTCTTTCCACTGGATAATGTGTGCAGTAAGCCCCTCTCTTTTGTGTCATGTCATATGCTGGATACTGAGAACACAGAAGTAAATAAGACCTAGCCCCTGACCTCAAGGTCCTCAAGGCTTTGGAGGAGAAAGACAACAGCAAAATAATATGATCAATACTCTTATGGTGGAGTTCCTGCCGTGGTGCAGTGGGTTAAGGATCTGGCATTGCCATAGCTGTGGCGTAGATCGAGGCTGTGGCTTGGATTTGATCTCTGGCCTGGGTGCGGCCAAAAAAATTAAAAAAGGAAAGAAAAGCATGGCACGTACCAGAGCACAGAGAAGGCATCCATCTAGCCCTTTTGAGGGGTCAGAGCAGAATTCCCAGAAGAGGTACCACCGGGCTTTGAAAGACAAGTAAGAATTACCTAACTTAAGAGGGAAGAAAAAGTACTCTAGTGTGTGCGAAGGCACTGGAGCATAAAACCAGATGACGTGTTTTGGGTCTGCAAATAGTTTGGGATGAGGCCCAAAGAGTATGTGTGGGAGGGGAAGAGACAAAGCTGGCAAGGCAAGCTGAGCCAGATTACACCAGGGCTTGTAGGCAAAGGTAAGAAACTTATGCTTCATCTTTATTTTTATTTTTTTTTTTCCACACCCATGGCATATGTAAGTACCCAGGCTAAGGACTGAACCCATGCCACTGCAGCCACCCAAGCTGCTGCAATGACAATGCCAAGAGCCTTAATTCACTGCACCATAAGGAAACTCCTTTTATTTTTTTTAATTTTAGTTGAAGAATAAATTTATTTATATGCATATGACCTCCTAGCAAAGGGCTTGGACAGTGAATAGTAAATGACAGGCAAGGATGCCTGGGGAAGTAGAAATTTACCACCACCACCACCATATTCTTCACCTTTAATGCTATTGACAGCATTTGGTTACATTCAGAAGTCCAGATTAATTTACCCATTCATTTATTCATTCACTCCTCAGTAGCACTTAGTTCTTACGTAGGGACAAGAGGCCTCAGAAATTGACTTTTGGGGCACTGCTTGAAATCTTGTGTTTTTTAAAAATGTATCTTTTTGATAAAGTATATAATTTTATTTCATATATTTATTTTTTATTTTTTTACATTTATTTTTATTTTTAATTTCTTTTTGCTTTTCAGGGCTGCACCCAGGGCATATGGAGGTTCCCAGGCTAGGAGTCCAAGCGGAGCTACAGCTACCAGCCCACCACAGCCACAGCAACGCCAGATCCGATCTGCATCTACGACCTACACCACAGCTCATGGCAATGCCAGATCCTTAACCCACTGAGCAAGGCCAGGGATCGAACCCGCAACCTCATGGATCCTATTCAGATTCGTTTCCACTGAGCCACGACAGGAACTCCTATTTCTTATTTGAAGTATAACTGATTTGTTGTGTTATTTTCTGGTATACAGCAAAGTGATTCAGATATATATATATATACCTGAATATATATATATTCTTTTCCATTATGGTTTATTACAGGATATTGAATATATTTCCCTGTGCTATACAGTAGGACCTTGTTGTTTATCTATTTTGTATATAGTACAAATTCTAATTTATCCCTCCCTATTCCCTTTCTCCTTTGGTAACCATAAGTATGTTTTCTATGTCTTGAGACTGTTCCTGTTTCATAAATAAGTTCATTTGCATCATATTCCACTCACATGGGGAATCATACAGTATTTATCTTCCTCTTTCTGACTTACTTCACTTGGTATGATAATCTCTAGATGCATCCATGTTCCTGCAAATGGCATTATTTCATTCTTTTAGATGGCTGAGTACTATTCCATTGTATATATGTACCATATCTTCTCAAACCAATTGTCTGTTGATGGACATTTAAGTTACTTCCATGTCTTGGCTATTGTAAATAGTGCTGCTGTGAACACAGCAAATACATGTATCTTTCCAAATTATAGTTTTCTCTGGATATACTCCTAGCAGTGGGATTGCTGGATCACATGGCAACTCTTTTATTTATTATTTATTTATTTATTTTTATTGTCTTTCACTTTATTGCACTTTGTAGATAGTGTTTATAAATTGGAGGTTTGTGACAACCCTGTGTCAAGCAAGTCTATTGGCGCCATTTTTTCAAAAGCATTTGCTCACTTCATTTCTGTGTCACATTTTTTAGTAACTTTTGCAGTATTTGAAACTTTTGCATTATTGTTTTATTTGTTGTGGTGATCTGTGATCTGTGATCTCTGATGTTAGTATTGCAATTGTCTTGGTGTGCCTTGAACTGTGCCCATATAAGATGGCAAACTTAACTGATAAACGTTGTGTGTGACTGCTCCACCCACTACCAGATGTTTACCTGTCTCTACCTCTCTTGGGCCTGTCTATTGCCTAATTTTGATATTAGGCAAATTAATAACCTTACAATGCCTCTAAGTGTTCAAGTGAAAGGAAGAGTTGCATATCTCTCACTTTAAATCAAAAGCTAGAAATGATTAAGCTTAGTGAGGGAGGCACACTGAGAGCTTGGATAGGCTGAAAGCTCTTAACACCAAACAGCCAAGCTATGAATGCAAAGAAAACATTCTTGAAAGAAATCAGAAGTGAACACACAAATGATAAGAAAGCAAAAACAGCCATGTTGCTGGTCTGGAGAAAGTTTAGTGGTCTGGATAGAAGGTCAAATCAGCCACAACACTCCCAAATCCAAAGACTAATCCAAAGCAAGCCCCCAACTATCTTCAATTCTATAAAGCCTGAGACAGGTGAAGAAGCTCCAGAAGAAAAGCCTGAAGCTAGCAGAGGTTTGTTCATAAGGTTAAAAAAAAGAAGGCATCTCTATAACATAAAAGTGCAAATGAAGCAACAGGTGCTGATGTAGAAGCAACAACAAGCTCCCCATATGATCTAGCTAAAATAATAAAAGCGGCTACACTGAACAACAGATTTTCAGTGTAGACAAAACAGCCTTATATTGGTAGGAGATACCCTCTAGGTCTTTCATAGGTGGAGAAAATCAATGCCTATCTTCAAAGTTTCAAAGGACGGGCTGACTCTCTTGTTAGGGGCTAGTGCGGCTGGTGACTTGAAGTTGAAGCCAATGTCATCTACCATTCCAAAAATCTGAGGGCTCTTAAGAATTGTATTAAATCTGCTCTGCCTGTGCTCTATAAATGGAACAACAAAGCTTGGATGACAGCACATCTGTTGACAACATAGTTTACTGAATATTTTAAGCCCACTATGGCGACTCTATTTTTAATTTTTTAAAGAACCTCCCTACTGTTTTCCACACTGGCTGCACCAATTTACATTTCTACCAACAGTGTAGGAGGGTTGCATTTCCTTATGAGTGTTTTTAGAAGACACTAAATCTCATCCCAGACTTGAAATAATTTACTCTGAAAACTGATCCCTTCCCTGTCCTTGGTGTTGCAACCTGCTGGGTCATTTGGACTTCCCTGAGTATGTTGCAGTGAACCAGGCCGCGAGACACGTTATAGAAAGGGCTATTAGTGCAACAGCTGAACCAGTCAGCCTGGGTGATGAATACGTGTGTACTGTGCTCAGGCACAAGGAGCCTCATGAGTGAGAAGGGAAAGGAAGAGAGTAGCAAGTCCCTGCTCTCTGGGGCTTCACTGTCTAAAAATGCAGAAAGTTAGATCTAGAAAACATGTTAGAGATCATTAGTCATGTGGGATAAACTGAGCTCTTACAAAGCCTGACTCTGTGCTAGGACCTGAAGCCTGGTTTCTATCCTTAAAGAGCTCACGGTCCAGGAAAACAAGTAATGTAAAAACAGCTAACAACCACAGTGCTTCAGGAGGTAGAGGAGGTCTCAGCTGGCTAGTGGTACCCATTGCCAAGCAGTAAAGGTTAGGAAGGTGTCCTAAATAATGACGGGGTATCTCAGTCTAAGCTGGTATCAAGAGACTGGAGAGAAGTGAGAAGGGCAGCCTACCCAGAGAAGATAACCTGAGGGGTTCAGAGCAGAGGAGCAGGTCAGAGAGATGGGTTATCTAGTATATGTGGGGAAGTGTCAGGTGGAAGGATCAACAGCAGCCACGTGTGAGGGCCTTAATTGCTGAGCTAAGAATGTGGGTGATTGGAACCACTGGTTTCCAATGTGGGGGATGACACTGTCAGATCTGCCTTTTAGAAAGGCAAGTCATTGCTGGGCTCCAGTGTATTTACCTGTAAAGTGGGGGAATTGAAGATGATCGTAAAAAAATCTTTTTTTTTTTTTGGCTGCACCTGCAGCTTGTGGAAGTTCCTGGGCCAGGGATTGAACTGCCACCGCAGTTGCTTGCACTGCATCTGTGGCAATGCCGGTTTCTTTACCCACTGCACCACAAGGGAATTTCCCAAAAATCTTTTCAATGCATATGTCCTATGAGTCTGACTTACAGCAGTGCTTCTCAAACTTTGCTCTGCATTTGAACTACCTGGGGATGGTGTTAAAATGCAGATTCTGGTTTAGTTGGTCTGGATGGGGTCCAACAGCTTGCATTTCTACCAAGATCTCAAATGGTGCCAATGCTGCAGATCACACTTTTAGTAGTAAGGATTAGGAGATGTTTCCAAGCTATAAATTCTATAAGTTGTAGATTATCTGATTTGAAATAGTATCTTAATTTTTACAGTGTTTTAAGGTTTGCACAGATACCCATTATCTCTTTAAAAAATTTTTTTATTTTTATTTATTTTTTTTTGCTTTTTAGGGCCACACCCCCGGCATATGGAGGTTCCCAGGCTAGGGGTCTAACGGGAGTGTAGCTGCCGGCCTACGCCATAGCCACAGCAACATGGGATCTGAGCCGCATCTGCAACCTACAGCACGGCAACGCCGGATCCTTAATCCACTGACCGAGGCCAGGGATCGAACCTGCAACCTCACGGTTCCTAGTGGGATTCGTTAACCACTGAGCCATGACGGGAAATCCTCTATTATCATTTCTACTGCTTTCAGCAATTCTTCCTGAGAGGTAAGATTAGGAGACAACACCTTCATGGTTGTGTGAGGCATTCTTCCAACTTAGGTACTAAAGTTACCTGTTCCTCCCAGCCTTGTGGGTGGGACAAGGATTGTAAATTCAGTTTTACAGATGAAGAGACTGAGGATCTAGAAAGAAAATGGAGTTAGCGAAGGCCAGGCACTATAGAATTGGCAGGACAGGAATTAGAAGTGAAGCTTCCTGGAGTTCTCTGGTGGCTCAGTGGATTAAGGATAAGGTGTCACTGCTGTGGTCCAAGTATGATCCCTAGCCCAAGAACTTCAGTATGTCATGTGCAAACAAACAACAACAACAACAAAAATATATATATCACATATGTAATATATTTTTTGAAAAAGAAGTGAGGTCTCCTGAAGTTCCCTGGTGGCTCAGTGGGTTAAGGATCCAGTGTTGTCACTGCTGTGGCTTGGGTCACTGCTGAGGCGCAGGTTCACTCTCTGGCCCAGGAACTTCCACAAGCTGCAGGTGCAGCGAAAAAAAAAAAAAGTATATAATATACTTTTTAAAAAAGAAGTGAAGCCTCCTGACTCCTGTTCCAGTGCTATTTCTGGTATATTTCTATCCTTCTTCCAGCAACCACTCATTCACTCAATACAGATTTATACATTCCAACTACATTTCAGAGCCATCACAACTATGAATGTGGAGAAAGTCACCTTTCAATAACTGGAATGAGTGAAATAGACAAATATAGGGAGAGAGGAAGGTTTATGGAGAGTGTGGCTTATTGGTGACCTGTCAGCTCTAACGGATTATAAAGGAAACCCATTCAGACAAGAGAGATCATAAATCTTTGACTTTTGTACAAATATTCATCAAATATTTACCAAGCCCTACTCAGTACCAGGTCTTATGTTAGATTCTGATGACAAGAGCATGAATCAGACAATTCCTTGAACCTCACAACTTAGTCTAACAGAGCATTCCACGGCTTACAAGCACTTCCCCCATCATTTATAATAGCTACCATTTGCTAAGTGCTTAATATGTGCCTGTATTGTGCTAGGCTTTATAATTATCATAATTATATTAATTAATCCTCAAAAGTCGCATTAGAATGTACATTATAGGAGTTTCCATCATGGCTCAGCAGTAATGAATCTAACTAGTAACAATGAGGATGCAGGTTCGATCCCTGGTCTTGCTTAGTGGGTTAATGATCTAGCATTGCCGTGAGCTGTGGTGTAAGTCAAAGAGGTGGCTTGGATCTGGCATTGCTATAGCTGTGGCATAGGCCTGCAGCTGGTGCTCCAATTAGACTCCTAGCCTGGGAACTTCCATATGCCACAAGTGTGGCCCTAAAAAGAAAAAAAATGTGCATTACATGAGATTAGAGATTTTTGTCTGTTTTGTTCACTGTTGTATCCCTAGAAACTAGAAGAGTGATTGCTACATAAAGGATACTCAAAAAAACTGTTGAATGAATGAATAAACAACACTATTACGTAGATACAAATATTATCTCCATTTCACAGAGGAGTAAACTAAGGAGCATGTAGGTGAAATGCTTTGCTTGAGGGCTCCCAAATAGCATAAGGAATATACTTTTAGAAGAACCCAAAACAATCTGACTCCAAACCCAATGGTTTTACCCTTTGTATCCTAGTGGTTCCCAAACTTTAGCATGCATCAGAATCATCTGGAGAGTTTGTTAAAACAGATTGCTGGGCCACAAAGTTTCTGATTCAATTGATCTGAAGTAGGGTTGGAGAACATTCATTTATAACAAACTCCAAGGTGATTCTGATGCTGATAGTCTAGAGATCATACTCTAGAATCCACTGCTGTATATCAAGCTGCCTCCCAATTTCTCATTTATCCTTTTTTTTTTTTTTGGCTTTTTAGGGTCACACCCGTACCCCAGGCATACAGAGGTTCCCAGGCTAGGGGTTAAATTGGAGCTACAGCTGCTGGCCTACACCACAGCCACAGGCCTACACCACAGCCACAGCAACGCAGGATCCAAGCCACGTCTGTGACCTACACCACAGCTCATGGCAATGCCGGATCCTTAACCCACTGAGCAAGGCCAGGGATTGAACCCGTCACTTCATGGTTACTAGTCGGATTCATTTCTACTGTGCCACAATGGGAACTCCCATTTATTATTTAACATTTTAAAAAATTAAAGTATATTTGATTTACAATGTGCCAATTTCCAATATACAGTAAAATGACCCAATCATAATATACATATACATTCTTTTTCTCATATTGTCTTTTTTTTTTCTTTTTGGTCTTTTTGCCTTATCTAGGGCCGCACCCGCGGCATATGGAGGTTCCCTGGCTAGGGGTCTAACGGGAGCTGTAGCTGCCAGCCTTTGCCACAGCCACAGCAACGCGGGATCCAAGCCGCGTGTGCAACCTACACCACAGCTCACGGCAACGCTGGATCCTTAACCCACTGAGCAAGGCCAGGGATCGAACCTGCAACCTCATGGTTCCTAGTCGGATTCTTTAACCACTGAGCCACGACAGGAACTCCTTCTCATATTATCTTCCATCATGTTCTATCCCAAGAGACTGGATATAGTTCCCTGTGCTATACAATAGGACCTCATTGCTTATTCATTCTAAACGTAATAGTTTGCATCTACTAACCCCAGTCTCCCAGTCCATCCCATTCCCTCCCCATTCCTCCTTGGCTATAAGTCTAGTCTCTATGTCTGTGAATCTGTTTCTGTTTTGTAGATAGGTCCATCTGTGCCATATTTTAGATTCCACATATAGGTGATACCATATGTCTTTTTCTGACTACTTCACTTAGTATGAGACTCTCTAGTTGCATCCATGTTGATGCAAATGGCATTATTTCATTCTTTTTTATGGCTGAGTAGTACTCCATTGTACATATGTACCACATCTTCTTAATCCATTAATCTGTTGAGGGCATTTTAGGCTGTTTCCATGTCTTGGCTATTGTGGATAGTGCTGCAATAACATAGGGGTGTATATATCTTTTTGAAGTCTCATTTATTTTTATAAGGTATAGTAGAGTAATATCCCATGGCAGAGAGAAAATAAGGCTGGGAAATCCAAGGTCCCACAGCAAGTGTGGGATTCCAAGGTTAGTGTGATTCTGAATTCCTTATCATTCTTGATAAACCTTGCTGCTTTGGGATTTCCCACAGTGGCTCAGTGGTTAATGAACCCGACTAGTATCCATGAGGACTTTGGTTTGATCCCTGGCCTCGCTCAGTGGGTTAAGGATCCGGCGTTGCCATGAGCTGTGGTGTAGGTTGCAGACGTGGCTCGGATCCCGCGTTGCTGTGGCTGTGGCGAAGGCCGGTGGCTACAGTTCCTGTTAGACCCCTAGCCTGGGAACCTCCATATGCCATGGGGGCGGCCCTGAAAAGACAAAAGACAAAACAAACAAAAGAAAACCTTGCTGCTTCAGATGATGCTTCTGGGCACGAGGCACAGAAGAAGCCAGAAGCAGAGAAGAATGAGGGTACGTACCAGGAGGAGATGAAAATAAAGTTGAAAGGGGTACTATCCAATGTGCTGCCCTGAAGAAAGCGACTGTGGCTTTGTCTTAACTTGCTGTGTGCCCTGGGCCAAACCCTTTCCTCTCTCTGGACCTCCCTCCCTCTTTTTCTCTGTAAAGTAGGGGCCTCTCCAGCTTTCAGCACAGCCTGGGCATCTCAAAGACAGGCAGAGAAGTAGAGGTTGCACTGAAGCCTGTCTCTGATTTCCTGCGCTGGCTCAAAGCCAGGCAGGTCATGCCAGAACTTTGTGATGTACAATCACTGCTGCTGAAACGGGCGTCTGAGCAGGACTAGCACCTGTCACAGCCTTCCCCTGTGTTGGGTGGGAGAGATGCAAGGAGAGTGGCTGCAGGCTATGTGGGCATGGGCTTGGGGGATTGACTGGCCACAGCAAGAAGGGCAGGGCGTCTCCAGGGCTAACCTACCCAATGCTGAGTGTCCCCCAGGGAACCACAGAGACCTGGTGCTCCTGAAGCACCCCTGGGAAAACGTAATCATCCTGAGCCTCCTGCCGCTCAGGGCTACACAGGCTGCTGAGGACTGCCTGGCTCAGCTTAGACACCAGCACCAATCCCAGGCCTTAGCAGTGACCTCATGGCAAATGCGATTGGTCCTGTCTCTCTGCACGGAGCAGGTCCTGTCAGCTCACAGTCAAGTGACCTCTGGGGGAGAACTGACCTTGAAAAAAACACTTTACTTCCCTGAACCTCTTTTATGAAAGGGCTATATTTATATCCTAAAATGACCCATAAGATGGTGAAAAGGTCTAGTAAAGACATCATCTGCTTAAAGTTTTCTTTTACTGTTTCATCTGCTTACAAAAGTAATAAAGGATTATAAAAATAAAGATAAAACACAAACACTGGAAATTCCCTGTACATTATTCCTTCCCTTCTTCTCAGACTGTAGTTAACCAACTATTAACAGTTTAGTGTATTTTCACCTAGGTTTTTTTTTTTTTTTCACTCTGCATATACAAAAGGTTATTTTTTATTTTATTTTTTATTTTTTTTTGTCTTTTTGCCTTTTATCTAGAGCTGCGCCTGCGGCATATGGAGGTTCCCAGGCTAGGGGTCTAACAGGGAACTCTGCAAAAGGTTATTTTTTAAACAAAAATCAAGTTATTTTTTCTCACAACTTTCTTCTCACTTAACAATGTAAGTGTTAAGAGTTCCCTTCGTGGCTCAGTGGTTAACGAATCCGACTAAGAACCATAAGGTTGCGGGTTCAATCCCTGGCCTTGCTCAGTGGGTTAAGGATCCGGCGTTGCCGTGAGCTGTGGTGTAGGTTGCAGACGCGGCTCGGATCCCATGTTGCTGTGGCTGTTGCGAAGGCCGGCAGCTACAGCTCCCGTTGGACCCCTAGCCTGGGAACCTCCATGTGCCTCAGGTGCGGCTCTAGATAAAGGCAAAAAGACAAAAAAAAAAAAAAAAAACCAATGTATTTAAACATCTTTCAATGCTGTTATTGAAAAGACCTATTTCCAAGTTCCCACTGTGGCAAAAAAGGATTGATGGTGTCTCTGCAGCGACAGGGATGAGGGTTCAGATCACCAACCCTGCACAGTGGGTTAAGGATCCGGCATTGCCACAGCTGTGGTGTAGGTCACAGTTCCGTCTCTAATTCGATCCCTGGCCAGGGAACTCCATATGCTGTGGGGTGGCCAAAAAAGAAAAAGAAAGAAAAGACATTTTCCAGTTTTTAAAAGATGTTTACATTGTATTCAAAGCCCTGATTCCTGGATTTTTGTTTTCTATTGTAACAGCAAAACAACATCAAAAACTGCAGCAACTATCTATTTGTGTAAGAATTCTGGATGATACATTTTTGGAAGTTGAATTTCTGGGTCAAAAATGTAAGCACATTTTGGAGTTCCTGTGGTGGATCAGCAGTAACTCACCTGACTAGTATCCATGAGGATTGGGTTTGATCCCTGGCCTCACTCAGTGGGTTAAGGATCTGGCATTGCTGTGAGCTGTGGTGTTAAGTTGCAGACGCCACACAGATGTGGCTCAGATTCTGCTTTGCTGTGGCTGTGGTGTAGGCTGGCAGCTACAGCCCCAATTTGACCCCTACCCTGGGAGCTTCCATATACCGAGGGTGCTGCCCTAAAAAGACAGAAAAAAAAAGGTAAGTACATTTTACTAACAGAAAAAGCATAGGCAACAAAAACAAAAAGAAACGTGGAAATATATCAAATTAAAAATCATCTAGTTTGATCCACCTCCTAGAGTAATGAAAATAAAAACAAAAATAAACAAAGGGGACCTAATTAAGCTTAAAAGCTTTGCACAGCAAAGGAAACTATAAATAAAATGACAAGACAACCCACAGAATGGGAGAAAATCTTTGCAAATAAAGAAACTGACAAAAGATTAATCTCCAGTATAAATAAACATTTCATACAGCTTTATATCAAGAACCCCCAACCCAATTAAAAAAGGCTCAGAAGATCTAAACAGATATTTGGGATTGACATATACAGAATACTATATATAAAATAGGTAACAAGGTATAGCACAGGGGTAATTTGTGGTATAGCACAGGTATAGGTATAGTTATAGCCCAAGGTAATCTACTCAATACTGTGTAATAACCCATATGGGAAAAGAACCTGAAAAGGAATGTGTGTATGTATATGTATAGCTAGTTTGTACACTGAAAGCAACACAACTTTGTAAGACAATTATACTCCAGTAAAATTTATATTTAGAAAAAATTAGGAGTTCCTAATGAAGCACAAAGGGATCACTGGTGTCTTGGGAGCACTGGGACATAGGTTCGATCCCCAGCCTGGCACATTGCTGCAGCTTTGGCTTAGGTTGCAACTGATACTCAGATCTGACCCCTGGCCTGGGAACTCCACATGCTGTGGGGTGGTCGAAAAAGAAAACAAAATAAAACTAAACTAAATGCAAACATTTATAAGGATAGAGGGGATGGAGTTCCATGTAGTTCAGTGGGTTAAAAATCCAGCATTGTCACACAGTGGCTTGGGTTGCTGCTGTGGCTCAGGTTTGATCCCTAGCCTGGGAACTTCCATGTGATGTGGGTGTGGCCAAAAAAAAGAACAGAGGGGAATAAAACTACAAAGATAAGGGCAGTATTGAAAAAAAGAAGCTGGACACCCTTTTGATGACCTTAAATTTCTTTTAAAAATATGTGACTTCATACTTGGCCCAGCTTCTTTCCTTCTTTCCCCCAACTCTATCGCCGTCTATTGCCCAGATTGTCTCATTGCAGTTCAAATATGGTTAAGGGAAAAGCATTACATTTTGCTGCCCAGTCCCTGACTTTAGTTATCTGTATTACCCTCACCAAGCTCTGCTCTATTTTTGGTTCTGTGACCACCACAAGGGACACAGAGCTCAGAGTCTGGTGGGGGACACAGTCTTTCATGCCTTTTGGGGCTTGACAAGGAACAGTTCTAGAACAGGAATGACTCTGAGCTAGGCACTATGCTAAGCATAACTGCATACATGAAATTTTAGTCCTTCTGACAGTTGTACCAGGGATCTGCATTTACAGGAGAGGAATTAGGCTCATAAGTGTGATTAGTTCAAGGTCACAATTTAGTAAACATGGGACATGGATTCTGACTAAGATCCCTCTGCCCTCCAAAGCCAGTCATTTCCCACTACATTAGATCAGAATAGGCCAAGTGGAGTGGAACAATGAAGTGAGAGCATCTAAATATATTTTAGGAGTGTATGGCTGTTGCATCTGGGAAGATTTTACAGAGGAGAAGATCTCTGATTTGGGAAGGGTAGTCCAAGCATCAAGAGCACTGGTAAACAGGGACACAAATCTGGGACCTATCCAGAGAACAGAAAGTTGGGTGAAGTATGTGGGAAAAGAGGCCGAAGACAAGGCTAGAGTTAGATTGCACAGGGGCTTGGAGACCAGGCAAAGAGAGGTGAATTCAAAAATCAAAGGTCGGGGGTTCTCTATATGAGATATATACTAAAGTATCTCCCAAAGTGATCAGGTGTTTAAGAAACCACTAGTAAATGTGGCATGACAACTGGAATGGGTTATCCTATGAAAGATGTGTTATGAACTTGAATGTAAAATCATTTGAATTTTTAAAATAAAACTGGAATTTCAAAGACATTTCCCAGGTTCAGTAAGCTACTCTCTAACAGGGATGTAGTTGGAAGTGGTCCATTGTCTGGTACCCTCAGGGATAGGTTAATACTGGAGCCATTTGGAAGCAATGTTGGGAGACCAAGGACTGAGCTCCCCTGAGGGACCTAGATGAGGGCTGGCTGCTTCTCAAAGACAGATAGGAACTGACTGTCTTTGGAGAGCTTTCAGTCTAGCCTTTATGGCACTGATGATTCTGAGAAGGAGAAAAAGCAAAAACCAGCTGAAGTTCCTCTTTTCTTTCCCATATCCTTGACTTTTACTTTTGGACTGCATTTTTTTTTTTTTTAATAGGGCCACACCCGCGGCATATGGAGGTTCCCAGGCTAGCGGTCCAATCGGAGCTGTAGCCGCCAACCTATACCACAGCCACAGCAGCGCAGGATTCGAGCCGCGTCTGCGACCTACACCACAGCTCACAGCAACGCCGGATCGTTAACCCACTGAGCAAGGCCAGGGATCGAACCTGCAACCTCACGGTTCCTAATCGGATTCGTTAACCACTGAGCCACGACGGGAACTCCTGGACTTTATTCTTTATTTAAAAAATATTCACTGCACAGCAAGTCTCTCACTTCCTGTGTGACCTTGGACAAGTTACTCTCTGTACGTCAATTTCTTTCCTCATCAGCAGAATGGGGGGAATATAACTCCTACCCACAATGAGTGCCTTCATGAGAACTAAATGAGGAAGCTCTTCGAATCTGAAACAAAATTTAGCACTGTTTAAGCATTAGCATTACAACAATATTATTACTGCTACTGTGTTCTGGCTATCATCTTCCAAAGCCATTCAGTCCTTAGGTCAGTCATGTTGGAGGCAGGAAGTACGAATGGGAAGAAAATAGAGATGAATCAGACTTTTCACTGCACTTGTAGAGACTTAAGAATATTGGTTTGTCCAGCTACACTTGGCACATAATAGGTGCTCAAAATACTTGCTGAACGAATAAACAAGTGTCTTCCTATTAAACTGCAAGCACTTTAATGTCAGGGCCCATACTTCCTCGCTGTTGTATTACCAGCACCAAGCACTTGGTGAGGCATATGGATAGGTGCCTAGGGAATACCGAATTAACGAATGAGTAGACAGATGAAGAGATAAATGACCAGAAGCAGAGAAGCATTATAGCCACAAGACCGGCACAATAAAGTGCCACAGAAAGACTGCTACCAGACCAGAGGACAAGGTGGAACAGCCAAAGTCTAACAGCCTGCGAGCAGAGGAAAGCCCACACTCCCAGCGCCAGTCTTTCAGGACGCCCGAGGGAGCGGCGGACCTCAGCGACAAGCCCCTCCCAAGCCCCGCCCCTCCGCCGCTCACGTGACCTGGGCGGGCGTGCGGCGCGCGCTCGGGGCGGAGCGGCGGGGTGATTTTGACTGACCGTGAGAGTACCATGGCGGGCCTTGTGGACTTCCAGGACGAGGAGCAGGTGAAGTCCTTTCTGGAGAACATGGAGGTGGAGTGCAATTACCAGTGCTATCAGGAGAAGGACCCGGACGGTGAGCGCCGCCAGCACGGCCTAGGAACACGTGGGGGCTCCGGGCGCCGGGGCGGGAGTTGGGCGGGTCACGTGAGTGATCTCTGAGGGGATCTGAAAGGGGTCACCCGCCGGGGACACGGGGTCTGTGGAACGCTGACGGCTGTGTGTGTGTGTGTGTGTGTGTGTGTGTGTGTGTTGGGGAGGGTCCAGTTGGGTTCCACAAACACTCGCTGGGTTCGCAGCGGGGTAATGTTCTGCCTGGAGGGCCAGGCGGGAAGGAAGAGAAGCGGTTGGGCATATGGAGTGGAGACATTGAGGCCACATCAGTGAACGGATAAAATGCCGTCCCCTCGTGGAGCTTACATTCTAGTGGTGGGTACTGGACAATAAACACAGAGAAATACGTGAAATAGCATGTTAGAAATTAGTAAGTGCAGTGGGAAAAAGAACTGGCTGAGAGGTACCAGAATTCAGGAAGGCAGTTTTAAATTGAGTGATTAGGGAGAATCATTGAGAAAGTGGCATTTGAACAAACTGTTGAAGAAGGGAAAGGAGAGCCGTGCCAGGCACAGAGGTTGGCCTAGTGAAAAGGCTCAGAGGCATGAGTGTGCTCAGGGTGTTCTGGGAACATGAGTTGACTTCCGTGTGTGGGTGATGTACAGGAGAGGCCACCCAGAGCAGCCAGTACTTTAGGGTGGTTTTCTTCTTCCTACCTTTTTTTTTTGGGGGGGGGGGTCGTTTGTGGCATGCTGAAGCTCCAGGGCCAGGGGTTGAGCCTCCACTAGAGCCACAGCATGACAATGCTGGATCCTTAGTCTGCTGTGCCACCAGGGGACTCCTTCCTACTTTATTTTTATAAAAGAAAAAAAAAATAGGCACTGGGCCTACATTCAGGTAGCCTGCAGTCTAGCCATGCCCTGTGGCATGAACCTGTAGTCCCAATTGCTCGGGAGGCTGAGGCTGGAGGATCCCTTGAGCCCAGGAGTTCTGGGTTGTAGTATGCCATGTGAATCAGATGTCCACACTAAGTTCATCATCAACATGGTGACCTTCTAGGAGCGGGGGCCCACAGGGTAGCCTAAGAAGGGATGAACTGGCGCAGGTTGGACACGGTGGGTCAAGACTTCCATGCTGATCAGTAATAGCTTGCAGTCTGGCTTGAAGCTGACCAACTACATGGAGTTGCTTTGCAGTGTGATGGCTTAAAAAGAACCCAGGGTTGTTCATTAAGGTCTGGTCCATGTCCTAAGTGTAGGGAGAAAGAGAATTCATGGGAGTTGGAGTCACTGAGGAATAGAATGGTGGGGAAGACTTCTGGGAAAGGTTAAGAGGAATAGGCAAGTAGTGTTGATTAAATGGAGCAGAAGGAAAGAAAAAAATGCTGTCCTTGGGAAAGTTGAAGTCAGAATATATTCAGAAATAAGATTGATGAGGAACGCTGGGCCACAGTTCCAATGTCTGGGGTAAGGCATTCAGACTTTATTCTGTAGGTAATGGAGAGCCATATATGTTTTGGACTCTGAAGATAAAGTGAGCAGTGAACTAGGGAGGGTGGATGTATAAGAAAGACTGGCTGTGGCATGTTAGAAGGAGAGCCCCAGAGGATGCTGTAGTTAACCGTAACTACTGCTGTAGTAGTCTTCAAAATCATCATTTCTCACCTGGATTACTGAAATAGCTTTCTTTTTTCTTTTTTTGGTTTTTAGGCATGTGGAGGTTCCCAGGCTAGGGGTCGAATCCGAGCTGTAGCTGCCGGCCTACGCCACAGCCACGCCAGATCCAAGTGGCGTCTGTGACCTACACCACAGCTCACGGCAACGCTGGATCCTTAACCCACTGAGTGATGCCAGGGATCAAACCCGCAACCTCATGGTTCCTAGTTGTATTCGTTAACCACTGAGCCACGAGGGGAACTCCCTCCTTTATTACATTTTTGAATTACAAAAATAACACTTCTGTTGTTATCAGTGTTGGAGTATGTCCCCTCACA
>PVHT020000066.1:21903509-21998368 GCA_004024745.2 Catagonus wagneri
GTACTATTCCCTGTGCCAGAGACTTTTTGCCTCCTTTCCATTTCCTTGTCTTTTTTTTTTTTTTTTGTCATTTTAGGGCTGCACCCATGGCATATGGAGGTTCCCAGGTTAGGGGTCCAATTGGAGCTGTTGCTGCCCTCCTACGCCACAGCCACGCCAGATCCAAGCCGCGTCTGCAACGTACACGAGCGCTCTCGGCAACGCCAGATCCTTAACCCACTGAGTGAGGCTAGGGTTTGAACTTGCAACCTCATGGTTTCTAGTCTGATTTGTTTCCACTGCGCTAAGACGGGAACTCCATCCATTTCCTTGGATTTAAGCAGCTAGTTCTTTTTTATTTTTTTGCTTTTTTCTTTTTTAGAGCCGCACTTGTGGCAAATGGAAGTTCCCAGCCTAGGGGTCGAATTGGAGCTAGAGCTGCCAGCCTGTACCACAGCCATAGCAACAGCGGATCCGAGCTGCATCTACAACCTACACTACAGCTCACAGTAACACCGGATCCTTAACCCACTGAGCAAGGCCAGGGCTCGAACCTTCATCCTCATGGATACCGGTCGGATTCACTTCCACTGAGCCATGATGGGAACTCCTCAGCTAGTTCATTCTTGTTACATCTCAGCTCATACCTCCCAGTCCTCAGTGAGGCCTCCCCTGATCGCCTGGTTTGTATTAACCATTCCCCCACCATGTACAACAAACTATCTTATCATCCTGTTTTACTTCATTCATAATTTTTATTACTATTTGAATGCATCTTATTCACCTATTATTTATTGTATTTCTTCCTCTAGAATTTTTAGGAGGGCAAGTGACTGTATTCCCAGCAACTAAGGCAGTGTCTTGTACATTGTTGCAAATAAATGCTCAAGTGTTCATTGACTGAAAGTGAAGGAGAGGTAGATGTTACGGTAGGTGAAGAAAAGGGGCAGAGGGGAGAGATGTTAAGGAGAGGCTTTCTGGAACTAGACGGCAAGGAAAGGGTGTCTATTTCTAAGTCCTTTGGTAGCTGCCATTTTGACTCTTTGGGCTTCATGTGTCCAGCCTGAGCAAGGATTACGATATGGTCATCAAAGTACCCCTTTCTTGCTGCTATGAAGACCAGCCTATGGGTTCTGTTGGTTTTCAGTGTTTTACTGCTGAACTTCACGAGAAATTCCAAAGCTAGCAAAGTTTCAATCATAGAAGTGAGTGGGTCTTTGGGCCTTACTGGCAGGGAGCGGAAGGGTACTACCAGAAGAGCTGGTAGGTGGTGGAGTCAGTATAGGGACCAAGGTATCTCTAGTCTGTACATCCTTCAGTTCCAGCCTAAGGGTGGATATACCATTTGTAGGAGTGGCTGAACACTACCTGCATTCTTTGTGGTGAGGTCACCTTGCTGCCACACCTCGGGAGGAGAGCCCCTGATCCTACATAAAAGGCACATCTGGCCTGCCACACCTGGACCTGCCCTGGTGCCCCAGACAGCTTTTGCCCTTTCCTCACAGGTTGCTATAGGCTGGTGGACTATTTGGAAGGGATCCAGAAGAATTTTAACGAGGCTGCCAAAGTTCTGAAGTTCAGCTGTGAAGAGAACAAACACAGTGATAGCTGCTACAAACTGGGGGCCTATTATGTGACTGGAAAAGGTAAGAAGGGGCCCCCTCCTCTCTTTGGTCCTTATTGATGGTAGCGCTGATGTCACATCCTGACTGAGCCCCCTTTACAGAAGGATCCTCACAGGCATTGGGGAAACATGTTTTGGGAAAATCGGGCATCAAGAGTTTAGCAAAGTGATGGAGGGAAGAGCCTTTTGGGTTAAGCAGACCTTAGGGAATCTATTTGTGAGTAGTGGGACATTGAGTCAGTCATGTTAACTCGGGGTCTCAGTTATATCACCAGTGATATGGAGGAAAAAATAGTACTTGCTTCATAGGGTTGATTCGAGGATGAAACAGGGTAATGTAAGTAAAGGCATCAGCATGTGCTTGGCATAGAGGAAGGGGCCAGTAATTAATTCCCTTCCATCTGTCTTTTATCCTCATGGCTTTGAGGAGAATTACAGTTGGTAATGAGTAGTGTTTAAGTTAGCTCTTTCTTAGTAACAGATTATCCCAACAGACCGATTATTTCACATAGTTTTTGTGGGTCAGGAATTTGGGAATGGCTTGGCTGTGTGCCTCAGGGTCTCTCAGTGAGGTTGCAGTCAAGATATTAACCAGGGAGCCAGGGATGTAGTCATTTGAAGGTTTGACCTGAGCTGGGGTTCCCAATTCTAAGCTGCCACACTCACATGGCTGTTGGTGAAGGCTTCTATTCCTTGCTGGTTGTCGGGAGACCTCAGAACCCATGACATGGATTTCTCCATGGACTACTTGTATGTCCTCATGACATGGCATCTGGCTTTCTCCAGAGTAGGTGATCCAAAAGAGAGAGCAAGATGGAATCCATAGTGTCTTTTATAACCTACCCTTGGAAGTCACATGCTTTGCATTTCTATCACATTATATTTATTAGAAGTGAGTCAGTAAGTTTAGCATACACTAATTGAAGAAAACTTAAATTCCTCCTCTTGAAGGAAGGAATATCAAGAATTTATGGGCAGAGAGTTCCTTGATGGTCTAGTGTTTAGGACTAGGTATTTTCACTGCTGCAGCCTGGGTTCAGTCCCTGGTCTGGGAACAGAGATCCCACATTAAGCCACTGCATGTGCCCCCTCCCAAGACTTTATGGGCATATTTTAAAACCATCACAAATAGGGAATTTGACCTTCAACAGGCAGCTCTTTTTTCCTCACTAAATCATTCTTCCCTGTTTCTCAGGCCCAGAGATGATTGGTAGAAAAATGTTCAGTGAAAGTTTAAGGAAGAGGTGGTCTTTTTAAATCTCTGGAACTGTGTGGACTATTTCTGCCTTCACATGGGACATGGGGTCTGTGATAGTCTCTAATTTGAAGAAAGTTTATCATTAACAAGAATATCAAGTTCCCTTGCTGCGGAAGAGGGCCATTTCTTTAACCTAGTAATTTTCCTACTGTCTTTTCCTAAGGAAATAACTGGAAATGTAAATAAAGATTGTATGCAAAGATACTCACCCCAGGAGTTGCCATTGTGGCTCAGTGGAAACAAATCTGACTAGGAGCCATGAGGTTGTGAGTTCGATCCCTGGCCTTGCTAAGTGGGTTAAGGATCTGGTGTTGCCATGAGCTGTGGTGTAGGTTTCAGACGCAGCTCGGACTTGTCATTGCTCTGGCTGTGGCGTAGGCCGGCAGCTGTAGCTCCGATTAGACCCCTAGCCTGGGAACCTCCATATGTTGCAAGTGTGGCCCTAAAAAGCAAAAAAAAAAAAAAAAAAGATACTCACCCCAGCATTATCTATCTGGCAAAATTTTCTTGTCCTCCCTTTCTGGGGGAAGGAATTTTTTTTTTCACTCACTCCCTGGGAAAGAAATATTTATGCAAATACCTGTTAACCTGAGAGGGCTTGATAAGTATCTTCAAAGAGAGACGTATAAAGACATACAAAGCACTTTAGGGGTTCAGTTCTGGGATATGTCATCAAAAGGAAGTGCTGTCATAGAGGAGGAGGCATTGAAACTGGTTCTTAAAGGACAGGGCAGACTTGGTTTAATGGAGATAGAATAGAGTTATGTCTCCAGCGGAGAGAAGGTGAGTAGGTGAAGGAACACAGAGTGTTTAGAGAACAGTACTTAGTCCTCTGTTAAGCTGACCTTCCTAAATAATTTCTCCAGGTCCAGTATGGATACTGGAGATCCCATTAACTGACTTTTGCTACTCAGATCCTTTTGGATTGTTGTTTAGCAGACCTTGGACCCTGCCATGCTAAAAGCCAATACTCTTGACTTCTGCCTAGTTCTTCTTTTCTTTTTTTTGTCTTTTTGCTTTTTCTAGGGCCACACTCGTGGCATATGGAGGTTCCCAGGCTAGGGGTCTAACAGGAGCTGTAGCCGCCGGCCTATGCCACAGCCACAGCAACGCGGGATCCGAGCCACGTCTGCAGCCTACACCACAGCTCACGGCAACGCCGGATCCTTAATCCACTGAGCAAGGCCAGGGATCGAACCCGCAACCTCATGGTTCCTAGTCGGATTCGTTAACCACTGAGCCACAACGGGAACTCCTCCTGCCTAGTTCTGAGCCAGAGAATTTGCCCTCTCTTCTGAAAACACAGCCAGTGTCCTTTCTTGACAAAGACTGGCTAATAACTCTCCTTTTATCAAAGATAGCTTCGAGAGTGGAAGGTCGAAGAATCTACTTTTCACCCTGAGCATTAATTGACAACTGTGGCACCAGGCAAGGCATTTTCCTTCCCTGAGCTCCAGATACTTCAATGACAAAATTGGAGTAATAAGGTCAGCTCATACCTTATTCTTAGGATTTTTCTGAGCATCAAGTGAGATAACATATGACTACTTTGTTAAACTGTAGAGCATTCTATCAATATGAACACTGGTTTGTATTGGTTGCTGCAGAGGTTACTTTGGATTGGACACACTTAGAGTGACCCAAGGAATGTTTTGCCGGGATTTTTTTTTTTTTTTTTTTTTTTTTGCTTTTTAAGGCTGCACCGGAGGTATGTGGAGGTTCCCAGGCTAGGGATCCAATTGGAGATATAACTGTTGGCCTACACCACAGCCACAGCAACATCAGATCCGAGCCGAGTGTGACCTACACCACAGCTCATGGCAACACTGGAACCTTAACCCACTGAGCGAGGCCAGCGATCAAACCTGAAACCTCATGGTTCCTAATCGAATTCGTTTCCACTGTGCCACAACGGGAACTCTCTTGCCCAGAAGTTTTCATCTATGAAATCAGCTTTAAACTATTTTTGTGAAACCATCTAAATGTCTTATGAAAGGGGGGTTTCCCTTGCAGCTCAGAAGGTTAAGAATCCGGCATTGTCACTGCTGTGCCTCTGGTTACAGCTGTGGCGAAGGTTCTATCCCTGACTTGGGGGACTAATGCATGCCACAGGCACAATCAAAGGGGAAAAAAAGTCTTTTGAAAGGAAGTAGAAAGTAACATCTTTTTGATCAAATATTATGCAGCCAATAAAGCATATTAAGAAGGGTTCCTAATGGGAAGTGAAGAAAGCTTATGATTACAACATGTGAAAACAAGACTAGATTACCTTGTGAACTCCTGGCTGCATATACTTGACTGCTTACTGTAAAATTTGACTTGGAGGTCTCACAGGCATCTCAAAACTTAACAAGTCCAACATGAAATTCTTAATTGTTTCTTTTTCTCCCAGATTATTACACCCCTGTTGGCTTCCAGTTTAGCAAGTGATGTTTCTCCCTAGTAGCTCATGGCCATTTTATCTCCAAATTATGTCTCAAATCTGTCACATCTCTCCTTTTTCTTGCTACCCTACTTATCCAAGCCAGCCCCCTCTCCTGCTTCATTGTATTAGAAGATTAATGCAGGTCTCCAGCCTTGTTTCCGTATGTCAACTAAAATGAACTTTTAAGGATATAAACCGTGGATTCAATAAAATATATGAAGAAACTTTTCAGACATTGGAAAGTAGGCAGTGCAGTACTGTGATCCCTGAGAAAAGGGAAACACACAGGAGGCAGCTGATACATGATTACTTGGGCTTTATGCCTGGATACTTTTCCAGACTAGGCACAGACTAGGCCAAGTAGAGTATGATAGTCTAGATGAATTGTTGGGCGGAGATCAGAGTTTCTGGCCACTGAGGCTGCTGGAGTTTGTAGGACAGGATACCAGATAAGGAGCTATACAGAGAAGGTGCTACAGATAACCACAGAGGGGTACTCTTAAGTCTTTGGCCCAGTGTTAAGCTACAAATGCATAGCGGGAAACTCTGAGACCTTGCAGTGAAAAGCCACTGGGGAGCTGTAGACTTAAAAGAGATTCCAGAGGTTTCAGTGTTTGGAGTGGTTTGAATTCCACCAGCCAAAGTGGAGAGATCTCACTGAATACCATAGACATTCATCTGAGCCTCCAGAAAGGTTTCGAAACTTAAAAACAAGCCTCAGAAGGATAGGGGTGATTCACCAAGACAAAACTCAATAGTCTTTAATAGAGGGTGAAATGTTTATGTGATCTGAGGAGAAACCAGAGTGTATCAGTCTTTAAATGACTACAACAAAACCAGACTGAACAAAGTATCATCTGCAATATCCAGCATAAAATTAGAAATTACTAAACAGAAAAAAAGCAGTCAATAGAAACAAACTCAGATATGACAGGGATATTGGAATTAACAGTCAAATATTTTTAAACAAGTACAGTAAATATGTTAAAGGGCTTAAATAAAAGATGGACACAGTGAATGAATAGATGGGAAATCTCGTCAGAAAAATTGAAACTTAAAAAGAACCAAATGAAATCCTGCAATTGAAAAACCTATTTGAAGAGTTCCCATCATGGCTCAGTAGTTAACAAACCTGACTAGTATCCATGAGGATGCGGGTTCCATTCTTGGCCTTGCTTAGTGGGTTAAGGATCCGGTGTTGCTGTGGGCTGTGGTGTAGGTCACAGATGCAGCTCGAATCCCACATTGCTGTGGCTGTGATGTAGGCTGGCTGCTACAGCTCTGATTTGACCCCTAGTGTGGGACTCTCCATATGCCATGGGCGTGGTCCTGAAAAGACAAGAGACAAAAAAAATCGAAATGAAAAATTAACTGGACAGGTTTAATAGCAAATTGGACACTGGATTGGAAGTAATCAGTGAATTTAAAAGATCAGTGAACTTGAAGACAGGATTGTAGATGTTATCTAAACTGAAGCACTGAGAGAAAAATAAAGGAAAGAAAAACAGAAGCACAGAGCCTCAACCTGTGTGGTTCAGTATCCTTTAATCTAACATAACATGCATTAGAGTCCAGAACGAAGAGATTAAAGCAGAAAAAAATACTTGAAGAAATAACAGTATAAAACTTCCAAATTTGTTGAAAAATATCACTCCATAGTCCATGAAGCTCAGTGAACCCAACAGGATAACCAGTCAAAATCACACTTAGACACATTACCATTTTGCTGAAAGCCAGATAAAGAGGAAATTTTTTTTTTTTTTTGCTTTTTAGGGTTGCACCTGAGGCATATTGAGGTTCCCAGGCTAGGGGTCAAATCGGAGCTACAGATGCCGGCCTACACCACAGCCACAGCAATGCAGAATCCGAGCTGTGTTTTCGACCTGCACCACAGCTCATGACAACGCCAGAACCTTAACCCACTGAGCGAGGCCAGGGATCAAACCTGAAACCTCATGGTTCCTAGTTGGCTTCGTTTCTGCTGTGCCATGACAGGAACTCCAAAGAGAAAATATTAAAAACGGTCAGAGGAGTTCCCGTCATGGCTCAGTGGTTAACAAATCCGACTAGGAACCATGAGGTTTTGGGTTCCATCCCTGACCTCGCTCAATGGGTTAATGATCCGGCATTGCCGTGAGCTGTGGTGTAGGTCACAGATGCCACTCAGATCTGGCGTGGCTGTGGCATAGGCCGGCAGCTGTAGCTCCGATTAGACCCCTAGCCTGGGAACCTCCACATGCTGCAGGTGCAGCCCTAAAAGGACAAAAGACAAAAAAAAAAAAAAAAAAAAAAAACAGAAAATCACATGAGGGGAAACTTGGTGAGAATAACTACTGTCTTCTCATCTGAAGCAGCATAAGCCAGAAGACAAAAGAGCAATCTCTCTCTTTTTGGCCGCACCTCTGACACGAGCAAGTTCCTGGACCAGGGATCAAACCCATGCCATAGCAGTGACAATGCTAAATACTTAACCTGCTAGGCCACCAGGGAACTCAAAGAACAACATCTTTCAAATGCTGAAAGAAAAATCCATCAAATTTGAATTCTACTTTAGTAAAAATATTTTTTTAATTAAGATAAAATTCAGTTTTTTAGGAGTTCCCATCGTGGCTCAGCGGAAACGAATCTGATTAGTATCCTTGAGGATGAAGGTTCAATCCCTGGCCTTGCTCAGTGGGTTAAGGATCCGGCATTGCCCTGACCTATGCTGTAGGTTGCCAACGTGGCTCAGATCTGGTATTGCTATAGCTGTGGTGTAGGCCGGCAACTACAGCTCTGATTCGACCCCTAGCCTGGTAACCTCCATAATGCTGTGAGTGAGGCCTAAGAAGACACACAAAAAAATTCAGTTTTAGATAAAAGCTGAGCAAATGAGTTGCTAGCAGACCTACATCACAAGGAAAGTTGTTTGGGTTGAAGGAAAATGATAAAAGATGGAAGTGAGGATCTATACAAAAGAAGGCTCCCTAGAATATATGTGTAAATATGACTTTTTTCCTCATTTCTCTTTTTTTTCTCTTTTTTTTTTTGCTTTTTAGGGCTATACCCGTGGCATATGGAAGTTCCTAGGCTAGGCATTAAATCGGAGCTACTGCTACTGGCCTACACCACAGCCACAGCCACGCCAGATCTGAGTCTTGTCTGCAACCTACACCTCAGCTCACGGCAACGCCAGATCCTTAACCCACTGAGTGAGGCCTGGAACCGAACCCTTGTCCTCATGAATACTAGTTGGGTTTGTTACCACTGAGCCACGACACTGAGGGACTCCTTTTTTCTCATTTCTTTATGTCTTTAAAGGTCTGAAGCAAGGAGTTCTATTGTGGCTCAGTTGGTTAAGAATCTGGCGTTGTCACTGCTGCAGCTTGGGTTGCAGGTTTCAGTCCCTATCCTGGAAACTTCTGCATGCTGTGGTATGGCCAAAAAAAGGGGAAAGAAGGAAATGTTATAAAAGACTGAAGTAAAAATAATTGTAATGTGTTATGGGGCTTATACTGTATAGGAATAAAATGATGTACTTTAGAAGTAAAACGACAGCAATAGTACAAAGGATAGAAATGTAGTAAATGAAAGTGTACTATTATAAGGTTCTTACATTGTATGTGAAATGGTATAATATTCTTGGTAGATTGATAAACCACTGATAAACCCTTGATAAAAGAAGTATTACTAAAAAGCCAATGATGAGAATGAAGTGGACCATTAGAAACATACAATTCAGGAAGTTCCCATTGTGGCTCAGTGGTAACAAGCCTGACTAGTGTCTATGAGGATGCTGGTTCGATCCCTGGCCTCGCTCAGTGGGTTAAGGATGTGGCATTGCCGTGAGCTGTGGTGTAGATCACATATGTGGCTCAGATCTGGCATTGCTGTGGCTGTGGCATAGGCCTGTAGCTGTAGCTCGTATTTGACCCCTAGCCTGGGAAATTCTACATGTTGTGAGTGCAGACCTAAAAAGCAAAAAAAAAAAAAAAAAAGAAAGAAAGAAAGAAAAGAAATACACAATTCATAAAAACTAAGAAAGGAGGAAAAGGAAGAAAAAGAAAAACATTTGGGACAAATGGGAAACAAGATTGTAGACTTAAACACAGCTATATCAGTAATTGCATTAAATGTAAATAAACACTCCAGTAAAAGGCATAGATTATCAGGCTGGATATAAAAGCAAGACCTAACTATATGCTGTTTAAATAGAAAGGGTAGGAAGAACACATTCTCAAAATTGAAAGAACTCAGAGGCTATAGAATCCATTTTTTTCTATAAAAATCTATCTGATAGCCAGTAAAGAATCAAGAAAAATAATTCAGGAATGGTGAATCTTTTATGAAAAGACTGGTGATGAAAAGAATCCCATTTAGAATGAATATTGGGCTAATTAGGGTTACCAAATAGAATGTAAATAATATAAACTTTTATGGCAGAAAAACACTGCAGCATTTACTGAGCACTTACTATATACCATTATGTAGCCAGACTCTTTGTAATAACACGTTTAAGTTTCAGAATATGAAGTAGATACTATTGTTCTTATTTTACAGATGAGGAAAACTGAGGCTTTGTGGAGTTTAAGTAACTTGTCTAATGTCACACTGCCAGCAAGTAAGGAGCCAGGACTGGAGCCTAGGTTTTCTGGCTGCAGAGCCCAGGCTTCATTAACCACTATGTTCTTTGTCTCCCTGAGTTGAAATAACATGTCTGATAAAAGCACAAGGCTGGGGAAGAGAGGTGAAGAGAAGTGTGAGGTGACAGCATCCTCACCTTCTGTAGTTGTGAGTCGATACGTTCTGAAATGTGGTTAAAAGAAATAAAGCCAGTGTCTCTAACCTTTTAACAGAATAATCTATAACTAGGGATTCATTTAGGAAATTTCGCTGTTGAAATAGGCATTTGATATTTAGCAGTTTTCTTCAGCTTCACTTCAGTTTGGTTGTCTTAATGATAAATTGAAGTAAAATTAAAGGTAAATTTTTTATTTACAAGTAGGAGGTATAATCCGGTTTTTTAAAGTACAGTTGACTTTTTTTTGTCTTTTTAGGACCACACCTGCAGCATATGGAGCTTTCCAGGTTAGGGGTCTAGTTGGAGCCACAGCTCCTGGCCTACGCCAGAGCCACAGCAACGCCAGATCCGAGTTACATCTGCCACCTACACCACAGCTCACGGCAATGCCAGATCCTTAACCCACTGAGCGAGGCCAGGGATTAGACCCACAACCTCATGGTTCAGAGTCGGATTCGTTTCTGCTGCGCCATGATGGGAACTCCCAAAGTACAGTTGACTGTTGAATAACAAGGGGTTTGAACTACACAGGTCCACTTACACATGGGTCTTTTTCAGTAGTAAGTACTACAGTAGTACTGCACCACCCTCTGTTGAATCTGTGACTGCAGAGAAACCACATTTAGGGGCTGACTCTTAAATTATTCTCAGATTTTTGGCTATGTGGAGAGTGGGTCGCCCCTAACACCCACATTGTTCAAGGGTCAGCTGTGCTTCTGTCCAGCTGTCCTTTCAGCCAGCCAACATTTAATCTGTACACATGCTGCAAAGATGAATGTAATGGTGTTCTCTTAATGATAATGTTTGTTATTTCTAGGTAGTGTGTTTGGAGTGACTTCTTTAAAAATTAATGCTGAGATAATATGTTTCTCTTTTTGAAAATGGGGGGTTTGAAGTGTTCATTTTAAAAAAAGAAAAAATAAAAAAGTGAGCCCTGTCAACATATCTGCTTAAAATGACCCCTTAGCAGTTTCCCAGGACTTCTAGGTTTAAGTACAAGATCCTTAACAGATCCATCAGACCCTGCATGCTCTGTCCCCTGCCTGCCCCTCCAGCCTCCTTTCCTTTCTGATTGCTGAGTTCTAGCAAACAAGCTTCTTATCTCTGTGTATCCTGTTCCTGCTACCTTTTCTTTTCCTTCTCCCCTCCCCACTCCATATTTTCTTTTCTTTCTTTTTTCCCATTATATCCCAGCTCAGATGTCACTTCTTTGGAGAAGCTTTCCTTGACCTTGCTTCCTACTCTAGGTCCAGAGCCCTAATACTTTCTTATAGCATCCTGTACTTTTTCTCCATATGCTTGTCACACTTAATCATACATTTACTCGTGTGGCTGTTTAATGTCTGTCTCATTAGACCACAAGATTTACTAGGTCAGGGACGGTGTATGTTTGTTCCTCAGAACCTAGCATAATAATTGGCAAATAATATAATCCAGTATATATTTAAATTAATAAACATTTAGCAAGGCACTTATAAGATACCATGATTTTGCTGTTATCCCCAGAGGTAGATATTATTGTCATTTCACCTTCTTTACCTATTTAGCCTTCCTTATTAGATACCACTTGAACAAAAGATTCCATGGCTAAAAAAGCTGGAAGGTCTGTGCACTATACCAGGCCATCTTCCTTTCATGTTGCCTTAACTTAAAGTATATACATTTTATTCAGAAATTGCTTCCTGGAGTTCCCATTGTGTCTCAGCGGTAACAAACCTGACTAGGACCCATGAGGATGTGCGTTCGATCCCTGGCCCTGCTCGGTGGGTTAAGGATCTGGCGTTTTTGTGAGCTGTGTGTAGGTCGCAGACTTGGCTCGGATCTGGTGTGGCTATGGCTGTGGTGTAGGCCGGCAGCTGCAGCTCCAATTTGACCCTTAGCCTGGAAACTTGCATATGCAGCGGGTGTGGCCCTAAAAAGCAAAAAAAAAAGGAAAAAAGGAAATGGCTTCCTTACTTTGGCCTGAGACATTCAGGTTCTGCCCTGGCTTGGGTTGACCTTTTTTTTTCCTTCCTCCCAGGTGGACTAACCCAGGATCTGAAAGCTGCCTACAGTTGCTTTCTGATGGCATGTGAGAAGCCGGGAAAGAAATCTGTGGAGGCATGTCACAACGTTGGTCTCCTGGCACATGATGGACAGGTCAATGAGGATGGCCAGCCCGATCTGCCGAGGGCCAGAGACTACTATACAAGGGCCTGTGATGGCAACTATGCTTCCAGCTGCTTCAACCTCAGTACCATGTTCCTGCAGGGGGCCCCTGGCTTTCCCAAGGACATGGGCCTAGCATGTAAATACTCAATGAAAGCCTGTGACCTGGGCCATGTCTGGGCCTGTGCCAATGCCAGCCGCATGTACAGGCTAGGGGATGGTGTTGATAAGGACGAAGCTAAGGCTGAGGAGCTAAAAAATCGAGCCCGGCAGCTACACAAAGAACAGCAGAAAAGTGTCCAGCCTTTAACGTTTGGGTAGTGTAGCCATGCTTCTGTACAATAGACAACTTGAAGCTGACATCTGTTATTTCTGATTCAGCCCTTGGGGGTCGACTTGCTGAAACAGAAAGACTTGGAACTTAATGAGTCTGGTTACATAGACCCGTTGCCCCAGAGTGTCACCTACGGAGATATAGCCTGAAATATTTATTTCAATCAGTATCCCTTTATCTGGTGGTTTTTAGGAAGACATCCACGTTTATGGAATCTTGGTTCTCAAGCTCTTGGAGTTCTGTGAAAAACAACAGCAAACTAGTGAGCCAGAGAGATTGTGGGGGTGGAAAGGAGAGACAAAGAGCAGGAAGTTGGAAAAATTAGCAGCCACAGGGCCTGAAGGAATCAGACATCATCATCAACATTGTTTTAGTTTAGAGGGTTTGAAAATCAGAAAATTTCCTTTTCTTTTTTTCTTTTTTTGACTGCATCCATGGCATATGGGAGTTCCTGGGCCAAGAATCAAATCCAAGCTGCAGTTGCAGCTACAGCCTACACCACAGCTGCAGCAACAGCAGATCCTTAACCCACAGTGCCACATGGGGAATTGCAAAAATCGGAAGGTGTCTTGCTTTACATAATAGCAGGTTTAAGGAACTGAGAACAGTTAAAATAGTATGACTGCATAAACCTCTGGCTTATGTCATCATTGGTGTGGGCTTCCTTTTTGCGACACCAGATCTTTCACTAAATTCAGAGATTGAGAGTTATGTGTGATGTAGAGGCCATTATGCTTCAGGGTAGCCTAAGAGGATAAAACAAGCCTTCCTTTAAGGGGAGACATTCACATGTTAAAAGTTGGCATCCCCAGGCCGCTCATCTGGTACTGCTTATTCCCAAGGTAACTTCAACTAGGGATTTATAAACAAGGGCTTTGTGACCCATTTTGTCCCTGTGAATAAACCATTTTGATTGATTAGTAGTTTATGTTAATAGTGTTCTCTCCAGATTCTGGGAGGGGTGGAGATTATGTTCTTGATGGTGCTTTTGCCTTTTAAGAATGTTTGCTTTTTCTGTTGTTTTCCTTACTTGACACAAGGGGGCAAGCTTGTCATTTTCCTGCTGATGACAGGATCTGTATTTCTGTCAACACTTAATATTTTTGGGCTTTCAGTTTTGCAGCTGTCCTAGAAGGAGGGCATGTTGTGTAGATGAAGGTACTTGTAAGGACAGCCTGCAAGCTTCTCAAGTTGATAGAAATCAGAGAGAGACTTACCCAAGAGCAGAGAAGAAGTTTCAAAAGTGAGTTTATTTTTAAAATGTAAAGTAACTTAATTGATGTTTAAGATTAATTGTGTAGACCACAAGCATATAAAATACCCTCAACATCACGAATCAAAACCACAATGAGATAATTACACCCATCAGTATGGCTATTATCAAAAAAAAAAAAAAAAAAAAAAAGACGTACTGGAGAGGATGTGGAGAAATTGGAAGCCTTATACACTGTTGGAGGGAATGTAAAATGGTGCAGCCATTGTGGAAAACCGTATGGCAGTTCCTCAAAAAATTAAACAGAATTATCATATGGTCCAGTAATTCCACTTCTGGGTGTTTATCCAAAAGAATTCATAGCAGGGTCTCCAAGAAATATTTGTATACCCGTGTTCATAGCAGCAATCACGAAAGCTGAAAGGTGGAAACAACCCAAATGTTTATAAATGGGTGAACAGATAAACAAAACGTGGTTCAGACATAAAATGAAATGTTATTCAGCCTTGAAAGGAAGGAAACTGACAACATGGTATAAAATGGATGAACCTTGGAGACATGCTAAGTGAAATAAGCCAGTGACAAAAAGACAAATATTGTATTATTTCACTTAGTAAGTTGTTTAAACGTCATAAGTACCAAAATTCATCGATTGAAAGTAGAATGGTGATTGCCACGTGCTGAGGGGAGGGGAGGAATGAAGAGTTGTTAATGAGTTTAGTGTTTAAATTTTGCAAGATGAAAAAGTTATAGAGATTAACCTACACAAAAACGTGAATATACTTAACACTACTGAACTGTTCCCTTTTTTTTTATTGCTTGCATCCATGGCATGCACAAGTTCCTGGGCCAGGGATTGAACCCACACCACAGCAGGAACCCAATCCACAGCAGTAATAACACAGGATCCTTAACCCGCTAGGCCACTGGGAAACTCCCAAACTGTGTATTTTAACATGTTGAAGATGATAAATTTTATGTTAATGTGTATTTTACCACAATTTAAAAAACTGTAAACATAAAATTTTGTAAAAATTGCAAAACTTGATGGTTTTGGTTCCAAAAGTAACATGTTCTCATGAGATGCAGTTTGGAACATGGCAGAAGAAACAATTACCCCTCACTTTTACCACCTATCAGCATATTCTGGCCCAATACTATTTAACCATTTTTTAAGAATCACATCTATTCAGTAGAATACTGGATTTTGTAATTTTGAACAATTGGGTTAACTTGATTTTCGGTGGCAGATGTGCTGGGTTATTTTTTTATGGACCAGTTCCTGCCTGGGACCCACGGTGCCAGCCTCCCTTGGATCGCATACTTAGATGGGGCTGGGAACAATGGAGTGAGCATGAACAGTGTCTAAATATTATGCTTCACAAAGGCTGTTAAAATGCAAATAATAATAATACACTGTCCAGCAAGGTCCGAGGCCATTTCATATCTAGGTTGCTATGGGAAGAAATAGGTTGTAAGAGCCAGATTGATTGAGTTGCTCACTTTTGTGCAACCTTTGAGACAAGGTTTGAAAAAGGGTTCCCACACCCTGGTCACAGCGAGCAATATCATTACTCTGTATTCTGGCCAGCGGGCAGCTATTTCCCAACATTTTTTTCTCCATTCCAGAGTTGGGCTGGATGGTCTAATGGAGAAGAAGTTTCATAATTGATTGGTGGTTTGTGTTCTCGTTAGTGTTCTCACTAAAATCTCACAGTGCGTTGCTCAGTACTGTGAGAAAGCAAGGGAAGCAGGAGTCCCACAGAGAGAGGGGAAGGCAGGGGTGTCTAGAGATTTGGGTTTTATCTTGTGGTCATGCAGAGTCACTGACAGGTTCTGAGCAGGAGAATGAAGTGATCACATTTGGAAATTAGATCACCATGCTGTGGAAAATGGATTAAAGAGCCATGTGTGGGAGTAGGAGGAGGGTGGAGTCAAGCATGGGGTTAAAAAAAAAAAATGCAGATTTCTTTAGCTTGGGCACCGAGCCACTCATATTGATTGGGAGCCCGTGAGTTCAAAATGGGGACAAAAAATTCTTTTTAATTTAGAAATACTTTTACATTTTAATTTGTCAAAGTTTTATGAAATTGCCTAAAAAATTTTGTGAAAGGCAGCATGGCAGAGGTAAAATGCATAGGCTGTAGACCCTATGTATATGTGCAACTCTGGCTTAGTCAAAGAGTAATAAGTATGAGTATTAAAGAATAGGAAAATACAAATTAAAAAATAATTTTATGTTTTTAAAAAGCATAGAGTAATCACTTTGGGGAAAAAATTCAAAACTTCTTTGGCTTCCTGACATTCATTTTGCAGTTTAGATCTCTTTTATTTTGAAATCTACATTAAGGCTGGGAGCACCAGACTTTTTCCAGTTCTTAGGTCTAAATGTCTTACAGCATGTGGAAGTTCCCAGGCCAGGCATCGAACCCGCAGCACAGTAGCAACCCATGCCGGTGCAGTGACAATGCCGGATTCTTGACCCACTGAGCCGCAAGAAAATACCAGGTCTAAAGGTCTTAACCCGAATTCTGACCTGGGTTTTGCCTTTCACTGACTGTGTGACCTTGGCCAAGTTACCCAACTTTCCAGGGCTCAATTTTGTCACCTCTCATGTAGGGATAACAGTGCCTTCTATGAGGGTTATTTGAAAGATTAAATAGGAGCTCTTATCATAGGATAACCGTTTCTCGGAGAAGATTTTTATGGGACCAGATTTTACAGTTAGATAGTTGTTTTCTCTCCAAGTGGCAGTGTTAGCTTGTGAAGCAGTCTGGCTTTTAAAATAGGCTGCCTTTGCTGTCATTGTTTTCACATCCAAGGAGCTGATGGGCCTCAGCTCTCTGGGGGTATACAGGGCATAAAACAGCTGCAGGAGGCAGGCCTGGTGAGGGGTGGGGGTGGGACCTGCCTCCTGCCTCCCCCCTTCTCTGCTGCCCCAGTGGGGAGAGAGTCACTGAGAAGACTTGCACCTGCTGGAGGCCCAGAGTGGAAACTATTCCCAGCTGGTGCCCCTCCCCAGTCTTGAGGAAGAGTGATTGTATTACAGTTTATAAATCAGGCCTCCCCACTCTCTCAAGGGGAAAGGCCAAAATTCTTTCCCCAATGTTATGTCTCTACACCCGCATGGTACAGTCCTTCCTCTGTATTTAGCCTCATCTTCTTCCTAACAGGCTTCTGCAACAGGGAACTGCTTGTAGATTCTGCACTCCACCCACCCCCCTCAAGTTACAAGAAAAACACCCAGGCTGCTTTGTACTGACATGCTTTTTGGTTTTCTGGTTCCTCTGTCTGGAATGCCCTTCTACCTTTTAAGTAGAATGCTTTTCGTCTTTTAAGGTTCTAGAAGCATTCCCTTCATCCCCCAGGCCAAGTTAGCAGCTTTCTCTGCCCTCTAGTGCCCTGAGTTTCCATCTATCACAGTCGTGATCACTCTATGTTATTTGTGTATTTATTTATGGTCTCCACGTCACATAAAACTCTTGTGTTCCTGGAGAACAGCAACTTGAACCTGGGCACATGCTAGACTGTCAGTGACTCCTTGCTGAGGTGAACTGCACAGAGTGGCATCTTGGCCTCAAGACCACCCAAGACAAATCACACCCAGGCTCCTGCACATCCAAGAATTGATGTAAGCTTCAGGGCTGTACTGGTTTATCAAGAAAAGCTCCTGTCGGAGTTCCCCTTGTGGTGCAGCGGAAACGAATCCAACTAGGAATCATGAGATTTCGGGTTCGATCCCTGGCCTTGCTCAGTGGGTTAAGGATCCGGCATTGCTGTGAGCTGTGGTGTAGGTCAAAGGCACGGCTCAGATCCTGCGTGGCTGTGGCTGTGGCGTAGCCCAGCAGCTGTAGCTCCAATTTGACCCCTAGCCTGGGAACCTCTGTTTGCCATGGGTGTGACCCTAAAAATCAAAACAAAAAAACAAAACAAAAGTTCCTGTCTAAGCTGGAGCTGGCACATGAAAGGATCAGTACTCTTTATTGGCTTCTATTCAGAAAGATGTCTTTTTTTTTTTTCTTAATGGATTTTATTTCAATTATAGGTGTACATAAATCACCATAAGTCAATTTTACAGATTTTGTATCCCAAACCCACAGTGCATCCCCCCACCCCCCAGATTGTCTTATTTGAAAAACCAAGGTAGGAAGATGTCTTTTTAAAAAAGGTGTTTTGAAACAATGAAAGAGAAGAACCTAAAACCCTGGCCCCCTAAAGTACATTTCACCGTAAGTTAATGCCAACAGACGAATATTAATGTCTAAAAATCACAAGCCCAAGTGTGCCACATGTTTTTTTTCTTGGAGTACTAAGAATATCTTGAGGAGTTCCCATCGTGGTGCAGGGGAAGTGAGTCCAGTTGGGAACCATGAAGTTGTAGGTTCCATCCCTGGCCTTGCTCAGTGGGTTAAGGATCCAGTGTTGCTATGAGCTGTGGTGTAGGTCAGAGACGCAGCTCGGATCTGGCGTTGCTGTGGTGTGGCCAGCAGCTGCAGCTCCAATTGGACCCCTAGCCTGGAACCTCCATATGTCTCAGGTGTGGCCCTAAAAAGAAAAAAAAAAATCTTGAAATTCTAAGAATTAATCCTCTTTGCACATCATTGTAATTATTTTCCTCTTTGTCTCCCTGGTTATTTTATGAGGTTCCAAAGACAGACACCAAGAATTCTATCCTTTCTGAAATCCTGCGAAGACTTCTTGTCCCTTATAGCAGTAAGGAAGTTGGGGGTAAAGGTGCAAGTGTAGCAAAAGCTGGGAGCCCCATGAGGCATCTCCATTCAGTGCCTCTGTAACTCATTATTCACACAACCAACACTGAGAATCCCCTGTTGGCTGGGCCCTAGATTGGGCAGTGAACACACAGCTGAATCTGATAGGTTGCCTGTCATTTCTTCATTTCTGAGTTGTCTTTTTTCTTTTCCTTCGCTTTTTTTTTTTTTTTTTTTTGCATTTTAGGGCTGCACCTGCAGCATATGGAAGTTCCCAGACTAGGGGTGTAATCTGAGCTACAGCTGCTGGCCTACGTCACAGCCACAGCAATGCCAGATCAGAACCGAATCTGCAACCTACACGGCAGCTCGTGGCAACACCTGCTTCTCAACCCACAGAGTGAGGCCAGGGATCAGACCTGCGTCCTCATAGATACCAGTTAGGTTCATTGGCACTGAGCCACGACAGGAACTCTGTGAGTGGACAGTCTACATAGTGATCATTTACTGAGCATCTACTGTGTGCCAGAAGCTCTAATCCTCAAGGAAGCCCAGATAGAGTAGTTTGTAAAGAGACACAGACCCAGCAAGTAGTACAGCTGGGATTAAAATTTAGTTCTGCCTGTCTCCTAATCCCTCTTTCCTCTGTTGAAGGCTGCCTGTCAACCAGATGTTGAAAATTCTTTGCAGTCTCCGGGAGATTCCCCAAATAGCACCCAAAGCCCTTCTGGGCACCCAGCAGATGCTCGTGAACATAGTTGAATGGCTGAGCTCAGCTTCAGGAGGACGTGTCTCCCGGCAGCACATGTTGTGCTCCAGGGTTCTCTCCCGCCTGAGCTGTGTGCAGGGCCCAGAACATGCTGAGGTCAGAGCTCACTGCTCACATGACCAGCTGAGCTGCCTGGGCTGGGGCTCCCCGAGGGAACTCGAAACCCGGCTGGGTTCCATCAGCTCCAAGAATAGCAGCTGACCTTACTCTCCCTGAGCGGGTGCGCTCGGATCAGGTTCCAGGAGGCCCCAGCAGGCTCTGGCTGTCAGTGGCAGCAAGCTTTGACCTTGAAGCTGCTCTGGGGTAGGGTAGTAATATCCACCTTTATTAAGGTGGCTTTATTACCATGTGCACGGCACCTCCTGGAGGAGGGGAATTCCTTGGAGGGAGATCTAGGGAGTATGGAGCCCATTTTACAGATGAAGAAATTGGGGCTCAGAGAGAACTTGCTTAAGGTTGCAGTGAGTATGTAGCAGAGCAGGACTTGAGCCTGGTGTGTCTTTGCCAGTGACCCTGCTTCTGTGAGAATAGTACTCTGGAGACCTCAAAAGAGTCCTGGGCAGAGGTGACAAATGACATCAGCTTTCAAAGAGTTGCTATTCCAGCAAAGTGGGGCCCGTGTGCTTAGAAACGCAGGATTTGAGAGCCAGTAGAGATCCCCATTCACTTGAGCCTATTTCCTCATCTGTAAGATGAGAATCACATGCACACGGCAGGTGAATGAGCATTAGCATAGACTTTGGAGCCAGGCAGGATTAGAATCCTGGCTCTGGCGTTTCCTAGTGATAAGACCTTGGACAAATCATACCCCTGCCACTCTGAGACTGTTTCCTCAGTCATCTGTACGACACATAGCTTCTGAGCACCTACTGTGTGCCAGACATTGTTCTAGCCGCTGGGGATACATCAGTGAAAAATGCAGGCAAATAATCATAAAATTAAAAAAACAAAAAAAAGCAGACAGAAATCACTGCCTGTTAAGTTTGTGTTTAGCGTTCTAGAAGAATGCCTCACAGGATTGTCATGGGGATTAAATGGAGAAATGTACAGTGGGGTCATATATCTGGTAATATAATGCTGTCTGGAAAATCAGTAGTCAGTTTAATGATGTGATTATTCTAGTGTGAACTTGCCTGGTCAGTATTCAATGAAAAAACCTTTCGTGTGATACTAAATTCAACCATTTCATTTCACAGGTAAAGAAACTGACACCAGGGAGGGAATGGAATGCCTCCGGTTGTCTAGCAAGGCAATGGTAAGTTCCCAGTTCCTAGTCTGGTGTTTGTATCACCATCTACTAAACCAGAGGGCTGTCTGACAGAGGGAGCCAAGGAGGGAGGGGGAGAGACGGCATCTTCTAGCCAGTGGGGTTCAAGGTCCGTCCGTTCAAATCTTGGTAGACTCCAGAGCCCAAGTGGGCTCTAACCCTCTTGGTACCAAATGCTTCCTGCGTTTCTCAGGTGTACCAGGAACTTCCCGGGCTCCACAAGGACACATGGTGGGATGGGCTGCAGGAGTGGGAGGGTGGGGGTCATGAAGAGCTGAAGATACAGTGCAGCTTCATGGATGTGCCAGCTATGTGTTTGCACAGGGCCGCATACTCGGGTTAGTACTCTGCTATCACCGTCTTGAAATTCTTAATTTTTGAACAAGGGGCTTTACATTTTCACTTTCATTCCACAATACCCCACACAGCTTGTAGTTCATTTATATAGGTGCTGTGCTCTGGGGTGGGAGGCAGCCATCCCTAACCTGCAGTGGCCCTGGGACTTGTCAGAGACTTGTCAATCCTATGGGCCAATGGCTGAGTCACCAGCAGAACAAGAAGCCAGACCAAGTCCCACTATAACAGGTCTGACCTGTGACTGTAAATCTCTAAGAGGCTGTAACAGGGCAGATAAAGATGGGCTCTAAGGAGTTTCTAGGGGTAGAATAGGAAACCACAGAGAAGGGGCGTAACCTGAGGGGGATTTCAGCTCAGTGCAAGAAAGGCTTTTCTAACAGTCAAAGTGTATCCCTGATATGTAAAATATACCTCAATAAAACCTGTTAAAATAGGAGTTTCTGTCATGGCGCAGCGGAAACGAATCTGACTAGGAATGATGAGGTTGCGGGTTCGATCCCTGGCCTTGCTCAGTGGATTGAGGATCCAGTGTTGCTGTGAGCTGTGGTGTAGGTTGCAGATGTGGCTCGGATCTGGCGTTGCTGTGGCTCTGGTGTAGGCTGGCAGCTACACCTCCAATTAGACCCCTAGCCTGGGAACCTCCATATGCCATGGGTGTGGCCCCAAAAGGACAAAAGACAAAAAAATAAAAATAAAATAAAATAAAATAAAAACTGTTAAAATATAATCATAATACTGGCAGTTAACATTGGCTAGGTGCTTACATAAATATTCAAGGAATTGTGCTAAGCACTTCATTGAAAATATAGAGGCTAGAGTTCCTGCTGTGGCGCAGCAGGACTGGCAGTTTCTCTGCAGCACCAGGACGCGGGTTCAATCCCTGCCTGGCCTGGCACAGTGGGTTAAAGGATCAGGCGTTGCTGCAGCTACATTGGGGTAGGTTGCAACTTTAGCTCAGATATAAAACTCCACATGCCCGAGTGGCCAAAAAAGAAAAAAGAAAATATAGAGTATAGCAGAGTGGTCACGAATACAGGTCTAGAGCCATACTGCCTGGATTCAATCCTGGCTTTACCATTTATTGGCTGTGTGACTTGGGGCAAGTAAATTGACAGCTCTGTGCCTCCCTTTCATCATTTGGAAAATGGTGATAAGAATGGTACCTATTTCCTGGCATTAAATAAATTTACATATAGAAAACACTGAAACAGTGTTTGACAAACACTTGTGTCTAAGCTTTTGTTAGTTATCATTTTAGTTAATTCTCAAGACGGTCCTGTAATTTCGGTATTATTTAGCACTATTCTCGTTTAGATAGATATGTAAAACAAGCCTTAGAAAATATCTGTAACTTATTAACCAGTGTTGCTAAGTTGGAGCTGGGATTTGGCCAGTAATCAAGGAAGTTTCAGCTTCCACCTTAGGAGTTAGCCTTCATGACCATTAGCCCACTGCTTAGACCAGAGTAGATATCTAGTTCATTTTTGTTAAATTAATCAATTAATTATAATTTCTTTCATCGCTGAGATTTTAAGCCTCTGGGAAATGTGTGCTTTGCTGGAGGAGGATTCAGGAACCCAGCTGTCTTAGATTTCTTAACCAGTTGTTGGCCCTTGCATAATTATCAAGTATGAATTAATTGCCTATGGACACTGCCCAAGCTCAGTCTCATCATCCCTCTGGGCTTTGAATTTAGCACTGTTGTGTACTAACCTTGGTCTTTCACATCTGCATAGCATTTTGCATTGTGCAGGCCTCTGAGCTGATCCCACCCAGCCAGGGCTACCTGCCCCAGGGCCAGAGCAGACTGCATGGGCACGGGTGTGCAGTCGGGACACATTGGGGAGCTTGGTGGTTTCTGCTCTCTGGGTGGTATTTGAGGATCTTCTAAGGCAAGGAGTGGACTGAAAGAGGCCAGCAGACCTTCACCAGAGAGTGTTTACAGCCACTCACGCTTAATTAAGATCCTGAATTCAGAACCTGTACTCTGGGACGATTGTCTGAAGGCCGGTCCTCAGCACCTCTAGAGTCTTATAAATTATCCCTTCGTGAAGTCCCAACCGCAGAGGGCTGGGGCCCTAAAACACCCCTGCCACAGGATATCTTTTCCCCAACTTGCCCAGCTTATACCCAAGATTGCTGTAGGACAGAAATCAGTAGAGTGCCATCGTACCTATATTAGCAAGATCAAGCACTCACTCTGTGTTGGGATTGTTTATGTGCTTTGTAAACGTTAACTCTTTAAATTCTCACCCAAGCCTTAGGAGGTAGGTCCTGTTTTGTATTTAACTTCCGGAAATTTAACTTGCTGGGAATAAAAAGGGAGATGGAAAGAAAAAGTCCAATAATATAGTAAATATTTCACTCACTCAGCCTGTGCTGCAGGGTGAATGTGTCTTGACAGAGGTAAATCTGCTGTTCCCTCTATTAGTATCAGTGCCTGCGTGCCTCAGACACACTGAGTGTGATTCTAGTATTTCTTGCTCCCAAAGCAAGCCAATCCCTTCATGAGAGATCTCACCAAAGAAACAGCAATCTGTTCCATTGCTGGAGGACAAATTGGCTCTGCTGTTAAGAGATGGCTCTGTACTCTACATGCAGGGTGCACTGAAGGCCTTCCAAGGATAATTTTGACCACACACAATTTTTTAGAACCTAAGCCCAGGTAAGTTGACTGAACTTTTAACTCACAAATAAGGTGACCAACTATCTGTCTGGGACGAAAGGGGCTCCATGGACACAAGGCTCAGTGCTAAAACTGAGTCCCAGGCAAAGTACAATGAGTTGGTCTCTCTCTCGCATAAAGCATCTCTGAGGCTGTTGTGAGAGCCCTGCTGAGGCCATGGTCCATTATATCATTCTTTATGAGGCTCTCAGGAGAAATTCTTTTCTGGTCTTCATACCGAGAATAGTTGCATGTTCTCCTAAGGAGTAAGTGATTTGTTTTTTATTTCATGAACACAGTGAACTGTGTAAGTGAACAGGTTTCCCTTTTTGCCTTGGCTGCTGGAAACCTTAGAGCTAAATATGTGGGACACAGATTTAGCTATGCAGGTCACTATGTTCTGCACTTTTTGCATCATTCCAAGCTCCACTTTGTCCCTACCATGTTTTTCTCAATCTTATCTTGTCCTATCTTAAACTTAATGACCTTGTTTTACTTAAATATCTTTCTGGATTGGAGTAGGTTAAAAATCAAACAGTTCTTAGAGTCTGTGGACATTGCTGACAGTCATTGAAAAGCTGCAGTGTCTGCAAAATTCAGGTATATGTATTTATTCTGGAGAGAATAAGCCACGGATTTTTTTTTTTAAGGAGTTTGTAGTCCCTCAAAATATTAAGAGCCATTGATATAAGTGAACAAAGAAACAAATAAATGCTTTTAGCAGATGGAAGTTGGAAGGTTGAAAGTTTCAATTATAGTACATAATGGTATTTAAAAAAAATTCTTTTGCCCCAGGCTAGAGGTGGAATCTGAGCTACAGCTGTTGGCCTAGGCCACAGCCACAGCAACTCAGGATCCGAGCTGTGTCTGTGACCTACACCATAGCTCATAGCAACGCTGGATCCCAGACCCACTGAGCGAGGCCAGGGATGGAACCTACATGCTCATTGAAAGTAGTCGGATTCATTTCTCCTGTGCCACAACAGGAACTCCCTGAAAAAAATTTTAAGGAGTTCCCTTTGTGGCTCAGTGGTCAACTAACCCTACTAGGTTAGTTGCAGCTAACCATGAGGTTGCAGCTTTGATCCCTGACCTTGCTCAGTGGATTAAGGATCCGGCATTGCTATAAGCTGTGGTGTAGGTCGAAGACGTGGCTCAGATCCTGTGTTGCTGTGGCTGTGGTGTAGGCCATCATCTATATAGCTTCGATTCAACTCCTATCCTGGGAACCTCCACAGCAGCAAGGTCGGCCCTAAAACGCAAAAAAAAAAAAAAAAAAATTTTTTTTTTAAATTATAGTTGATTTACAGTGTTTTCCCAATTTCTGCTATATAGCAAAGTGACTCAATTACATATGTGTGTGTGTGTATTCTTTTTTATATTCTTTCCTATCATGGTCTATCCCAGGACATAATAGTATTTTTAAATGTTGGCGTGATGGAATGGAGGAATGATGGTGGGGTGAAAAATGTGGTGTGCTGGAATACTGTTGTCTGGAATATTGGAATTTCTAGAATGTTGATGTAATTGGGTTCCTAGAACACCTCCTTCTAGATGTCCTAGCATCCTCCTTGCTTCGTTGTAGCTTAGGGTTGGGCTTCTGTTTGATTCAGCTTCTAAATCTTCCACATCTCCTACTCAGTGCCCTATAAGAGCCCAGTGAAGACGCAGAGGGTTGCTGGAGCCTTGTGCTAAGGGGCAGCTGGCTGGCTCATGGGCTTCTGTCAATTTCACACTGAGATGCCTCTTCCTTTCTGACTTTGCTTGTTCTCCTTTAAGATATATCTCAAGTACCTTGTAGACTCAGGACCCCAGTAGTCTACCTGGTCCACCTCTGTGTCTTTAGTGCTTGTCTCAGGGCCTGCCCAGAGGCCCTGCCAAGCCTGTGGCTACTCTGGGGTAGCCTGGCTAAGCTACTGGTCATTGGGTCCCCTGCAGATGGGGCTCTCAGGACTGGAGTTCAGCTTCTGGGGAGTTAGGCTGAAGGCAGCTCAGGATCTTTGGAGTTGGTCACAAGCAGGGGAAGCTGAGCCAGAGTAAGTTCAGGGTGGGGGGAGTTGAGGCTCATTACCAGAGGAATTTGATCTAAAGGCCAAATCCAGGAGTTAGATTAGGACAGAGGCTGCTTTTCCTTAATCTGGAGTTTATGTTGGAAATGGAGAAGGAGTTGAGGTGAGGGCTGGGTTCTTCAATGTTCTCTCCTTTTCTCCATCCATCCATTCACTAGCTAACATTTTTTAAGGCTTCTCTGTGGTAGACTTGTCCATGCCCTAGAGTTGACAGTCTTTTTTTTTTTTTTTTTTTTGTCTTTTTGCCTTTTATGTAGAGCTGCGCCCGCAGCATATGGAGGTTCCCAGGCTAGGGGTCTAACAGGAGCTGTAGCTGCCGGCCTGTGCCACAGCCACAGCAACGCGGGATCCGAGCCGCGTCTGCAACCTACACCATAGCTCACGGCAACGCCAGATCCTTAAACCACTGAGCAAGGCCAGGGATCGAACCTGCAACGTCATGGTTCTTAGTCGGATTCGTTAACCACTGAGCCACGAAGGGAACTCCTGGAGTTGACAGTCTTTAACGAGGAGACTGGTACCTATACAGCAACAACCCAGCGTGGTCAGTTCTGTGACACAGGGAAATCGTAGGGGCTGCGGGAGTCAAAAAGGCTGCGGGAGTCAAAAAATGTTCCTAGAGGAATGCTGTCTGAGCTGACTCTGGAGTCAGGGTGCTGTTGGGGGGCATCTGCGTGGTGGGAAGGCTACCTCAAGGGCCAAGATACATGAAAATTCCCCAACATCTAGGCGTGGGCCTCAGATCAAAGTGCAAATGATTGCAGACTGTCCAGTTCTTTGGGCCGTAAGTTTGATCTGTCCAGGTCTAATCTAATTGCCTCAGACTCCTTTCCCAGCTATTCCAATAACTGACAAATTTATGTCTGTTGTAATCAGTTTCAACCAGGAGAAGATAATTGGCTCTTTTTTTTTTTGGCTTTTCCGGGCTGCCCTCGCAGCATATGGAGGTTCCCAGGCTAGGGTCAAATTATATCCATAGCCACTGGCCTGTGCCACAGCCACAGCCACGCCAGATTTGAGCCGCATCTGCAACCTACACCACAGCTCATGGCAACACCAGATCCTTAACCCACTGAGAAAGGCCAGGAATTGAACGTACATCCTCGAACGTACTAGTCAGATTCATTTCCGTTGAGCTATGATGTGAACTCCATTTTTTAATTTTGTTTTGTTTTGGATTGGCTATTAATGTCTAGAGACATTTCCTGATATGAGAGAACAGGATATTCTGGATGTGTAGAGCCTCCTACCTCCCAGCCATCCTGCTACCATGCCCACACCTTAGTCTACCAGCTGGGTGGTCCATATCTTCCCCTGCTGTGTGTCTCAGTTACAGTAACTTCATTTTTTTATTATTATTATTATTTTTGGTCTATTCTAGGGCCACACCTGTGGCATATGGAGGTTCCCAGGCTAGGGGTCTAATCGGAGCTACAGCTGCTGGTCTGTACCACAGCCACAGCAACGCGGGATCCGAGCTGCATCTGCAACCTACACCACAGCTCACGGCAGTGCCGGATCTTTAACCCACTGAGTGATGCCAGGGATCGAACCCACAACCTCATGGTTCCTAGTCAGATTCATTTCAGCTGAGCCACGACGGGAACTTCTCAGGTACATTGACTTTAAAACGAACTGCATAGTGGTGCAGGGAAGGCTCAGTAAACTGGAAAGCAAGGAAGCTACATTCAAACCCTAGCTCTTGAATGAGGCTTCATAGATGGCACAGTGTGTGACTGGGGAGGGCGCTTCCTCTCTCTAGGCCTCAGATTTCCCATAAGTGAAAGGGGGAAAGGATGCAAAATTGCTAAGGCCTCTTCCTGCCCTGACGTTCTGTGTCTACATTGAATCTTGGAGGCCCGGCTTTCAGGCTGCTGCTTTTTTTTTTTTTTTTGGGTTGCTTTTTAGGGCTATACCCATGGCATATGGAGGTTCCCAGGCTAGCGGTCAAATTGGAGCTGTAGCTGCTGGCCTACACCACAGCTGCAACAACATGGGATCTGAGCTGTATCTGTGATCTACACCGCAGCTCATGGTAATGCCGGATCCTTAACCCACTGTGTGAGGCCAAGGATCGAACCTGAAACCTCGTGGCTGCTAGTTGGATTTGTTTCTGCTGTGCCATGACGGGAAATCCTCAGGCTGCTTCTTTGAAAGCATACTATGGAGGCAGAAGACCTAGACATGATTCAGGCTCTGATTTCCTTTGTGAGCTTGGGACAATCACCAAGCCTGTCTGAGTCCCAGTTTTCTCATTTGGCATTACTGTCATTAAACTGAGGTAATGCCTACCTCACAGGATTTTGTGAGGCTCTAATGAGCTAAAAGTATTATGATGTATGATGATGGTGGTAGTCGTGACAAGGAGACTGTGATAATGATCTGTCTGCATAGCAGTCAGTCTCTTGGAATAAATTACAATTATGCACATAACTGGAAGGTTAGGGGACAGCTCCAGAGTCATAGGGAGTAGGAACAAGGTTTTAAAAGCCTTCCCCATGGCTGAGTTATTGCTAAAGAGGAAAGGGGAATTAATCTTTGCTGACCACCCACATCCATTTGTTTCTTCCATTCCTGTGAGGTGGATGTTAGTGTACCCACTTATTAGCTGGGTGGGCAGTAAGTAAACCCTTCAGAGACTCAGTCTCTTCATCTATAAAGTGTATTGTTACCTGATCCAAGATGGCTGTAGGCTCTAGTGGACATGACTACTTTTGACTGCTCAGCATCCAGACATTTTGCCTATTGGGAGGAATTCCAAACTACACAGAAGCTGAAGGGGGCAGCTGCTCCTCCTCTGATGTGTATGAGTCTGGGCTGGGCTGAGTTGGTAGGAGCCTAGCCTGGTGGGAATTAGAGGGGGTGAAATTACTTCAGGGGGAGGCTGCAGTGGGGACAAGAGCCCCGCATTGATGTGGAGTCTGTCCTAAACAGTTCCTATGGCAGAACTCTGGGTGTGCCCAGCTTCCCCAGGTTCATGTCCAGCTCCCCAGTCTCCCCATCATTTCAGTGAGCCATCCCACAGCCTTCCGATAAAGCTCGTATTTGCCTAGTTTTGCTAGGGATGGTTTCAGTTGTTTGCAACAGAGAATCTTAACTGGTATGGAGTAAATCTTGTAACATGCCAGACACAGTGCCCAGGATATAGTAAACACTCAAAAAAACAGCACACACACGCATTGCACACACAGAAACTAAGGTTCAGGGAAGTAAAATAATCTACCTAAGATCACACAGCAGTGGTGTTAGTATGGGACTGACTGTGAATGTCTTAGCGATACAATGTATTTATATATCACTTTCCCTCATATATTATTGTTGAACAGTTTGTCGTTTCTGATTCAAAAGCCTAAAGCACCCCATGAGGCCCACAGAACCAGAGTACTCCCTTTAGATAGAGAGGAAGGTACTAATTCATTGTGACCCTGTAAACAGTAGTGGCCTGGAATTCAAGTGTGCCCAGGACTGCTGTTCTGGCAGTGTCTACACGCGTGAAGTCCCATGCCCATGTGCTGCTCCATCTTGTGAAGCAGCCCCATGTGAATATGTTGATAGCTGGTACATTAGCGACCTGGGTTGAGTCAGCAGCTGCCTGTGAGGCCAGCAGTGGGGGGAATACCATGTACTAGAACCTACAGAAAGGAATGCACCTTGAGCCACTGTGCTGATCTCGGGGGTGAGGTAATAAAGGTCTTTGGGGTACAGGGTGGGGGTGGGGAGGTGGAGTCATCCTAAATTGGGGCCTCCTCTGCTGGGCCTGCTAATCCGGGGAGGTTTTGATTCCCATAGTGTTGGCCAAATGGCTTAATTGGGCCTAATGGAGAAAATGTGTGATGAATATGGATCATATAAGCATCGAGGCCCCAACAAAAGCTGGCTGGAGGAAGGGTGATGAACTAAAGACAGGTCTAATGGAATTAATCTAAGGCTGCATGGGTGGGCCCAGAAGGTGGACAACAGGGACAGTCGCTCTGCCCTGGGGGCCTGTGAACATCTTGCCGACCTGGGTCTCCATCCTTCCTTGTTCCTTGGCCTTCAGACCTTGACTTCACACTTGTATGGAATCAGAGAATGTCAGAATCACAGTATTCTGGGATTATCGTCAAACTCAGGATTCTAGAATCATAGACATTTAGCATCACATATGTTAGTCATGGAAAATTTTGGAACCTAATCGTTTGACAGTTGGAGACCCTTGGGAAGAATTTAGGCGATCCTTCTCCAACCTCCTTTTAATAACAATAAATAGCATCTGTTGAACATATCACAACTTCCAAAGTCCTTTCACATCAGTATAGCCATCTCACTGCAGTGGGTGTTATTTTACCTTCAAGTTAAGTAATGTGCTGAAGATCAAACCGAGCCAGTTGGGACTGGAACCCAGCTTTGCAGAATAAATTCTATTTTTCATATGCCAAAGTTTTGATACCCTTGTCTTCAAGAGTTGTAGAAACACTTTTAACTATTGGTATAATGTGTCCAAATTTTTGGATGTTGTGTAAATTCTGCACGGTCACGTACTGTTTTTCTTAATGCATTCTGGCATGCTGCATTGCTCTCAAATGTGATTATCCTTGTTGCATCAGCATAATCAGGGCTGGTACATTCTGCGATAGCTTTTTGGCAGGTTTTATCATCCAGCACTATTTTCAGTGAACAAAGGACTTAAACAACATATCCAAGAATAGATTTAAAAAGTCAGTAATGTAAAGACTGAACTTCAAGTCACTCTAGGTTTAGTCAGGACATGTTCTGATCTTCTTAGAATAAAAAGTTAAACTACCAAAAATGCAGAAAGAAGAAAAAAAGAGAAAGTAAACCTCCCTGGGTAGGAGCACATAAGGCCACCCAGAGGCACGGTCGCTGTGAGGGAGGGGTGTGCTCACTCACAGAGGAAAGCTGTGTTTATGATTCTACTGGTAATAGGCTGTTGGTTGGTAACTTGGGGCAAAACCCTGACTTCCGGGGTCTCAGTCTGCCCCCCATTTTACATGGGGATAATAATTCATGTCCTGGAAAAGTGGGGGAATGTATCAGCCCTTGGGGAGATCTGCAGCCACCGGAGAAAGAGAGGGTGAAGGGGGAGGGGTGAGGAACAGCAGGGAGCTGCTAGGGGCTTACGGTCTCCATGGTAACACCCGGCAGCCAGGAGAGGAGGCGGGGTTTGAGAATCCTCAGCAGGAGATTTTGAAAATGAAGGTTTCACAAAGAAAGCTCCCTCTTCCCTGGAGAAAGGTCTTCTTGGAGACAGAGCTCTGCACTCAAACAGCCCTCAGTGCCGAGTACACTTTGCTTCTTACCCCATGTTATGGCTCAGGAGAACAGGTCCAGAGAGAGATCCAGGGTCCCCATCAAGTCCCTGGAAGGGCAGGCATTCGAACCCAGCTGTCCTGACCCCTGATCCAGGTCCCTTTCTGTACCCGAATGCTGTTTCTCTGAACCTTGTTCTCCCCATCTGTACACTATGACAGTTGAAAGGAGCAGGTTTCCAAGGGCCCTTTGAGCTCTGACAGTGTTTGATCAAACTCTTAGCAAATGCACAAGAGATGGTGAATACTAAGATGAGGGTCACACAGTCTGTGAGGATTGGCTGGTTTGTCTCTCGGTCCCCCACCCAACACGGGGGAGGCACAGAAGGGACATTTGGTATTTGTGGGAAGGAATGTTTATGCAAATGAACCCACTCATTCTTCTGTTCTACAAGGTTTAAAGGGCACCTACTATGTACCAGGTACTATGATAGTTCAGAGAAAGGCTCACTCACTGAGGGCTGCAGCCTTGCAGGAGGAGGAAGCCCAGGGTGAGGGAAGGGGGTGCCTAGGTGGGTGCAGGTCCAGGAGAGAACTCTAGTGCCTTGTGCTGCATTCCCGTCCTGGTCCTGGTACTTCCCAGCCAAGCATGAGTTCTCCCCAGCCCTGGTCTCCAAAAGGACAGTTTCATTCTCAAGGCTCCTGCTGGGCAGTGAGGCAGGCAGCTGGGCCAAAACCTTTTCTTGGGAGTTCCCGTCGTGGTGCAGTGGTTAACGAATCCGACTAAGAACCATGAGGTTGTGGGTTCGATCCCTGGCCTTGCTCAGTGGGTTAAGGATCCGGCGTTGCCGTGAGCTGTGGTGTATGTTGCAGACGCGGCTCGGATCCCTCGTTGCTGTGGTTGTGGCAAAGGCCGGCAGCTACAGCTCCTGTTAGACCCCTAGCCTGGGAACCTCCATATGCCGTGGGTGCGGCCATAAAATGGCAAAAGGCAAAAAAAAAAGAAAAACACCTTTTCTTGGAAAAGCTCAAAAAGTTCTGTTGCAAAAGAGGGTGGGGCAGGTAGCCCCTGCTGGTTTTTCCTGGGAGGGCCCACTTGTTTTTTGTTTTCTTTCCCCGCTGATTTATAGGAGGGAAGATGTATTGAGGTCACACTTCTTCCTCACTTGGTGTGGTAAAACCAGCACTAAACTGGGAGACCAAGACCTGGATTCAAATTCTGACTCTGCCTTCAGCTCAGTGTGTGGTCTTGAGCATGTTGTTTTTCTTCCTTGGTCTTTGCTTAAAAAAAAAAAAAAAGAGAGAGAGAGATAGTGATCTTCATAGTGAGAATCAAATGGGAAAATGGTTATGAAATCTTTCCTACCTCTTCACCAAAGTCATATTAATCATTTACAGTGATCCACGCATTTTGCAAACGTTATCTATAACCTGAACAACAATCCGGCAGTTTTGGTATTTGTTACTTAACGTAAGGGTGAACTGAGGCTCAGGGGAGTGAAAAAATTCACCTGAGGCCACACAGCTAGGAAGCCACAGAGCCAAGATTCAGACCCAAGTCTTTCTGACCAAAGTATAATTGTAACAGCAGATCCCTTGGAATTTCCATTCCTTCACCAAGTAATGTTTATTAAGCATATATCATGAGCTTGGTGGCAGCTGAAATAGATTAACTAATAAGATACTGTCAGTCAGGGTGTCAGGAGGAAATAGATGGCCTTTCTCAAACTGGATAATTTGAGAAGTGTTTAATGAAGGGATTATGAATTACAGGGACAAGGAATAGGGCAATACTCCAAGGCAGGTAATGTTAGGGCACTTTTTACTACCCTTGGGCCTAAAAGAACAAGGAGGAAGCAATTACCAGAATCTGGAGTCAGAGAGAACAGTGGTAAGGGCAGCCTGATGTCCTTGGTATAGAGATGCAGCCAGTCCATGAAGTAACTTGTGGGAGGAAGCTAGGGGAATTTATACTCTGCTGGGACTTTAATTGGTCAAACCCTACCAGAATCCAAAGGGCATGCTAACCCCTTGTTTCAAATTACACAAATCATCCTTCCAAGATTCAGAGCAAGGTCAGGAGTGGTAAACAGAAGATATTCAGCACAAAGACATTTCTTTCCTCTAAGGAGGAACTCACCAACAAATGGAGAGGACGGGTATATTCACAATTGTAATGACATATGTGAAAACGCCTATACCAGTAACCTATTGCTATGTAACAAACTGCACCAAAACATATGGTTTAAAACATAACCATTTACTTGCTAATGAGTCTGTAGATTGGCTTAGCTGGTGATTCTTCTGCTGATCTCACCTGGGGTCACTGAGTAGCTGCAGTCATCTGGTAGCTCAACTGGGAGCTCGTTGGCCTCGGGAGCCTCAGTGGCGAGTTCACGTATGTTCTACATGGTCTTGTCTCCCAGCAGGTAGACTCAGGCTTTCTTACATGGTAACACTGTATTCTGTTCCTAGAGCTTAGAGCAAGGTCTGATACACAAAACATTAAGTGTATGTTTGTTGAATGACTGTGGCTTGGGGTGGGGCTGATGAATGGTCTACTTGTCCAAAAGCCCTTGGAGCCACAAGTGGTACTCTCTTTAAAGTTGACATTACAGAACACTTTCTCTACTTCACTGAGACCCCTCAGACGTTGCTGTGGCCCATCAAGGTCAAATTCAACCCCCAGTTCCTCCACTAAGGCTTGCAGGCTACTTCTTTTCTCCTGTTTTAGAATCTCTGCAACTCTTAGCAGCTTGGCGTTGGATTTCAAACTCTAATTGCTCTCTAGAGGTTTCATGGGTCAAACCTACTTTTCATCCCTAAATCCCTAAGGGCAGGGCTGCATCTTCTGTCACTAAGGGCTTGTCACAGTGCTGGGCCCACAGTACAACGCTCTCTGAATGGACCATGCACTCTGGGTGGCCTTGGTCCTGTGAGGTATGTAGAAGGCATGCAGGAGCCATTCACACCCTTGTGAGTGCTCTACACATGAGAGCCTCCGGGTCTTAGGACAGAGCAAGGCACGTTGTTCTCCTGGGCCTATGGCCCAGGCCTTGGTTGCCTGTATTTTGGCTACTGAGCTAACTGGACATAGACCAGGAAGGTCAGTGTCCTAAATGGCAGTGCAGTGGTGTCCCCTGAGAGGAGATGTCTAGGACCTGAGCCATTTCTTGTGGGCACAGGAGCTGTCGATATCTGTCAGACTTCTGATATTTCAGGAATCAGAGGGGCAGGTGTTGAATAGGCCTCAAAAGCAGAGCTCCTGTGTGGCACATTTCACTTCATTATCATCAAGAACATAAGAAAAAGCTATCACATAAGGTGCTGAGTTCCTCTTGATCCTCTAAACCCTTTCCCATGACTCCCCCTTGCCCATAGGATAAAGCCCAAGCCCCTTGATGTGACAAAGCCTCAGGACTTGGCTTGTATACCTCTCCAGCTTCATCCCTTACCATCCCTCACCTTGAGCAAAGTCCACCAAAGTAAACTACTGATTGTTCCTCAAAATCACCATATGCTGTCTCTTATTTCTGGGTCTTTGTGTGTTGGTTCCCTCTGCCTTGAATGCTGTTCTCCATCTTATACCACAAACCCCCTTTCCTGCATCAATGGGTTATTCAAGACTTAATTCAGGCATCACTTCTTCCAAGCAGGTAGGTAAGTTTAGTCATTGATGCCCTACATGACCTTTCACAGGACCGCCTTCCCTGAAGCCCTTGGCTGGGTTAGGAATCTCCTGGAGACGCCATAGCGACGAGCTCCTTGAGGATGGGCACTGGTACTTCATTTAGTCCAGACCCAGGCAGAGCATCATTGTTAATCAATGTTGAAGGAACAAACAGGCATGTTTGAGGAAGGCCTGGAAAACCAGCTGACAGGAGTGCTATAAAGGCGAGTGGAAAGTTAAATATTTCTAAGATGCAATGGTTCCCTAATCCTTGGTTGAAGATTCAGACTTGGGCTCTACTCTATCTGGAGCCCACTCCCCAGCGAGCCACCTCCACCCCCTGTGCTAGCTGGCACTTGCGCATGTTCTGAGATAACCAGGAAAGCAGTTTACAAGAAATAATTGCCGGTGGATGTGTGCTTGGGAGCAGTGGTGAGCTCAGATTATTTCTCTCTGTGCGTCAGCCCGCCCAGCTTCCTTTCTCCTTGGCTGCCCCAGTGGGGGGGTTCCCACTGCACAGGCTGGACAGTTTGTTTCTGACCCAGGACTGAGGCAGACCAACCCCAGTGTGAGCCAGCTCTGAGGATTGATTGCATTCAAAGGAGAGAAGCTGAACAAGGGCGATGGGAGGAGCTTTATGGGCCACAGGATCTGTTAGTCAGCAAAGGCAGCGGGCAAATCTATTTTCCACCTTTCCCGACTCCATCCCCACAGGCTCCGGTTGGGGAAAGTATACCAGGTCTCTGGCCCTGCTCAGTGGGGAGTCTCTTAACCTCCCCAGCTCTGAATTCTCTTTGTTCTCCCTGGCTAGTCATGCTCAAATGGTGGTCCCAGGCCAGCAGCTCAGCATCACCTGAAACTAGTTAGAAATACAAATTCTGGGGACTTACTCCAGACCTACCCTATCAGACACTCTGAGGGCAGAGAGAGGGGAGCCCAGCAATCTGTGTTTTAAACAAGCCCTCCAGCTGATTCCGATGTAGGCTGAAGTTTGAGAACAATGGCCTTAGGCCACTGATGACCACCCGAGTTTTTAAAATTTATGGATCATCTCCCTGTAACAGACCATGAGCAGCCTACAGGTAAGTTCCTTGGAGGATTTTTACCTGTAACCTGCCGGAAGGCCAGCACAGAAAGTGTTCAGAGAAAAACTGAATTCTACTGATGGGGATACCAAGGATCTGTCCTGTGAAAGATCACGTAGAGCATCAATGACTAAACTTACCTACCTGTTATCACACACACACAAACACATACACGACCCTAAGCTCTCTCTACAACAAATGACTTGCAGTTTCTGGGCTGTGCCAGGCTCTCTCTGTTTTTGAACAAATTGTACTCTGGCCATAATTTCTTCTGACTCTCTCTCACCTGGAAACTTTGAGTCATCTTTGATGATTCAGCTCAGACATCACTTATTCCTCCCTCAAGCTGCATGAAAGGCCACCTTTGGACTGACTGCCCTTTTGTGTGCCCACCTCGCTCTCCATATGGATGCCTGGAGGGCAGGAGGGCTGATTCCCTGTTGTTTCTGGTCACCTGCACAGATCCTGGCACAGGATAGGCAGCACTGAGTGCACAGTAAGGGGACAGAGGTGCTGCGTGCAGAGTGCTGAAAGTACACACACACACGCACATGCACACGCACACACACACACACACACACAGACACGACTACAAATAAAGCAAGATCAGAACTGAGGTCTCTTGATTTGCAGCCTAGGGCACTTCTAAGGGTGATTCACCCTGCCTTGTCACCCCCACCATGTGGCCTTGGCTGGTTCAGGCCCCGTACACAAATATCTAAGAGTGGCCATTTCACTGTTGCCAAATCCAGCAGCGGGTCATATTGCCAGAAATGTCAAGAACTGCATTCAGTGACTCCTGAGTCTCCCCATCCTTGCCTTGCACCCCCAAGTCAAAGCCTAAAGCCATTGCCAAAGTTAAGGAGAGCAGCTGGGAGAGAGGGTGCCAGCATCCTGCCCTAAGATTCCTCTACTGTCGGATTAATAATATTTAAAAAACTTAGTAGATGAAACAGGAAGTTCCCGTTGTGGCTTAGAGTTAATGAGCCCGACTGGCTGTGGTGTAGGCTGGCAGCTGTAGCTCCTATTCAACCCCTAGCCAGGGAACCTCCTATATGCCACGGGTGTGGTCCTAAAAAGAAAAAAACAAAAAAAAAAAGACAGCTAAAGCAGTGCTTTTCATTTGCTGACACTGTTCTAAGTAATCCTCCCCCAAACTTTCAGAGGTAGATATTACTATTACTCCTGCTCATACAGATGATTAAACATAAATGTTACTTAGCAAGTAAGGGCAGGAATAGGATTTGAACCAGGCATTTGGCTTCAGTCTCTGCTCTTAATTCCTATGTCATATTGAAAAACACCCATCTGTATTTTTTTAAAATTCTTTTTATGGCCGCATCTGTAGCATAGGGCGGTTTCCAGGCTAGGGGTCCGAATTGGATGCCAAAACCATAGCAATATCAGATCCGAGCCACATCTGCGACCTACACCGCAGCTTTTGGCAATGCCGGATCCTTAACCCACTGAGAGAGGCCAGGGATCGAACCCCCATCCTCACGGACACTATGTTGGGTTCTTAACCCACTGAGCCACAACAGGAACTCCCCCCATCTGTAATTTTTTAGAAGTCTTTGTAGGAAGTTCCCGCTGTGGTGCAGTGGAAATGAACCCGACTAGGTTGCGGGTTGAATCCCTGGACTCGCTTAGTGGGTTAAGGATCCCTTGTTGCTGTGAGCTATGGTGTAGGACGCAGACACAACTCAGACCCTGTGTTGCTGTGGCTGTGGTGTAGACTGGCAGCTGCAACTCCAATTCGACCCCTAGTCTGGGAACTTCCATATGCCTTGGGTGTGGCCCTAAAAAGACAAAATAAAATAAAAGTCTGTAGTATTTTCATGTTTAGGAAGAAAGTTTATATCCACCATCTCATTGAACACTCACCATAACCCTGCAAGGGAACTGGAGTTCAGGGAGACTAAGGGACTTTGTCAAGGCCACACAGGACCAGGCAGTGGCTGAGTCCACACTGTGGAGCTAGTGTTAGGTCTGTTAACCATTCGTTCCCTCACTCACTTGATCATTCACTCTTTCATTCACCGAGAAACTGAATGATATTAAACACAGCTGGGCCCTGTGTACGTGCTCCACACTCCCTCTCATTCTGCTCCTTGGCAAGGGGCTCACTCCAGGAGTGACACAGGACTGCTGGAGAGGCAGGAGTCACCTGCCATGGGTCCTAGTCATCTTCCCCATGTTTCCTAAGTACATCTACTCTGTGGCAGGAATACCAAGTCAGAATCCTCTGACTCTTGACGTTATCCAGGGGGCTCCTCTGAGTCTCTAGAGGCCCTGGGCTTCTCCCTTGATTGCATGGCGTTGCTAGGACCGTTTTACCGGGACTCGTGTCTCAACTCCCTTTGGCCCACAGTGAGCCAGGCAGAGCACTGTAGCTGGGTCCACAGTGGGATCTGAGTGGGTTTGCTAGGAAAAGCACGCATTTATGCTGCTAGGCTCCAAAGTTCCTTTGATTATCTCCACCCCTGCCTTTTTACCAAAAGGAGAATCCAGAAGAGGATGATGTAGAGACATTTATTGGATGTTTATGGGGCTACATTTAGGTTGGGGACAGGGAGCTCCTCAGGGCTGCCCGGAATGTCACTGGCGGTCACTGTAGCCATGAAGCCGTGCGGGAGGAGGCATTTGGAGTCCATAGCCTGCTTCTCATTGCAGTTCAGCCATGGGTTCAGGAAGGGGTGACCCTGCCCGGGATGGCTCACTCCTGGCACCTCCACTGAATTGCCAGTGTTCCCACCTTGACAGTCAGGGGGTACTTCATCGGGGTCTGAAAAATAGCAAGCTGAGGGTGTGGGGCTTCCTCCTGCAGCCCTTTCCTCCATCAGAATCACTCACCTTGGCTAACTTCCCTGAGTGCTTACCTTGGGCAGGATTGTGCTCAGTCTTAAATGCATCATTCATTCAACAAATATTCATTAACAATATACCACATTGTGAACTAGGAGCTGTCAACGTTTTTCATGAACTTGAACTCATGAACTCGATGTTCTCATGAACTTGGGGAGATAAACAGTTGTAAGGTGATATGAAGACTTCACCTTCATCAGAAACCTATGCAGTAGATACTATTAAAAACTCATTTTATGAGTTCCCTTGTAGTGCAACAGGTTAAGGATCCAGCATTGTCACTGCAGCAGCTCAGGTCCCTGGCCCAGGAGCTTCCCCATGTGGCCAGCATCACCCCCACCACCGATTTTATGGATGAAGATACAGGTTTACTACACAGCTAGCCTGTAGGAAAGTGCTGGAAATTTTAAAATCATATTATTCTCTTCTTTAAGAATAGATTCCATACAAATGAACTTGTTTAAAAAACAGAAATAGATCCACAGACATAGAAAACAAACTTAATGGTTACTAAAGAGGAAGAGTGGGAGGCATAAATTAGGAGGCTGGAATTATCACATAGACACTACTATATATAAAATAGGTAACCAGCAAGGACCTACTGTGGTGCACAGGGAACTATACTCAATATTTTGTAATAACCTGTAAGGGAAAATAATCTGAAAAGAATATACATATATAAATATATATATGTTAACTGAATCACTGTGCTGTACATCTGAAACTAATATGATATTGTAAATCAACTATGCTCTAATAAAATAAAAAATAATGAAAATAATGAACATTAAAAAAAGAATAGATTCCATGACTCTCTTCACCTACTGCTTTATCCTCTTCTTTTATATCTGAGCATGACAGGAAGCTCACTTGGCCTTATTATTTCCCATTTCTCATTCATGACTTATTTTGCTGCAATTTACTTGGTTTTTGCCCCCAAGAGAACTTAAAACTTTTAGTCACTAAATCCCGTGGTCACTTATAAATTACTGTCTCCCTTGGGTTTTCAGGAGCATTGGACACAATTCCTGCCTTTTTGGATAAAAAGTGTGTCTATCAAGTGTTCAAGCCAGAAATATGAGTCAGCTCTCACACCTTCTCCCCCCACCTCTTTCCAAAATCAAGCAATTCACCAGGTCCTGTTGATTCCACTAAATCACCATCTGCTGTACCCACGCATTCTCTCCACCACACTAGGTCAGGCTTTAATTTCCTTCTGTCCAGACAAAACAGTTGGGGCCCCTCCAGTCCATCCTCCAGGCTATAGCCAGAGATCTTTCTCTGGTCAAATGAGTCCCTGTACTGCTTTCTGCCTTCCCACTCCTGATCCTTTCTTTCGTCTTTTTAGGGCCACACCCGAGGCATATGGAGGTTCCCAGGCTAGGGGTCCATTCAGAGATGTAGCCACCGGTTTACACAACGTGGGATCTGAGCCGCATGCGACCTAGACCACGGCAATGCTGGATTCTTAACTCTCTGAGCGGGGCCAGGGATCAAACCTGCGTCCTCATGGATCCTAGGCAGGTTCGCTAACCACTGAGCCACAATGGGAACTCCCCCCCATTGCCTCTCTTTAACTTCATAAATGCTAACTATTACTACTCCTCCCTAAAGAACTCTGTTTTACTACACCAACATTTCATTGTTCCCTGGATGAGTCCATTCCTTCATGTCTTTGGGTCTCTGTTTTTACTGTTTTGTTCTGCAGGGAATGACATTTTACTTATTATTTTATTTTTATTTTTTCTTTTTGGCCGCCCTGAGGCATATGGAATTCCCAGGCTAAGGATTAGATCCAAATCACAGTTTCAAACTAAGCCACAGCTGCGTCAATGCCGGATCCTTTAACCCACACTGTGCTGGCCGGGGATTGAACCTATATCCTGGCACTACAGAGATGCTACAGATCCTGTTGCGCCATGGTGGGAATTCCTGGAATAACGTCTTATACCTTTTTGGCTAGAAAATTCCTAGGCTTTAAAATTCATTGATGTGAAACTACCCAGGAAGAATGGTGCTTTTGAAACCAAGGGAAGAGTGAATTTCAAGAATTAAGTTGTATTGGACTTTGGAGTTAGCTAAACAGCATCCATTCCACCTTGTCCCACCCAGTAATAGCAATTATGTTTGGGTAAAATTGGTCCCATCTCAGCTCCAGGAGTGGGCCTGATTGATCTGAGTCCACCAAGTAATCTTGTTCCCTTGCTACAAGGATGGGCAGTCAGTACTTAGCATTTTCCTGGGTACAGTGATGGTTTAGGGGTGGCACATGACTTGAGGTGGTCCAATCAGAGTAGAGCTCAGGCTATTTTCCCCCCCTGATTGGAGTAAGAGCTCCCTCTTCCTCCTCCTGACTAGATGGGAATAAAAAACACAGTCCTAGGGCCTGCTGGCAGCCAACCTACTACCATGGGAAAAATCAGTCAGAGGAGAAAGGCAATGCAAGATAGAGGGCAGAGCTGAGAGAATTTCGGGAGGTGGAGCCCCAGTCTGAGGACATGGTGAACTTTATTGAAACCATTCCTAAAGCTCCCCTACTTTTGGACTTCTAACCAACAGAGCCAATACATTTCCTTTTTTGTTTTGTTTTGAACTTTCTATTTTTTTTTTAATAATTTAAGACTCACACAAGATGTTACAAAAATAGTACAGAGATTTCCATTGTACCCTTCACCTAGCTTTCCCCAGTGATAACATCTTACATAACCATGGAGTAATTTCAAAACTAGGAGACTGACATGATAGAGTAACGATTGACTAAACTATAGGATCCTATTCAGTTTTACCCATTTTTAATATGGGTTTTTTTTTTTGGTGTATAGTACTATGAAAGTTTATCACAAGTATAGATGAAATTTACCCTCTTAACAATTTTTTCTTTTTTTTTTTTTTGCTTTTTAGGGCCACACGTGCTGCATATGGAAGTTCTCAGGCTAGGGGCCGAATTAGAGCTACAGCTGCCAGCCTACCCCAGCCACAGCAATGTGGGATCTGAGCCATGCACGCCTGCGATCTACACCACAGCTCATGGCAATGCCAGATCCTTAACCCGCTGAGCAGGGCCAGGGATGGAAGCCACATCCTCATGGATCATAGTCGGGCTCGCTAACCGCTGAGCCATGAAGGGAACTCCCTCTTATCAAATTTTTAAGGTTAAAAATATATTATTGACTATAGGTTCAATGTGCAGTGCTGTATAGCAGATTTCTAAGAGCTTATTAATCTTGCACACTGAAACTTTATTCCCTTAATTAGTAACTCCCAATTGCCCCTACTGCTCAGCCCCTGGCAATCATCATTCTTCCCTTTAATTCCACAAACATGACAGTTTTGTTTATTTTCTTTTTCAGCCACACTGGCAGCACATGGAAGTTCCCAGGCCAGGGATCAAATCCAAGCTGTAGCTGTGACCTATACCACAGTTGCAGCAATGCTGGATCCTCAATCCACTGAGCTAGGCTGGGGATCAAATCTGTGCTGCTCCAGAGACAATGCTGGATCCTTAAGCCACTGTGGCACTGACAATTCTAGATACCTCTTATAATTATGCAATATTTGTCTTTCTATAACTAAGTTCATTTCACTTTAGCGTAATGTCCTCAAGATTCATCCATATTGTAGCATATTGCAGAATTTTCTTCCCTTTTTTTGTCTGTGCCCAGGCATATGAAAGTTCAGTGGCCAGGGATCAAACCTGTACCACAGCAGTGACCCAAGCCACAGCAGTGACAATGCCAGATCCTCAACCCACTAAGCCACTGGGGAACTCTGATTTAATGTTTATATAAAATGTGAGATTTAGGTAAAATTTTATTTATTTATTTTTATTTTAAATTTTTGGGCACATTGTTGCATGTGGCAGTTCCCAGGCCAGGGACTGAACCCAAGCCACAGCAGTTACCCAAGCCACAGCAGTGACAACACCAAGTCCTTAACTAACAGGCCACCAGCAAACACCATTTATTAAAAAGAATATTCTTGGAGTTCCCGCAGTGGCACAGTAGGTTCAGAACCTGACTGCAGTGACTCTGGTCGTTGCAGAGGTTCAGGTTTGATCCCCAGTCCGGTGCAGTAGGTAAAGGGATCTGGTGTTGCTGCAGCTGTGCATAGGTTGCAGCTGTGGCTCAGATTCATTCCCTGGCCTGGGAACTTCCATATGCTCTAGGCTCAGCCATATGGAAAAGAAAAAGAAAAAGAAAAAAAAAAGACTATTCTTCCCCCGTTGAATTGCTTTTATACTTGGTCAGAAATCTGTGGGACATATGTATGATGTGGGTCTATTGTTGGACTCTCTCTTGATCTATGTGTCTGTCCCTTCTCCAGTGCCACATTGTCTGGCCTGCACCACAGCAGCAACCTAAGCCACTTCAGTGACAGTGCTGGATCCTTAACCTGCTGAGCCACACGGGAACTCCAGTGCTCTTTTTTTTTTTTTTTTAAATGAAGAGTTACAAATTGATGAACCAAATGTAACCCACAGTGATGAGGGTGCTCTTTACAAGAGTATTTCAGATCTTATTCTAAGAAAGATCTATTTTTATTGAATCAACATCTGCCTCCCTGTGGCTTCCCCCCCTGATCCCAACACTATTCTCTGGCTTCTCACAAAATGTCTCCTCCTCGTGCCCTAAGACAGCCTTGCAGAGACCTGATGCCCTAAGCTGTGATTCCCGAGTCTCCTTTGCTCAAGGCCAAATGTCCCCACCTCTTCAGCTGATACTCATATAGTCCAGTTTTCAGACCTAACTGGTTACCTGCCTCTCATCACCTTCTGATTGGTCAAAGTTCCTCTTAAATTGTGGGGAGGAACAACAATAGGCAGGGCTAATCCTTGGGTTTCTAGAAGCTATAAAACCTTGACTCAGATCCTCATTCTGATGTTAAATCATTGTGCTATCTTTCGCTAACCCCGTCTTCTTTCTGGATCTCAGTTACTATTCCATAAAAAGGGGTAGAAAGTAGGACTGGTCTCGTTTTTTCTATTTCCCTTCCCTTGATATCTAAACTCTAAAGGATTCTGCCTGTATAATAGACTGCATTTATTAGGTACTAACACCCCCCCCATGCTCTATTAATCAGAGTCCTGATTAGCAGGAAAGAGCTTGTGCTAATTACCCCTCTTGGACAAATATAATTCTAGCTCAAAGCAAAGAAGCTTGGTCCTGGTAAAACCTTTGAAATATTGGCAATTGCTCAGGAATCTTCATTGCTATATTTGGGGGGCCTTGGTGATATATTTGGAATCCAGAATTGGGAACCTGTGGAGTGGATGCCAAAACGTTGCCTCTGAGATGTGAGGGGTGGTGTGTTCTTTTCAGTTGGGAGTAAAGAAGGACCATCATTCTCTTGTTTCCAGACTCTGTAATTCCGTTAAGGGAACCTGAAATTCCACTCACTCCCCGACCCCCTTTTTTTGGCAGACATATCACAATGCTGGTTCATACAGAGCTTGTGGACCCATGTCTTTTTTTACAATTCTCTTTCCCAGATTCCAGGGATCCCCTCACATGTGTATCCAAGGCCCTTCAATTCCACAACCCTAGCCTTCCAGGGAAATCAGCAGAATAGGCAGCGGTCCAACTCCTGATTATACATATTTCTGCCTGTTCCTCTGGCTAATATATAATGAAAGCTAAGGTTAAGGACCAGCATTGTCACTGCAGTGGCTTGGGTTGCTGCTGTGGTGTGGGTTTGATACCTGGCCTGGAACTTCCACATGTTGCAAGCATGAAAAAAAAAAAAGAAAAAGTCCCTTAATGTTGCCTGAAGCCTGGAGGAGGAGACTCTGTCTTATAAAGGTGTTAGCCAAGAGATACTTGAAGAGAAGGATGCCCAGTGGTGAATATAAAAAGTTCAATTTTCTGAGTTCCCCTTGTGGCTCAGTGGGTTAAGGACTTGAGGTTGTCTCTGTAAGGATACGGATTCGATCTCTGGCCTTCCTCAGTGGGTTAAGGATCTGGCGTCACAAGCTGCAGTGTAGTTCGCAGATGCAGCTGGGATCTGATGTTGCTGTGGCTGTGGTATAGGCTGGCAACTGCAGCTCCAGTTTGACCCCTAGCCCAAAACTTCCATACACCGCAGATGTGATCATAAAGAGAAAAAAATGTTCAATTTTTGAGTTAAAAAGCACGGTGGTACAACAATTTTACCTGATTTTTCTTTTTTTCTTTCTTTTTTTGTTTGCCTTTTGTCATTTTAGGGCCGCACCCGTGGCATGTGGAGGTTCCCAGGCTAGGGGTCTAATCGGAGCTGTAGCCACTGGCCTACACCGCAGCCACAGCAACGCAGGATCCGAGCCGCGTCTGTGACCTACATCACAGCTCACGGCAACGCCAGATCCTTAACCCACTGAGCAAGGCCAGGGATTGAACCCGCAACCTCATCGTTCCTAGTAGGATTCGTTAACCTCTGTGCCATGACAGGAACTCCTTACCTGATTTTTCTAACAAATTTTTCTTACCTGATTTTTCCCTGAGGTGAGTGTTATAGATAAATAACTGAGGCTCAGACAGAGAACGGTAACACTGACATAGTTATTAAGTATCAGATCCATGATAAACTTTTCATTCTGCTTGATTCCAAAGTCTGAGCTCTTTCCATAGAGCAAGCATACCCTTAGTATAGGCTGAAAACTTTGCTAGGTTCTGGGAATATGAAGGTATTTAAGACATGGCTCCTGTCTTTGAGATATTAACAGACTATATGAGGAGACTAACATATAAAAATCTAAGTGCCTAGGGAGTTCCTGTCATGGCTCAGCAGGTTAAGAACCCAACTAGTATCCGTGAGGACGCGAGTTTGATCCCTGGCCTCCCTCAGTGGGTTAAGGATCCAGTGTTACCACAAACTGTGGTATAGATAGCAGACTTGGCTTGGATCCTATGTAACTGTGGTTGTGGTATAGGCCCACAGCTGCAGCTCTGATTAAACCCCTAGCCCAGGAACTTCTATATGCCATAGGTACGACCCTAAAAAGAAGGAAAAAAAATTGAGTGCCTAATAATAATGAAAATGATGATTCCTCATTTTTAAAAGCCTACCGAGTATCAGAGGGTAATTAGCTCCTATATAAGCATCACCTCTAGTTTTTACAGCTTTCTTAGTGGGTACATATTTTACAGAGTAAATTGAGGTGAAGTGACTTGCCAGAGAGAAGTGACTTGGCACAGAAGGCAAAGGCTTGGCTAGTTGGCTGGGTGATCTTGGGCACATGCATATCCCTTTCTGGGGCTCAGCTCCCCACTGATACAGTGAGAACATCAGACTTGATTCCTAGGAGTCCTGCGAGTCAGAATGGCTGATTAATGCTATCACCACCAATACTTCTCAGAGGAGGATGAGAACTGAACTCGTCTTTATTTTTTTCTCCCTCATTTTTTAGTCTCTTATAAAATGTACCTAAGTTGGAATATCAACTTCACACTTAACTCACTCACCTCATCTGCAAAATCGGGGTGATAATGACTACCTGGTAGAGTAGTGAAAGGTTAAATGGGATAATACGAAGTTCTTGGCATAGCACCCAGCACAAAAGTAGAAACTCGGTCAGTCTTCTGATCAAGTCAGTTCCTCACAAAGTATAAGAAAGTTATGGTCTTTGTCGTACCCCAAGCTTGGGGGATTGAGGGAAGAGTGGTAATGAGACAGTATGGAACACCTGAGCAGTAGAAGGAGCCTATTTTCAGAAACTCTGTGCTATTTCCATTCTGCTATTGCAGAATTTTCACTCTTTCCCCCAGACTCAGAGAATAGGACCCCAGGTACAGTGCAATGATTATAGGCTTTGTTCAGCAGCATGATCACTAGCTGTGTGGACTTAGCCTAGTCACTCCCCTTGGCTGAGCCTTGATTTCCTCTCCTGTAAAATGGGGCTGATGACCTCTTTACATGTCCTACTGCAAAGAGAGACAGAAACGGATGAAAGTCTGTGTAAAGGGGAAAGCTCTGATGAGAGTAAGATAGCAGCCTGTAAATGTCTCAGATGCAGGGGAGACAAGAGGCTCCTGGGTTGATGCTGTGGGTTCGGAGGAAGGAAAGGACAGCCCTTAATGAAGAAAGGGAGGAACCAAGAGCTGAGTTAGGGCAAGAGGCAGAGAGAGCTGAAAGCTGTCATTTAGTAAAAAAAAAAAAAAAAAAAAAAAAATCAGGAAACTGCATTTTTCTATCTTAAAAATAAAGAGCAAAAGCAAGAACACAAGCTGTGTCAAGCCCTGGTGACTGAATAATCCAGGTGGTGGCTGAGCAGTGGAGGAGGGTGGCATTTTCGTTCACAGGGCCAGCAGGTGAACTGTGTCCCCTTGAGTTAGAAAGGCTGCAGGGGATCAGGTGGGGAGAGACCCCACACACACACCCGCCTGGTGAGGCAGAAGGAGTAGGACTTTGGAGGCAGAAAAACACACGTATTTGAATCTTTTGATCCATAGTCAGATGCGTTATCTATTGCGCCACCGGCCTATCTTTAAAACACACGTATCTGAATTCCTGCTTTGTAGTTTACAAACTGTGACCCCCTTGGGCAAGTCATCTAACTACTCCGAAACTTGGTTTCCACACCTGTAAAATGGGTGATAATAACACCTACCTCCCTGGAGTAGTTTGGAAAATCAGAAGATTTCACATGGTATCTGCCATATAGTAGTGACTTCCCTTTCTCAGCACAGGGATAGGGAAAGGAAGGAAGGTGGAGGTGGAGTTGGCTCTGCCACTCACTCACTAGGTGACGAAGGCCTCAGTTTCCTCATCTGTGAAGTGGATAGTAATAAGATCTATATTCTGCCTGATAAGTGTGAAGAGCAAATGAGATGGTCCATTTAGAGCTAGTTCATTCCTTTTAAGTGCAGTATCACATTTTGTCATTCCTCTATTGATGGACATTTAGTTTATTTCCAGTGTGACAAGTGGTCATGGTATCCATCTTTACAAATCCTCTCCTAGTGCAACTATATGTTTAAGGCAGGTAATTAAGAAGTGGAATTGCTGGAGTTCCTGTCGTGGCTCAGTGGTTAACGAATCTGACTAGGAACCACGAGGTTGTGGGTTTGACCCCTGGCCTCACTCAGTGGGTTAAGGATCTGGCGATGCCGTGAGCTGTGGTGTAGGTTGCAGATGCAGCTCGGATCCCGCGTTGCTGTGGCTGTGGCGTAGCCTGGGAACCTCTATATGCTGTGGGTTCCTAGCCTGGGAACCTCCATATGCTGCGGGTGCGGCCCTAGAAAAAGACAAAAAAAAAGAAGTGGAATTACTGAGTTATAGGGTTTATACGTTTTTAGTTTAAATGGATAGTGCCAAATTGCTCTACAAAATGGTTTTTACTAGTTTACTCCTACCAGTGGTCTATGAGAGTATCCATTCCCCACCTAAAATTCTCACTATTAATATGATCCATTTTGGGACTTTTGCCAATGCAATCTTTTTTTTTAAGGTATATCATTCTTGCTTTTTTCCGTTTTTTTTTTTTTTGGCTGTATTCATGGCATGTGAAAGTTCACTGTCCAGGGATTGAACCCGTGCAACAGCAGTGATCCAAGCCTCTGCAGTGACAACACCAGATCCTTAACTCTCTAAACCACAAGAGAACTCCAGGTATATCATTGTGAAATTGCATTCTCCTGATTATTAGTAAGGTTGGACATTTGTATTTTTTAGTGGATTATCTTTCTCATTTGTTCAAAGGTGTGTTTGTGTATTCTGGATATCACGCCTGTCTTTTATATACAGTTGATTCTTATTATTTGCAGTAGTTATGTTCTATGAAGTCACTACAAACACTGAATTAGTGAATACTGAATCATGGCTCCTCGGGGAAATACAAAGTTAGGTTCCTGTCAGCTTCTGGTCATAACGTTTTGTTAACTGATCAATTCATACTGTTTTTGGTTTTTCTTTAATTTAAATTTTTGAATTAAAGTATAGTTGATTTAAATGTTGTGCCAATTTCTGCTGTACAGCAACATGACTCAGTTATATATATATATATATATATATATATACACACACACACACACACACTTATTGTTTTCTATATTATTTTCCATCATGGTCTATCCCAGGAGATTGGATATAGTTCCCTGGGCTATACAGTAGGACCTTCTTGTTTCATAACTGTGTTTTGTAATTCTCTTTAAAGATACCTTATTTAAGGAGTTCCCATCATGGTACAACAGAAACGAATCTGACGAGGAACCATGAGGTTGCAGGTTCGATCGCTGGCCTTGCTCAGTGGGCTAAAGATCTGGCATTGCCATGAGCCAAGGTGTAGGTTGCAGATGCAGCTCGGATCTGGCATTGCTGTGGCTGTGGCATAGGCCAACAGCTATAGCTCAAATTGGACCCCTAGCCTGGGAACCTCCATATGCGGCCCTAAAAAGTAAAAAAAAAAAGAGAGAGTATAAGACACCTTATTTAATATATATTGCTAATTCATTAACATTTAACTCATGGCCATCAGCACTATAACCCTAACCCCTGCCTGAACAAAGTGTATCTGACACATATATTTTTTTCATAAGGCATAGGGCAGCCTTTTTGTGCTGAGAAATACTAGATAACACTTCAGCACTAGATTTGAGGTCATTTTCTTTCTTTCCTTTTTTTTAGGGCCACACTGTCGGCATATGGAGGTTCCCAGGCTAGGGTCGAGTCAGAGCTGTAGCCACCAGCCTACGCCACAGCCACAGCAAAGCAGGATCCGATCTGCGTCTGCGACCCCCACCACAGCTCACGGCAATGCCGGATCCTTAACCCACTGAGCAAGGCCAGGGATTGAACCCGCAACCTCATGGTTCCTAGTCAGATTTGTTAACCACTGCACCACGACGGGAACTCCTGAGGGTCATTTTCAACAGTGAAATTGCCAACAAAAATCATAAAAATACAAAAATATGGCAATAAATATACCATGAAAAGGACATTTGTTTACAACATGAGAACTGAAACAAGAAGGCAGATGGGAGTTCCCTGGTGGTCTAGTGGTTAGGCCTCGATGCTTTCAGTGCTACAGCCCGGGTTCAATCCCTGGTCTGAACTGAGGTCCCACATCAAGCCAACGCATGCTGCAGGAAAAAAGAAGAGGGGGGCAGATCAGGCGTTCCTGTCGTGGCACAGTGGTTAATGAATCCGACTAGGAACCATGAGGTTGAGGGTTTGATCCCTGGCCTTTCTCAGTGGGTTAATGATCTGGTGTTGCCATGAGCTGTGGTGTGGGTTGCAGACACAGCTCGGATCTGGCATTGCTGTGGCTGTGGCGTAGGCTGGCAGCTGTAGCTCTGATTCGACCCCTAGCCTGGGAACCTCCATATGCCGTGGGTGTGGCCCTTAAAAAAAAAAAAGGCAGACCATAGCCTTGTTTAACCTCAGCTGGGAATGTGTTTGACAGGGCAGCTTGAGCTTTTTGTTGATCTGTGCACATCTACATTGGCAAATGACCTCAAAAACACTGCAAGTATTGATTTTTGAGGTTACAAATTAATTCTATCTAGTAGGCAAATTCACAAATATGGAGATCTGCAAATAATGAGGCTTGATTATATGTATGTATAGTTATAATATCTTTGCAGTCTACCATTTATTTTTTAACTTCATGTATGGTATCTTTTGTATTATTTGTATTTGATGTCTATTTGTATTTTTGTGTGTGTGTGTGTGTCTTTTTAGGGCCGCACCCGCGGCATATGGAGGTTCCCAGGCTAGGGGTCCAATCAGAGCTGTATCCACCGGCCTACACCACAGCGTCAGCAATGCTGGATTCGAGCTGCATCTGCGACCTGCACCACAGCTCATACATGGCAATGCCAGATCCTTAACTCACTGAGGAAGGCCAGCGATCAAACCCGCATCCTCATGGATACTAGTTGGGTTCATTAACTGCTGAACCATAATGGGAACTCCTATTTGTATTTGATACAGACAAATTTACCAGTATTTCACTTGTTTTTAAAATTAAATATTTTGGAGTTCCCTGGTGGCTTAGTTGTCACTGCTGTTGTGGTACAAATTCCATCCCTGGCCCAGGAACTTCTGCATGCTGTGGGCATGGCCAAAAAAGGTCTAAAATTAAACATTTTACTCATGTTACTATACTTTAGTCTGTTTTTGAACTCTCTATTCTAGGGTTTCTCAAAATCAGCACTATTGACATTTTGAGTCAGCTAATTCTTAATTCCCTTTTTTTTTTGGCTGCACCCACAGCATGTAGAAGCTCTGGGCCAGGGCTCGAACCTGATCCACAGTAGTGACAATGCCGAGTCCTTAACTGCTAGGCCACCAGGAAATTCTGGATAGTTCTTTATTGTAGGGTGCTATTCTCTGTATCATAAGATGCTTAATAACATCTTTGTGTAGCAAACAGAATGATGACTATGTCTAATTATTTTGATTAACAACACATGAAGAGTTTGGGATGGAAATGTTCATATCATAATCCTCCTGAGAGATGTGCTACTGCTTCTCAGTATTCCAGGAACACTCAAGAAGCAAATGTTCCAAAGATCATTTCTAAATATCTTCCCGCAGAAAAGGTGCTAGGTGCTGCTGAATACAAGGAAATCATGTGACCTTTTTCTTACCTGTAGTCTGTAGCCTTAAGCCTGGGTCCAACCTTGTGTGGGGTTTTGAGCTGATGAACAGGTAGCAAAGCACACAGCTGGTGACAATGAAGGCCAGGAGGACCACTGCTGCTATGGACAGGCCCAGAAGAGCGCCAACACTGGAGAAAGAAGACCACAGGGAGCAGCATGTTATAGGAGAAGTTTTGTAGATGTTATAGGAATCGGCCAGCTTTAACTTTTGTTCTGTCTCTACTTGCCTTAAGTAGGCTTTCTGGGCCTCAGCATGTATTTGGCACACACACCACATACATGACCTGACCTAACTCAATGCCACCATGTAGTGTACGTTCCCTTTTTTTCTCCTCTCCTTTCCTTAACCTCCTCCCACTCCAAGAAGCTAGAGATGATCCTTTTTTTTTTTCTTTTTAGAGCTGCACCTGCAGCATATGGAAGTTCCCAGGCTAGGAGTCGAATTAGAGCTGCAGCTGCTGGCCTATGCCACAGCCAAGGCAACACTGGATCCTTAACCCACTGAGCAAGATCAGGGATGGAACCTGCATCCTCATGGACACTGTGTCTGGTTCTTAACCCACTGAGCCACAATGGGAACTCCTGAGATGACCTTAAAAAGCCCTCCCCACACTGCTGTTTCTGAGATATCATGACACATATCAGGCCTTAGTTGAGCACCAGCTGTCTTCCCAGCCTCAAGGTAAGTTCTGATCCAATGTCTAGTGGGTCATCACGCCAGTGTGGATCCCACACCTAGAGCACCTCCCTGCTGTTGGTCCCTCACCCTCCAACCTCACTGCCTCTGCCCCACATCAGTTCTTGGTCACCTGGTCCCAAGACCACTACCTCCTGGCTCTTTTGAGGGGCCACTGTCTTTCCTATTTCCCATAATCCCTCCTATCATCTCCCACATCAGAATTTTAGTGGTTCTTGAAGGCCCATCTCAAAAGCCTCCTCCTCGGTGCTTTCCTTGGTGGTCTTTCTCTTTCCTTTTTTCTCCCACGCCAGGCCAATGCAGCCAGGACACCTTATCAGAGATGTTAGCACTTCCCACGTGGTCAGGCAGCCCAGTGTGGTAGGGAAAGAGCAAAGAGCTTTGGAACTCTTAATGGACCTACCTGCTTTAGGACTCAGGTCTGTGACTAACTCAATGGGAGATCGTGATGGAATTACTTAACCTTTTGAGCCTCAGCTTCTTTGTCTGAAAAGTGGGAATGAGCAGAATAGGTGGCAGTGAGGACGAATGATATGTGTAATATTCTTGGCACATGGTAGTTGAACACATTCCTCACGTGTTCCTTGTAGGCAGACTCAGACCATGTTTAGGTGGCTCTGTTCTCCCCTTGTTCAAGCCCCAGCACATAATAGGCAGTTCATACCTATTATTGAATACCTATTTTGTGTCATATACCATGGCATATTCTAGTAGGGGATAGGTAGCACCGGGTGTGTTTATGTGCCTTTTCTGCCTACAACTCCTTCTGCAGCTTTTCTGCCCACCACCCCTCAACCCTGACCTCAGACTCCTGTCTTTACCATTTCTGATGGGTTTCACTCAATAGATGGCTAATTTCCACTAAATAGAAACACCTTAGAGCTTTGGAGGTGTTTTCCCCATGGTTAAGTAAATTATTGGCTATCCCTGCAATGGAATAGTATAGAGCCATTAAAAACATGTTTTCAAATAATATTTAAGATCAAGGAGAAGGTTCCTTTTTTTTTTTCTTTTTTGGCTGTATCCAAAGGCATGCAGAAGTTTCCTGGGCCAGGGATTGAACCAGAGTCATAGCAATGACAATGCCGGATTCTCTCTCTCTCTCTCTCTTTTTTTTTCTTTTTTATAGCCACACCCATGGCATATGGAAGTTCCCAGGCTAGGGGTCAAATCGGAACTGCAGCTACCAGACTGCACCACAGCCACAGCAGCATGGGATCCCAGACACATCTGTGACCTACGCCACAGTTCATGGCAATGCTTGTTCCTCAATCCACTGAGCAAGGCCAGATATTGAACTGGAATTCTCATGGATACCAGTTGGGTTTGTTACTGCTGAGCCACAAGGGGAACTCCCTAAGGATAAATTCTGATGAGATAATGTTAAGTGAACAAAGCAGGACACACTATTAAATGCATAGTTTAACCCTAACTTAAATAAACATAAACACAACATATGTATACATAACATAACATAGGTAGGTTGGATGGAAATACACTAAAATGCTAACAGGTGTTCTCTAGGTGTAGAACAGGCTGTGGATGTCCTGTCTGTGTCCCGTTGGGTCTTAAAACTGGAGTATTCTGGGCGGAGTTTTAAATGCCAACATCAGTATCTCTTTGCCTGAGGGGACCCAGAAGAGTCTGTCTGCACAGAGCAGGTCAGAAGTGCAGGAAAATTAATGCCTCGATTCTCCAGCCAGCACACAGCCAATGACTGACAGAAATTGGTATGCAAATACCCAGCTTTTTGGTCCTCAGGTGGGATGACTCTAAGTGGAATGTTCTACACTAACTGGCAGAGTTCAGCAGGTTTAAGCTCTGGTGGCCCTCCGTGATGACTTGTTTGGTAACACACCATCATTAGCTCCTTTCCTGCCCCTTCTCCCTTCCCCACCCTCTGCCAGTGTTTTCTAGGATGGCTTGCCATATGAACTACTTGCCCTCAAATTTTTGTCTCCAAGTCTTCTGAGAACCTGAGCCAAGACACTGGATCTCACATGATTTCTTTACTTTCTTGTTTCTCCTATTCTTTCCACATTTTTTACATTGAGCAGGCAGTACTTTTTAGTTCTTGTAAGTATTTTAACGGAGTATTATTTACTTTTTGAGATCTACTCACTGTTTGTAAGGCTGTTATCTGGAAGACTTGTGCTCAGATTGGGACCACACTCTTTACAAGGGACATCTATAAGCATCTAGATGGAAAGGGCCCTCTAAAAGTAGGGTCCTGGAGTTCCTACTGTGGCACAGTGGGTTAAGAATCTGACTGCAGCGGCTTGAGTTGCAGTGGAGACACAGGTCTGATTCCCAGCTCAGCACACTGGGTTAAGGATCCACTGTTGCCACAGCTGTGACGTGGGTCACAGCTGCAGCTTGTATTCAATCCCTGGCCTGGAAACTTCCATATGCTGCAGGTGCAGCCATATATAAATTAATTAATTATTTAAAAGTAGGGTCCTTCGAGGAGTGGGTGAGAGAGCTGGGGAGATATAGTCCAGATCAACAGTCAGGCAGGGAGTGGGCACTACTCTGATAGTCTCTGGGGACAGAGGAACCATCTCCAAACAACAGGGGAACCAGCTGGGAACAACAGGGGAGGGTCCGAGGGGGAAATCTGTACTTAGTATAAGATGAACTTTAAATGATCGGAGTTTGTCCCACAGTGAATGTACTGCCTCAAGAAGTGGTAAGTTTTCTATTATTGGACAGGTTTGCACAGAATGCCTGGATGATTCCACCTTTCAGTGAAGTTAAGAGATTCCTGCCTCCAGTGGGAAACTGGATTAAAGAGGCACTAGCCTTCTAGGATTTTACAGATCTATGACTCTGAAAGATAGCTAACCCACTGTGACGTCTAGGAAACCGTAGGGGTGGTCTGTCATTTGTTAGGGTTTTTGAATCAGGCAGTTCTAAGTCTGAATCCTGGTTCTCTCACATAGAGGTTAAAAAATCTTTCAGCTTTCGATCTTCATTTCGTTCATTCATAAAATTCCTGTCTCACCAGGTGTCCATAAAGATTAAATGAGATAGTGGATACACAGTGCTTGACCTGCCAGTTCTGCCCTCCCGTGAGGCTGCTGCCTTTTTGGCTCACATCCTGATAAGAAACAGAAGTACTGATAAAGGGTGTTTGGAAAGTTGACCAGACATGTGATAGCACCAGCTGCTTCTCCACAGGGAGTCTTCATTTCCTGAGGCCTGCTTTTAAAGACAGCAATTCTCCTTGAGCGCTATCCAAGGAAATGGTGTTTACCTGCAGATTTTTATGTTTCTCAGGACCAGCTTTCATGAAACAGGCCAAATGGAGTCCAGGGCAAAACAAAGTCTCCACCGCGGCCATGGCAGAGCTCTGACAGGTACGTACCAGAAGGGTTGTTTCAGAGTTTGGAGTATACTGACCACCTAGATGTCCTGAGGACTCTGGTCCCACTGTGATGTTTAGGAAGACAAGTTATATCCAGGCCAAGGAGGAGTCAGCCCTGTGGGCCAGAACCTTTCAGCAATCCTTGGGGTTATACAACAGAAGCAAACTGACATGCAGTGTGACCGCAGAGGTCACCCCATCCAACCCTCTACCTTGTTGAGCCACCAAAGCACTCCATGCCTTGGGAGGGTCCAAAGCAAGGAGGGGATCCACAGCGGTATATAGGGAAGGAGGTGGTAGTAGCAGCATGGGATTCTGGCTGAGTGCTGAGGGGTTTACTCATCTCTGTGTGCTTTGACGACAGTAGAGGGTCAGTAAGTGTTTTGTTTTTTGGTGGCCACATCCGCAGCATATGGCGGTTCCCAGGCTAGGGGTCCAATCGGAGCTACAGCTGCTGGGCTACACCACAGGAACGGCAATGCGGGATCTGAGTCGCATCTGCCAGCCTGCACCACAGCTCACGGCAATGCTGGATCTCCGACCTACTGAGCGAGGCCAAGGATTGAACCCGCATCCTCACAGTTACTACTTGGATTAGTTTCCTCTGCGCCACAGTGGGAACTCCCAGTGAGTGTTTTTTTTGTTGTTGTTTTTGTTTTTGCTTATTCCCGTGGCATATGGTAGTTCCAGGGCCAGGGTTTGAATCAAACTGCTGCTGTGACTTATGCCGGGCACAGCTTTGGCATCACCAGATTCTTTAACCTGCTGCCAGGCTGGGGATCGAACCCATCCCTCCACAGCAATCTGAGCCACAGGGGGAGTATTTCTTCAAGTGGTCTTAGTAGAACAGATTATAAGAGAGCCAGGCTAGATTTAGACAGTTGTGCAGTGGGTCAAGCCTGGGTTTGGAACCAGGCAGGGTTGAGTTTTCATCCCAGTTCTGCCACTTGCTCTCACTAGGGTACTCCTAAATAGTAACTTAACCATTTTCAAGTTTTCTCATTTGTAAAGTGGAGGGAAGACAGGCCAGAGCTGGGAATGTGTGACTGCATCTAGCCCTTGGATGGTACCAGGTAAAGTTCTTTAAATCTCAGTCTACCATGACATCGCTGGAAGATCTTGGACAGTTCACTTTCATATTTTGAGATTCACTTTCCCCATCTATGAATCAAGGAAAGGGAACTCCCTTTTATTGAGCACATGCTATATGCACTAGTCCCTTCCACATGCATTACTGCACTTAATCCTCATAACAATTCCATGAGACAGGTATTACTGTTGCCATTTGAAAGACAAAAGAGACTTGGAGATAATTTTACCAAATTCACATAGCTAGTAAGTGACAGAGCTCAAGTTTGGACCAGGTTCTAACCAGCCTCCAAACTCCACACTTTCTCCATAACTCCATAAGGTCATAAGGTCCATAACTCCATAAGGTCAGCCCTATCATATTTCAGTATTCAGCTCAGGACTAAGTACACAGTGGGTCTTCAACAAATACTCCATTGTTATTCTTCAGATGCATGTCATATCTCTTTAAATAGACTGTGAGCTCCCTTCAGGGAGGGAATAATTGATTTCAGTGTCTCTAGTGCCTAGCATAGCATTTGGCACAAAGCAAAGGCTATGAGTGAATGAATGAAAATATGGATGAACAGAGAATAGATTAATGTAATTCCCCAGGTGTCATAAGCCAAATGTAGATGATCTGAAAACCTGGTCATCTGAAAATCCCTTGGAATTACAGATTGAGCTGTCTGGAAAAAGCAATAATATCTGTAATTGTTAGTGGATGTGCCAAGTTTATTTTACCTCTTGATCTCATTTGGAACTTGTCCTAGTCAGAAATCATCCTCCGCATTTGAGAGATGGAGAGACAGAGGCCCAGAGAGGTTTTAGAGCTAGACTGTGCTTCCTCACCTACAGCGCATGCACTCTATGGTCGCATACCTCCAGGGGCAGGAAAATCATTGTCTTCTGAGAGAGCCCACTCCATTTTTGCTGTTGCCTGTTTCCCAGAACAGGCTCAGGGTCAGGGCCTATTTTCTGAGTGGGGACTTTGAAGACCCAGAGAGACTGAGACCCATTGCCCTGTAAGCCCCACACTTAGGGTCCAGGAATGTCAGCACTGGCCTGACCACCTCCTTCTCTGTGAACTACTGGGGAAACTGAGCTCTGGTGGGTAGGGATTCGCCCACATTACACTGGTCTGGCTTCTGCTATGGGATTATGTCATTGTCTCGTGATGAGCTTGGAGGCAGCTGTGAATCTTTGGTCTTTTGCCTTTGCTCGGAACTCACTACAGGGCCTGGCATTGCTAAATTCTAGGGAAGGGGTAGCTGAAAGAGCAACTAAATATGAGGGGGAAGAAAAGAACTGAGGTTGGGCTGAGGTTGAATTGGGGTGTAGGTGGGGTATTAAGGCTTGAGGGTGAGGTCTGAATGTAGGTCTGGATAATGTTTGGAGTCCATGTGAGCAAGGAGCGCTGAGGTGGGCTTGCAGGGAGGACTGGGGGAGGTTGGGGTCAGTGAGAGAGTAAGGGCTGGGATCAGTACTGGGGAGTGGGTAAGGTCAGGGATGAGGTGGATATTAGGAAGGGGACCCTGGTGAACACTTTGGAGTAAGGGAGAAGTTTGGGTATCCTGCGAATGTTACAAGATGGGAGTTTGCTGTTAGGGTGGGGGTTATGTAATCTGAGATTGGGTTAGGGTAGTGGTGGAGGACGACGTTTGGAGTGGGGATGAAATGAAGGTTTTTCAGGGTGGAGTTGGGGCGAGGTTCAAGGATGGATTTGAATAATGGTGGGTCAGGTTGGGGGACTGGAGCTGAGAAGGGGCAGCACCAGAGCCGGTTTGGTGGCCGGGTCTCGAGAGTCGGGCCGGTAAAGGCTGGATGGGGGTCGGCGCTAACACTGGGCGGGCACTTGGGTGAGGACTGAGGATTCAGTACGGGGTTGGGCCGAGGATGGAGCGAGGGGGCTAAAACGGGCTAGGGTTCTAGGCGGGGTGAGGGCCAGGGCCGGTACCTGAGCCACCACATGTAGCTGTGCTCGTAGGGGAAGAAGCTGTGCGGATCGTCGCAGCAGTACTTGTGGTCGCGGAAGCCGCAGCAGAAGACGGCGGCCGCTTCGCCCCCCGGCCGCGGGCAGCTGAAGCCTCGCACCACCTCCTGCTCGGCGCTCACGTAGCTCGTGCAGGCGCCGCTCATCGTGTCCGGCGCCGGGCCCGCCGCCACCTCGGGCCACCAGACGGCTGACGAGAGAAGGCCGGACGGAGACAGAACTGAGCCCGAGAAAGAGACAGAGCGAGAACCAGAGAGATAAGCAGAGAGACAGAGATTGACGCAGAGACGGAGAAAGACACAACAAGGCGCGGAGACGCAGCGGTTAGAGACCTAGAGTCCCCGAGGGCCGAGAGAGGCGAGCAGGTACGCAGACTGGGCTGGGGAAATGGAGGAGGGAAAAGGAGGGAGGAGGAGGGCCAGGGAGTGGAGAGCAGCGGGAAGACGGGCGAGAGCCAGCTCGGCGCCCGCGTGCGGGGTGGGGGGCGACCAGCGGAACCGGGAGGAGGGAGCCGAGGAGCAGCCCGGCTCGCGTCTCTACCCGGGTCCCCCACCGGCCCCACTGCGTTACCCGTTTATGCACTAGGGCGCTGGGTGCTCAGAGAGACAGACCATGTACAGGGTGGCAGAGCGGGAATTAAAGCCACCAGTTTGGATTCCACACTTGTGCTGAGCCCCAGCCATTGTGCTAGGCACTGTGGGGACTCTGGAAACCTCAGGGCAGTTCAGGCTAGTGCAAGACGCTGACGAGGGACCTGCCATTGAGCACGCAGTGGGGGATGATTAATACACGACCTCACTTAACCTTCACAACAACTCAGGACCATTTTAACTCATTTTATAAATGGGAGGTAAGGGTCAGATGAAAGTCATTTTCCTGCGCTCTTTGTTCATGGGATTTTAACCTAGCTATGTCTGTCTTGTTCCCAAGCCCTTGCTCCCACCCTGCCTCTTTTCCAGTGACTTTTAAGTGTTCTCATCCTCTGGCTTCCTTGCCTGCCACTTCCTTTCCTGAGCAGCTAGCTCATGCACTCACACTCCTGACTTCACACTCCCTGTTCACACTCCTTTCTTCATACTCCCTGCCACAATGGCTTAGGACTAAGGGGCCACTGAATGTCCATATGGTAATTCCACCTACCAGGAAGCAAACCCAGCACACCTCTCTATTCCCAGACATTATTTTCAGATCACAAGGTCAGTGTTCTCACTAGGATTAGAGGACCACAGTCTGAAGGAGCTGAATGCAGCCTGTCTCCGTTCTCAGGGTACACTGGGAAAACCCAGGGTCTGAGAGGCGCACAGTTTGGCCCAATTACACTGATTAAGCTAGGACTAGGGACTACTGAACTTTACTTGTCTGTAATTCTCATTCAGCCAATCATAGGGTGCTGGGGCTGAAAAGGAACTGTGAGTCATGTAATCAATTACTGAGTTACAGCTAGTATATAATAATAATAATAATACATGGAATAGAAAAAGTGCACTGCAAATGGTAAAATTAAGTATTCTTTCATAAAATATTTGTTTCAGGTATATATGTATGCATTATGTGGACCAGATCACAATGTAAAGTGCATTTCTTCTTTTGAGTCAGATCAAATAGGTTTGAAAGCCACTAAATCCAGCACCTCCCATTGTATAGATGGGCAGGGACTAGCTCAAGATTACAAAATCTGGGAGTTCCCATCGTGGCGCAGTGGTTAACGAATCCGACTAGGAACCATGAGGTTGTGGGTTCGATCCCTGCCCTTGCTCAGTGGGTTAATGATCCGGCGTTGCCGTGAGCTGTGGTGTAGGTCGCAGACGAGGCTCGGATCCTGCGTTGCTGTGGCTGCGGCGTAGGCCAGTGGCTACAGCTCCGATAAGACCCCTAGCCTGCGAACCTCCACATGCCGCGGGTGCGGCCCTAAAATGACAAAAGGCAAAAAAAAAAAAAGATTACAAAATCTTTAGCTCTTCTCATTTCTCACAGCAGTGGAGAGAATGGGAAATAGTTAATGTGATGCCTTAAGACTCCCTGTTTCCTCCATCCCTTGCTTTCAGTGTTTATGGGATAAATCATGGGCATCAGGGGATCTGGAATGAAGCCCCAGCCCTACTCTTTCTCTGCTTTTTCTCTGTGTGCTTCAAGATCCTTCTCTTCATCCAGGCTAGCTTCTCAGATTCTAGTGGTTAGGGTTAGGTTTAGGGGGCCTGGTGCCTTGACCAGGGCACCAGGCCCCCTGACAGAGGTCAGATCTGGGTCTGCCTTTGAGAATCATGGTATGATGGGGGGATCGGACAGAATAGGGCAGTGAAAGGGGAAAAGTGTGATCATGGCCAGAGACGGATCACCATGTGAAGAAGCAGGAAAGAGTTTTAAGGGATAGTGTCTTCGAGGGTCACTGTGAAGTCAAATATGAAAACTGGCAGGAACTGTTATTATCCTCCAGAAAATCTCTCCCTTGAACTGTGAATCTTTGCAAACTGGGGACTTTACGACATACTCTAATGGAGGTGCAGTTTGGTCTCTTTATCAGATTAAGAGTAAAGAGGAAGGGTGGAATCCTGTGGAAAGGAGCGAGGTGTCTTGGAGACATGGGGTTTAGCTGTGAGGACAAAGCACTCTGCTCTGGCTTTTGGCAAAATGGGGAAACCTGCCAACAGTTTCCAAGTCAAGAATTAATTTGTTCCTTTCAGCAACACTGTGGGGTGAATCAAGCAGAGATGATCGTGCCCCTGAGAGAAATAACAAGCTCAATGTCACAAAGCAGCCAATGGCCCATGACAGGACTGGTACCCAGGTGTGTCTAGCCAAGGGTCCCCTTTGGCAGTCTGATGCAGACTATTGACCCCATTCAGATTTTTTTTTTTTGGTCTTTTGTCTTTTAAGGCCGCACCTGCGGCATGTGGAGGTTCCCAGGCTAGGGGTCCAATCAGAACTGTAGCCGCCAGCATACCACAGCCACAGCAACTCGCAATCTGAGCTGCATCTGCAACCCACACCACAGCTCATGGCAATACCGGATCCCCAACCCACTGAGCAAGCACAGGGATTGAACCCGCATCCTCATGGATACTAGTCGGGTTCGCTACGCCGAGCCATGACAGGAACTCCCAGAAGAATATTTTTAACTACAAAAAGTAAATTGCTGAGGATTATGAAAGATATCAGTTTTGTAGAATCACTGTAAAAAATAGATATTTTATGAATTAGTCCTTTTAAAACATTAAATAACAAGATTTAGAGTTTCATCTATTAACTATTGTAATTTTGAGGTGGTGAATGAGTGTAAACAGTATTTCAAGATACTGCTTCTGTAATGCAATACAAAATAACTGTGGTTTCTATTGGTGACTCTTATAGGTTCTGCTAACACTACTGTGATTTGTTGCTTACATGCATGAGAGAAGGAAATGCTACATTGAGTTAGTGGTTAGTGAAAACAAGGATATCATTTTTTTCACTCCAAGTACGTAGACTTCCTCCACACTGTACTCTATTGGTGGACCCCTTAGGCTTTGTGGAATCTATGCTAAAATCTTCTAACTCTTCTGACCTAGCACCTACTCTAATGTTTGTTCCTTCGTCATGCATGTCATGTTTCTTCCTACAGACACTGCAGACCTAGCATGTACCAGGCAGTTTCCCATTTTGTACGTCATATAGTCATTGAAAACTTCCTTTGAGGTAGGGAATTTTCTTCCCATTTTGCAGACAGGGTAAGTGAGACTCAGAGAGGTTAAGTGATTTACCCAAAGCTACACAGTCGGTAAGTAGTCAGAGTCCTGGGCTCCGATTTCTTCCTCCTTACTTGAAGTCTGAGGACTAGAGTCTCCAACACCAGAAGGGAAGGAATGTATAGGAGGGAAGAGTAGGCAGGGAGAACTCACATTTATGGAGAACACACTGTGAAATAGAAATTGTGGGAGTTCCCATCATGGCTCAGCGGAAACGAATCCGACTAGGAACCATTAGGTTGCAGGTTTGATCCCTGGCCTCACTCAGTGGGTTAAGGATCCAGTGTTGCGTGAGCTGTGGTGTAGGTCGCAGACGTGGCTTGGATCCCACGTTGCTGTGACTGTGGCATAAGCCGGGAGCTGTAGCTCCGAATGACCCATAGCCTGGGAACCTCCACATGCCGTGGGCCCTAAAATGACAAAAGACAAAAAAAATAATAATAATAATAATTGTGCCTTGTGCTTTCCATTATCTCCTTTATTCCTCACAACTCTGCGCAGTGTTACTCTCTTTAAAAAAATTAACTAGGGAGTTCCCGTCATGACTCAGTGGAAACGAATTTGACAAGCATCCATGAGAATGCAGGTTCAGTCTCTGGCCTCGCTCTCTGGGTTAAGGATCCCGCTTTGCTGTGAGCTGTGGTATAGGTCACAGAAGCTGCTTGTGTTGATGTGGCTGTGGTGTAGGCCATTGGCTACAGCTCTGATTTGACCCCTAGCCTGGGAACCTCCATATGCCACAGGTGTGGCCCTAAAAAGACAAAACAAACAAACAAACAAAAAACTGAATATGTGCATAGTCATTATAAAACAACAAACTAGAAAATACAGATAAACCAAAAGAAAAAATAATCACCATAACCTCACCACACAGAAATATCTATTAATACTTTGGTGTGGCGTCATCCAGACACACACACACACACACACACGCACACACACACACACACACACACACACACACACACACATAATTTTGCACCCACTCTACTCACAGGAAAACTGGACGCAGGTTAAGTAACTTGCCCAAGGATATACAAGTAGTTAAGTTCCAGTCACCTGCGGTGTGACCTCAGGCTGGTCACTTTCCCTCTCTGCATTAGGGCAGTAATTAAGATGGAAGAGCAGGAAGCCTGGCCCCTGTGAGCAGCAGTGACCAGAAGGCACTTCTGCCCTCAAAGCCATGCTCTAGACCTTGGCAGCCTTGCTCTGGGAGGGAGTGGGGTCCTCAAGGTGTGGAAAGAAACGCTGCTTGCTGTGGTGAGCTGCGCAAAGCAACTGGGAGCCCGGAGCTCTGAGACAGGAGACCGGAGCCCACGGAGGCTGAGAACACCTGCGACGAGGGCTCCGTTCTGCTTGCTGGGTGGTCCGCCCCCAAGTCCCTGGACTCTGGACACCGCGGAGCAGCCCCTGCCCGCGGCCTTACTGCTGCCAGCTGTGACGCCCTAACTGCACCCCACCCCACCTCACCATGGCTGGAGAAGCAAGAAAAGGACGGTGACATGCATAAAGTGCCTGTTCCTCGCACTGTCTCTCTCCTGATGCCCAAGACGGATTCTTTTCCTTCTTTTCCAGAATGACGCCCTTGCGTCTCATCTTGCAAGAAGTGACTTTGCCATGTTGGAACGTGGAATCCAGGGACAAATTGGACCAAGGCTCAGATCCCTTGATACCGGTCAGACTTTCCTCCAACTCTAGATGGTCACCCTTTTGGTTTAAATTTTTTTTTAATTTGTTTGTTTTCCTATGAAATCTTTAAAACACACAAACGACATAAAGGATTATACAGGAACCACCCATGTACTCACTACTCAAATTTAAGAAATAAAAAATCTGATCAATCTGTGCTTGGTATTCCTTCCTGCTCACCTCCCACCATAACCATTCTTCTGAATTTGATGTTTATCATTCCCGTGCTCTTATTTGTGTTTTGTCACATATGTATGTATCTTTGAACAATGTATGGAGTTGCTTTATGTGTGATTATATCTTAAATAAATAGCATCATACTACATGCATTCTTCTGGAGCCTGCTTTTTTTTTTTCACTTAAGTATATGTTTTTAAGCTTTGTCTATACTGATATGTATGCTCAGTCTGGTTCATTCACTTTTACTGCTATGTAGTTTCCCACCTAGTGAATTTATGATGATTTATTTAAAAAAATTTTTATCAAACAATAGTTGATTTACAGTGTTGATCCAATTTCTGCTGTACAGCAAAGTGACCAAAGGATGTGTGTGTGTGTGTGTGTGTGTGTATCATGGTCTATCCCAAGAGACTGGGTATATAGTTCCCTGTGCTGCACAGTAGGATATATGATGATTTATTGTCCATTTTCTTCAGTGTTTAGATTCTTTCCAATTTTTTTTATTGCTATACAATGTTGTTTCTCAAGTTTTTTTTTCTTTTAAAATCAAGTAAGTGTACAGCTTGGTGAATTTATACTTATATAACCACCACAACCATCAAGATATCTCACATTTCTACGACCTGTCACCATCCTTTGTGTCCCTTTATAATCAGCTGTCCTCCCCACCCTTAATTTTGCCTTAGGCAGTTCTTGCCTATTCCTGCTTCTGCTCTCCTTCCTTGTAGATTAGTTCTGCTTGTTCTTGAATTTTTGTCTTAATGGAATCAGATAGTATGTCCTCTTTTGTGCCTGACTCCTTTTGCTCACAATGCCTTTGAGATACACAGAAATTGTTGTGTGTACAAGCAGTTGCTTCCTTTCTATTGTCGAGTACATGGAAATATATACTCATTTTATGAAATACTGCAATTTGTGCATTCAGCTGTTAATAGGAATTTGGGTTGCTTCCGGTTGAGAACTGTCATGGATGAAGTTGCTATAAAGATTTTTGCATATACGCTTTTTTTGTGACTGTTTTCATTTCCCTTGGGTGAATCCTAGGAGTGGCATTTTGGGGTAATAGGGTAGATGTATGTTTAACTTTATAAGAAGTGGCCAAACTGTTTTCCGGATTGACTTTACCATTTTACATCCCCACCAGCACTTGGTATTGCCAGTATTTTTTATTTTGGTTGTTCTTATAGGTATGAAGTAGTATCTCATTGTGGCTTTGTGTGTGTGTGTGTGTGTGTGTGTGTGTGTGTGTGTGTGTGTGTGTGTGTGTTTTCCAGGGCTGCACCTTCGGCATATGGAGGTTCCCAGGCTAGGTGTGTAATCGGAGTTGCAGCTGCCAGCCTATGCCAGAGCCACAGCAACCCAGGATCTGAGCTGCGTGTGTGACCTACACCACAGCTCATGGCAACGCCGGATCCTTAACCCACTGAGCAAGCCAGGGATCGAACCCTCAACCTCATGGTTCCTAGTCGGATTCGTTAACCACTGAACCACGATGGGAACTCCTCATTGTGGCTTTAATATTGTTTTTTTCCCTAATGGCTAATGATGAATATCTTGTTATGTGCTCATTAACCATTCTTGTGTCTTTGGCAAAATGTCTGTTTTGCCTGAATTTAAATTGGGTTATCTTCTTATTGAATTGTAGGAATTCTAATATATTCTAGATACCAATGCTTTATCAATATTATTATTGCAAATATTCTTTCCCAATCTTTAGCTTACCTTCTAATTTAAAAAAACTTGTTAAAGTATAGTTGATTTGCAGTGGTATGCTACTTTCTCGTTTTTCTTAAAGACGTTTTTTGAAAAACAGAAATTTAAAAATTTGATAGTTCAGGGAGTTCCCATCGTGGCTCAGTGGAAACAAATCTGACTAGCACCCATGAGGACGCAGGTTCAGTCGCTGATCCTTCTCAGTGGGTTAAGGATCTGGCATTGTCGTGAGTTGTGGTGTAGGTCGCAGATGCGGCTCAGATCTGGCATCATTGTGGCTGTGGCATAGGTCAGTGGCTACAGCTCGGATTCGACCCCTAGCCTGGGAATCTCCATAGGCCATAGGTACGGCACTAAAAATCAATCAATAAATAAATAAATAAAAATAAAAAAGACAAAAAAATTCTTTGCCTGCTCCCTGATCATAAAGATTTTCACCCTTGTTTTCTTCCAAATGTTTTATAGCTTTGGCTTTAACATTTATGGCCCTGATCCATTTTTGAGTTAATTTGTGTCAAGTGTGAAGCAAAAGTTGTTTCAAAACCATCCTTTGGGAGTTCCTGTCATGATGCAGCAGAAATGCATCTGAGTAGGAACCGTGAGGTTTTGGGTTCAATCCCTGGCCTTGCTCAGTGGTTTAAAGATCTGGCATTGCCTCGAGCTGAGGTGTAGGTTGCAGACGTGGCTCAGATCTGGCGTTGCTGTGGCTGTGGCGTAGGCCGGAAACTGTAGCTTCAGTTCAACCCCTAGCCTGGGAACCTCCATATGCCATGGGTGCGGCCCTAAAAAGCAGAAACAAAACAAACAAAAAAAAAACCAAAAGAACCCTTCCATCCTTTGAAAGGACTATCCTTTCTCTATCCAATTAACTTGACACTTTTGGCAAAACTCAATTAATCATGTATGTGTGTCTTTATTTCTGGATTCTCTGTTCTGTTTGACTGACCTGATCTGGATCCTTACACTATTTCCACTCTGTCTTAATTACTATGGCTTCATAAGTAAGTCTTGAAATCAGGTAGTATAAGTCCTCTAACTTTGTTCTTATTTTTCAAAATTGTTTTAGTGACTCTAGGTCCTTTGCATTTCTATATAAATTTTAGAATCTGCTTGTCAATTTCTGCCTCGCCAAATCCTGCTTGGATTTTGCTTAGGATTGCATTGAATCAATAGGTTAATTTGAAGAGACTTAACATCTTAATATTGAGTTTCCCAGTCCATGAATATGGTATATCTCATCATTTATTTAGTTCTTAATTTCTCTCAGCAACGTTTTATACTGTTCTGTGTATAGGTCTTATACACATTTTATAAAATTTATCTGTTTTTTCTTATTTTTGATGCTATTGTAAATGAATTTTTTTTTGTTTTTCTTTTGGGGGCTGCACCTGTGGCATATGGAAGTTCCCAGGCTAGGGGTGACTCAAACCCCCATCCATAGATTCTAGTCTGGTTCTGCTGAACCAGAACGGGAACTCTGTAAATGAATTTTTCAGTATAATTTTCCAGTTGTTTGTTGCCAGCTTATAGAAATACAATTTATTTTTGTGTATTGGTCTTGTTTTCTGAGAGCTTGTTAAATTCTAGTAGCTTTTTTAGTAGATTACTTAGGAACTTTTTTTTGTCTTTTGTCTTTTGTCTTTTTAGGGCTGCACCCGAAGCATATGGAGACTCCCAGGCTAGCGGTTGAATCAGAGCTATAGCTGCTGGCCTACACCACAGCCACAGCAATGCCAGATCTGAGCCACGTCTGCAACCTACACCTCAGCTCATGGCAGTGCTGGATCATTAACCCACTGAGAAAGACCAGGGATTGAACCTGTGTCCTCATAGATGCTAATCAGATTCCTTTCTCCTGAGCCACAACAGGAACTCTGATTTTTTTATCTTAACATAAAAAAAAAATTCCTGAATAAAGGCGGTTTTACTTTTCCTTTCCAGTCGATGCCTTTTTTTTTCTTGCTTTGTTACATTGTCTAGGATTTCCAGTATAATGTCAAAGAGAATTCTGACTTTTGAGGCAGAGTTATCTGATTCTTTTTTCTCTGCACTCGATTCTTTTCCATCACACACTTATCAACAGAGAGATCCTCTGAAGGCTTGACCTGAGCTGTTGAAGTAGCCCTAGTGGTTCCAGGCTGCCTTCTAAAATCTGAACTCTCCATGCCTCTCCAACTATATCTGCTTCTTCTTTCCTGAAGGAAGCCTCTGACCTGGGAAAGGAGCCTCCTCTCCTAAGTTTTTGCCTGGGAAAAGAGCCTCCTCTCCTAAGTTCTCTCTTGCTTATCTAAATCCTCTGTGCTCTTCAAACTCCATCTTGAAGAAACCCCTCCTGCAGGAAGCCATTCTTTGACCAACACTGAGGGCATCCTTCTTTCTTGTAGCATCTGCTATTCTGTCTACATGCTATTCTGTCTACCATTTCCAGGTGCCATCATCTCACTTAGAAATCACAGCTTCAGACTATGGGCTCCTCTAGGACAGAACTTATACCTGCTTTGGTGTTGGTTTTACCATACTCAGCCTAGTGCCTGGGTCTTAAAAACAGGGCTACTGCTTTGTGCCACCTTTTTTCCTTTGTATGCTTTTGTACAAATCAGAAAAAAAGTGCCCCTTGCTCTGGCTGGAGGTAGCTCTTTGCCAAAGACAAGGCTGGATAAGTAGAGTTCAGGCTAGATTTCAACTCCTAATTGTCCCTTCTGTTGAACACCTTCAAAAGCTGCATAGCCATATGGATCAAAGGAGGAGAAAGAAGAATTGAACAAATGATTCTGAAATATAGAATACTGAGGCTCAGAGAGGTTAAGTTTTTCACTCAAGGACCCAGCCAGATATAGCAAAGACTGGGATTTCTTCTGAGTCTGACAGTACCTAATGTTCAAGGAAACACTGCCTCTTTCTACCTCCTTCTCTGGTATCAACATGGGTCCAGCACTTTGTCATTAAGTATTTTTCACATTCACAGTTCTTTTACAGCCTTAGATCAGCCACTTTTGGAATTTATTCCAAGACTTCTACACCCTGGAATGAATGGCTTTCTCCCAGGATTGGTGTCTCCAACCCTAAAGTCTCCCTGTCCCTGCTGGAGTGTTACTAGAGTCCAGGAAGTAGATAATAGAGGGAGAGGCTAGGACTTTGGTACCAGATCAGCCTGGTTGTCAGTCGCTACTTGACAGTTGACTTGTTGGGAGACTTTGAACTTCTCACTTAGTCTCATCTGTAAAATGGAAGTCATAATACTGACCCGTTAGGGATGAGATATAGTTATGTGAGCAGTCAGTAAAGGTTAGTTCCCCTTTTCTTTCTACTTTGCTAAGAGCAAGGATGGTGTCTCCTGTTAGGTCCACACATAAGAGAACTGCAGCCTTTGTCTACAGAAGATTCTTGGTGAAGTATGTCAAGGCCAGGACTAGAACTACTTTTTCTCTTGACCTTGGGCTTGTCTGTCCCGCTCTCTGAGCATAAGTTTCCTGTTTTTTAAGTGGGGACAGTAATACCTAAATAACTACAGAAAGAGCTATCATTTACTGAATTCTTCCTATGTATCAGGAACCCCAGTACTTTGTGGGTGTATTTTTATTTAATCTTCATAATAGGCCTATGAGGTAAGTTAACATCCCTGATGTCCCAGAAGAGGACAGCGAGGCCCAGAGAGATAAAGTCCATGAGTCTGTGATTTAAATTAAAAACTTCTGGAGGAGTTCCCATCGTGGCACAGCAGAAATGAATCCAACTAGTGTCCATGAGGATGCGGGTTTGATCCCTGGTCTCATTCAGTGGGTCAGGGATCCATCGTTGCCGTGAGCTGTGGTGTAGGTTGCAGACATGGCTGGATCCCAGGTTGCTGTAGCTGTGGTGTAGGCTGGCAGTTGTAGCTTGGATTCAACCCCTAGCCTGGGAAACTCCATATGCCATGGGTGTGGCCCTAAAAAAGCAAACATACAAACAAACAACACTTACAGAAAAATAAATAAATAGATAAAGACCATGAGTCAATCAGCTGCCAAGTGGCAGAGCTGGGATGTAAATCCTGCTTTGCTACACTCTAGACCATCTAGATGCACTAGATTTACTAGATGTAAATTTACTAAATAAATCTAGATGGCAGATTTCTCAACCTACTGGTTGGAGGCGACAGTCCTGTGGACTTAAGGGTGTTTAGCAGCATCTCTTGCCTCTGTGCACTAGATGCCAGTAGTACCCATTACCCAGTTCTGACAACCATAAATGTCCTCAGACATTGCCAAATGTCCCCTGATGAGCAAAATCACCCTGAATTAAGAATTTCTGCTCTAGGAGTTCCTGTCATGGCTCAGTGGATCTGACTAGTATCCATGAGTACGCAGGTTCGATCCCTGGCCTTGCTCAGTGGGTTAAGGATCCGGTGTTGCCATGAGCTGTGGTGTAGGCTAGCAGCTGCAGCTCTGATTCGACCCCTAGCCTGGGAACTTCCATATGCTGCAGGTGCGGCCCTAAAAATACACCCCCCCCAAAAAAAATTCTGCTCTAGACACTAGAGTCCTAGAAAATGTTTTTCCTCTACCATATGACCCAGCTAGGAAGTTTTTTTCCTCAAGATTTCAGTAAAGGAAATAACCTGCAGATAGGTACTGATGCTAAGCTAGCACTGTTTCATATTTTTTTTAGCCCGCTTCCACTTACAAAGTGCCTTTCACACATTAGCTTGTCTCAACATTCCAGGGGAAATAGCACATACACAGAAGTATCCAACACAGCACCTGGCACTTATTGGGTAAAATCTTGGCTTCCTTTTATTGGCTAGGTGCAGTGATGGAGGTTTGGGAAGATTAAGTGACTGTCTCAAAGTTACACAGCTAGTACAAAGATTTTGTCAATTGTTACGTTGATTAGCCTGTTGTTCTCAGCTCTTCTACTTTAATCCTGGGTCTCTGCTTTCACTGGTAGTTGCAGGGTGAATTAGAAGAGTTAGAATCTTTGTTTCCTAGAGTTGAAAGAATCCTAGAGGCTATCTAGTTCAACTCCCTACTACTTGGCATTCAACCCTAGATTAGGGTTGCCAGATAAAGTGCAAGATGGCTATTTAAATTTGAATGTCAGGAGTTCCCGTCTTGGCTCAGTGGTTAACGAAGCCGAAGCCGACTAGGAACCATGAGGTTGTGGGTTTGATCCCTGGCCTCGCTCAGTGGGTTAAGGATCCATCATTGCTGTGAGCTGTGGTGTAGGTTGCAGATGTGGTTCTGATCCCGCGTTGCTGTGGCTGTGGCGTAGGCTGGTGGCTAGCTCTGATTAGACCCCTTGCCTGGGAACCTCCATATGCTGAGGGTGCAGCCCTAGAAAAGACAAAAAGACCAAAAAAAAATTATTTTGAATGTCAGATAAGCAATGAGTAATATTTAAAATATAGGTATATGCCATCCAGTTGTCACAAATGTTAGGGACGACTGTGGCTCTGGGACTCCCTCTGGAGAATGAGCAGCAGGGCTTAATTGGCCATGTGATCAGAGGGGAGCACTTATATTCCAGGGGATTAGAGGAAGGTCCTTCTGACTTCACTATTCCACTCACAGAGATTGGTCACCCCTTCCATGGGAGGATTTGAGCTTTTTAGGGGGAACCTAGCTGTTGCAGGGGCTGAGATGGTCTCTAGGACGTTCAGAAACAGACATAGATGATGACATTGAGGTCAGTCAGTCAGTATGTGCCTTCTGAACACCTACTATGGGCCAGGCACTTGTTGTGCTCAAAGATTACAACAGAGGTAAGGTTCACAGCATATCAGGGAAAATAAGAAAATTTCTACCTGGGCAATGGGAGGAAGGAATGAAAGAGAATATAGCAAGCAGTCTGGTGTTGCTGTAGCAACACCAAAGGTTAGAAATTGAGGAGGATGAGGTACAAGATTAATCTTTGAATGACAGATTAAGGAACCGGGCTTTTATTCTGAGGATAAGGGTTGGGGGGCATACTGAAGCAGAAGGTGATATGCTCAGGTTTGCTTTTTGGAACATCATTCAGCTTGTGACATGAAAGATGGATTAAAGGGGGCCTGGGGCCAAATATATAAGCCAGAAAGATAATAAATCCTGAGTTAGGATAGTCATAGCGGGAAGAAGGAGAGGACAGAGATTTGAAAAACATGAAGATGTGGGGCAGAGATAGCTCTTTGTCTCTGCTTCTCCAACATCTGTTGTCTCCTTTTATGCTAATGGAACTCCTAATTTTCATGTAAGCACATGGCCATACAGAATAAAAACTTGATTTCCTTGTGGAAATATATTATCTGGGCGTGGCTATGAGATCAGGTTCTTCTGACTTGTAGATTATGATACGTTGCCCTTAAAGGAATAGAGTTGAGGTGATCAGCTATTTGGGTTATGCAGATGGTGATAACACCCTAGGGATGGCAGAGCCATAGGTTTGGGTCCCTGACTAATTCGTGGAGCATAGTAAAGGTCCAGTTTTAACATGGTATAGTAAAAACTTCTACTTTTTTTTTGAGAACGTGTTTACTTTGGGCACCTATTCTAGCTGTCAGATCTCTATCCTGACACAAAAGTGGTAAAAATCACAGGTGAGAGAGCTAAGGTGTAGGGACTGAAGGAGATGTGGGAAGGTGAGGAAGCTGCAGAGTTTTTTTGTTACACCCAAGGCAGTGTTTGTTTCATGAAATGTGGCCTATTTACTACCTGCAATGTAATCCCTCTGGGACCCAGGAATCTGGGCAAGCAGCTTGGGGATTTGTGGTGATCCAGGCCTCAGCAGTTCCCTCTAGCAGCCCCAGGCTGGCCCTGCTGGAGCTGCCTGCATTCCACAGGTGTCTCCATGGTGACCGGTGCTCCAGGTAGCCCCAGAGCCATCTACTTCTCCAATCAGTAGTTTAGTGTCTACCTCTGCCCCAGGGTTTACTTCTGGCCTTCATATTTGGAACTGAAAACAGACTGTTATGCTAAGTCAGGTCTCTATCATTCCTTACCTGGATCTCACAAGACCCTGGAGGATCTGGCCCCTGTTTACCTCTCTGGCCATTCTCCTAAATACTTTGCTCCACGCAGCACTGGTCCCATCCTTTTGAGCACCTTCCCTTGTTAGGGCCTTTGTTCAAGCCACTACTGCTTCTGTTTAGGAACTTTCCCCGCCCACAACTTCTTTCCCCTAAGTCTTATTAAAATTTTAGCTCTCAGCTTAGATGTCATTTCTCAGGGAAGCCTCCTCTGAACTCTAGAATATGTCCAATCCCTCTTTCATACATGCTCATGGTTCCTCATACTTCTTGCTGGTGCTTATCATAATTGTAATCATATAATAATTGGTGTAATTATTTGTTTATTATTTGGCTTCCTCAGTATCTGTGGGCACCATAACAGCTTGGAACGTGTGTTTTGTTCACTGATGTATCCCTAGAACCTAATGGAGAACCTGACACCTTGGCAATGCTCCAGAAATATTTGTTGATGAATGAATGTCTCTTCCAACCATAATTTTTCAGAAAGTCCCCCATAGTTGTGTTCTCCTTCCTCCTCACTCCAGCCCAGCTCACAGAGGTGAATAAGCAGTTAGAATGCGATCACCCTTTCTCTGAGGACCTGGGATCAGTTGATAGTGAATGAGAATCGTCCGAGGGTAAAAAGAGAGCGCAGCAAAAGACAAAGGGCTTTATCATATCCATAGCCAGAAATGAGCCCTTCCCCAAACTCCTGACTGGTGGGCCCTGGCTTGCTAATCGGCTCTAATAGCAAAGAGCTAGGGGATCAGTGATATGATTTAAGCAGACAACTAAAATATTGATTAATAATTAAGGGTTGGCAAATAGATAAACTACTAAGATATAACCTAATGAAGTAGCTGGCTTATAAGTAAAGTGTTAGAAGCTATTTAAGGCATTAGTAGACTATTCAAGTGTTAGCTGATAACCAAGGGATTAATATAAAACAACGTTGTTAGCAGATACTTCTTTACCAATGACTGAGGTAATAGTTGATAAAAATTTAAGGTGAGATTTCTCCTAGAGGGACTCTTGTACCTTAGAGGGGATTGGGAACAGCAGAAAGCTCACAAAGCCTAGGAATGAAGATCTCATTGGGAGTGCAAAATCCTCAGCTGGATGCTACACTTCTGGGGGGAACCATTTGCTTGTCTTTGGTTTTCCAGATCGGGTCCAGGCAGGGACAGCATAGAGCCAGTGCCCAGTTACCATATAATTAAGTTTAATCTGCTCCCGACCAGGCACTGTGCTGACTGGAGAGAGGGGAAGGCAGTTGCTTAAACAATGAGAATGGTGTTGTGAGTGAGAGGCATGTGAAAGGAGAGGCTTGGAGGTTTGTGTAGGCTGGGTAGAAATGTGACCAGGTGTGTCAGGGAGTGGTGATGAGTTAGTTCTGGAGACCCTGAATTTAGGTGTCTCTAGTCCTGCCCAATAGGTAGGTGGATGTGAGTCCAGCGTAGATACAAGGTGGAGATTTGGGTGTCATCAGGGTGTCGATGGTGGTCAGAGCCATGAGAAAAAATGAGATGGTTGCAGCAGGGTATATAGAGTGAGAAAATGGACCAGCTCCGGAGCCCAAGACCAACAGGGAAGGAAGGAGTGGAAAGAGGAGGAAGAGATGTCAACAGACACTGAAGAGGAAGGAGCACTCAGAGAGATGGGAGGGGGGAACCAAGAGAAGACAGGAGCATGAAAGCTAAGGAAAGAGACTGTGCCAGGGAGAAGGATATAGTCAGCAATGGCAGATGCGGCTGACAGGTCAGCAGGATGAGGCGGGAGAGCTGTTCGTTGAGAATGTGGTTCCCAGATGTCTGTCACAAAAATGTCTGTGATAGCTGCATTTCATTGTGTGTATATGTGTGTGTGTGGGGGGGAGTGGGCACGCATGTGTGCACATGTGCAAATGAACATGTACAGAACCAGAGCATGGAGCAGGGTATGTACAGACAGGCTGGAGGCCACTGTGATTTGTGGTCAGCTTGCAAAGAGCCTTCATTTACTCTGGCAGCTTTTAGGAGGGACCATTAAGGGTGGCTTTGAGAATTGTGAGCCCATTTCAACCCTTTCACTGTGCAGTGAGAAAGCAGCAGACAGCAGCGAGGGAACAATTTGCTCAGTCTGAATCAAGGGCATAGTCAGGACTTGAATCTGAATCTCCTCCTTCTAGAAGAGTGACCCTGAGAAAAGCAGACATGAAATTCTCGCTGGCAAATGAATTATCAGTTAGTGACTTTGCTCATCACCTCAGTTTTTAGCTGCCTCTTTTTATATTTATATAAAAGTGAACTACATATTTTACATACAAAATTCAAACATTACAGAAATAACAAAGAAAGTGAGTAACCCTGTTATCCTACCCCATACCCTAACAGACAATCACCATTAACAGTTTGGTCTATATCTCTCCCTTTCTCTCTCTTCACTTAACAATTTTTTTTTTCTTTTTAGGGCCACACTCGTGGCATATGGAGGTTCCCAGGCTAGGGGTCCAATTGGAGCTGCAGCTGCCAGCCTACACTACAGTCACAGCAACGCTCGATCCGAGCCACGTCTGCAACCTACACCACAGCTCAAAGAAATGCTGGATCCTTAACCCACTGAGCAAGGCCAAGCAGGGATCAAACCTGCATCCTCATGGATACTAGTCGGGTTTGTTACCGCTGGGCCATGATGGGAACTCCTATTCTTGTTTATACAGGATGTTTTTGTGTGTGTGCATGTGTTCATTACAACTTGCCCTTTTTTCACTTTTGGACAACTTTCTATGGTAACACAGAAGTTAATTTATTTTAATAACTGTATTAGTGTATCATTTGGATTTGTACCATAATTTATTACCAAATCATAGTGATGCACACGGACACAAAGGCTGTATTGAATTTTCACTGTTATGAACAATGTACATACATACTGTACCCACATATTTGCCTGGTTTGGGAGTCTTTTAAAGGAGAAATGACAGATCAAAGCATATAAACGTTTTGTTTTAAAAGATATTGACAAATCATCCTCTAAAAACTTGTGCCAGTTTACTGTCCCAACAACAGTCTAAGTGAATGCCCATTTCCCCACATCCTTACCAACAACAAGTATTATCATTAAAAAAAAAAATCTTCCCAACTGAATGAGGCTGAACATGTTTTCATATTCTTATTATCCATCTATCTTCTTCTGATTGATTATAACTGTAGTGTACTTTTGGTCAGTGAATTCTTATTGGGCAATAACGACTGGCTTGGTTAAAAAAAAAGTCTGGGAAGATTCTGTATTAAATTGCTAACAGTGTTTACCTTCAGAGAGTGAGAGTATAGACAATGAGGGGGGATTCTTTCATTTTTATTTTGTAGCACCTTGTGTTATTTTATAATGAATTTGTATGACTTCTGTGATTTAAAAAAAAATACACAGGAAAATAACAACAACAAATAAATGTTTGGCCTGGATTATTATGGCTAGAAATTCATGTTGGATGCAAGTTTTTTTGATCACAAGTTACTTTTTTGGTTCAAATGCAAAACATTTATTGAATGCCTCCTAGTTAGCTGGCCCTTGCCCCTGGCACTTTGACAGGTCTTTCAACAACATCCTCACAACAGCCCTGTGAGGTAGGAGTTGGCTCCGTTTTAGAGTTCTTAACAGGTAGGAGATGACTGCTTGAAAGACTTCTGATAGTGCATATGTGTTCATGCGCTAGAGGTTCTTATTGGCTGGTGAGTCATTGGTCAAGAGTTCTCACTGGTCAGGAGTTCCGATACGGTGCTCTAAGATTCAAGCAATCCAACTGCTAGACTTTCCACCCCCAGGAGTGATGGGGTGGGGGGATAAGAGAGGAGAAAGGAGAGTCAGTAGTCTCTCCATTTGTAGCACCATTTGAGTTTGCTTTGGTCACCTGTACATGGGGTGGGAGGCAGTGGGAGAGGAAGGAAAGTGGTTATAAGTCTTCTCGCTTCTTCAGGATGAGCTTCCTCACAAGCGCTGTAATCTGGGGCCTGATCTCCTCCACGGACACGGTTTGGTCCCAAGCCCCTACCACCTTTCCATCTGGGGCCACGAGGTACTTCCAGAAGTTCCAGGTGGGCTCCTTCCCAGAAGTCTCTAGAGAAAAGAAGGAGAGCAAAGTGTGCTTCTCTGTGTCCCCTCTTCTGGAACCCCACCATCGGTGTCCATCCATCCCTTGAAGTAGTGGTTCTATTAGTTAGAATGAACTGAAGAACTTTTTAAAATCCTAATGCCCCGTCCATACCCCTAGACCACTTATGTAAGCATCTCTGGGGGTAAGACTCAAGTATCAGTATTTTTCAAAAGCTTCCTGGAGATTCCAATGTGGTGCCAAGGCTGACAACTACTTTTTTAGGATTCTGTGAAGTGCTTGATAAAGCAATATCAGATCTTCCTTTATTAATGACCTCAAACTACTGAATAGTCTATACCCTATCCTTTGATAATGGTTTCCAAATGTTAGTTCATGAACTCATTGCATCTGAATCGTGGTGGTGGTGGTGGTGGTGGTGGTGGTAGAGGGTGTGCCTAAAATAAACAGATTCTTGGGTTCTGCTTCAGTAGGTCTCAGGCTAATGTATTTTAAAGAGCTCCCCACGTGCTTCTAAAGCACGGCCAGGTTTGATCTATAACTTGGAAGGAGCTAATAAAAACACACAGAGAAAAAAAGCAAATATTAGGACTGACCCACAGAGGAAAATTCAAATTGCCTCAGTAAGGGACCTTTTGTTTGCTATACTGTTGTCATTTACTCTGCCAGGTGAATAGGTTGGTAGTAGGGGTGAGGGATATGAAAGCAACCAGAAGCACGGAGTGGGAGGTGGGAGAAGGCAAAAATGGACCCCGAAAGGAAGGGAAAATCTTGAGAAAGGAAATAGGACTTAATGATAAGCTTGTCCAGTGACCCCGTTTTGTGGTTCTGAGGCTTCTGGAGAAGGGATCTATTTCTTAAATATGAAGCTCTGGTCGGGAGTTACCATCATGGCTCAGTGGTAACGAACCCAAATAATATCCATGAGGATACAGGTTCGATCCCTGGCCTTGCTCAGTGGGTTAAGGATCTGGTGTCGCCATGAGCTGCGGTGTAGGTCACAGACAAGCTTTGATCCCAAGTTGCTATGGCTGTGGGTAGGCCGGCAACTGCAGCTCCAATTCGACCCCTAGGCTGGGAACTTCATATGCTGCAGATGTGGCCTAAAAAGAACAAAAAAAAAAGAAAATATCTGGCTCAGAAGGTTTACCTCCTGTGGCCTATAGAATTTGCCTCTGACTCAGAACAGATGATACCTGCCAGCCTTCTCCAGTCATGTAGTGTTCCCTGTCGGCAGTTGAGTCCGTAAGCTCAACTACTTCATTTTGACTAAAATCTGAGGGCCCAGTTTCCTTCTAAGAGCTCCCCCAGAGGGTAACAGGAGCCCAGAGAAGTCTACAAGACTGACTCTGAGGGAGAACTGCAAGCCAGCAGGGGTGGTGATATTCTTAGGCAGCCCATCCTCGAAGATTAGTGCTAGAACAGACCAGCAACCCACGTGCTGAGGTCTGGAAGGGGCCTCAGGTCACCCAGCCAGCCAGAAGCTTCCACTGCCCAAGGAGCTCTGGCCTCAGCCAGCTGAGGGAAGGTGAAGGAAAGGCTTAGGACTCACGGGTCAGGTACTTGAAGGCAGGGTGGGCACCTGTGCCAGTGACTGCGATCTTGCTAAACATGGGGAAAGAGACACTGTAGGTGCGACGGGCGAAGCTCTCGATCTCCTTGTTGCCGTCAGGCTCCTGTTGACCAAACTGGTTGCAGGGGAAGGCAAGCACGTTGAAGTGGTGGGGCCCCAGGTCCCTCTGTAGCTGCTGCAGGGCCCGGTAGTGCTGGTCTGTGAAGCCACACTCGCTAGCCACATTCACCACAAGGGACACCTAGGTGACAAAAACAAAACCCAGACATATACACAACCCCGTGAAGAGGAACACACACTTGTACATGTCCTGTACACACATGTAAATGTGTACAATGCTCTCACATATACACAAACACATGCACACAGGCACAGATGAAATCAGGTGTGCAGGGTCTTACAGATGTGTGTGCACACACATACATAAACACTCATGAGAATAAGCACATGGTACACATCACTGGTTATGCCTCTGCCCCATGATACAAAGATACATTAGCATACATCACACCTGCCCACAAACATGCAGAACACAACCACAGAGAGAGGCACACATACTGATGAGCTCAGATCAGGAGGTGATGTAGCAGAGTGAAAATGCAGACTTAGGTTCAATTTCTGGCTCAGTCAACTAGCACTCATTATTCGACACCAAAGTTGCCTATATGTGTGTTGCTCTCCCTTCTAGGATGTGAACTCACTGAGTGCAGGAACTATGTTCACTTCACTACTAGGTCTGACATATGGAAAAGTCTTAGAAAGCTATGGGCTGAATGAGTGAGTATCCACATATAAATGATCATATGGGTACATGGACAGACATAGGGTTTTTGTTGTTTTTGCTTGTCTTTTTAGGGCCGCACCTGGGGCATATGGAAGTTCCCAGGCTAGGGGTTAAATTGGAGCTGGCCTACACCACAGCCACAGCCACACTAGATCTGAACTGAGTCTGCAGCCTACACCACAGCTCAGGGCAACGATGGATCCTTAACCCACTGAGTGAGGACAGGGATTCAACCCACGTCCTCATGGATACTAGTTGGGTTCGTTACCGCTGAGCCACACTGGGAACTCCCTGACATGGTTTTCTCTTGTTTGTTTTTTGGGATTTTTCTTTTTTGGTTGTGCCCACAGCAATGGGAAGCTCCCAAACCCAAGCCACAGAGTTGACCCAAACCACAGCAATGACAACACTAAGTCCTTAAGCACTAGGCCAGCAGGGAACTCCCAGATCTGGTTTTCTTGATAAAGGCATCCCAAGAATCTCTGGGCAATCCCTTTTTGCCCCTCACTCTCCAGGAAACAAATATCATTTTCTTCTATCATTAGACTCTCTTAAATTATTATTGCTTTACAATGAATGTATTTATTGCCTTTAGTGATAAATATAAAGCTGGCTGATAGAACTCACATTACTGCAATTACAGTTACAATTTTGGCACCAGTGCTATGATTTTAGCTTTTAGTTACATATTATTAAAGGATTTAAAATCTTACCTGTGTCTGGGCAGCCCAGCCCTATCTCTCTGGCCACTTTTTTAGAAGAGCTGGCTCCATAAAGAGGGCCAACTCCAAGGGGCAGCCTGGGGCACTGGACACGCACAAGCACAAACTACTCAGGCTAGACAGGGCTTCTCAACCTCAGCACTACTGACATTTGGAGCTGAACAATTCTTTGTTGTGAGGTGGCTGTCCAGTTCATTGTAGGATATTCAGCAGCATCCCTGGCCTCTACCTACTAGATGCCTAGTCTTAACAATCAAAAATGTCTCAGGGGACATTTTGCTGAATGTCCCCTGGGGAGAAAAATCACAGCTAGCTGAGAACCACTGGGCTAGATAATGAGGAGCACTGAGCTGTAACTCCTTCACCTATTCCTTGGGGCCACAGGCTGTTAGAACAACCTCCCTCGTTTAGTCACCAAATGCCCTACTGTGCCTGTGGCAGTGAGAAACTGGGACCCTTAACTCCCTTCATAGGTAGGGGTCTTCCTTTTCTCTGCTGGATCGCTGGGCATTGAGAACACTAAAGGTTGTTTATTTTTACACTACACCTTGGGGTGTCTGCCCATACTTTAGGAAGGAGGGAAATCCTCCTTCTAGTTCCACGCTTGGATTGAAAAAGCTTATCATTAAAGTGACTAAAACGCAGGTAGATACATAGTTAACTTACGTATATACATATACCAGCAGAGACGCTGACTCCAATGTGTAAACAGAAGTCAACAAATAAACCATTCACACACACACTACACTCAGGCCTACGTGTACAAGGAAGGACATTCCCAAGCGTCATCCATGCCTCTACACTCAACACTGGTCTAAATGACTGTCTTCCCAGTTAGCCTGAGGGCACAAACCATACAATTTTGTCACGGCTATGTCTCCAGGCCTAGACCCAGTGGCAGGCATGTGATGCCTGTAAAGTCAGTGCTTCCCCCCCCCCATCCATTTGAAAAAGACTTGTGGTAAACTACTTATAATGAGCCAGTAACTATCTGCAGGTGAATGAATGACCGTACTGCCCAAGTGGCAGACCAAGGTTCGGTTAACTCAATTATCATTTACAGCTTCCCTGGAATGACTGTCCCTGGTTTTCCTCTAAAGCTGGAAATTAAGATGTGGGCCCTGAAGCTGGACTGCCCGGGTTCAGCTGCTAACTCTTATCTCTTAGTAGCTGTGTGACTTTGTTCCTCTTTTTTTTTTCTTTAATTTCTTTCTTTTTGGGGGCCCACAGCTGCAGCATGTAGAAATTCCTAGGTCAGGGATCGAACCCCCACCACAACGGTGACCTGAGCAACAGTAGTGACATCACCGAGTCGATAACTGCCAAACCACCAGGGAGCGCCTCAATTTCTTTCTGTTTGATTTCTTGGCCTCTCACTGCAGTGCTCTTTAGGATTTACCAATGACCTAGAGCATGAAAACACAGAGTTTTGGGTTCACTTTACGGGTAATTTTTCTTCAAGATTTCTATTCCTCACATCCTGGATGCCTTATTATTTCTAAAAACAAATAGCCTTTGTTCTGTTTTTATCCTAGTACCTATTACTATTAGGAATTGCCTTGATCATTTCTCTGTTCCCTGTTTATTATCTCTCTCCTCTCCAGGTCATATAAGCTCTGTAAAAGTGCAAACATCTGTATTGTTCACTGTTGTATCCCCAAGGCTGGCATGGTACTTAGTATACAATAGGTGCATAATAATAATGAATTACTGAGTAGCAGAACTGGTCAAGTGCTACCTGGGGCTCTCTGGTGAGCTGCACTAGCTGGAAGGGAAGGCTGAGGGGAATGGGTCCTGCTCTTATTGGCTCTTTGCTTTGAATCCTGGGTGAGGCTCCTCCTGGAGCCCAACAAACAGAAGCACAGAGCGCTCTACCTAGTGCCCCCACACTCATCTCTTTGAAACTCACAATACCTTGGGGGACAATCAGGACATGAACTACTGTCTCCTGTACTCCCAGCATAACTGAGTTTCAAGGCTTAGAGAGTACTTTCTTCACTAAAGATGGCCTTGCTCCTGGGAGAAGAATGCTAACAGCCATTTTTTGTGTGGTCCATCCAAATCTGGATGCAGAGTCTCCCTGTCCATTAGAGACCAACTCCCCACCCTTTCCATACCACAGCCCCAGGTCCACCTTGAGAAGTGAACTTGGAGGACTCTTCATTACACATAGTGCAACATCTAGGCCTCTGAGTGTAGTGTTCACGGTCCCTCTCTACCCTTCTCAGCCTCATCTTCCACCACTCGCAGCCTCATACTTACACTCCTCCAAGCCCAACTGCTTGAAGACCTCCTCACCCCTCCCCACCCTTCTTGCTGTTTACTTCTGAGCCTTGGCATTGACAGTCGTCTTTGCGTGGAATGCTCTTCTTGGTTTTGCTAAAACTCATGCTTGTTTCAAAGACTCGTCCAGGGACACTTCCTCTCTCGGGTCCTCTCTGAGCTGAAATTGCCTCGCGGTAAGGAGGTAGCAGTTAGATGGATGGCTTTTCCATCTCAGCAAGCGCTGCCCTCTTAGGGGTTTGCCTAGAGTAGGCCAGGGGTGCGTGGGCGGTTCGCCTCCAGGCGCTGTGCTTTCTAGCGCTATGTGACCTTCCCTCTCTGAGCCGTAGTGTACTCTCTAAAGGTAAGGCCCCCGTACATCTGAAATGATAACTCTCTCTGCACCCAACATACATTTCAACAATGTTCTCACTGGACTCAATATCAGCAAATCCCTCTGTTCCAGCCGCGGAAACGGGATGGGACAAGCAAAGGCCTTACTTAGGACCCTAGAGTTACTTTTTACACCGGTGCGTAAGAGGCTGGGCCTGGGCGTCCAGTATCTGGGAGAGGTCCGGGCCCCAATGCCCAAATCGCTGGGCGGGAAATTAGCTGCAGCAGCGAGAGTTTCGGGTTTCACTGCGTGCCGGGCGCTGCCACGTAGTCGTTGCGGGACAGACCCGGCTCAGGATCTGGGGGCGAAGCGCCTTGGGGGGGATGCCGGGGTGTGGATAGGGGGCCGGGACAGGGTGGCTGGGCGGCCCGAGACCCTCGGAGCCACAGCCGGCAGGGTCGGGCCGCCGGGCGCGCCCGTTAGGCCCTGGCCGGGCGGCGCGGAAGCCCCGCTGGCCGACACTCACCGAACCGCGGTACTTCTCCAGCGACACCAACTTGCCCCGGATGTTGACCGCCTTGAAGTCGTAGAAGTCCTGCTCCCGCTGCGCGCAGGCCGCTGCCGCCAGAAGCAGCGACGCCGCCACCAGTGCAGCCACCATGACTCTCTGGAGAGCTGGCGGCGTGGCAAGGGAGAAGACCAGATGGGGGTCACCCGCGCGAGGGGCGGGAGGAGGCGGCCCCGGCCCTGCGCAGCCGGCAGGGCAGGACGCGCAGCCGGCAGGGCAGGACGCGCCCCCTTCTTCTCCGTGGGCGGTGAAGCGCCCGGCTGAGGACCTCAGTCTCCCCATCTGGAATGCAGGGGTGTTGCACTCCACGCCCCAGCCGGGCCCCTAGAGCCGTGGTTTCAGGATTCTGACCACTAAGAGCATAATTTGTTTCAGTGAGGCTCCCTCTTGTTCCAGGATGCAGCGACTGGGAAAAGAAAGGGAGGGGACTGCATCTGAGAACTCAGCTTTTAACTAGTGCAGTGCACTTAGACTGGCCCATCTCTTTGGGCCTCGGTTTCTCCATCTGTTCCTTTCCTGATGCATCTAGTCCGTATAGAATGGGAGCAATAGGAGTTCCCAGCGTGGCGCAGCGGAAATGAATCCCACTAGGAACCACGAAGTTGTGAGTTCGATCCCAGACTTCGCTCAGTGAGTGGGTTAAGGATCGGGCGTTGCTGTGGCTATGGTGTAGGCCGGCAGCTGTAGCTCTGATTTGACCCCTAGCCTGGGAATCTTCATATGCCATGGGGGTGTGGCCCTAAAAAGTTAAAAAAAAAAAAAGGGAGTAATAGAAAAGTGGAGGTGAAATGTTTTGCCAGCTGAATGTTGCCTACAAACTTTAGGTGAACGAACGGAGTAGCCTGAAAGGGATGGGACTGAGAAGAAGAGAGTAGGGAGGACCTGTTTCAGGTTGGGTCCCTGGGAAGCAGATTCTGAGATGGAGATTGCAGTGCAGGGTACTTATGAGCGAGTGCCCTTGGGAATCAACACCTCTGGAAGGGAGGGGAAGAAACAGGAGTGGGCCAGAAAATTCTAGAGCTCCAGGCAGGCCCAAGGACAGTCTTGGCGGACACCACAGCGACTTTGGAGCTAGAATGGCCCATCAGAGTTGGCCCAAGATGAAAAGATGACCAGGCTTTTATATCCCTGCCTTCATCTTTCACTGGATGTGGGCCATCTGGGAGGGTGTGGGACAGCAGCCAAGGTGGCCCTGCCTTGGGGCAGGGGGAGGGCTGACGTTAAAGGCTCTTCACTGATTGGCATTCCCAACAGCTGGTGTTCTAAGTCTTCACGCACAGGGGGTCTGGGCAACACATCACAGCATCTCCCAAATTCAGAAAACCCCTATGGAGCCCCACTAAGTGCCCAGCATGATGCTGGGTGCTGACAGTGTACTAGTTCTCCAGAAGCTCACAGGTTGGCATGATAAAACTGGAACTCTCATGTAATGCCCCAAGGGCTAAGCACTTGTATAGTAATTCAACAAACACATTTTGAGCACCCGTGCTGCACCAGGTTCTGCTCTAGGTTCCCCTTGGGCAGTGTGAACAAGGCAGCATGAGGGCGACAGTTATCAAATAACTCATAAATAGCTCTAAAATTGCAATTGTGTTGTCACCTAAACTGACCTTGGGGGAGCGAGACACAAGAAGAGTTTTCCAGAAGAAAGAGCATTTGAGGTGAGCTCTGAAGACCAAGTAGAAATTAGCCAGATTAAAGCAAGTGCAAAGGCTCTGAGAGAGAAACACAGTGCACTGAGAAACAAAGAAGGCTAGTTTGGCTGAAGCATAGAGACCAAAGCGTGAGAAGGGGGGTGGGGGGCGCAGGTAGAAAGACAGGCAGGAGAGAGGTCACGCAGACCTGGCAGGCCATTGTAAAGATTATGGTCCTTAAGCCAAGAAATGAGGCTTCTTTCTTTTTTACAGCAAGGGAAGATGCAGTGAGTCCTATGATTCCTCTGGCTGTTCTGTAGATAGAAGATAGGAAGGGGCAAGAGCAGATGTGTTCCAGAGGCTGGGGTTGAGGAAGCTCTGGGGTTGTGAGGCCATTGCTAACTAGCCCTCAGGAAAAGCCTCTCCGAGGTGGTAACACCAAAGTCACGTTTTGGAAGAGAAATGGGAATTCTCCAGTTTGGGAAGGAGGAGGGCAAGGATGTCATCTGAGGGAAAAGTGTGAAGACACAGAGCCCAGGAGAAGTGCTTGGCTGCTGGGTGAGAAAGGGTGGAGGTAATGAGGCTGGAGGGGATATCAGGGCCAGATGGAGAAGGGTGTTGAGGGCAAAGCCAAGGAGCCTGGACTTCACTCTCTAGACTGTGGGAAGCAAAGGTTTGAAGCTGGGCACAAGATTATACAGTTAATAGGACTCAAACCCAGGCCTTCAGATCCGGAACATAAGATCTTTCTGTGCTATCAAGGCAGTCTCTCTCTTGAGAAGCAGACAACATCTTAAGGAGAGATGGGGAACAGAAAGAAGGGTGCTCTAGGCAAGGGCCAAAGCAGAAATAAAGTACTCCTGCCCTTCATGCTCCTTTCTCCCACCTCTCTTGTGGGAGTCTTGAGTCTATGATGGGTCCTGTGGAATTAAATGATCCCTTCTTTTCTACTCTGCCCTCATGAATTTTTTGGTCTCCCTTCCTGCCATCTGTCCCTTTCACTCAGCCTTTCCTTGTGAGCCCCAGTAATCAGGGGTTCTCCAGTTCTGCTCCATACAACATGGAGTTCTATAAGCTTGGCCAAGCTATTTCCTGTTAAAATCCAGACAGGTCGGCATTTCTAGTAAATGGGGGAAAAAATTGTAGTGGAATGTCTCCCACTTGTAAATTTCTCCCTGGGCCCTTCCCTCCTCTATTCATGCTTCAGAACCCAGCTCAGATATCCACCCCTCTGCTACTCCTCTAAATCATTCTCTCCTCTTGGTTACCTTTGTTCTTAGTACCATTTGCTATTAGTGGACTGATGATAATATTGTGTAGTTGTCTGTTTCCGTGGCCTGTCTTCCCCACCAGACTGTGAGCCCCCTGGGGGCAGGTAGGACTATACTTGAATCATTTGTGTGCCCCCAGGCACACACTAGCTACCCTGTAATACTTATTCTCCTTAAGTCTTCTAGTGACTTTTACAACTTGTCTATGCCAGAAACTAATATGAAATGGTGATTTTAGCCAGCAGTGTATATTTTGTCATTTAATTTTCAGTGCACTATGGATCTTTCTTTCTTTCTTCTTCTTTTTTTCTTTTGCTTTTTAGGGCTGCATCCTTGGCACATGGAGGTTCCCAGGCTAGGTGTCTAATTGGAGCTGCAGCTGCCAGCCTATGCCACAGCCACAGCAACGCAGGATCTGAGCTGCATCTGCGACCTACACCACAACTCTCAGCAATGCCAGATCCCTAACCCTCTGAGCAAGGCCAGGGATTGAACCCGCAACCTCATAGTTCCTAGTCAGACTTGTTTCTGCTGGGCCACGACGGGAACCCCCCTTTTTTTTTTAGGGCCACACCCTCATCATGTGGAGGTTCCCAGGCTAGGGGTGGAATAGAAGCTGTAGCCACTGGCCTACACCACGGCCACAGCAATGCCAAATCCCAGCCAGGTCTGTGACATATACCATAGCTTACAGCAATGCCGGATCCTAAACTCACTGAGCGAGGCCAGGGATTGAACCTGCATCCTCATGGGTGCTCGTCAGATTTGTTTCTGCTGAGGCACAACAGGAACTCTGCTCTGAATTTTTGATGTTTCTGAAAAAGCACAACCATTTCCAGATGGTCCCGCTACACAAAGAGAAGAACTGCAGGCACAGACAAACACACACTATTCTCAGCTAAGCACCTGGAACAGTAGAAGACTCAGTCCTGGATCCCTCATACTCCTCTTTCCCATGCTAAGCTCAGATAAGCCTTTCACGGGCATTTAGAACACCTATTAATGTTTTGTCCATTCAATAAATTGTTGAGCACCTGCTGTGTTCAAGACACTAATTTAAAGGCCAGGAATACAGTAGTTAATAAAACAGACAAAAATTCTTGAACTTACATTCTAGTGGAGGCAGGAAAGGATAATAGCTAAAATTTATAATATGGAACATATAGTATGTTAGCTAGGGATAAGCAAGAGAGAGGCTAGAGAACGTGGTGGTGGGGATTGCAACTTTAATTCAAATGGAAAAGAATCCTCACTGAGGAGGCCCCGGTGGCCTACCTGTTAAGGATCTGGCATTGTCACTGCTGTGGCTTGGGTCATTACTGTGGCACAGGTTTGGTGTGACCAAAAAACCCCCTCAAAACCCCCCAAAACGAAACAAAACAAAACAAAATCTTCACTGAGAAAGCGGCATTTGAGCAAAGATCAGAAGAAAGAAAGCAGACAATGGGAAAAACTGAAAGAAAGGTAACATTCCAGGTAGAGGAAATAAGTCAAAGGCCGCAGGCAGGAAGTGATGTGTTCAGAGAACAGCAAAGAAGCAGTAAGTAGCTGCAGGGGAGTGAGTGAGGGGAAGTGTATAAGGGAATGAAATTCTCTGGCGGTCCAGCGGTCCATACCGCTGCTGTGGCATGGGTTCAGTCCCGGCCCAGGAACTTCCTCATGCTGTAAGCAGGCCAAAAAAAAAAAAAAAAAAAAAAAAAGGAAAGAAAAAAAAAGGTAGTAGGACCTTAAAGAGGTAATGGCTGGGGGGCAGGAGCTGAGACTTATAAGCCATTGTAACAACATAGGCTTGGAATCTAGTGAGGTGGGAAACCATCAAAGAGGCTGCCTTTTTTGTTTTTTGGCTACTCCGTGGAATATGGAGCTCTCAGGCCAGGGCCAGGGATCAGATCCAAGCTGCAGCTGTGACCTATACCAAAGTGGCAGCAGTGCTGGATCCTTTATCCTTTTGTGCCTGGCTGGGGATCGAACCTGTGTCCTGGCACTGCAGAGACACCACTGATCCCATTGTGCCACAGCAGGAACTCCACCATTGAAGAGTTTTAAGCAGGGGGATGACATTTCTAATTATATATATATTCCCTCACCCCCACACCTGGCATGTGGAAGTTCGCACGCCAGGGATTAAACCCCCACCATGCCAGTGACCCAACCTTAACCCCACTAATTTATATTTTAACGGAGTCACTCTGACTTCAGTACTGAAATGAGGAGACCACTCAGAAGGCTACTGTAATAATCCGCATGAGGGAACACATAGGCTTAGACCAAAGTGATGGCAGTGGAAGTGGTGGGATGTAGTCAGATTCTGAATTTTTTTTTTTTTTTTTTGCTTTTTAGGGCCATACCCATGGCATATGGAGGTTCCCAGGCTAGGGGTCCAATCGGAGCTGTAGCCACCAGCCTATACCACAGTCAACAGCAACACAGGATCCAAGCCGTGTCTGCGACCTACACCACAGCTCGCTGCAATGCTGGATCCTTAACCCACTGAGCAAGGCCAGGGATCGAACCTGCAACCTTGTGATTCCTAGTTGGATTCGTTAACCACTGCACCATGATGGGAACTCCTGAATGTATTTTGAAAGTAGAGGCAAAGGGGTTTTCTGCTAGGTTGGGTGTAGGGTATGAGGGAAATAGAGGAGTCATGGATGATTTTAAAGTTTTTGGCCAGAGTAACTTGAAGGATGAAGTTGCGATTAATTGAGATGAAGACCCCATCTTCGTTTAGCAGGGGCAACCAGTTTGGAATGGGAAATAGAGAGTTCAGTTTTGGACACGTTAAGTCTGAGTTGCCTGTTAGCAGTGGTATGCTGGTAAATGTTTAACAACTGGCTAAGGAGAAAAGGTGTGTACATGTGTGTGTGTGTACCCACATAAGTTTATTATAAAGTTTACTGATATAAATGCTGCATAGCACATGACTCACAAATAATAGTAAAATGTACAATAGTCCTTTTGTAAATGCCACATGGCCAATTTATTCTCATAGAATGCTTTAATCAATTTTTGTCAAACTTGTATCGGTAGCCATCGCTTGGTTGCAATTGTTGAACAAGTATAGTTTCAGGATGAATGCTGGTTGGTATTTTCATTTCTATTAATAGTAAGGTGAAAGTGTAGTTCCCGTTGTGGTGCAGCTGAAACAAATCCGAAGAGGAACTTTGAGGTTGCGGGTTTGATTCCTGGCCTCGCTCAATGGGTTAAGGATCCAGCGTTGCTGTGAGCTGGATCCAGCATTGCTGTGGCTGTGGTGTAGGCCGGCAGCTGTAGCTCCTATTAGACCCCTAGCCTTGGAACCCTAGCCTTGGTCCCCCATATACCGTGGGTGCGGCCCTTAAAAAAAATAGCAAGGTGAAAGTGAAACAATAAAGACATAGGTGGGAACTTCACTAGTCAATGACACATGTGACCTCTTTGCTGAATTGGACTGTTGTTTTCCAATACTGGAAGAGTATTTCCCCGAGTTTTTAATGTTATTTACAAGGTAATAGCTACAGATACAGTACACTGTAAATTTATTCTGTGTTATTAATATTTCTCCTTCACTTTCTTAGGTCTAGGCGATCAACAAAATAGTAAATCAGACTTACTGGTAGCATTTGTCAGTTTCTGTGGTGAGCCGATTTCTGCAGTGAAATACTCTCACTATGGTTGATTTCGAGCTACTAACACGATGTCACAGAACACGGAGTTAGAAAGGGATGCAAGAGGAGCACACCGTTATACAGTAATTCCAGAATACAGACAGAGTAGATGTAAATAACCCCGAGTATAAAAATAATAAAATAGAGTAAAATAGTGATGAGTTTTTAATATTGCTTTTGAAAAATATAATTTAAGTTTACATAATTTAATTTTAAGTAATGGCTATATTTAATACATGGTCCCTCTTCAGATCATACAACTCTTTTGCCCATTTTAGTGATGGGTGTTTTTAACAAGAGGCTGACACATTTCCTGAAGATGTAATGATTGTCTCTAAGAGCCAGCTCCAGTCATCACTCCTCTCTCTAGCTAGGTTGGATATCTGAGTCTGGGCTTGGAGGAGAAATCTAGCTCAAACATAGAAATTTGGGAGTGCATAATACTGAGTATGTAAAGCCATGATACCGGATGATGATGGAGAATCAGTGTAGACAGGAAACCAAAGACATTCCTTGAACTCCAGATTCAGCTTCAGGGGGATGAAGACAGCAGGAAAATGAGAGGGAAACAGGAGGAGACTGAAAAAGAGTAGCCAGAGGAGGTACAAGAACCGAAAGAGTGCAGCGTTCTGGAGGCCAAGTGACAGATTTGTTCCAAGAAGACAGCCATACATAAATTAAATTTTGCTGATACATCTAATAAGATCAGGACTGGGAACGGAACATCAGATTTAGCAGTTTGTCCTCCACTAATCAAAGAAGCTAAACAGACAAAACCACAATATTTTCACGCCTCTTTGCCTTTACTTACACGGCTCCCTCTGCCTGGGTTTCTATTTTTTTGGTTTTTTTTTCCCCCTTCCTTATCCTGATAGCAAGCGCCCATCCTGCTTCTAGGCTTTATCAGTCAGAGCCTCAAAAGGAAACAGATGACACACTCAGATTAGGATAATTATACGAAGGTTTATTTATAAGGGGACTAATTTCAAATGTGTGGGTGGAGTGTAGAGGAAGACAGGGGATAGTGCAGGGCTGCTAACACCGCTTAATATGAATGGGTAAGGAGAGGGGGAAGAGATTACAGAATCTCCAGAGTCCTGTTCATCAGGCCATCTTGAAAGAGGCAATTACCTTCAAGAGGTTCACAGCCAGCCCAAGGAAAACTTACAGTAAAGTAGCCAGGGAATTAACTACCCAACCCTCATTCCCCTGCCTCTCACCAGCAAGGGTGTTGTATCCAGAGCCAGGGGGCAAAGGAGTCCATTGACTCACTCTGCAGAGCTTCAGTGTACTGGGCCAACAGTGGGTGGACCGTGGATCTGAAGGACCAAACAAGAGTTCCTGTTGTGGCTCAGCAGGTTAAGAACCCAACTGGTACCCATGAGGATGTAGGTTTGGTAATGATCTGGCATTGCTGCAGGCTCAGATGTGGCTCAGAACTGGCATTGGTGTGGCTGTGGTGTAGGCTGGCAGCTGTAGCTCCGAATTGACCCCTACCCTGGGAACTTCCATATGCCTTGGGTGCAGCCCTAAAAAAAGCAAATAATAATAATAATAAAAATAAATAAAGGACCCAACAGAAGGTCTGCAGCACACAAACCCAGCTCCAAAAACAGCTTCTCTCTGAGGCTTTTCTCAACACCTCTAGATTAGTCAGGTACCCCTAATTTATGCTTCCCTTTAATGTAGCACTTATGCAGTATAGCAGTGATCCTCAGTCTCTGCTGCACCTGAGAATCACCTGGGAACTTTTAAAAAATACTAATATCCAGGTCCCATCTTAGATCAATGGAATCAGAAAGTCTGGCAATAGGGCCTCAACAATAATTAGTGCTTAAAAAAATCCTCTAGGTGATTCTAAGATGCAGCCAGGATTGCGAACCACTGCAGTGCTGTCATTGCCTACCCATCTGTGTGTCCTTGAGGAGTATGAGCGCTTTGAGTGCAGGACTGTGTCGTATTCAAATCTATGTCTTTATGCAGTAAGGAACCTGACCCAGGGCGGTAAAGAGTATAATGACTTCACATTATACGTAGTCTTGTTAGGATTGTGGTATATACATCAGCTAGGGCCTTGTTTGTTTTTTTAATTTTTATTTTTTTATTGAGGTATAATTGATTTACAATGTTGAGTTAATTTCAAGTGTATAGCAAAGTGATTCAGTCATACATATTCATATACCCATTCTTCTTCAGATTCTTTACCCATATAGGTAATTACAGAATACCAAGTAGAGTTCCTCGTGCTCTACAGTAGGTCCCTGCTGATTATCTATTTTACATGTAGTAGTGTGTATATGTTATTCTTAAACTCCTAATTTATCCCTCCCCCCACCTTTTTGCTTTGGTAGCCATAAGTTTATTTATTTATTTATTTGTTTATTTATTTGTCTTTTTGCCTTTTATGTAGAGCCGCACCCGCGGCCTATGGAGGTTCCCAGGCTAGGGGTCTAACAGGAGCTGTAGCTGGTGGCCTTTGCCACAACCACAGCAACATGAGATCCGAGCCGCGTCTGCAAACTTCACCACAGCTCACAGCAACGCCGGATCCTTAACCCACTGAGCAAGGCCAGGGATCGAACCCGCAACCTCATGGTTCTTAGTCGGATTCATTAACCACTGCGCCACGAAGGGAACTCCAACCATAAGTTTATTTTTGAAGCCTGTGAGTTTGTTTCTGACTTGTAAATAAGTTCATTTGTATAATTTTTTTTAGATTCCACATAAGTGATATCATATGATATTTATCTTTTTCTGTCTTCACTTAGTATATAATCTTTAGGACCACACATGTTGCTACAACTAGCATTATTTCATTTTTTTATGGCTAAGATTCCATTGTATATATGTACTACATCGTCTTTATCCATTTCTGTCAATGGACACTTAGGTTGCTTCCGTGTCTTGGCTGTTATAGTGCTGCAATGAACATTGGGGTGCATATATCTTTTCAAGTTATGGATTTCTCTGGATATATGCCCAGGAGTGGGATTGCTGGATCATAGGGTAGTTCTATTTTTAGTTTTTTATGGAACCTCCATACTGTTCTCCATGGTGGCTGGACCAATTTACATTCCCACCAACAGTTTAGAAGGGTTCCCTTTTCTCTACATAGGGCATTTTTTTTTTCCAACTGTGTGTTGCAGTTCATTAGTAGGTCATAGAATCAATTTAGGGTCTCAGAGCAGAATGGGGAGAAAAGAATTGAATTGAAAATATCAGAATGGGTCCCATATAGTAAGGATTAATATAATATTGTGAAACACGTGTGTGTGATCCAAATTACATTCGAAACCATATTTCTACTATGGGTTGCATTCAAAATGCTTGAAATCTACTGACCTAGGACAAGTAATAGAACTCCTGGGCTTCTGTTTTATCTTTTTTTTTTGCTTTTTAGGGCCACACCCATGGCATATGGAGGTACCCAGGCTAGGGGTTGAATTGGAGCTACAGCTGCTGGGCTATGTCACAGTCACAGCAATACCAGATCTGAGCACCTGCCACCTACATCACAGCTCATGACAACGCCGGATCCTTGACCCACTGAGCTAGGCCAGGGATCGAACCTGCAACCTCATAGTTCCTAGTCGGATTCGTTAACCACTGCGCCACGATGGGAACTCCCTGTTCTATCTTTTAAAAATAAAGTTATTAAATTTATTATAGTGTGTTATTATCTCAGTACCTTTTTGTTTTGTTTTGTTTTTTTGCTACACTGGCAGCATGTGGAATTTCCCGGGCCAAGAATCAAATCTGCACCACAGCAGCGACCCAAGTCGCTGCAGTGACACTCCTGGATCTTTCACCTGCTAAGTCACAAGAGGACTCCTGTTCGGAGTTCCCTTCGTGGCTCAGTGGTTAACGAATCCAGCTAAGAACCATGAGGTTGCAGGTTCAATCCCTGGCCTTGCTCAGTGGGTTAAGGGTCCGGTGTTGCCGGGAACTATGGTATAGGTTGCAGACGCAGCTTGGAACTGGCATTGCTGTGGTTGCGATGTAGGCCAGCAGCTATAGCTATGATTCGACCCCTAGCTTGGGAACCTCCATATGCTGAGGGTGCGGCCCTAAAAAGACAATAAAGTAAAATAAAATAAAATGGGGATAATAGGGCGTTCCTGCCACGGTGCAGTGGGAGTCTGGCTGCAATGGATCCGGTCACTGTGGAGGCACAGGTTCAATCCCCAGCCCAGTGCAGTGGGTTGAAAGTTCTGGCAGTAAATTGATCTGGCTCAGATTCAATCCCTGGTCCAGGAACTTCCTTATGCCATGGATGAGGCTATGAAAATAAAAATAAATAAAATGGGGCTAATAATAGTACTTCTACCTCATGGAATTGTAATGAAGATTAAATAAACTGACATATGTAAAGTGCTTGGTGACTAGCACACAGTTAAAAAAAAAAGGCAAGAGTAGCTGTGTCATTGTTCAACAACAAAAGTATTTTTGAAGCGCAGAATATAAAATTTTGTTTATCCTGTGATTGATTACTGCTGTATAATATTAGACATACAGATAGATAAGGGCTTTTTGTCTATTTCAGATCAGGTTATTATTGGTAAATGCTACGGCAATAAATAACCCTTTACAACTAGGAAGCTGGGTACCCAACCTCTTTCCTTTTCTTGAGGCCAAGAATGTTGTGAGGCCTGATTGGAGTGGTGGAGGTACTGCCTTAGATTCTAGCTGAAGCGTGTCCTATTAATAACTCAACTGCATCTGGCTGGTGCCCACAGGCTATCTCTGCACCTGCGCTTAGAAAATTAACACAGCTCTGTTTAAAGGCCTTGGGAGGAGAGACCCAATAGGGCTTACTTACTGAAGTATCCAAAGCACTTAGTGTCATGCCTGGCACTCAAAAAAATGTGGGCTAAACTGAATTGAACTATTGATAAATGTTGTGTGACCTTGATGAAATCACTCCCACTCTGGGGACCAGAGTTTCTTGTGTGTAAAATAAAGGAGATTGAATAGAGGCACCTCTGATTTTGTAAGTGGGGGAGCTAAGACTCAGCTAGGGGAAGGCACTTGCCCAAGTTCATGCCACACATTAGCAGAGAGGCAGAGGTGATAGCTGAAGAGCACTTTCTATGGCATTGTATTGTCAATCCAGTTCTCTAATCCTAGGGAACTGTTAGAGAAAACAAACTAAAGATACACATAATAAAAGGGATAGATCTGGAAAAAAAATGGTACGTTGTGCAAAAGTAAGTTACAGAATGAGCTACATAACCAGGCACCATAAATGAAAAATATCTGCACACAATATGAAAACTCACATTTTGCAAGAACAATATAAACAGCTACACAGTAAACACATTAAAGGGTTGCCTGTAGGGGTTGGGAGAGGAAAGAGGGTAAAAGGGAGTACACAAGTAGATAAAACAAGAGACAGGCCTTTAAGGCCAAAGAAGACAACTGAGTAATATGTTTAACTCAACTCTCTGTGCTTGAAGTCGAAAAATAAAATAAAATAATCTCTACTTCCTCCTGGATTTTATTTCTAGTCATAAGTGTAAAATGCAAAGCACATAAATTCT
>PVHT020000066.1:21999368-22034197 GCA_004024745.2 Catagonus wagneri
AAAAAATCTGATCCTGGTTCTCCACTTCAGTGACTTAGTATGTGACCCAATGACCTAGGCAGCGTGGTGCAGTGATCAAGCATACTAAAGTTGCTGTGTGTGTGTGTAGCTCAGTTCTGCCACTTTCTGTGGATTTTAAGTAAGTTAATTAATGCCACTGTACCTCTATTTCCTCATTTACAGAATAGGAATAATAGCACTTTCTTGTTTTGTGGTTGGCAGATTAAATAAATGTAAACATGTAAGTATTTCAAACATTGTCTGTCATACTGCAGACGTTTAGCTATCATAATTGTTATTCCCAGGCCCTTGGCAATTTGGGTCCTATGTAACCCTCAGTCTCATTTCCTGCCTCTTCCCTTTTTTTTTTTCTGATGCCTTGCCTCCTCACTCCTTCCTGGTCACTCCCACCTGATTAGAAATCCCCTTCTTGGAGTTCCCTGTGTGGTTCGGCGGTTAACGAACCTTACTAGGAACCATGAAGTTGAGGGTTTGATCCCTGGCCTCACTCAGAGGGTTAAGGATCTGGCGTTGCTGTGAGCTGTGGTATAGGTCACAGACAAGGCTTGGATCTGGCATTGCTGTGGCTGTGGTGTAGGCTGGCAGCTGTGCTCCTATTCGACCCCCTAGCCTGGGAACTTCCATATGCTGCGGGTGTGGCCCTTGAAAAAAAAAAAAAAAGGAAATCCCCTTAGGAAGCCATTCTTCCATCCCCTTTCCTCAAATGGGATGCAGTTGATGGGGAGTCCTTTCTCTGTGCTCTCGGACCTGTTGTGTGTTTATCCTGTTGTGCTGTAAATTTTTCTTCCATGTGTTTGCCTAACACATAGAGCTTGGCACATGGTAGTTATTTAGTGAGTATTTCTTGGGAGTTCTCTGGTGGCTCAGTGGATAAGGATTCTACATTGTCACTGCTGTGGCATGAGTTCAGTTCCTGGCCCAGGAATGTATGCATGCTGTGGGCATGGCCAAAAAGAAAAAAACTTTTTAAAATCTTCATATTGATGAGTATTATACATACAGCAAAATTAATATATCCTAAGCATATAGCTTTGATAAATTTTTACAAATTGAATACACCATGTAGCCTTCACTCAGATTTTTTTTTGGCTTTTTAGGACCACATCTGTGGCATATGGAAGTTCCCAGGCTAGGGGACAAATCAGAGCTGCAGCTGCCAGCCACAACCACAGCCACAGCAATGCCAGATCCAAGCCGCATTTGCGACCTACACCACAGTTCATGACAATGCTGCATCCTTAACCCCTTGAGTGAGGCCGGGGATCAAACCCAAGTCCTCATGGACACTAGTCAGGTTCATCACCACTGAGCCACGACAGGAACTCCCCTTCGCCCAGATCTTTACAGAATGTTACCAGGACTCCAGAAGCCCACCTCGTGCCTCCTTCTAGTTACTACCTCCCAACTCCCATCCTGACTTCTGGCAATATAGATTACTTCTGCCTATTTTTGTACTTTTAAGTGTAATCATATAGAATGCACTCTTTCTGGAGTTCCCATCGTGGCACGCGGAAATGAATCCGACTAGGAACCATGAGGTTGCGGGTTCAATCCCTGGCCTTGCTCAGTGGGTTAGGGATCTGGTGTTGCCGTGAGCTGTGGCGTGGGTTGCAGACACAGCTCGGATCTGGCATTGCAGTGGCTCTGGGGTAGGCCAGCAGCAACAGCTCCAATTAGACTCCTAGCCTGGGAACCTCCATATGCCATGGGTGTGGCCCTAAAAGGACAAAAGACAAAAGACAAAAAAAAAAAAAAGGGAATGCACTCTTTCTGTCTAGCTTCCTTCATTCATCATATTTCACTCATCAATATTTCATATTTTATATAGTTATAGATTTTTCATTCTTCCACTGTGTATATTCTATTCAGTTGCATGAATATGCTTTAATTTTATCCATTCTATTATTTGGTGGGTACTCAATAAATATTTCTTTTATTTTCCTTTTTTTTTCAATGGCCACACCAGCGGCATATGGAAGTTCCCAGGCCAGGGACTGAAACCGAGCTGCAGCTGTGACCTATGCCACAGCTGCAGCAACAGAGGATCCTTTTGCTGGGGATCCTTTAACTTGTGCCTCTGCAGTGACCTGAGCTGCTGCAGTTGAATTCTTAATTCATTGAGCCACAGCAGGAACTCCAATATTTCTTGAATAAATGAAGAAATCTGTCCATTCGGCTACATTATGAATTTCTTGAGGAAACAGACTGGGTTTTATTCATTTTTAAGTCCCTAGTTCCTAGCACAGGGCCTGGCACTTGGTGGGCGCTTAGTGAATATTTGAGGAACGAGCTGATGCATGATTCCCCTGAGACTTTGTAATTAAACTGGTCATTTCCCCATCCTCGGTGGGGCCCCAGCTTCAGATCCCTGGGTGATGCAGGTGAGTTGCTAGGCAACCGCATGAGGTTAGCTCTAGGGTCACAGTGGAGAGTGTGCTGTGGAGGCCCGAGGCCGAGGTAATTGGAAACACTTCTATTCAAGCAGCCTCTGCACTGCCTCTGCTTTCTCCCCTCCAGCCCATCCCCCGCACAGCTGCAGGAGGGCTCTTTCTAAAACAGGCCTCGGACACAGCTCTCCTCTATTCCAAAATCTTTGGGCTCTCAGCTGAGGGAACTAAGGTTCAGAGATTTGAAAGTCCACCGAACAGGTAAAGTGCAGAGCTAAACCCAGGTTTGTCTGATTCCAAAGCCCAAGCAAGCCCTTTCCAGTATTTTGATTTTGGGCAAATGCCCATGGGTGGAGTGGGCAGGAGTCTGTGGGTCACATTGCTTCTGTCTTCATCAAAACCGTCAGTGAAGTGGATGCTTCACCAACAAGCAAAACCCGGAGGTCTGGGAAACCAGTTCCCTGTGGGAGAGGGATGATTTTGATGTTTCCCTCCAGCTTGGTATCTAGGGTTCCAATTGATGGGCTTTGATCCAGAGAGCAGCAACATCAGGACCTAAAAGTCTCTGCCTAACCTCTGTGATCCCAGAAAGGCACAACAGAGTGGTAAGAACTTGACCCAGACTGAAAGGACAGAGGAGGGCTGTCGGGAAACGATTCTAGGACAGAGGGACTCATTTTGAACAATGAGTAGATCAGGTAGACATAAGGGCAATGTGATAGAGCCAGTTCATACATGTCTGGATGTACAACTTTAGGAGAGATGTAATAGTCTGGTTGAAGACTTCTTTCTTAGGTGAAATTAAAGTTCCTTCAAGTATTCATTCATTCATATACTCCATGGATATTTCTTGGTTGGACCATGTACCCTATGCTTTAATTGCAGTGAACTTCTTCCTGCTCCTAACTCAATAAACAAAAGCTCTATACCCTTCCATCCTTTGCAAATGTATACAGTTCTATGGGAAACCATGGCAGTAGGCCAGTTTAGATGTGGGATGGAGAAAGGGCATGTGAAGGAAGGCTCCGGGAGGAAGTGTTATCCACACTGTTACCAGAAAGATGTGTAGTGTTAACTAGGTCAGGAAGGGGAAACAGGGAACTGGTTTAGGTAAAGGAACAATATGTGTAAAGGCTCAAAGGGAAGACAGCATGGAGTTCCCGTCGCGGCTCAGTGGTAATGAATCCGACTAGTATCCATGAGGTCTCGTGTTCGATCCCTTATCTTGCTCAGTGGGTTAAGGATCCGACATTGCCATGAGCTGTGCTGTAGGTCACAGACATGACTCGGATCTGATGTTGTGGCTGTGGTGTAGGCTGGCAGCTACAGCTCTGATTTGACCCCTAGCCTGGGAACTTCTATATGCCACACATGTGGTCCTTAAAAAAAAAAAAGACAGCATGGCACATTTGGATGACTGGAAGAAGATTCTTGTGGCAAATTCTTACATAGTCTTCAAGTTTCCACTCAGTTTCCAGCTATTCCAGGGAGACTTTCATCCTCTCCTTTTCCCCGAAGACTTACAATCTCTTTTCTTAGAGGATTCATTACATTATGTTGTCATTTGTCTGGACTGTAATATTAAGTGTGTAATATTAAGTCTTTTCTCCTAAAGACCATGAGTCCCTTGAAAGCAGGGAACTATGTCTGATTCTTCTCTGCAACAGCAACTAGTAAATAGTAGTACTGTCCCTTCTATCCCCAAATGAAATAGGATTTTTTCTGTTCATCCCTGGGAGAAGACTGGAGTGTCGTCTCTGCCACTCAGGGGCCCCACATTCCCATGTAGAACCCACTAACTCAGGGTTACATTCTCAGTTCCCCTTAGGCCCTCCCACTTTCCCCATCCTTTTGTTCACGTACTTGTACCATCTGTGAGTACCTCTGCATCTTCTCCCCAGACTAGAAGGCCTTGGAGAGCAAGGATCAGGATGGATTAGTACCCTGGCTCCTCAGTGTCTAGTACAATGCCTGGCACATGGAGAGTGCTTCTCATTAATCAAACGTGAAGGAGAAATACAAAGAACAATGGGTCTGAATAATACATTCAGGGTGATTACAGACTCTAATTTATTAAACTCAAAGAGATCCCATTAAAAAAAATTCTTCTCTCCTGGTAGCAATTTTCTATTTGGGGCCAGTGACTTGGTTTATTGAAAGACCTTAAAGTGCTGTCGATCTGAGCCAAAGAAGGTTCAGAAAGCCTTTTTCTTGGCAGGGACTCAATCCTTTCTTTCTATTATGTCAGTTCCTTTAAACAAAAAAGGATTTTAAAAATCTTTTTTAATTGATTCTCTTGTAAACACTCAAAGAAAGAATGTCTGTCCTGTGGCTGGGGCTGTGATTGACTCTAAGAATAAAGTGGAGGTCTCTTAATTGTAAAGACATGAAATGTCTGAACTTCCCTCCTACGTATTTAGTGTAATTGGAATAATTTCCCCTCCCCCACTCCCTGATTGAGAGACAGCTCACTTCCTATTAGAAGAAAACCAGATCACTAACCTGAGAACCTGAGTCTTGGAAAGAGTTTATTTTACCAGAGTGTGCTTCCAGAGGGAGCGGAAAGCAGGAAGCCTGGGTTTTCTCTCTGCTTCAGTCCACCTGGTACCTGGACTTACACCATGCTTACGATTGGCCTCAGCTTTTCCCCTCCCTCTTGGGACACTTTGCAGCCTTCGAAATATTTGGGCAGATGTTTCCTGTGGAAAATATTCCAGGGGGCTGCCCTCTGTTATATGAGTTTCTGGTAGAAGTATCAAAGGCTCGAAGCTTTTGAGATACTAGAAGGTATATTGTGTTTGTAAGGGATCTGTTGTAATATTAGAAAATGCCTTCTTAGAAATTTCTTGGCATTGCCAACAATTAAAACCTCTTCTTTTCTTCAACTGGCAAACTTTTGAAATTTGTTGGTCTCCTGACCCTACAACTTACTGACTGAACAGTTTTGGACAAGTTGCCTACCAGCTCTGAAACTCAATTTGTTTTTCTGAAAAAAAAAAAAAAAAAAAAAAAAACCTGGGGAGAGAAATAACAGTTCCCCCCTCCAAGGATTGTTATGAGGTGGAGAGTATAGGCATGCGAAGATCCTGGCACACAGTAATCACTAATAAATTATAACTACTGTTGGTGTAATGCCTTACAACCAAAGGTTCTGCCCCATTTCTGAGCTACCCCTGACCAAGGTGTAAAGGCAGGCTGCCTCACCTCTAGTGGCAGGTGGGACTGAAAATTAGATCCGGTTTTGGACAGGGCAGCTATGAACCCTGGTTTAGTTTGTACAACTGGTCTTCTGCTGCAGTTCACCCACTAACAAACCTGTCCTATGGTTGATAACCTGCATAAGTCCTATTCATCCTAACCCAAGTGGAGTGGGGATGGATCCTGCTCTTTATTTTAGCCACTGGCTGGCATATAGCTGTGAGTAGAATGATAACCCAGAACCACAGTGTTCATCCTATCAGACTCTTATCAGTGTCACATGCTGCCTGGACTCTGGCTGCCATGTCCACCTGCTACACTGGAGCTTCTTACCACCATACTACCTGTCCAGGGCATGTTTGAGTTCATCACACTCTGAACATTGTGCATAGGCCCAGGAAAATCTTTAGCATTAGCCTCACCAGGTCTCTACTTTTCTCCAAGCCCAAGAAAAAAAGAAGGGATTAATAGCTATTATTAGATGCTAAGCAGCATTTTTTTTTTGTCTTGAGTCGTTTTTAGGGCAGCACCTGCGGCATGTGGAGGTTCCCGGCTAGGGGTCTAATCGGAGCTACAGCTGCTGGCCTATGCCACAGCCACAGCAACATGGGATCTGAGCCACGTCTGTGACCTATACCACGGCTCATGGCAATGCTGGATCCTTAACCCACTGAGCGAGGCCAGGGATTGAGCCCATAACCTCATGGTTCCTAGTCGGATTCGTTTCCCCTGAGCCACGATGGGAACTCCAGCTAGGCAGCTTTATATGTTCTTACTTAATCTAATTCCAGCAACTTACATGAAATAGGTTTTATTTTTCATTTTCATTCTAAAGATGAGAAAACTGAAGCTCAGAAGTGTTAAGTAATTTGCCCAGAATCGCATGTTAAGCAAGTGATAGAGTAAGATTTTTGAACTAAGATCTTGGCTGCAAAGTCCAGGTTCTTTCCATTGGAACCTAGGTATTCATTCTGTGACTGTCAGTCTTGGGTTCCATATAAACACTTGCACTGGACTCAGGGAATTCCTCTAGGCTTCCCTTCCTACCTGCTGCTTTGCATCCTTCATCCATTCTTTCCTAGGGTCCTGCTTGGTTTCACATCTTAAGTCATCCTTCTTGTCTTGCTCTGCACGTAGTAATCTTGCTCCAATACCAGCTTTGTGGAGTTCCCATCGTGGCTCAGTGGTTAACGAATCCGACTAGGAACCATGAGGTTGTGGGTTCGATCCCTGGCCTTGCTCAGTGGGTTAAGGATCTGGCATTGACGTGAGCTGTGGTGTAGGTTGCAGACACAGCTCGGATCCCGCGTTGCTGTGGCTGTGGTGAAGGCCGGCGGCTACAGCTCCTGTTAGACCCCTAGCCTGGGAACCTCCATATGGCGCAGGTGCCGCCCTAGATAAGGGAAAAAGACAAAACAAAACAAAACAAAAAAAAACCTTCTTTGTAACTGACCAGGACATATTTCATCAATCATGAAATGCAATTAGGGTTTGTATTAGTTTGCTATGGCTGCCATAGCAAAATACTGCACTGGCTTCAACAATTTGTTTTCTCACAGTTGCGGAGGCTAGAAGTCTGAGATCAAGGTGTCTGCAGGTTTCTCCCAAGGCCTCTTTCCTTGGCTTACAAGTGGCCACTTTCTCACTGTATCCTCACATGGTTGTCTCTTCATACACATGTGCCCCTGGTGACAGTGTGTCCGAGTTTCCTCCTCTCATAAGGACACCAGTCAGATTGAATTAGGTCCATTCTAATGGCCTCATTTTAACTTAATAACCTCTTTAAAGGCTATATACAAATATAGACACATTCTGAGGTATTTGGATGTTAGGGCTTCAACATATGAATTTTGATGGAAGGAGACAAAATTCAGCTCATAACAGGATTTGAAGTAATAAGCAACAGAAACTGACTCATTGGTGTCAGCCAAATGAAAAGGGCACTGAAGATTTCACAGAATCACAGAGAAGGCTTGGAAAATAGGCAGGAATGAGAGAGATGAAGCAGTGAGTAACAGTCCACAACTCAAATCACATCACCAAACCAGTCTGGTGAGGACATTGCTGCTGTGACAGTGGAACTGCCATCTCTGGACCCTGAATGCTGCTACTGCCCCCCCTGGAAACTGGCATGACTTCTGCTGCTCCCACTTTGCCACTGGACTGGAATCACTATGGCCCCTACTCCTCTGTGTCACCAGCTTCTGATTCAAAGTTTGGGGGTGGCTGTATCTCATCAGAGGATACTTGCAAGGCAGACTGGGAAAACAATCATTTTGTGTTTCCTGCTTCTCTATAAGTCTCTGTCTTCCACCAAGACTCAAAGAGTCTCTCAACATGAGGAGATTCAGATGTAGAGCACTCAGAACTACAAGTGTCCACTACACTCAACAAATATTTGTTGAAGTTTTAATATCATGCCTTGGGAATACAAGGGTGGCCAGCATCTGCCTTCTGGAGTTCCAAGTCTCGTATGGTGGGAGACAGATGAGTAAATGGGCAATTTGAATGCATTGTGATAATGGCTGTGATGAGGAAAGCAGGAGGGGGCCGTGGGATTACAGAGAAGAAGAACTGACTAGCATCAGGAGAAATCAGGGAAGATATTCTAGGAAAGATGATGATATCAGACCTGAAGGACAGAGGAGTGCTAGCTAGCTAAGGATTACATCTCCCTCCTACTATTCCAGATGCCTGTTTTTAAATCTTCAGATATGATGCATGTTGTTTGGCACTGGCTTCCAATCCAGAGTTGTAGACACTATTGGTGAGGTACCTTAGCCTCTAAGGACAGAGACTGGACACATGTTTCCACAATACAGAGACATATCCCCATATGCCCTGAAATCATTCATTCCTTCATTAATTCTCCAGTCTCTTTTAGAAGTTTCTAGAACTGCCCAGCCCTGTGCTGGGCAGAGGTAGGAAATGAAAAAAGAGAAGCCATGGTCCGTGCTCTTAAGAAGCTTACAATGGCTGTGGAGAAAAAGTGGCCTGTAGTGCAGCTAAGGATGTGGTCCTGGGAAAGGTCTGCTGGCCACTGGACTCATTCCCACAGACTGGTACATTACCATGGTCCAGCATCTGACAGGCTCAGAACCTTGATTTTTGTGGCATATGAAAAGTGGCTGCATCTCTCAGATTAGAGACATATCCGGAGTTCCCGCTGTGGCGCAGCAGAAACGAATCTGACTAGGAACCATGAGGTTGCAGGTTCTATCCCTGGCTTTGCTCAGTGGGTTAAGGATTCGGTGTTGCCATGAGCTGTGGTATAGGTCGCAGACGCTGCTTGGATCCCGCATTGCTGTGGCTGTGGTGTAGACCGGCAGCTGCAGCTCAGATTGGACCCCTAGCCTGGGAAATTCATATGCCGCAGGAGTGGACCTAAAAAGCAAAAGAAAAAAAAAAAGAGAGAGAGAGAGAAACATATCCTCAGACTTACATTAACAAAGATCACTGACTGATGCATAAACCAAAAGTCAATTTATTAATTTGCAAAAAGAAAATATTGTTCATAAAGCAGACCAGAATGCTCACAGCAGATCAGTGCTTTTTCTCATGGGAAGCCAAGTATCAGGAGTAGCCTGAAATCAGAGCAAGGGGCATGAGTCAATCTCACGAGAGACCGCTCAGTCAGTGAGTTTAGATTCAGCTGCTTCTCAGCTGAATCTTGCACATTAGACACGTCTGTGGAGATTTCATAAGCGCTCATGCTTGGGCCCGCTCTCTGAGATTCTGATTTAGTTGGTCACAGCAAAGTTCAAATAGGAATCTTACTTTAAAAGTGACTGAGGGAGTTCCTGTCGTGGCTCAGTGGAAATGAATCTGATTAGTATCCATGAGGGCACAGGTTCAGTCCCCAGCCTCACTCCTTAATCTGGCATTTCTGTGGCTGTGGCTGTGGTGTAAGCCGGCAGCTGTAGCTCTGATTTGACCCCTAGCTTGGGAACCTCCATGTGCTATGGGTGCAGCCCTAAAAAGACGAAAAAAAAAAAGGCTAAAAGTGGCTGAGGCTTGTCAACATCATGATGTTAACGTTGCTTAGCTAAGACTTCTCATCCCAGGGCAGTGCCTGGAGAGACATCTGTGACTTTCCCGGTTCAAGGTTCCATGGTTGACCATTCTCCTCTTTCTATTCACACATATGTTCTCAAAACAGGAAATACTACAAATGATATGGTTTCCACTCATTAATTATAGTCAGTTTCCAGGCCTGCAGCTTTGAGAATCGTTCCAGATTACATTGGCATCTTGATGAGAGTTCTGAGAGCTCCCAAACTTCCTGGACACACTTTTACATACAGGCCCTTAGTTACTGATGGTTAATTTCATTAATGGAGAGTGGATTTTGTTTCCAGGACGACCTTATTCCCAGTCTTTTTGAGAACATCCCACTGTTTGTCATCAGGCTCTAGAGAATAATCTAAGGCTGTAGAAATTCAAAGAGAAAGTTTAATTACAATGAACTAACTCTTTTATGGACATAGTAGTGGCTCAGTGCAGAGAATCAGAGAGATCTGGGTACATATCTTTTTTAAATTTTTAAAACTTTTATTGATGTTTAGTTGACTTACAATGTTGTGTTAGTTACAGGTGTACAGCAAAGTGAATAAGTTATACATATATCCATTCCTTTTTCAGTTATTTTCTCATATAGGTTGTTATAAAGTATCAAGTAAATTTTCCCTGTGCTAAACAGTAGGTCCTTGTTACTTATTTATTTTATATATAGTAATGTGTTTATGTTAATCCCAAATGCCCAATTAATCCCCCCCACCAACGTTTCCTCTTTGGTGACCAAAAGTTTTGATTCATTGAGTCTGTTTCTGTTTTGTGAATAAATTCTTTCTTATCATTTTTAATTAGATTCCACATATTAGTGGTCTCATATGATATGTCTTTCTCTGACTTATTTCACTTAGTATGATAATTTTTAGGTCCATCCACGTTGTTGCAAATGGCATTATTTCATTCTTTTTTATTGCTAAGTAATATTCCATTGTATATATGTACCACATCTTCTTTATCCATTCCTCTGTTGATGGACATTTAGGTTGCTTTCATGTCTTGGTTATTATTAATAGCACTGCAATGAACACTGGGGTGCATATCTTTTCAAATTTTGGTCTTCTCTGGACAAATGATTTCAGCCTTTTTGAGGTATGTGACTTTGGGCAAAAGGCTTTATCACCCTGAGCTTCATCTGTAAACTGCAGATTATCATGCAAAGTCTTTTAGAGTTGTGAGTAATAAAAATACTGTACGAGTAGTGTAGGCACTCAATGAAAGTAACTTTTTTTGGAGTTTCAGTCATGGCTCAGGGGAAACGAATCTGACTAGCATCCATGAGGATATAGGTGTGATACCTAGCCTCACTCAGCGAGTTAGGGATCTGACATTGCTGTGAGCTGTGGTGTTAGTCACAGACATGGCTCAGCTCTGGCATTGCTGTGGCTGTGGCATAGGCTGGCAACTGCAGCTCCAATTCGACCCCTAGCCTGGGAACCTCCATATGCTGTGGGTGGGCCGCCCCCCGCCCCTGCAAAAGTAACCTTTTTTTTTTTTTTTTTTGCCTTTCTAGGGCCGAAGTTCCCAGGCTAGGGTTCTAATTGAAGCTACAGCCACTGGCCTACGCCACAACCAAAGCAACTACAGATCCGAGCCTCGTCTGTGACCTATACCATAGCTCACCACAACGGATCCTTAACGCACTGAGGGAGGCCAGGGATCGAACCCACATTCTCACAGATCCCAGTCAGGTTCGTTAACCACTGAGCCATGAAGGAAACTCCAAAAGTAACTTATAATATTGGTATTACTGAAGGAAACTGTTTCTCAAAAGTTAGGGAGTATTTCCTCAGAACCAAACTCCCTCTCTCTTTAGTTTTTTAGAATAGAAATTTTATCATGCTTTAAATATAGTAATACATGCTCATAAAAAATTCTAGCAGTAGAGAAGAAACACAAGAAAAAAGTAACAGATCACTCTTAATTCTAACACTCAAAATAACATCTTTAACATATGGTGAAAATCATTCTGAACATCTCTATATGTATTTAAACAGTATAATCAACACATAGAAATAATTTTAGAGGGCTCACACTGAGCAAGAGATTTCAAATAAAATATTTAATTTAAAAGTCTTATTGAAGTTAACAAATAAAAATGACAAAAGGATTGATAAATGATAGTTTAAAAAAGATAATGAAAATAATTGGAGTTGCCATTTTTTTAGAACTACACATTTTAATGTCAGACAATATTGTCTATCACATGGATGGTTAACACACTACACTTCTCCTATCTCCTCTCCTGCCTAATTTTTGTTATTCATTGTTTTTACTTTGCCAATATTCATAACGTTTACATTGTATTTTGCAACTATAATTTCTCAAGTTGTTTAGACTAAGTTCTAGACTTAATTAGATGCAAACTTCATCACCAATGCTTTGTGATAACTTCTTTTCTTTTTAGGGCCATATCTGTGGCATATAGAAATTCCCAGATTAGAGGTTGAATCAGAGCTATAGCTGCCAGCCTACACAACAGCCACAGGAACACCAGATCCGAATTGCATTTGTGACCTACACCACAGTTCACAGCAATGCCAGATCCTTACCCCACTGACAGAGGCCAGGGATAGAACCTGTGTCCTTATGGATGCTAGTGAGATTCGTTTCCACTGAGCCACAATGGGAACTGCATAATAGCTTCTTTTCTTCATTTACATTCATGTCTTTATTTATTTATTTAGGGCTGCACCTGCGCATATGGAAGTTCCCAGCCTAGGGGTTGAATCAGAGCTACATGTACTGGCCTATACCACAGCCACAGCAATACAAGATCTGAGCCGTGTCTGTGACCCACACCACAGCTTACAGCAATGCTGGATCCTTAACCCATTCAATAAGATTGAACTCATGTCCTCATGGATCCTAGTCAAGTTCATTACCACTGAGCCATGATGGGAACTCCCTATATTAATGTCTTAATTAGCTGGATTTCAGTATCAACACATTTTCTCAAGAAGGATGCTAGATTCTCTGAATTCTTTTCATTTTAATAATTATTTTGGCCACACACAGCATATGGGAGTTCCTGGGCTAGGGATCAAACTCATACCACAGCAGGGACTTGAGCCGCAAATCTTTAACCCGCTGAGTCACCAGGGAACTCCAATAATAGTTTTAACAATTTTAAATTGTAAAAGTACTTGTTGCTTTTTTATTTAGATGACAGCATAGTTGGGTAGAATATTCATGGGTCACACTTTCCCTCAGAATGACATAAACTTTTGCTGCGGAGAAGTCTGAAGTGATTGATTTTATTCCTTCTCATAGATAACTTGCATTTTCTGTTTGAAGAAAGAATTCTTTCTTCATCTGTGTCTTTTCTTTTCCTTTTTTTTTTTTTTAAGGCTGCATCCGTGGCATATGGAGTTTCTCAGGCTAGGGGTCGAATTGGAGCTACAGCTGCAGGTCTACACCACAGCCACAGCAATGCTTGATCCGAGCCTCATCTGCCACCTATACCACAGCTCATTGCAGTACTGGATCCTTAACCCACTGAGCAAGGCCAGAGATCAAACCTGCATCCTCATGGATAAAAGTTGGATTCGTTTCCACCCTGCCACAACGGGAACTCCCTATTTTCAGTTTTTTGAGGAATCTCCATTCTGTTTTCCATAGTGTTTGCACCAATTTACATTCCCACTCAGAGCATAAGAGAGTTTCCTTTTCTTCACATTCTCTCCAGAATTTATTCTTTGTAGACTTTTTGATGATAGTCCTTCTGGCTGGTATAAGGTGGTACCTCATAGTAGTTTTGATTTGCATTTCTGTAATAATTAGGATGTTGAACATCTTTTCATGTGTATTTTGGCCACATGTATGTCTTTTTTGGAGAACTGTCTGTTTTTCTTCTGCCCATTTTTTGAAGGGGTCATGTTGATTTCTTAGTTTTGATAATTCTGCCATGATTATGCCGTGTGTTAATATTAAGTAAAGTTGAGTATATGGAATTTACTGTGCTATTCTTCTATACAATTAAATTTAAAATTATTTCAAAATAGTTAAAAATGCAAAAAGATAGTATATATCATTCAGGGGTATAAATATGCATTGAAAGTCTAAAGGAGTGAAAAACCAAATTCATGATGGTAGCTATCTCAGGATGCTGAGGGAGGGGAAGAGAGAATTAGGCAACTGTGGAGTATATTGCAGATTCAGTTCTAAAGTGGGCCATGGGGAAGTTCCCGATGTGGCGCAGTGGTAAGGAGTTCCACTGGAACCATGAGGATGTGGGTTTTATCCCTGGTCTTGCTCAGTGGGTTAAGGATCTGGCATTGCCGTGAGCTGTAGTGTAGGTTACAGACGTGGCTTGGATCCCGCTTGCTGCAGCGGTGGCATAGGCTGGCAGCTGCAGCTCCAATTTGACCCCTAGGCTGGGAACTTATATATGCTGCAGGTGAGCTCCTTAAAAAAAGCAAATAAATATATAAATAAAGTGAGCCATGGGAATACAAGTTTTCATTGCATTATTTTCTATAATTTTTATATACTTGAAATATTTCATTAAAAATGGAATATAGTTCAATGCCATTAAAAATGGAATATATGTTCAATATGAACATTTGTGATAAGGCCTTATATTCTTCTCTTGCACACATTTACTATTTAAAAACAGTCAAAACTTGAGCCACCTTCCACTTGCCCCTGCCTTTGAATTAAGGCCAGAAAGGTGAGTTGGGGACAGATTTTAAAGGACTGTTAAAGTTGCACTTTATCTGAGAGTATTGAGAAGCTGTTAAAAGGTTTTCAGCAGGGGAGGAATGTGGTCAGGTGTGGTTTAAGAATATGACTACAGGAGTTCCTGTTGTGCTGCAGCAGAAATGAATCCAACTAGTATCCACAAGGATATGGGTTTGATCCCTGGCCTCGATCAGAAGGTCGGGGATCCAGCACTGCTGTGAGCTGTGGTGTAGGTTGCAGATGTGGCTTGGTTCTTCTGTTGCTGTGGCTGTGGTGTAGGCCAGCAGCTACAGCTCCAATTTGACCCCTAGCCTGGGAAACTCCATATGCCATGGGTACAGCCCTAAAAAAAAAAAAAAAGACAAAAAAGAATAAAAACTATATGATCATATCAGTAGATGCAGAAAAAGCTTTCGAGTAAATGCAACATCCACTTATGATAATAAATCTCCATAAAGTGGACATAGAGAGAACACACCTCACCATAACAAAGCTAAAAGCTGTATATGAAAAACCCACAGCTAACACCATACTCAATGGTGAAAATCTGAAAGCATTTCCTCTAAGATCAGGAACAAAATAAGAATGTCCACTCACACTGCTTTTATTCACCTAGAATTGGAAGTCCTAGCCACAGCAATTAGATAAGATAAATAAATAAAAGGAATCCAAATTGGAAAGGAAGAAGTAAACTGTCACTATTTGTGGATGACACAATACTTTATATAGCAAAATTCTAAAGATGCTACCAGAAAACTACTAGAGCTCATTAGTGAATTTGGTAAATTTTCAGGATACAAAATTAATATGCAGAAATCTTGCATTTCTACACACTAAAAATCAACTATCAGAAAGAGAAATTAAGGAAACAATCCCACTTACCATCACATCAAAAAGAATTGATACCTAGAAATAAACCTACCTAAGAATGTAAAAGACCTGTAACTCAGAAAACTCTAAGACACTGATTAAATAAATTGAAGGTGACATAAACAAATGGAGAGATGCACTGTGTTCTTTGACTGGAAGAATTAATATTGTTAAAATGGCCATACTACCCAAGGCAATCTGCGGTTTCAATTCAGTCCCTATCAAAAAGCTTCAATTCAGTCCCTATCAAAAAGCTAGTAACATTTTTCACAGAACTAGAACATATAATTTTAAAATTTGTATAGAAACACAAAAGACCCTGGATAGAAAACACAAGCTCAATATTACTCAACCATTAAAAGGAAAGAAATAACAAGCTTGAGAAAGAATAGAGCTAAAGGAATCATGCTTCCTGATTTCAGACTATACCACAAAGCTACAGTAATCAAAACAGTAGGCTACTGGCACAAAACAGACACATAAATAAATGGAAGAGAATAGAGAGCTCAGAAATAAGCGCACACACTTATGGTCAATTAATCTATGACAAAGGAAGCAAGGATATGAAATGGAGAAAATAAAGTCACTTCAATAAGTGGTGCTAGGAGAACTAGCTAGCTACATGTAAAATAATGAAATTAAATAAATCTCTCTAGTGCCATATACAAAAATAAACTCAAAGTGGATTAAAGACCTAAATATAAGACTGGAAACTATAAAACTTCTGGCGTTAAACAGGCAGAACACTCTTTGACATAAATCGTAGCAATATTTTTTTGGATTATTCTCCTAAAGGAAAGGAAATATAAGCAATTAAACGTAAAACCAGAGTTCCCATTGTGGCACAGTAGGTTAAGACTCTTACTGCAGGCAAAGTCTCTGCCTGCCTGCTTGCATCTCTCACAAGCGTCCTATCTTAAATCTATATCTTGCCTATTACTTCATCTCTTGCTGAATTCCTTCTGTGCAGAGGCATGAAGAACCTGAACCTCAGTAAGCCCAGACACAGTACTGTTATTCCAGGCAATAACCTGGAAGACCACCACCAGGATCATGCTGAGATCTCCTGATGCCAGTTTGCAGGACTAAGATTCCCCCCAAAGAAATAACGCATGTTCGCCCCATCCTGATTCTTATCTGAAAACTTGTTTTTCTCATTTTAGACTGTTAAACTCCATGTAATTCTTCCCCAAATGGGGACACACAGTCTTTTGGGCATTAGCCTGCTGTGGCTTCCTTTGCCTGGCAATACAATAAAAGCTATTTTTTTTCCCCTCACCACCCCCCCCCAAAAAAGGAATCCTGCTGCAGCAGCTTGGATCACTGCAGAGGCACAGGTCCAACACCTGGCCTGGTTCAGTGAGTTAAAGGATCTGACACAGATTCCTCAGAAAATTAAAAATAGAATTATCATTTGATCCATTAATTCCACTCCTGGGCATCTATCCAGAGAAAACTATGACTCAAAAAGATATGTGTACTTCAGTGTACACTGCAGCACTCTATACAATAGCCAAGACATGGAAACAACCTAAATGTCCATCAACGGAGGAGTGGATAAAGATGTGGTACATATACACAATGGAATATTACTCAACCATTAAAAGGAAAGAAATAACAGCATTTACAGCAACATGGATGGACCTAGAAATTATCATGCTAAGTCAAGTCAGTCAGACAGTAAAACACCAACATCATATGCTATCACTTACATGTGGAATCTAAAAAAAAAGGGACACAGTGAACATCTTTGCAGAACAGATACTGACTCATAGACTTTGAAAAACTCATGGTTTCTAAATGAGATAGGTTGAGGGGTGGAGGGATGTGCTGGGGGTTCGGGATGGAAATGCTATAAAATTGGGTTGTGATAATCATTGTACAACAGTAAATGTAATAAAATTCATTGAGTAATAAAAAATTTTTAAAGGAATAATAGACAAATAATCTGTCACAACTATGGCTCGGATTCAGTTCATGGCCTGGAAACTTCCTTATGCCATGGGTGCAGCCATAAAAACAACAACAACAAAAAAGTAAAACCTTTGGCACAGCAAAGGAGATCATTGGCAACATGAAAAGACAACTGGAGCTCCTGTCGTGGCTCAGCAGTAATGAACCGAATTGTATCATTGAGGATGCTGGTTTGATCTCTGGCCTTGCTCAGTGTGTTAAGGATCCGGCATTGCTGTGAGGTATGGTGTAGGTCACGGATGCAAGTCGGATCTGCATTGCTGTGGCTGTAGTGTTGCCAGCTGCAGCTCTGATTTGACCCCTAGCCTGGGAAATTCCATATGTCGCAGGTGTGGTCCTACAAAGACACACACACACACACACACACACACACACACACACACACACAAAAGACAAGGTATTGAATAGGAGAAAATATTTGTAAATAATATGACCAATAAGGGGTTAATATCCAAAATATATACAGAGCTCATACAACTCAATATCCCCCCCAAAAAACTGATTAAAAAATGGGTAAAAGAACTGAATAGACATTTCTCCAAACAGGACACTCAGAAGATGGCCAACAGGCACATGAAAAGATGTTCAGCATCCCTAATCATCAGAGAAAGGCGAATCAAAACCGTAATGAGATATCACTTCACACCTGTTATAATAACTAGCATGAAAAAGAACACAAATAACAAATGTTGGCAAGGATATGGAGAAAAGGGAACCCTTGTACATTGTTGATGGGAATGTAAATTGATGGGTTTACTGTGGAAAACAGTTTGGAGGTTTCTCAAAAAAAACTAAAATAGAACTACTGTATGATCCAGCAATTCCTCTCCTGGGTATATATCTGAAAGAAACAAAAACGCTAATTCGGGGATTTATTGGGGATACATGTGCCCCAGTGTTCTCAGAAACATCATTTGAAATTGTCAGTACATGGAAACAACCGAAGTGTACATCAGCAAATGAAGATGTGATATATATGTATGTACACACACACACACACAAACATACACACACACACAAGAATGCTACTCAGTCATAAAAAAGAATGAAATTTTGCCATTTGCAACGACATGAATGGACTTGGTGAGGGCATTATACTAAGTGAAATAATTCAGACAGAGAAAGACAAATACTGTGTGATATCTGTGGAATCTTAAAAATACAAAAACTAATGAATATAGTAAAAAAGAAACAAACACAGATACAGAGAACAAACTAGTGATTATCAGTAGGGAGAAGATGGGCAATATAGAGGTAGGGGATTAAGTGGTACAAACTATTACGTAGAAAATAAGCTACAAGAGTATATTGTACAACATAGGGAATATAGCCAATATTTCACAGTAACTATAAATGGAGTATAACCATTTAAAATTGTGAATCACTATACTGTATACCTGTAACATATAATATTATACATCAACATACTTCAATAAAAAACTAATCATAGAGAAAGGGAAAAAAAGAATATGACTCTGGCTGCAATAGAGAATGAATTGAATGGGGGTTGAGAATAGAAGCAAAGAGATAAACTGGGAGGTCTTCACAATAGTCTAGAGGAGAGTATATGAGGTCTAAACCAAGCTGATAGTGGTAGGAATAGGGAGAGAGGGAAGGATAGAAGAGCTGTCTTAGAAGAAGCCGTCCTTGAAGAAGGAAATAGAAGAAATGATAACTGCCTAGTGATTGGATGTGTGGTAGTAAAATTGAAGACTCAAGAATGAGGACTTCCTCACAAAATGCTCTCTGTACATTTACATTTAGGCATATATAGTATGCTATAGTTGTGTGTGTGTGTATCCTTTGTCTCAATAGCGTGGGAGCTCACCGAGGGCCAAAACTGTCTCTTATTTGGCTCCTCCATACCACCCACTCCCTTACCTTATGCCAGAGCGTTTTTTGTTTCTTTGCTTTTTGCCTTTTAGAGCCGCACCATTGGCATACGGAGGTTCTCAGGCTAGGGGTTAAATCCGAGCTGTAGCCTCTGGCCTACACCACAGCTACAGCCACAGCAACACCAGATTGGAGCAGTGTCTGCGACCTACACCACAGCTCTTGGCAATGTTGGATCCTTAACCCACTGAGCGAGGCCAGGGATGGAACCTGCAGCCTCATGGATCCTAGTCGGATTCATTTCCGCTGAGCCATGACGGGAACTTCTATGCCAGAACTTTTAAGAAAGTTATGATAGTAGGAAATAGAGAGGAACTGAGTAAGATAGTCTAGGGCCAGAAGCAAAAATATTCTGATGCTCTGGGCGAGGCTTTTGAGGAACTGTGAATCCTAGGACTGGACAGATAGGGTGAGCCTTTGAAGAACCAGAAAGGAGGACTTGAAGCAAGAGATGAGTTGAAAGCCGTTATAGGAGAATAAGCTCAGAAGGAGATTTTGACAGCAAAAAAGAGATTATCAGAAATGGTTAAGAGGATTTCCCATTGTGTCCCAAGGGGTAACAAACCCAACTAGTATCCATGAGGGCACAGGTTCAATCACTGGCTTCGCTCAGTGGGTTAAAGGATCCAGCGTTGCTGTAAACTGTGGTGTAGGTTGCAGACATGGCTTGGATCTGGCATGGCTGTGACTGGTGTAGGCCAATGACTACAGCTCCAGTTGATTCGACTCCTAGCTTGGAAACTTCCATATGCTGCATCTGTGGCTGAAGGAAGGAAGGAAGGAAGGAAAAGAAAAAGAAAGAAAGAAAGAAAGGAAGAAAGAGGAAAGAAAGAAAGAAATGGTTCAAGTGCAGAGAGAAGAAGGTGGTATGTGCAGAGGTCCACATAAATTTTCTTGGTTAAGGCATTTTTCTTCAACTATTTGCTCTGCGTAGCAACAAGCTTGATTCTTAATGGTGCATGAGAAATGCTTCTAATACTAAAGGGTAATTTGCTAGTTTGATTTAATTAGTTCTGATCTATTATAGAGCCTCTTGAAATCTGGGCCACTAAAATCATACTAAAAATAAATGACAGTTTATTTATTCAGTAACTTATTCAAAATAGTTTTTATTGAGCATCTATTATCTTGCATTTTCTGCTCCAAGTGCTGAATTATGAAACTTTTGATATATTGGAGTGACAATGATCAAGTGTTTACAAGTGTGATAAATGACACAAATAAGAAATACAGAGTATTATAGGACCATATAATAGGAAGGTCTAAACTTGTCTCTGGGCTGGGGAAGGCTTCTTTCAAAAGCGATGTTTAAGCTGAAACCTCAAGGACGAGTAGGAGTTAGCTGAATGGTGAGCTAGGGAAATGAATGGAAAGAGACAATGAGAGTGGCATTGGCTTGTGGAGAGGCCCACAGGCTTTGGGATCCAAACATTATTCAGGGAACTGAAAGGTGTATGTTGGCTGGAGCATGTAGTATAGGACATGAAACAAAGCTGAGAGACTGCTGGGGGTCAGTTCATTTAAGACTTTATGGAAGTTCCCTTTGTGGCTCAGTGGTAACGAACCTGACTAGTATCCATGAAGACGCAGGTTCGATCCCTGGGCTCGCTCAGTGGGTTAAGGATCTGGTGTTGCTAGGAGCTGTGGTGTAGGTTGCAGATGTGGCTCAGATCACGCGTTGCCATAGTTCTGGCGTAGGCCGGTGGCTACAGCTCAGATTCAACCCCTAGCCTGGGAACCTCCATATGCCACGGGTTAGGCCCTAAAGAGACAAAAATACAAAAAAAAAAAAAAAAGGATCTGGCATTACTGCGAGCTATGGTGTAGGTCACAGACGTGGCTCAGATCTGACATTGCTGTGGATGTGGCGCAGGCAGGCAGCTACAGCTCTACACCTAGCCTGGGGACTTCCATATGCTGTACCTGCAGCCCTAAAAAGAAAAAAGAAACGACTTTATGATCACTTTGGAGTGTTCACAGTTCTTTTCCCTGGGACTCACTTTGTTTTGGGTACTAGAGATGTACAGAAAACTGAATCAAATTTTAAAGTACTTTTGGAGTTCCTGTCGTGGTGCAGCGGTTAACAAATGCAACTAGGAATCATGAGGTTGCGGGTTCGATCCCTGGCCTTGCTCAGTGGGTTATGGATCCGGTGTTGCTATGAGCCGTGGTGTAGGTTACAGACGTGGCTCGAATCCCGCGTTGCTGTGGCTCTGGCGTAGGCTGGCAGCAACAGCTCCTGTTAGACCCCTAGCCTGGGTGCGGCCCTAAAAAGCATAAAAAAAAAAAAAAATTAAAGTACTTTAACCCCAGTACTCATCAGGTGCGATAGAACCACACTGCTAAAGGGAGTGCAGCATGATAAATATGAAGACAGAGCTAAGAAGGCATTTGCATGGGAATTCACAGAAGAGGTATTTAAAGAATAGTTATTTCGTCATATTGCCTTTTAAGTTGTTTCTTATTACCTCCAAACTCATATTAGATCAATCGTAGGACTAAGTTTAAATTAATGTACTTTTTAGATACATGGAAAAATAGTTTAGCTACGTAGGCAACCAAGCAATTTCTAGTATAGTTTTGCTAATGATCTTCATGACATCTTCCTTTCCTTTTTATAATCTTTCACTCATCCTTTAAGACTCTGCTGAACTGTCCCCTTCTGCCTCCTTGCTCTCACAGAATTTAAAGTCTAGTGCAGAAGGCAGACGAGTAAATGGGCACCAACAGTAACTAGGGGAAACACTATGAAAAGGAAAGTGCACAGTGCCATGAGGAGCCCAGAGCAGGGACACCTCACTAACTTGAAGGGGTAATGGAAGGTAAAAGAAGTAATTTAAGCTGAAAACTGAAGGATAAGCATGAGTTAGCAGGGCAAAGCGGCAGTCACAGTTCCAGAGAGAGCACAACACATTAAAGAAAGTGAAAGAAGTTCACAGAGCAGTGGAGTTTGGGGGCAGAAAGTAGCAACTGGGTGAAGGGGTGGTGGGAGGAAGTGGGGAACAGTTAGCGATCAGTGTTTAACATGATGGTGTACACACAAAAGGCACTATGTAAATATTTGTTGGATGAACGGCTCATTCACCTCAGGAAATGAGACCTTTGGGAAAACCAAGTTTGTGTGTGATTGTTTCTTCTCTTGTTCTCTGGGAGGCATTGTGCTGGGCTGGTTAAAAGTCAGGTTTCTGATACCAACTACTTAGATTTGAATCCTAGCTCTGACAGTTAGTAACTGAGGTGACCTAGACAAATTACATAAGGTCATTTACCTTATCTGTAAGGTAGAGATGATAATAATACTTCATAGGATTGTCACCAAGATTAAACAAGTTAATATTTGTAAAGCATTGGAACAGAGCCTAGAACTAAGCACTGTGTACTTGTGAGATTATTATTCCTCCATTCATCAAAACATTTATTGAAGGACAAGTAGTGTGATAGATGCTGTGAAAATAAGATGTGGCTCCAGCCATGGAGGAGGACCACAATATCTGGTGAGGGAGAAGAGTCATAAATAAGTAATTATAACACAATATGATCAAGCTGGGTAATAGGAGTAATTGCTACAGAATCAAAGAACAGGGAGTGGCTCTCTCCAAAGAAGCCAAGAGAGGATGCAGAGGAAGAAGACATTTAAGTTGAGCAAAGAAGAATGAACAGTTTGCCAGCAAAAAAAAGCAAAAAAGTTTTTCAGGCCAAGGAAGCGCCATGTTGCAGAGGCTAAGTAGGTTGGAAGCTTAAGGCATGTTTAGCAAATGCCAAGGGATACTAGAAATCTTTTATATTCCAGGGTTGACGCTAGGCATTTTTAAAAAGTTATTTCTGGTATTCCCATTGTGGCTCAGTGGTAATGAACCTGACTATTAACCATTAGGGCACAGGTTTGATCCCTGGCCCCGCTCAGTCGGTTGAGGATCTGGTGTTGCTGTGAGCTGTGGTGTAGGTCACAGACATGGTTTGGATCTCATGTTGCTGTGGCTGTGGTGTAGGGCAGCAGCTGCTGCTGCTGATTCGACCCCTAGCCTGGGAACTTCCATATGCTGTGGGTGTGGCCCTAAAAAGACCAAAGAAAGTTATTTCTTTTACTTTTCATAAGAACTGTTACGAGTGTACCCATTCCATATGATACTCGTATAGTACTTACTGTTGCAGTCACTGTCTGTCTTTTTTTTTTTTTGTCTTTTTGCCTTTTATGTAGAACCGCACCCGTGGCATATGGAGGTTCCCAGGCTAGGGGTCTAACAGGAGCTGTAGCTGCTGGCCTTCGCCACAGCCACAGCAATGCGGGATCCGAGCTGCGTCTGCAGCCTTCACTATAGCTCACAGCAACGCCGGATTCTTAACCCACTGAGCAAGGCCAGGGATTGAACCCGCAACCTCATGGTTCTTAGTTGGATTCGTTAACCACTGAGCCATGAAGGGAACTCCCCGTTACTGTCTGTCTTAACTCATTTAATCCTTATGACAACTGTGTGAAATAGGTACTATCATTATTCCCATTTACAGTGGAGGAAATTGAGGCAAAAAGGTAAAGTACTTCATTCAAAGTTATACAGTTGGAAAGTGGCAGAGCCAAAATTCAAACCTGTGGTTTGACTCCAGAATCTGTGCTCTTAATCACTAACTTATTCTGCACTCCTTACTCCACCCAATAGTTGCTGATTTTGATCTGCTATAGTTATGGAAAGTAGAGATCCAAATTTATTGGAACTGCTTGTAAAGTAAAGGTTGCAAGTCACTTCTGGGAGGGGAGAAAGTGCATAAACTCTCCAGCATGTGCAATCTGCATAGGACAACATAAAAATGCTTGAAAAATAACTCCTTCCCCTCCCTGACTCTTGCATTTGCTTTACCCTGCAAAGGTGGGGATAGGGTAGAGGGGATATTTATTGGATTATACAGGATGTCTCAAGCCACACATGTTTCTCTGGGGGTCCATTTCAAACTTGGATCCGCCGGCTAGCAGGTTGCTTTCTCTGAAACAGAAAAAGTTTAAAATAGTTTATTTACTGTAAGCGGGGGGTAGGGGTGGGGGGTGGACAAAAGTGGGCGGAAAATGCCATACAGACAAGGCACCAACAAAAAGTTAGGATTTTACCTGGAGCTAGGCAGAGCCATATTAACTCACAAAGAGAAACACTTCAGGGGAAAATCAAGAATAAAAAGAGAAAAAAAAAAAGAATAAAAAGAGAAAATTTTATAGGCTTATTGGAGGAAGCAAACTTCCTCAAAAATATGATTGATTAAGAATGTACTTAAAGTGAAACTTGAGCAAATATAGCCATGGAGATTTAGATTAAAGGCCCCAGGCAGAAGAGCATTTACAGAGCTTGGATAGTGCAAAAGGCATGTCGAAATTGGACCTGAGGAATTCACACCGACCAGAGCTTTCCTTAATTTTTTTAGGGAGGAGGAACTTAAAGTTTAAACCAGAATTTACTAAACCACCTTTGAAGATCTTTATACAGATTTATGTGTCAGTCAGTGGGTGGTAACCTGTACATGCTCATTTCAGAGCTCAAGTTCAGTCTTTCTCAGTGAACCCCTTTGTGACCTTTGTGAAGTCTTGGGTTGAAGAATACCTCCATGTATGACCTTAGATAGCAACCTGGAAGGCTAGACTCTACTTGACATGTAGTCAAAATTCTGTTTTCCAGGGAGTTCCTGTCATGGCTCATCGGAAATGAATCTGACTAGTATCCATGAGGATGTAGGTTCGATCCCTGGCCTCATTCAGTTGGTTAAGGATCCCACATTGCCGTCAGCTGTGGGGTAGGTCACAGATGAGGTTCAGATCTGGCGTTGCTCTGGCTGTGGCATAGGCCAGCGGCTACAGCTCAGATTTGACCCCTAGCCTGGGAACCTCCATATGCCACAGGTGCAGCCCTAAAAAGACAAAAAAACAAAAATTCTGTTGTCCAGAGGGGAAAAAAAAAAGGACACTTCTTTTTTAGTCTGAGTGTAATATATGGACCACAAACTTCCTGACAGCTCTGAGGATGTTCAGAGTTCTTGCATGTGAAACTGCTTGAGAGCTAGATTCTGGATAGGTGGAATTTATAGCAACATTATGTCCCAGATTTTTGAGGACAGCCCAGATTTCAAATAACCTATCTCGTTGTGACTGTAAGTATGCTTGTAAACTTGTGCTCTCATGTATCCTACTTTGGATAGAGAGGAAAATATGGGCATCACGTAAGTGATTCTTTCTTGGACTTTATGATAAGGTTAAATGCCAGAAGGAAGACATATGTTGGTTAGAGGGATAACAGTGCTCTCTACTAAGAGTATTCCTTAGTAACAAGGTATAAAAAAGCTATTTTAGGTATGAACAAGGCTGGGAGAAACTCCTGCAAATTTGGGGGTGTGTATGCCATTTGGAGAGAATGGATAAGTCCAAGGGAAAGAAGTTTGGGGACAAAACAGAGAGAGGCTATTTCCAGTGAAGGTCATTTGTGTCCCTGTTGAAGAAGAGGAAAGGGCTGAAGGCTTGAGAGAACCAGGTGAGACAGAGAGAGAAGCATTAAAAAAGTAGCTTAGAGGAGCTCCCACCATGGCACAGTGGGTTAAGGACCTGGCACTGCCACAACTGTGGTGTAGGTTGCTGCTGTGGCTCAGAATCAGTCCCTGGCCTGGAACTTCTGTGTGCCGCAGGTGAGACCAAAAAAAAAAAAGGGGGGGGGAGAGAGAGATAGAAACTTAGAGAGAAACTCAGGCGAGTGAGAGAAAGTGAGGAGAAAGGGGGAAAAGAAGAAAGACTAGGGAGAAAAGGGAGCAGAAAAGGGAGTGAGAGGAGTTCCCATTGTGGCTCAGTAGGTTAAGAACCTGACATAGTGTCCATGAGGATGCGGGTTCCATCCTTGGTCTTGCTCAGTGAGTTAAAGATCTAGCATTGCCGCAAACTGTGGCATAGGTCTGCACGTGGCTCACATCCGATGTGACTGTGCCTATGCTTTAGGCCCCAGCTGTAGCTCTGATTCCACCGGTGGCCTGGGAACTTCTGTATGCCACAGTTGTGGCAGCAAAAAAAAAAGAGAGAGACAAAGGGTATTTTTTTGTTGTTGTTGTCTTTTTAGGGCCCCACTTGCAGCATATAGAAGTTCCCAGGCTAGGGGTTGAGTCTGAACTATAGCCACTGGCTTACACCATGGCGACAACAACGCTAGATCCGAGCTACGTCTGTGACCTACACCACAGCTCATGGCAATGCCGGATCCTTAATCCACTGAGGCCAGGGATCAAACCTGCATCCTCAAAGATCCTAGTGGGGTTGGTTACTGCTGACGCAACGGGAACTCCAAAGAGGGATTCTTGATGTTTCTCTCAAGGTGCTGAAGGGCCCTGGAGGAATATTGGGAGAGATTTAAGGCTGGGCAAAGATTCTGGAACAAAAATTCAGAGCTGCATATACCATCTGCTTGGACTGGTGATCCCTCCAGGGACCCCTTTCAGAGCCTCCCCTCCAAAGCTGTAAGCGATCTTGGGTCATTATTCTCTGAGCAACTTTGGAGACCCAGCAGGGTGTTTTGTTGATGTTGCCTAACTTTAAGGAAATCTCTTAAATACTGTTACCTTGCAAGGTAGGGATACTTGCTTTTTGGAAGGTATGCTTCTTAGGTTCTTGGGGGAACATAAAAGTAAGTAAAATGCGGCAAGTACCCCCTTTCCCCAAATCTGGAACTTCTGTTTCCAGTTAGTATTTATTTTTTGAAGGAAAATATATTAGTAGATACTATAGCCTTTGCTCAGAGACTCAGAGAAGCCTCTCATTCTTTTCTTTCTTTTTGGCCATGCTCTTTGCATTTGGAAATTCCTGGGCCAGGGATCGCACTCCCACCATATCAGTGATTTGAGCTGTAGCATTGACGACGCTGGGCCCTTAATCTGCTGAGCCACAAAAGAGGTCCAGAAGCCTGGCATTTTTTTTTCAGCCACAGCCACAGCATATGGAAATTCCTGGGCCAGGAATCGAATCTGAGCTGCAGCTGTGACCTATGCCATAGCTGCAGCAACACTGCAGTAGTACCCAGTGGAGGCACTGGTTTGATTCCTGGCCTGGAACAGTGGTTTAAGGATCACCAACCCGATGTGTCACAGTGGGAACTCCCATATTTTTAAACTTTGAAAATAGTTGGTTTTCTTTCCCAAACAGTAGTGGAAGCGGAATTTAGGACAAACCTTTTAAATCAATTTGGCAGTACATATCAGGAACTTTTTAAATTTTCACAGTACTTGATATAGAAATCCCATCTAAGAATTTTCTCTGAGGAAATAATCTTTTTTTTTTTTTTTGGCTGCACTCGGGATGTGCGAGTTCCTGAGCTAACGACCCAAGGTGCTGCAGTGAAAACACTAGATCCTTAATCTGCTGTGCCACTAATGGAACTCCCTCCTTATAGTGCTTTATACATTTATGCAAAAAGCATTATTTAGAATAGAAAACAATTAGAAGTAACTTAAATGCTTAACAATAAGAGACTGGTTAAGCAAACTGGCACCTTCTCTCTTTTTTTTTTTTTTTGCCTTTTGTCATTTTATGGCCGCACCTGCGGCATGTGGAGGTTCCCAGGCTAGGGGTCTAATCGGAGCTGTGGCCACTGGCCTTCGCCACAGCCACAGCAACGCAGGATCCGAGCCTCGTCTGCGACCTACACCACAGCTCACGGCAACGCCGGATCATTAACCCACTGAGCAAGGGCAGGGATCGAACCCGCAACCTCATGGTTCCTAGTCGGATTCGTTAACCACTGCGCCACGACGGGAACTCCGCACCTTCTCTTATATAATATTTTGCAGCTGCTAAAACTGTATTTTCAAAGAATTCTTGATGCGAAGAAATATGATAAAACATTTAAAAATGTATGCAAAGTATGATCTCACCTATGTTAAAATGCACTGAAAAAAAAAAAAGACTGAAGGAACTATGCCAAAAGTTGTTTAGATTGATTATCTTAAGATAGTGGGGTATGGTCTATTTTTAATTGTTATTTTCTTCTTTATGTTTTCCAGATTGTCTGCAAAGGGCATGTAATTCTATTATAATCAGAAAAAGTAAAAGTTTAGTTTTAAAGTTTTAAGAAAACAGGAAACTAAATACAAACATAGTCATTTAGTCAAAAATAATTTTACAAAAGATTTAGAAGTTAAAAAAAAAAACATGTTAAAGGGAATTCCCATCGTGGCTCAATGGTAACCAACCCAACCAGTATCCAGGAGGATGTGGGTTCGATCCCGTGTGTTAAGGATCTGGCTTTGCTGTGAATTATGGTATAGATCACAGACATGACTCTGATCCTGTGTTGCTGTGGCTGTGGTATATAGGCCAGCAGCTGTAGCTGCAATTTGATGCCTAGCCTGGGAACTTCCGTATGCTGCAGGTGCAGCCCTTAAAAAAAAAAAAAAAGCTAAAGGAAATATTAAAACAAAATTGTTAAAAGGAATAAAATAAAACTTTTAAAATATTTATTTTTAAATTTAAAAAATTATTTATTTTTTCTTTTTAGTGTTGCACCTGTGGCATATGGAAGTTCACAGGCTAGGGGTCGAATTGGAGCTGCAGCTGCCGGCCTACACCACAGCCGAGCAACTTGGGATCTGAGCCGTGTCAGAGACCTACACCACAGCTCACAGCAATGCTGGATCCTTAAACCACTGAATGGGGCCAGGGATCAAACCTGCCTTCTCATGGATACCAGTCAGATTTGTTACTGCTGAGCCACAACAGGAACTCCTTTAATTTTTATCTTATAAAAAAATTTTAATCTCTTAAAATACAAGTGGTTATGAAGGCTATATAACAACATGAGAAAAGCATGTGATTTAACGTAAAATGAAAAGAGGACAAAATAATTAAGATTACAACTATCCAGTCCAATGCTATGAACAACCACACTCAGCTCACAATATACAATAGGCACCTGGTAAAAGTAACTTCCCTATACATACTGCCCTCCTGTAGTGGCTAGCAGTTGGACTTTTCCATTCTTTGGACTCTTGCCCTTTGCTTCCTCATTTTAGACACATATTTCTTTTTTAGTTTCTTTTCTTTTCTTTTTTGTCTTTTGTCCTTTTGCACTTGTGGCATATGGAGGTTCCCAGGCTAGGGGTCTAATCTGAGCTACAGCTGCTGGCCTATGCCAGAGCCACAGCAACGCGGGATCCGAGCCGTGTCTGCGACCTACACCACAGCTCATGGCAACGCCGGATGCTTAACCCACTGAGCAAGTCAGGAATCAAACCCACAACCTCATTGTTCCTAGTCGGATTCGGTAACCACTGAGCTACGACGGGAACTCCTAGACACATATTTCCAATTCGGTTTTCTTTTAGATTCTGCCTTGCTCCTGCCAAAATATATTCAGAGACTACTTTTGGCTACGCTTCTTCATATCTGACCTAGTCTGGTACTCTGCTATCAGCTTAAGCCAGCTGCCCTATTTTGAAGAGCAAACTGTTTTTTAAAAAAGGAGAAAGACTGATAGGCAATCCAGTATACTGAAATGCTAATAGTACTGTGGTGGGATTATCCATAGTTTATGCCATTTTTCTTTAGGTTTGAGATTTTGCAAGGTGGTTGGTTATGTTAGGTTTATAACAAAAAATATTTAAAGTTTAAGTCACTTGCCAAGTATTTTCATGGGTAACTACTGAATTCCCCTCCCCTTCATGATTTCCAAGGATGGAAATAAAATTGATAAACTTTTAGCCAAGAAGATACTGGGTCTGAGATCCTATCTGGGTCAGAGAAACTGTTCTTTATCTTTTTCTCTCCAAAGCAGACTCTGCACAGCCAAAACAAAGATATGGAAATATACTTCTCCCACTTCAAAATTTTAGATACTCCCCAACAGCTGTAGTGACAAGTCCAAACTCTTTACTTTGGCTCTCTAAACCCTTCACAATCTATTGCCACTCTACTTCTCCAACTTTATCCCTCAGTAATCGGCTAACCTTTTTCTTTCTTCCTTATTCTATGCTACATCAGACTGCTTGCCATTACTTAAACACATATTAACTTTTTCACTTTTTAAAATTGATATATAAGATTCATATAGTAAGAAGCACAAAACTTAAGTGTACAACTCAAGGGTTGTTCACAAATGTACACATGTATGACCACCACCCAGATCAAGACACAGAAAATTTCTAGCACCCTAAAATGTTCCCCCGTACCCCTTTCCAGGCTGTATCTACATCTCCACGCAGAGAGTGACTTCTGTGAACAAAGATTAATTTTTCCTGTTCTTGAATTTTAAAAAATGGAAACCCACCTTATGTATTCTTTAAAACATACAGGACATCTTAATGTTTCCCCTGCCTGAGAATAGGAATGTTAAATATATGTCATGTGCTCTCCCATTCACCATCCATGGCAGACAATGCTGATTCACCATTCTTTCTTATTGAGCAAGATTGAGTTTTAGGCTCTTTTTTTCTGACCTGCATACCAGCGGTCACAACTCTTGTTGAGAGTTGACATTAGTGAAACCTCCCTGGACAAGAATAACCTCTTCTACCTGAGAAATTTTATCTTTACCATGCACAACACATTTAATAAGTTAAGTCTTATTAGTCTAACATCCCTCCAATCTGTCCCTGTCTTCTCTTCCTACTGCTTCTGCTTATTTTCAAGCTTTTACAATCTCTCACCCGATTTTCTACAACAACCCCTTACTGTTTTCCCTGCCTTCAGTTTTGACTCCTCTGTCCTTATCTATGCACTGCTGATTAATCTTTTTTTAATATCCAAATATGACTACATCATTCTCCTGGTTAAAACCCTTTAAGGACTACCTTTCAGGTTAAGCATGTGCTTAGCTTAAGGCCATGGTATTGCAGGTCTCATGATCTGACCCTACCCATCTCTTCAGTGTCAGCTCTTGTACCCTGCCCTACAGGATGCCAATTACTTGCAGATTCCTGAAACACGACCTGCCCTTTTCCTGCTCCACATTTTGAATGCTCTTCCTCTCCTCTAGATGGCTAAGTTTCACTCACACTTCAAGGATATTTCAAGGATATTTATTATCCAAACCTTTGTTGATCATTCTTTCCTAACAAATATTATTCTCTCCCAGGCAAAATTAGATATATCCCTTATTTGTGCCCTCATGATATTTTACAGTTACCCTTATTATGGCAATTAACATGTTCTGTTATGATCTGCTTACATTTCTGAGAGCTCCTCGAGGGAAGAAGCTTTGCAGATCCAGAACTCGTCAGAATGTATGTCATTTTTTTTTACAAACTTTAAAAGTTTTGGTAAAATACATATAACATAAAATTTACTATCTTTACAGTTCAGTAGTATTAAATACACTTATATTGTTGTGCAACCATCACCACCATTCATCTCTAGAACTTTTTTCATCTTGCAAAATTGAAACGCTATGCTTATTAAACAATAACTCCTCATTCTCTCCTCCCCCCCAGCTCCTGGCAACCACCATTCTACTCTCTGTCTATGATTTTGACTACTCTAAGTGATCTCAGAGAGACAGCAGTGAGTGATGACTTGAAGCAAGATCTTAATTCTCTCTTCAGGAGCTGAACCTGGGCAGCCTGGGTGAGAACTAGGAATCCTAGCCACTAGACTAGCTAGAGGCTAGAAGCAGAATTGACCTGATTCTTGCCCCCTGTTGAAAGCAAGAATGTTTTACGGAGGCAAAGACTGTAAGAACAAGTATAAAGTTTATTATTAGAAACACAGTACAACATGTGGGAGAGCACAGAGAAGTAGTCTATTTATCCATGGCAGCACAAAAGTGTGGAGGGCTGGTTCGGGCATCCTCATTATTGAGGAGCTTGCCAGAGAAGTGATTTAAATCACTTATATAGGACAGTTCTTCCGGGTCTTTGTTTTCCTTTGGCCAGTTATCTTGTTTTATTTCTCACACCTGACTGGAACAAGGGGCCCTCCCCAATATGCATGAACATCTTTTGGCAAAGCTGGATTCCAGAGCAAAGGACTCTGGGATGGTATCAGGACTTATGGCCTGGCACCCCCCCCCACCCCCCGCTTCTGATCCCTAGGAGTCTTACTGTGCATGTGTAATTGGGGTCTCCTTCGCCCCAGCAGTAACTGAAGTGATTATCTTAACTCCAGCAGAGCTCAGCTCCTGCTATTAACTTTCTCCTTGAGGTGTCAAAGAGAAACAAAGCTCAATTGACAGCCTAGCAAGTCCCAACTCTTCTCATCCCAGAGGCCCATCTACCTCCTACCTCATAAGTATGTTATGTAAATAGTATTACCCAGTATTTGTCTTTTTGTGACTGGATTATTTCATTTAGCACAATGTCTTCAAGATTCATCCATTTTGTAGTATGAGTCAGAAGTTTCTTTTTTTTCTTTCCCTTTCTTTCTTTCTTTCTCCCTTCCCTCCTTCCTTCTTTCTTTTTCTTTTTTTTCTTTTTAGGGCAGCACCTGTGGCATATGGAGATTCCCAGGCTAGGGGTCTAACAGGAGCTGTAGCTGCCAACCTACAGCACAGCCAGAGCAATGCAGGATCCAAGATGTGTCTGCAACCTACACCACAGCTCACGGCAATGCCGGATCCTTAACCCACTGAACGGGACCAGGGATTGAACCCGCAAAGTCATGGTTCCTAGTCGGATATGTTTCTGCTGTGCCATGATGGGAACTCCAAAATTTTCTTTCTTTTTAAAGCTGAATAATATTCCATTGTATGTATTTATCACATTTTGCTTATCCATTCACCTGTCAGCAGGTACTTAGATTGCTTTCACTTTTTAGCTATTGTGAATAATGTTACTAAGAATATTGGTATCTTTGAGACCTAGTTTTCAAGTCTTTAGACTATATGCCCAGAGGTATAATTGCTGGATGATATGGTAATTCTATATTTAATATACATATATTTTATTTAGGGCCACACCCATTGCGTATGAAGGTTTGCAGGCTAGGGGTCCAGTAGGAGTTTTAGCTGCAGGTCTACATCACAGCCACAGCAGCACCAGATCCGAACTGCATCTATGACCTACACCACAGCTCATGGCAACGCAGGAACCTTATTGTATTTTAATAGTAGCTAGCTATCCTAATGGGTATGAGATACAGTGATATCTCACTGTGGTTTTGATATGCATTTCCCTAATTATTGGTGATGTTGAACACCTTTTCATATATATACTGGCCATTTGCATATCTTCAACGAATTGTGTTCTCAGGTCCTTTGCCCATTTTTGAATCAAGTTTTTTTTTTCTTTGTTCGGTTGCTGAGTGTTAGTTCTCTCTATACTGTAGCTATTAATTCCTTATCAGGTAAGTGATTTGCAGATATTTTCTCCCATTCTGTGGGTTGCCTTTTTTCTCTATTGATACTGTCTTTTGATGCACAAAAATTCAATTTTCTTTCTTTCTTTTTTTTGTCTTTTTTAGGGCCGCACCCTCAGCATATGGAAGTTCCCAGGCTAAGGGTCAAATTGGGGCTGTAGCTGCCTCCTACACTACAGCCACAGCTGTCATGAGCTCTCTGAGCCAAGTCCTTAACCTACACCACAGATCACAGCAATGCTGGATCCTTAACCCAATGAGCGAGGCCAGGAATTGAAACTGTGTCCTTATGGATACTAGTTGGCTTCATTACCACTGAGCCACGACGGAAACTCCCACAAAAACTTAATTTTCTTAAAGTCCAATTTGTCCATATTTTCTTTTGTTGTCTCTACCTTTGGTGTCATATCCAAGAAATAACTGACTTAAAGGGAATTCATGTTAGAATTATAGACCTTTAAACCCCTTTCCTGCCCTAGTTCATCTAGTTCACATACTTGTTTTTATATATGAAGAAAAAGAGGCCTTGTGTTACTCTTGAGGTAAGAATTACCAAAAGACATACATTATGGAAGATGATTTCAGCTCAGTGAAGAAAGAACTGCTAACATCTAGCATAGATATATTGGGGAAGAAATGAGCTCTCTGTAAGTACAAATACTCAAACAGAAGTTGTGTTATGGTATTAGTTGCGAAGGCCCTCTCTTGGGGCCCTAGCTGAACTGAAGACCCCACTCCCCCCCGGCTTTGTCAGGGAGTTCTTTCTCACTCAGCTTCACACTGCCAATAATGAAACTGAGTTTGGTGTAAGCAAGACAGACTTTTATTCAATGGCCAGAGAATGGAGAAGGGGAACTCATAATCTAAAAGCACTTCTCCCCAAAGGAAGAGGAACAAGGGAATTTTAAGCAAATGGGTCAACAGGATTCTAGGAAAGGAGCAGAGATTATCAGGGGCAGCTGGAACATGCACAGTCTTTCATGTTCTTTTGCATGCAGCACCATTTGTACCTAGCAGAGTACAAATCCCCACTTCGGGCAGAGATCTTAGCACAGTAATGAAAGAAAGGAAAATTTCAGATACCTCCAGGTTTCCTCTGAGCAGGAAGTTCTGTGGTCAAGTCAGAGCTGGTTAGGTGTGGTTGACCATTGTTTATCTATCAAAGAGTGTATCTCTTAAAGTACAGCCGCAAAGGAACTCTACCAATACCAGCAGGTATTTTGAAACAAACACAGAGTTAAATTAGGGCAAGTATATTTCAGCTCTCAAGGGTTGGTATGGAAATACAAATAAATCAAGGCAAGGAAATCTTGACTTTTAGCCTACTTTGCCCACCATCGTGGACCTAGCTGGTTCAGCCTGGTTTTATCATGATTCTTTGTGGCTAAAATACAACTAGCCTGGGAGTTCCCGTTGTGGTGCAGCAGAAACGAATCTGACCA
>PVHT020000066.1:22034297-22047027 GCA_004024745.2 Catagonus wagneri
CCATTTCTTTAAAAACAGACCATTTCTAATAGTTCAAGGAAGTAAGGTAAAGGGTGTGGCTGTCATTAAAAATTCCACACATTGCATTCTCAGAACAAATTAAATGGAATCAATGGGTGGCAAGTACTCACATGTGCTAGTGTGAGTTGATGGGCACATGAAATCCAAACTGGAGCAGATGAGAAGAAACTATTTTAAGGAGAAAGGGAATTAATTTTTGTTGACTGGATACTATGAAATAGGCATTTTGGCATATTTTAACATATTTTAGCTTATTCAATTTCAAGAATGCAGAAAATACAAAGAGAAATTGATCTGTTATATTATCTTAGAGGCTTTGGCCTTGCATGTTATTTCTAAGAATCACAAAAATTTTAAACTTTGAACTTTACTATTTTACAGACAACGTGGAGTGTCAACAAGCAATTTCTAGGTATTTTCTATGTTTCAGAATTGTTCTGGGTGCTAGGAATACACAGGTGAAGAAGACATGGTTAGGACATCATGGGACTGAAACACTCGGGTTTTTTTTTATTGTTGTTTGTTTTTGGTCTTATTAAGGCCACATTATTGCATATGGAAGTTCCCAGGCTAGGGGTTGAATCTGGGCTGTAGCTCCCAGCCTTCACCTACAGCCACAGCAACTCCAGATCCAAGCTTTTGCGACCTACACCAAAGCTCATGCAACACTAGATCCTTAAACCCACTGAGTGAGGCCAGGAATTGAACTTGCATCCTCATGGCTACTAGTCAGGTTTGTTAATGCTGAGCCACGATGGGAACTCCGAAACACTCTTTTTGACTAGAGCTCATCATCAGCCATGGCCTACAAAAGGTTACCAATCCCTGAAGTCTCTCTTCGAATAAATCAGTTATAGGGGAAAAAGGAGCCTCAGAAAAAACTTTAGCAGATCTGATCATATCTTTTCCTTCCTTTGGAACGTTCAGTATATTCCTCATTCACTATAGAATACAGTCTGTGTTTTGGAATGGCATACATTACCCTTTATGATTTGTTCCCTTTATGATTTATCAATAGATTTGGTTTGAGCAGACTTATCTTTAAGGTATCTTTCTGTTCTAATTTACTCACCAAATCACCATTTGAGTAAATTAGAACAGAAAGATACCAATATGATGCCTTTTTGATTGGGTTTTCTTATCACCTAGGAAGAGAATAGAATATGAATATTGATCCACTGGACAATTAAAGTTCTCATTACACATGATGAATAAGATTTTTGCTGTCAGTGATTTTCACCTGAGTTTGGACGAAATTGAGTTCCCAGAACTTCTGAACTTGAAGGCTAAATTTGGAGACTTAACCACAATCATGAAGTCTTCCTTGCAAGTATCAGATATGTCCTTAGTGTATTTACACATAGCAGTCAGATATTTATCATTTAATTTCTCATTAAGCTATTGGTGATTCAATGGAAAAAACACAGAACTCGTATTCTAGGCCCTATTGTATGATCTTGGTCACTAAGTCTCTTATGCCCTAAATTTCTTCACTCTTCATGTAGAAATACTTGCTCTGTATGCATTTTATTGTGATAATGAATGAGAGTATAGTTGCCAAAAATTTCAATTTATTAAGTATGGAGGTGATATAAGGGATACAAATAATATGTGTTTGCACTTAAGTTTATAATCTCTTGGGGTTAGACTTATAAAAGCAATGTGTAGAGATTCCGAGAATGGAGGAATCACATTCAGTAGAGGGGAGTTATCAGGATAATTTAATAAAGGAGGTAGAAGTTGAGTTGGATCTTGAGGAAAGGAAAGGTGTTAGAAGAGAGTTATCTGGAAGGGATAAGAGCAGAGAGGCACTGGGATTCTCAGTTTGGCACCAGCCTTTGTTTTCGGACTCATTATGTTCTGCACACTCCAGACAAAAGGATATTCTCAGAATCACAAACAAGTGTCCTGTACATAGCAGGCAAGCCTCCAAGGCTTAGTTTCTACCTCTTCCATTGAAGCCTCACACAAGTGGAATTTATCAATGCTCTCTGCTCTATTAGCCCAGCTCATTATTCACATGATCTATTGCTTTTATAAAATCACCTTCCTTGTTTAATGGTGAACTTTTTGGAGACAGGAATCTGGTTCGTCTTTGTAACTCTAACTCAATGCTTTGCTCTAAGTAATGGGGAAATTTTATTCAATTGAACTTGCTTCAAGGATACAGATATCTTTCACTAAAAAGAACATGTTAGTATCGTCTTAATGTTTCTACAGGCTCTAAATTTGGGACCTGCAATTTGTCTTTTTTTTTTTTTTGCCTTTTCTAGTGCCGCACTCAAGGCACACGGAGGTTCCCAGGCTAGGGGTCCAACCAGAGTTGCAGCGCCGGCTGGCACCAGAGCCACAGCAACGCGAGATCCGAGCCACCTCTGCGATCCACACCACAGCTCACGGCAACGCCGGATCGTCAACCCACTGAGCAAGGCCAGGGATCGAACCCGCAACCCCACGGTTCCTAGTTGGATTCGTTAACCACTGAGCCACGATAGGAACTCCCGGACCTGCTATTTTTCTTATATCATCTCTGTGGAGTAGGTATTTTGCTGTTAAAAACTCAGAGGGTGTATTTGGTCAACGTTATTCAGCTGATAAGTGCTGAACCCTGGTAGGGCTGTTTTGGTTTGAAATTCACTACTCTATGTGCTACACTGGAGCCCTTTGGCATGAGACATGGTATGAGGTAAAATGTACTTATTCTTAGGGTTCATTTAAAAATGGGAGCAATAGCACAGACTTTATGGGATTGTTATGAGGATTAAATGCTGAAATATGTGCGATCTCTTGCTCAGTGACTAACACTCAGTGGGCAATGCATAATCCCTTCTCACCAAGCTTCAGATTCATATGAACATAAATAGATAAATGAGAAATATTCAGTTCTGGGGTGCAAAGTAGATGGACTCTGCAGAGAGGAAGACCCTTTCTGTAATCCTTTATAGCTCACAGCCTCTGAGTCACATCATGAGAAATTTTATAAAGCAGAATCTTGTAAATGCTTAAGATTTTGCATCTTGTCTTGCATCCACCCTATCATATCCTTTTCCTGCCTTAGCATGTGTCAAATGCAAGGACTGTAGTTGTGTGATTTGTCCCGCTTTGAGGTCAGAGGTTGAGTGAATAATATTCAAGGCTGGTACCTTAAAAAAAAAAAGAAAAAAACAATAACCAAAACTTAAGTCCTTTCGGATGGTGATTTTAAATAAGTATGTGGAGGAACCTATATTAAAAGCAAGAGGGGAAGGAGGCTGGTGGATGACAACTGAGTCCAAACCCATGTGAAACTAAATAAATGACTTCTAAAATCTTTTTTTCTGGGGGGTGTATTTCTCCAGAGCTCCTTAACTCCATTTTAAAAGAAATTGGATGCGGAGTTCCCATCGCACCTCAGGGGAAACTGAATCTGACTAGGAACATGAGGTTGCAGGTTCGATTCCTGGCCTGGCTCAGTGGGCTAAGGATCCAGCATTGCTGTGAGCTGTAGTGCAGGTAGCAGATGCGGCTCCGATCTGGTGCCTTGCTGTGGCTGTGGTGTAGGGCAGCAGCCGTAGCTCCGATTGGACCCCTAGCCTGGGAACCTCCATATGCTTCCGGTGCTGCCCTAAAAAGCAAAAATAAAATAAAATAAATTGGCTGCATCGTAAAAGAAAATGATTCCAGCTTTGGTGGGCTGACAGTAAAGGTGAATAGGCGGAGGCGGGGGTGGGTGAGGGCGACCAGGAGGCTGCCTCCGTCCACCCACTCTCTCAGGTGTTAGAAGCCCGCACTAACAGCCGAGGATACGCCCGCCATGCTGGTGGGCCACGCCAAAGGGTTGCACGTCCAAAGCCGGGCTTCCTTGGGGCAGGGGTGCTTTCTGGCCCTCTTCCCGCTTGAGGGGGCCTCCGCAGGGAGGTCCACAAGCCTATGAATAGACCTGAGAGGCGCTGCTGTGCCCGTTACCCCGGCCTCTTCAGGCCTCCCGCAGCTTCCCAGTGGGCCCCCGGCCGGGAGCTGTACACTGCGACCCCCGCTCGGGGGCCCCGCCCCTCCCCGCGAGCCCGTGCTGACTCCGACCCTCCCCTAGCGCTAGACGGCCCCGCCCCCTCCTCGCGGGCTAACGAGTGTCCCCGCGCGCTCGCCCCTTCCCTCAGCGTGACTGTGAGTGCGCTATCCTCCCATTTTGGACCGCTCCCTGTTGTTTCTCGTCGCCACATCAAGCCCCCGAACGTAGCCCCGCCCCCATTGGTGTTTACTGTCCCCCGACCCGGTTTAGTCAGTGCCTTCGGGCCCTCAGAACGAAGGGAGGGGGCACCCCTAAAGCCTTCCTTCGGCGCTTCCTCTCCGGGGTCTCCTGCGCGTTTATCCCCTATCCTCGCCCGGGTCAGGACTCCATTCAGGGCTCTGTCCCTCTCTCCCCTCCCCCTCTCCTCGGCCCCCCTTCTCCCTGAGCCCCCTCCCCTCAACAGGTCCTCCTCTTTCTCTCCCCCTCTCTCCTCCCCCTCCCCATCCCTTCCCCCCCACAATGCAGTTCGCGGCGCGGCGGACATGGCGGTGGAGTCCTGAGCTCTTCGTGTCCCGGCCTCCAGCGGCGACGGCAGTGACGGCGGCAGCGGGAGGCGGAGGGGGAGCGGGAGCCACTGAGATGAGGAGGCGCCGCGCGCGCCTGTAGCTCGCGGGCCTCGCAGGTACGGAGGTTCTGGCCGCGGCGCAGCCGCCGGCGCCGAGGGGGTGTGCTCTGGGCAGGCCGGGCGGCCCCCTGTTCGCCCTCTTCAGGTGCCGCGCCTCGCAGGTGTCCGGGGCCCGGCCCGAGCGCGTGTCAGCCGCCCCGTTGGGGCCTGACACTTCTTTCTTTACGAGAATGGGCTTCGGGTGTCCAAGGGGAAGGCAGAGATAAGGGAAGTAGGGGCGGCGGCCTGGGCGGCCTGAGGTGGGCATCAGGGCGCGTAGGGGCCGAACTCCACAGTGAGGCTGGGGTTCTCGGCCGGGGGCCGAAACCTGTAGACCCCGGGCGACGGATTTAGAGTTAACGGGATAGCAGTGAGCATTCTCTGGGGTCTGGTCGGATTCCCTGCCATGTATGCCTTTTCTTTCACCCCTGATTAGACATAGATGTATGTATGTAATATATAAATACACACACGCAAATAATGCATAATAGACACTTATTCCAGGCTCGCCCTTGTCGGGTGGAGAGAAGGCCGAGATGTCAGGGTTTCCTTTCTTGGTCGCCCGCTTTCACTCTCTCTTGCCCCCCAGTTGAAGGGTGGTAATGAACGCTTTTGACGTGGGAAACTGAGAGATTGGTATTTGTAAACATACAGCACTCGCGGAGTGTGTTGTACGCCTCCGCGAGAGGTTTCAGGTCCTTTTGGTATCCGGATTGCAAAAGAATGAGATACTTAAACCTAATAGAAGCACAGCATCGGGATTTCTAGCCGTACCTGAATGGGATGAATTACTCTTATTTTAACAGCGTTGTTTGAACACTTTTCTTTTTAGAAGATTATCAAATCTTTAATTAGATGGATTTTGTACCTTGCGCGAGATCTTAGTTTCGGTGTACCATGTTTCTTCGCTTTGAAATATTTTTGATACAAAAGTAGTTCCTTACACATTTGACATTCGACCCTTTTTGTAATCTCTTCAGTGTTCAGAAATGCAGTTCGAATTCTGTGTTGTTGGCATGGATTTAGTAATTAGCTGGAGTGGATCAGATTACCTTTTGTTTCCAAAGATCGCCCCCCCACCTTCAGTCTTGTAGTAGCGAAATGTGTAACGCTTGGTGAAACAGAACATATTATGTTTTGTTTTTAAATTAATGAAAACTATTAGCTGATAAAATCGGATAATCCCAACTGGATATGATAATTTTGAGAGAATGCCGTATCAAGGTGGTGAATTGTAGGATGGTTTAAAAAAAGTTTTTTGTTTTTTATTTTACTGCTACTATCAGTCAGCATGTTCTGTATATGAGTAAAATACGCTGAAATTTTCTTTAGGCTTAGAACTCTTGTTGCACTAAATTGCATCCTAGTACTGGTTAGTCACAACTCATAAAATTATGAAATATTCGTTTAGAAAGCTGTGCTTAAAATAATGGATTCACTAGTGTCTAGTGTACTGTGATCCTTTTATAAACAAATTGTAAAGACTGTTTCTTAAAAACCATTTACTTTGGGGAAGATAAGAATTTTTAGTTGTTTTATGTTTTAAAAATATGATATTTAATACAAAGAAAAGAGTTGCTTTTTAAAAAAGCTCTTTTAGATAAAATTTCCTGCTCTTTGCACTTTTTCATTTGACTTGTGTGGAAAATGAAAAAAATAAAGCTTACTTGAAATAATACAGAAGTGGAAGTGAAAGTTATTTGCATTTAATGTTTTGAGTCTAGCAAATATCTAAATACAAAAAGGAAATTAAAGTCTTTTCATTGTTCTAGGTCAAGTTGTTAGTAATACAGATAAACTAACAAGATGTTATCATGCGTATAAGTTCAATATTGTAAATCTTAAATCACACCCAGAAATACATTTATTTTTAGTTAATTTAGCTGGAACAATGCAGTGTCTCCACTGTAGACCTTTTAAAATAAAAATTTGTAATTGTAATATGGCTGAATAATAAAAAGCTGTTTAAAGATAATTTTTGTTCTCAGAGAAGAGTCATTTTAGTAAGAGTAAGTAATTGGAGAACTTTTTTTTGACTAAGAGTTAACCTTGACATACATAATAAGCAGCATTATCATGTAGTGGGTTTTTTTTGTCTTTTACCCTTTTTTTTGTCTTTTATGTAGAGCCGCACCCATGGCATATGGAGGTTCCCAGGCTAGGAGTGTAACAGGAGCTGTAGCTGCCGGCCTTCGCCACAGCAACGTGGGATCCGAGCCGCATCTGCAACCTTCACCACAGCTCACGCCAACGCCAGATCCTTAGCCCACACTGAGCAAGGCCAGGGATTGAACCCGCAACCTCATGGTTCTTAGTCGGATTCGTTAACCACTGAGCCATGAAGGGAACTCCTGTCTTTTACCTTTATCTAGAGCCGCATTGGCGGCATATGGAGATTCCCAGGCTAGGAGTCTAACAGGAGCTGTGGCTGCCGGCCTTCGCCACAGCAACGTGGGATCCGAGCCGCGTCTGCAACCTACACCACAGCTCATGGCAACACTGGATCCTTAACCCACTGAGCAAGGCCAGGGATCAAACCCGCAACCTCACGGTTTTTAGTCAGATTCGTTAACCACTGAGCCATGAAGGGAACTCCTATCATGTAGTGTTTTTGAAGAATATCAAATCATGATCTGTGGTTAGAGAAAGGTATTTGAATTTTATTTCTGTAGAAAGTTTCCGGTTTCACAAAAACTCTTAAGACTTAACCTGTTGGAGTTCCTGTTGTGGTGCAGTGGAGATGAATCCGACTCATAACCATGAGGTTCGGGTTCGATCCCTGGCGTCACTCTGTTGGTTAAGAATCCAGTTGTTGCTGTGAGCTGTGGTGTAGGTTGCAGACGTGACTCAGATCCTGCGTTACTGTCGCTGTGGTGTAGGCTAGCAGCTGTGGCTCCAATTTGACCCCTAGCCTGGGAACCTCCATATGCTGAGGGTGCAGCCCTAAAAAGGAAAAAAAAAAGGACCATTTTGGGGAGTTCCTGTTGTAGCTCAGTGGATTATGAACCCATCTAATATCCATGAGGATTCAGATTAGATCCCTGGCCTCGCTCAGTGGGTTAAGAATCCAGTGTTGCCATGAGCTGTGGTGTAGGTTACAGATGTGGCTTGGATCTGGAATTGTGGCTGTGGTGTAGGCTGGCAGCTGCAGCTCTGATTTGACCCTTAGCTTGGGAATTTCCAATATGCTGCAGGTGTGGCCCTAAAAAGCAAAAAAAAAAAAAAAAAAACCATTTTGATACAACAGAGTTCCCTGAGATGTGTTAATTCCTAAAGTAAACTACAAATGCTTGAATTCATAATGTTACAAATTCAGTTAATTGTTACTGCTGATAGAAATATGTTCTAAAAAAGAGTAATTCTAGAAAGACCTGAAACTGGCTAGGGAAAGGAACACTGTAGACCTTTTTTTTCTTAATTTTAGAGGAATTAGGATTTTTATACTGAACTAAGTAAATTAGAATTGTTTTCACTAAACTAAATTTTACCTGTTTTTTTCTAGGCATTTACTAGACATGTTTATTTAGTTTTTTCATTTGTTCAATGGAGCAAACCTATGAAACCTGTTTTATAGATGAGGAATCTCTGACACAGAAGTTAATCTGGAGAAAATCATAGAGTTAGAAAGAGTCAAAGCAGCTCTGTGTTCTTTTTATTATATATGCCATGTTGCTTCTCACAGCGTGTAAACTGCATTTCACCCTTCCCTAAATACCAAGCCGTATGACAACTTGTATTTTGTACGATTGTATTTTCCCAGTTGTGTAGTAGAAACTGCCCAAGGTTGCTCATTCATTCATCATTTACTCATTTATTTTATCAAGCATTTGCATTTGTACTTTATGCTAAACACTGCTAGGTTTTAGAGATACCGAGTTATTAAGAGATACCATCTTACTTCGGAGCACCCAATCTGCATATAATATGAACAGATAATTACAACACAGTAGATTATGGGAGGTCAGAGGGAAGAACTAGCTCTTGAGGGATGAGTAGGATTTTTCTAGATGGAGAAGGGGATTGACAGAAGGCCATTCCAAAGTAAAGGAATGTTTGCAAAGGTGGTAAGTTGTTATAGGGCTTGGTGTTTAGGGAAGGGTGAAATTCAGTTTAAGAACTGAGGAGTTATGGATAGAGCAGTGAGAGAAATTGTGTGGAGTAGCAGTCAGATTCTGAAGATTAATGTGTATGTTAAAAAGCCATTTGGATTTTTATCTTGTAAAGTGAAATCACCAGTTAGGATAGTGGTTGATAGTGGCTGAGCTGTAATTAAAATTGTGTTCTGACTCCCTAGTTTAGTATTTCTCCTTGGCTTCTCTACCAACAGATTTGACTTGTTTTCAGTGGGTAGTCTTTGCCGCTCTCTTTTCCTCTCCCTAGTTGCTATATTTCAGACTTTTTTTTTTTTTTTGTAGGATCTTATGATCCAAGTCTTACTGTCCAAGAATGTTTCTTAGAAGATTCTTTTGAGATAAAGATACCTCTGGGAGAAATCACCTTGTTACTCAAGAAATGTTTTCACTCCTTGGCTTGGATTAGTTGACCAGTTTCTAATTTATCACTAGAAAGCAATAGAATAGGATATTGGGGAGTGTGGGCTGGAAAGCAGAGGCAGCATTTATGCAGACTTAAGTGTTCATCAGTGAAGATGAGCAAAGCCCTACTCTTTATACAAAACAATCTGTACTTTCATAAAATTAGGTATTTCTAAGTCCCACAATAGTCTGGTAGTTTTTTTTTTTTTTTTAAATGGCTGCACTGCGGCATATGGAAGGCTAGGGATCAAATCTGAGCTGCAGCTGCCAGCCTATACGACAGCCACAGCAACCTGGGATCCGAGCAGCATCTGCAACCTACACCATAGCTCACGGCAATGCAGAAAGGATTCTTAACGCACTGAGCGAGGCCAGGGATCAAACCTGCATCCTTGTGGATGCTAGTCAGATTCATTTTTGCTGAGCCACATCGGAACTCCCTAGACTAGTATTTGCTTTACAGTGATAACTTTTTTATTATTATCATTCACAGGTGAGGAAAGTAGGTGCACAAGGGTTAAGTACCTTGGATAAGACCTCAAAGCTGTTTTGCTGCTGAGCTAGGATTTGAACTCAGGATGTCTGAATCTAGAGTCAGAGCTCTTAACTACTGTACTATGTTGCACATCAAGCTTAGGTTGTCAAAACTTAGTATGCAAAAGATGTTAAATTAATTATAGTCACAGGTTGTCAAAAAATATATTGTAAGAATATAAAGTATAAATTATACATGATAATGAAACATGGTTGCTTTTTGTCAGTCTAGCTGTACACTGTAGTTTTAATAATTTAATTATCATTAAAATTGATACTCATTAATTGTTTAAGCTCCAGTGCTCCTTGTTAGTTTAGGTCAGTGGTATTCAGACTATGTTTGGATACCTTTTTTTGGGGGGGGATGTTTCTGAGTCCCAGATGTTTTCATAGTAATAGCAAGAAGATATTTACCTTTTCCCCTCTCATTTCTCATCTGGAATGTGGAGTGAGGGATACATGTGAAAACATTATTCCTTTGATGACTATTAGAATGTGTAATAGTATATTTTTTTCTTTTTTTTTCGAGATTTAATTTACAGTATCATAAAACTCAGTCTTTTAAAGTATACAGTTCAACTTGCGGAGTTCCCTGGTGGCCTAACAGTTAAGCATTTGGCATTATCACTGCTGTGGCTTGTGTTCAATCCCTGGCCCAGGAACTTCTGAATGTTTTGGGCATGGCCAAAAAAACTAGTGAAGTATGCAGTTCAGTATACTCATAACGTTGTGTAACTATCACTATTACCTATTTCCAGAACATATTCATTCCAAAAGAAACCTTCTGCCCAATAGAGCATATCATCCTCCATCCCCCTCCTAAACTGCTTTCTGTCTGTAGATTTGCCTCTTCTGGACATTTCATATAAATGAATCATACAACATGTGGCTTTTTGTGCCTGGTTTCTTTCACTAAGCACCATGTTTTCAAGGTTCATCAGTAATGTATCATGTATTAGCACTTCATTCCTTTTTATGGCTGAATAATACTACATTCTATAGAATGTATTTTACATTTTATATATCCATTCATCATTTGGTAGCATTTTGGTTGTTTCTAATTTTTGGCTATTAGGAATAATGTTACTTTGAACATAGATGTAAAAGTTTTTGTGTGGGTGTATGTTTTCATTTCTCTTGGCTGTATACCCAGGAGTGGAATTGTGTAGTGTTTTGATACAGTTATGTTTATGGAGGAGCTGCCAAACTATTTTCCCAAGAGGCTGAACCATTTTATATTTCTGTTAGCAATGTATGAGGGTTCTAATTTCTCTACATCCTTACAAACACTTTTTATTGTCCATTTTTTAATTATAACCATCCAGCTGGTGAAGTGATACTTCATTGTAGTTTTGATTTGCAGTTCCCTAATGACTAATGATGTTGAGCATCACTTTATGTGCCTGTTGGCTATTTGTATATCTTATTTGGAGAAATGTTTATTCACATCCTTTGCTCATTAAAAAAAAAATTGGGTTTTTCCCTTTTTATTGTTGTAAGAATTCTTTTTAATACTCTATATTATAAATCAGCCATATTTCATCAAAATGTAAAAGTTTTTTATATATTCTAGATACTAGACCCTTATCAGATAAATGATATGCAAAAATGTTCTCCCATTTTGTGGGTTGTTTGTTTTCATTTCCCCTTTATTATTTTTGGCCGCACTTGTGGCATGCAGAAATTCCTGGGCTAGGGATCGAACCCAAGCCACAGCAGTGACAATACCAGATCTTTAATTTGCTGAGCCATCAGGAAACTCTGTCTTTTTTTAAATTTAAAAAGTTGTGGCAAAATATATATACTATAAAATTTTACCTTTTTAACCATTTTTAAGTGTATATTCAGTGATAACTAGGTACATTCATGGTGTGGCACAACCATTTCACCACCATTCATTTCCAGAACTTCCTCATTTTTTCCAAACACTCTGTGCCCATTAAGCGGTAACTCCTCATTTTTTCCTCTCTTCAACCCCTAGCGACCACCATTCTACTTTCTGTCTCTCTGAATTTGATTACTCAGTGTAATTAGAGTCACACATATGTCCTTTTTTGACTGTTTTTTTTAGCAGGGTGTCTTTAGGCTCTTCTATGTTGTAGCATGTGTCAGAATTTCCTTTTTAAGACAATGCTATTCTGTTTAAGTATATACCATATTTTATTTATCCATTCACCTGTTGATAGACACTTCAGTTGCTTCTGCCTTTTGGCTATTTTGAATAATGCTGCTTTGGATGTGGGCTTGCAAATATCTACTTGAGTCCCGGCTTTCAGTTCTTTGGGAATATACTCAGAAGTGGAATTGCTGGATCATATGACAAATCTATGTTTAATTTTTTGAGAAACTGCCATATTGTTCTTTTTCACTTTGTTGAGTATGTTATTCATGCACCCAAATTTTAGATTTTGATGAAGTTCATTTTATGTTTTTTTGGTTTCTTGTGCTTTGGGAGTCATGTTTAAGAAATCATTGCTTTAAGCCCATAAAATTTAAGATTTACATCTATGCTTTCTTCTAAAAGTTTTATAGTTTTAGCTTTTACATTTAGGTCTTTTTTGTGTGTGGTGTGAGATAGAGGTCCAACTTCATTCCTTTTTCTTTTTTTTTTTTTGTCTTTTTGTCATTTTAGGGCCACACCTGTGGCATGTGGAGGTTCCCAGGCTAGGGGTCTAACAGGAGCTCTAGCTGCCCGCCTACACCAGAGCCACAGCAACGCGGGATCCGAGCTGCGTCTGCAACCTATACCACAGCTCATGGCAATGCCAGATCCTTAACCTACTGAGCGAGGCCAGGGATCGAACCTGCAACCTCATGGTTCCTAGTTGGATTCGTTTCCACTGAGTCACGACGGGAACTCCCAGCTTCATTCTTCTGTGTGTAGTTACACAGTTGTCCCAGCCCATTTAGTGACAAGACTATTCTTTCCCTTGTTGAATAGCCTTGGCATCATTGTTGAAAACCAGTTGACCATCAATGTCTCTGTTT
>PVHT020000066.1:22056108-22073559 GCA_004024745.2 Catagonus wagneri
TTTTTTTTTTTTTTTTTTTTTTTTTTTTTTTTTTTTTTTTTTTTTTTTTTTTTTTTTTTTGAGTTGTAGGAGTTCTTTATTGTGGATAGTAGACCCTTGTCAGATAGATGACTTGCAAATATTTTCTTCCATTCTGTTCACTTTTTTTTTTTTGGTCTTTTTGTCATTTTAGGGCCACATCCATGGCATGTGGAGGTTCCCAGGCTAGGGATCTAATTGGAGCTGCAGCTTCTGGCCCACACCACAGCCACAGCAATGCTGGATCCGAACGGCGCCTGCAACCTACACCACAGCTCAGGGCAACACCGGATCCTTAACCCACTGAGCAAGGCCAGGGATTGAACCCACAACATCATGGTTCCTAGTCGGATTCGTTTCTGCTGTGCCACAACGGGAACTCCTCTGTTCACTTTTTTGATAGTGTCTTTTCAGAACAGGTGTTTAAAATTTTTTCTATTGATATTGACAACATATTGTATTAGTTTCAGGTGTACAACATAATGATATTTGCATAGCAAAATGATCACAATAAGTCTAGTTAGTTAACATCCATCATCTTGCGTGATTATAGTTTTTTTCTTGTGATGAGAACTTTCAGATATACAGTACAGTACTTTTAATTATAGTCACAGTGCTGTTCATTACATCCACAAGACTTATTTATTTAATGACTAGAATTTTGTACTTTTTGACCACTTTAACCTATGTAACCAATTCCCTACCCTCCCAACTCCTGGTTTTTGGCAACCACCAATTTGTTCTCTGTGTCTGTGAATTCAGTTTTTTTGTTCGTTTTTTGATTCTGTGTTTGAGAAAGATCATAGAATATTTGTCTGTCTTTGTCTCATTATTTCACTTAGCATTATGCCTTCAGGATCCATCCATGTTGTTGCATATGGCAAGATTTTCTTTTTGTATAATAAGGCTGAGTAATATTTTATATATCTGTATGTCTCTATCTTATCCATCACATTTTCTTTATTCATTCATTGATGAACACTTAGGTTGCTTCCATGTCTTGGCTATTGTAAAAAATGCTGCAGTAAACATGGGGGTACAGGTATCTTTTCAAGTTAGTGCTTTTATTTCCTTCAGATAAATACCCAGAAGTGGAATTACTGGATCACATAGTAGTTGTGTTTTTAATTTTTTGAAGAACCTCCGTTGTGGCTGTGCCAGTTTACATTCCTACCAACAGTGCATAAAAGTCCCCTTTTCTCCACATCCTTGCCAATACCTGTTATTTCTTGTCTTTTTGATAATAGCTATTCTAACAGGTGTGAGGTGATATCTCATTGTAGTTTTGATTTGCATTTTCCTGATGCTTAGTGATGTTGAGCACCGTTTCATGTGTCTGTTGGCCATCTCTGTATGTCTTGGAAAAATGTCTATTCAGAGACTCTAGTCGTTTTTAACCTTAATGTTTGTTTATTTGCTTTTGCTAAGTTGTGTCAGGTCTTTGTATATTTTAGATAGTAACGTCTTATCAAATATATTATTTTCAGATATTTTCTCCCATTCAGTAGCTTGCCTTTTTATTTTGTTGATGGTTTCCTTTGTTGTGCAGAAGCTTTTTAGTTTGGTGCTGTCCCACTTGTTTATTTTTGCTTTTGTTGCCTTTGCTTTCAGTATCAAATCCAAAAAAATCATTGTAAAGATGGATGTCAGGGATGAAATTTTAAATTTTGATGAAGTCCAGTTTATTTTTTCTTTTGTTATCTGTACTTTTGATGTCATTTTTAAGAAACTGTTGCTAAATGCAAGGTTATGAAGACTTATAGTTTTTATGTGGTATGTGTGTGTGTGTGGTTTAGAGTATAAGGTATAGTTTTGATAGGGATGGAGTAGGATAGTTACACAGGTAATTGTAGTTGTTCCAGTGGGGGACCCTAGATAGGAAAACCTAGATAGAGGGAACTTTGGGAGACCATTGTAAGTTAATAATGTTCAAGAAAGCCATCAGAATAAAGGTGGCTTGCTTAACTATAAAACCATAAATATAAGCAGGAGATATGTCTCAGGTCATTAAGTGAAAGATAAAATGAGGCCGCATTCAGCAAGACAGTGTGACCCTTAGGACCAAGGACAGGAGTTTAAGGGAAAGATAACATTCCAAAGTAGGAGTCCCTCATACGGAAACCTGAAATGATTCAACATATTTTAGCATGTGTTACCACCCTTCTGCTGATTGGAATAAGCACCCTGACAAGAGTCCTAGCTTAACCTCATAGGGTCAGATACTCTTACCGTATATAAAGAAGGAGCTAGTGATATAAGCCTGACCTCTACTTGAAGAATGAAGATTATAAAAATGTAGCTCACCTGATTCTCAAGGCAGTGTTTCTTCTTTGCATGCTCCCTTGTATCTCTCACAAGCATCCTATCTTTTCCTTTTTTTTCTTTTTGCTTTTAGGGCCACACCTGGGGCATATGGAGGCTCCCAGGCTAGGGCTTAAAACGGAGCTGTAGCTGCAGGCTTATGGCACAGGAACATCAACACCAGATCCGAGCCACATCTGCAACCTACACTACAGCTCACAGCAACACCGGATCCTTAACCAACTGAGCGAGGCCAGGGATCGAACCCACATCTTCATGGATACTAGTCGGATTCATTTTCTCTGAGCCAGGACAGGAACTCCCAAACATATTATCTTAATAAATATATTTCGTGCCTTTTACTTTGCCTTGCTGAATTCCTGTGCTGAGACACAAAGAACCTGGACTTCAGTAAGTCCAGACACCAGGTGAATGATTCTAATTAAAAAAAACTGCCCTTTCCCTCATTCAGTACTCTTAGCTCTGTTGTTAAGTTGATTGACCACGTATATGGGGGTTTAATTATGGGCTCTGCATTCTGCCATTGATTTGTGTCTTTCCTATGCCATTACCAGGCTGTTTTGGTTGTTGCAGCTTTGTGTAGGTTTTTTTTTTTCCTTTAGTGCTTTTGTTATATTTAATAGTGACCTGCAGAAGTTGCCAGGCCAGGGGTTGAACCCACATCCTCAGAGAAACAATGTCGGGTCCTTAACCTACTGAGCCACAGTGGAAACGCCACCATTGTGATTTTTGATAGTGATTGCATTGAATCTGTAGATCTCTTTGCGTGGTATTGGCATCTTGACAGTATTGTTAACTATATAAGTCACTGGCAATTGACTTAGGTAAAGGAAACAAATGGGTGAGTGCACAGTAGGCTACAGTTTATGAATTCTTCCCATTCTTCAGCTTTTGGCAGCTCTGGGAAAGCAGACAGTTTTCAGGACTCTTAATTAAGCCTAATAATAATTAAGCAAGGGTTAGAGTACTTAATTCTTCTAAGTGAATGATAAACACTGTAAAGGGTGTGTCTTTCAGTGTTCTACTCTCTTGGGCTATAGGTCACATGAGCTTAAAATATTTCCTGATTCCTTAATTACCCATAGGCAGTGATCTGTCTGAAAAGGGAACACCAAGAAAGAAGTAGGCAGGGAAAGTAGTCTGGAATGGAATCCATGAACATGGAATGTTGCTGCATATATTTAATTTCTTTCAGTAATACTTTGTGTATTTTCAGTGTACAAATTTTTTCCTCCTTGGTTAAATTTACTTTTTTTTTTTTTTTAATCATTTTAGGGCCACACCTGCAGCATATGGAAGTTCCTGGGCTAGGGGTAGACTTACAGCTATAGCTGCTGACCTGCACCACAGCCACAGCAATGCCAGATTGAAGCCACATCTGTGATTTACACCTCAGCTCATGGATCCTTAATCCACTGAGTAAGGCCAGGGATCAAACCCGTATCCTCATGGATACTGGTGGCATTCGTTACTGCTGAGCTACAAGGGGAACCCTTGTATTTAAGTATTTTATTATTTTTGTTTTCTGTTTTTTTAGGACTGCACCTGTGGCATATGGAGGTTCCCAGGCTAGGTGTCTAATCGGAGCTGTTGCTGCCGGCCTACGCCAGAGCCACAGCAGCGCCAGATCCGAGCCACATCTGTGACCTACACCACAGCTCATGGCAACGCCGTTAATCCACTGAGCGATGCCAGGATCGAACCCGCAACCTCATGGTTCCTAGTTGGATTCGTTAACTGCTGCGCCACGACGGGAACTCCTTAAGTATTTTATTCTTTGCGTTGCTATTTTAAGTGAAATTGTTTTCTTAATTTCCTTTAAAGATGGTTCATTGCTATTGTATAGAAATAGACCTGAACTTTGTGTGTTTATCCTGTATCCTGCAACTTGTGAATTTATCTCTGCTTTTTTGTGTATTTTTAGGATTTTGTTGTATTTAAGATCATGTCATCTGCAAACAGATAATTTTACTTCTTTTCCAGTTTGGATGCCTTGTGTAATTGCTCTGTCTAGAACCTATAGTATTGTGTTAAATAGAAGTGGTAAAAACAGACATCCTTGTCTTATTCTGGATCTTAGAAAATTTTTCTAAGTTTTTCACTAATGAGTACTATAGCTGTGTTTTTTGTCTTGTTTTGTGTTGTTTTAATAGATGGGCCTTGTTGAGGAATTCCTTTCTATTATAAGTTTATTAATGATTTTTTTTCATGGAGAAGTACTGAATTTTGTCAAATGCTTTTTCTCCATCAGTTGAGATGATTATATATTTTTCTTTTCCTTCAACCTATTTATGTGGTGTATCACATTCATTTTTTATATGTTCCGTCACCCTTACATTCTGAAGATAAATCTCGGTCATGATATGTTACCTATTTTATTAATATGCTGCTGAATTTGGTTTGCTAGTATGTTCATGGTTTTTTGCTTATATATATGTATATGTATATGTATTTTATTTTTTTCATAGTACTACGGTAATGCTGGCCTTCTGAATGGTTAGGAGTGTTGCCTCCTTTTCAGTTTTTTGGAAGTGTTTGAGAAGGATTGGTACTAATTCTTTACACGTTGAGTAGAATTCAGCATAGCCTTTGATTCTGGGCTTTTTTGGTTATTGATTCAATCTACTTATTTTAGTGTATTCAGAGTTTCTATTCTTGACTCAGTTTTGGTCATTTGCGTGTTTGTAGGAATTTGCTCATTCTGTCTGGGTTATCCAATTTGTTGATGTCCACCTGTTCATAGTAGTCTTTTATAATCCTTGGTTTTAAAAATCATATGAAATACCTTTTTATATTCATTTAAAAATTATGGTAGACATTGTTTTTATTTGTCTCATGGTATTTTCTAATTTCCTTTGTGATTTTTTCTTTGACCTCTTGGTTGTGTTGTTTGAGTGCATTGTTTAATTTTCTCATATTTGTGAATTTTCCAGGGTTTTTTTTGTGTGTGTTATTGATTTGGTTTCTAATTTCAGTCTTTTGTGACAAGGAAAGATAATTTGTATGATTTCAGTCTTTTTAAATTTATTAGGACTTGTTTTGTGGCCTAACATCATAATAGTCTATTTTTGAGAATGTTCCACGAGTACTTGAGAGGAATATGTATTCTGCTGTTGTTGGGTTGAGTCTTCTGCACATATCTCTTAGGTCTCATTGGTGTATAGTGTTGTTCAAGTCCTTTATTTCCTTATTGGTTTTCTTTCTGTTTCCTCTAACCATTATTGAAAGAAGAGTATGGAAGTCTGCAACTCTTATTATAGAACTGTCTACTTCTCTTTTCAATCCTATTAATTTTTGCTTCATATTTTTGGTGCTCTCTTATTAGGTCCATATTTTTTTATAATTGTTCCATGTTCTAGCTGGACTGAACTTTTTATCAATATATAATATCCTTCTTTGTCTCTAGTAACTGATTTTAACTTAATGTTTTCCTAATCATTATATATCCAACTCAGCACTCTCTTTCTCAAATATGTGTATATAGGCTGCACCTGCAGCATATAGAATTTCCTGGGCTAGTAGTGACCCAAGCCACTGCAGTGACAGTGCTGGATCTTTAACCCACTTTACCTCAAGGAAACTCCTCAGCTCTCCCCGCCCCCTTTTTTTTTTGTCCTTTTAGGGCCACACTCGCCGCTTATGGAGGTTCCCAGGCTGGGGTTGAATTGGAACAGTAGCTTCTGGCCTACACCACAGCCAGAGCAATGCGGGATGCGAGCTGCGTCTGTGACCTACACTACAGCTGTAGGCAATGCCTGATTCTTAACCCACTGACGGAGGCCAGGGATTGAACCTGTGTCCTCATGGATGCTAGTTAGATTGGTTTCTGCTGAGCCGTGATGTGAACTCCTCAGCTCTCTCTTGATTATTACTTGCTTGGAATATTTTTCCATCCTTTTGCTTTCAACCTCTTTGCTTTTGGTATCTATAGTGAACTTTTTGTAAGTAGATGATAGATATTTCCAATTTCTGCCTTTAATTGGAGAGTTTAATTCATTTCATTTAAAGTAATTGTTGGAGTTCCCGTCGTGACTCAGTGGTTAGCAGACCCAACTAGCATCCACAAGGACCGGGTTTGTTCCCTGGCCTTGCTTAGTGGGTTAAAGATCTGGCGTTGCCATGAGCTGTGGTGTAGGTCGCAGACGCGGCTCAGATCCACTTTGCTGTGGCTCTGGTGTAGGCCGGCAGCTGTAGCTCCAATTGGACCCCTGGCCTGGGAACCTCCATATGACATGGTGCGGCCCTACAAAACAAAAAGACCAAAAAAATAAAAAATAAAAAGTAATTATTTTTACGAAAGGATTTACTCCTATCCTTTATTTCATTTCTCTATGTCTTACACTTTTTGTTCCTCAATTTCTCTATCACTGCCTTTTGATGTATTTAGGTGATTTTGGGGGGTGTCTTTTTTAGGGTCACACCTGCAGCATATGGAAGTTCCCAGACTAAGGGTAGAATTGGAGCTGTAGCGGCCAGCCTATACCACAGCCATAGCAATGTGGGATCCGAGCTGTGTCTGCAGCCTACAGAACAGCTCATGGCAATGTTGGATCCTTAACCCACCGAGGGAGGCCAGGGATCAAACCCACATCCTCATGGATACTAGTTGGGTTCGTCACCGCTGTGCCACAATGGGAACTCTTTCTTTTTTGTATTTTTAAACATTATTTTCCTGGTGGTTGCCTTGGAGATAACGGTGTAAATAATATCTTAAATTTATTAACAGCCTAGTTTGAGTAATACCAGTTTAGTTTCAGTGGTTTGCAAACACTCTGCCCCTCTACATCTCTGTCCCTTTACATCTCTGTCCCTTCTCATTGTTACTGTCACAGATTACATCTTTATACATTCTGTGCCCATTACTATAGATTTATAATTGTCTTTTTATTTATTTACTTTTTAAATCATGTAGGAAAAAAGTTACAAGTAAGCAGTATAATAATACTGGCTTTTATATTTACCTATTAAATTACCTTTACCGGTGTCCTTTATTTCTTTTTATGGTTTTGAGTGACCGCCTAATTTCTTTTTGGTTTTAAGAACTCCCTTTAGCATTTCTTATAGGGAAAGTCTACTAATAATGAACTTTCAGAGTTCCTGTCGTGGCTCAGTGGTTAACGGATCCGACTGGGAACCATGAGGTTGCGGGTTTGATCCCTGGCCTTGCTCAGTGGGTTAAGGATTCGGCATTGCCGTGAGCTGTGGTGTAGGTCGCAGACATGACTTGGATCCCGCGTTGCTGTGGCTGGTGGTGTAGGCCGGTGGCTACAGCCCCAATTAGACCCCTCGCTTGGGAACCTCCGTAAGCGGCGAGTGTGGCCCTAAAAAGACCAAAAAAAAACAAAAAGGAAGAAGAAGAACTTTCTTTGCTTTTGTTTATCTGGAAATGTAATTTCTGACATTCATAAAGGGTAATTTTTCTACATAGCTAGAGAATATTTGGTTTATAGTGTTCCTCATTCAGGACTTTAAATATGTCATTCCGGAGTTGCCGTCATGGCTCAGTGGTTAATGAAGCTGACTAGTATCCATGACGATGCTGGCTTGATCCTTGGCCTTGCTCAGTGGGTTAAGGATTCATTGTTGCCATGAGTTGTGGTATAGGTTGCAGATGGGGCTCGGATCCTGTGTTGCTGGGGCTATGGCATAGGCTGGCAGCTATAGCTCCAGTTCGACCTCTATCCTGGGAACCTCCATATGTCATGGCTGTAGCCCTAAAAAGATAGAAGAGGAGTTCCCATTGTGGCTCAGTAGTTAATGAATCTGACTAGGAACCATGAGGTTGCGGGTTCGATCCCTGGCATCGCTCAGTGGGTTAAGGATCTGGCATTGCTCTGAGCTGTGGTGTAGGTTGCAGACACGGCTCGGGTCCCGCGTTGCTGTGGCTGTGGCTGTGGCGAAGGCTGGAGGCTACAGCTCCTGTTAGACCCCTAGCCTGGGAACCTCCATATGTCGCAGGTGCGGCTCTAGATAAAGGCGAGACAGGTAATGCCCAAGAAGAGAAAAACAACAAAACAAACACATGGGTTACTTGATGTATTTGAATACATTGAGAGAAAATTTACAATTCTGTCAGTGAATTATTGATAGGTATATAAATAGGAAAAAAATGAGACAATTCCTGGTATAACTGAAGAGTATAGCAAAATGGAAATGTGATTATAGTTGTGTATATTACTTAAGTCAAAAGGCTAGGCTCCTGTGACGAAGAGATCTGGTAGTATAGTGACTGAAAATACAGTTTTATTTCCTTCTCATGTAATAGTTGCTAGGTGAGTGGTCACCCATTCCAGATAAGGTTTGTTGTGTGTGGTCATTCAGGAATGACCAAGTTCCATTGATGATGTTGTCCAAAGAAATGTATGGCCAAGTGCTAGCAGCATGGATTGTACCTGGACTTTTTAGAAATACAGACAGTTAGTCCTCACTTCAAACCTATTGAATCAGAATCTGCACCTAGGAACTAGTTGATTTCTCTGCCCAAAATTTGACTCATTGGTTTGTATTGTATTGGATTGTAAATGTTGGCTGTATGATTGAAGATGGGTAGTTGAGAAATTTATCCAGTGAGAAGGAGAGAGCATGGAAGAGATAAGAACTTGATCTTAAAGATACATCTAATGGCAGAGAAGGTTGGGAAATGTAGTCTAGCCACATGCCCAGGAAAAAGGAGAAAATGAATTTTGATAGCTATCTAGAAAACTCTGTGCTGTGGTATATTTGGCTCAGCCATGACTAATATTGATATATCATATTACATCATCCTGGGAAGATGGTGGTGGGATGGGAACGTATATATGTGTACAGTTCTATCTGTAGGAGGTCATTTGATAATATCTAAAGCTAAAACAAAATGAGCATCAGTGTCACGAGGGTGTCATAATGGCAACAGAGTGGAGTGCCATTGTTCCCAGTCCTGTCACCAGTAATAATGACACAGACTGCAGCTTTTGCAAAGTAGAAGGGAAACAGAAGTAGAAGGGAGGTCGGACCTGCAGCTGCCAGCCTACACACATCAAGCCACAGCAATGCCAGGTCTGAGCCTTGTATCTACATCACAGCTCATGGCACTCCAGATCCTTGACCCACTGAGTGGAACCAGGGATCAAATCCGAGTCCCTGTGGATACTAGTCAGGTTCATAACCCACTGAGCCACAACAGGAACTCCTAGTATCCCTGTATTCTCATTTTAGGAAGTGGCCTTTTAAATAGAATACATTAGATTACTTAGGAGACTCAGAACCAGAAATGGGTAAAAGTGGTTGGTGGTGTCTGTGACTTTTGGGTGAAGTGGGGCAGAAGACAACGGCTTCCCATTTTAAAGCTTCTGTAGTATTTCATTTCCTGGTGGAAACTTCTCATTTGGGTAACAAATTATTTTCAGTGTATACATGTAGGTGAACAAAAGTACATAAGGACATCTGCAGTTGATTTGTGGGATTATGAACAATTTTCCTTTTGGTTCAGTGTCACTGTAATTGTAGGTTGATGATTAAAGAAGCAGGAACTTAAAAAAACAACGATCAGTTTAAGCATGTAATTTAGGAATACTGATAAAAACTCAGAAGAAACAGCTAAAACAGTTGGAAATAATTTCTTTTGAGGAGATTGATAGTTGGTGGGAGAATACTCTTTTGCTTTGTGGTACCACTTACTTTTTTTACGTGTGTAAATGTATTTGTTTAATAAGCAAATTGGGAAAAAAAATTCCTGTAGTTTAAATAGGAGGTAAACACATGAAAAATATTAAGTACTAAGAGTAAGTACTATAAGAAAGGTAAGAGCAAAGTTGACAGAAAAAGGAATATGTATCTAGTCCAGCCTGGGATGGTAGGAGGGGAGGAGATGGATTAGGGAAGGGTTTCTGGAAGAGAGATAATTTTCTAGTTACATTGTAGAGAATATAAAGTATGAGGCAATTAAATATCTTTTGGATTTTGTTTTTAAAGTGTGAACAATTAAAAATAATTTAAGCTTTTTTATTCATTCATTTAACAAATTTATTGAGTATCTCTTTTGTACTAGGCACTGTGATAGGCTATGAAGATATAATGGTAAGCAAAATGAGAAATGTATTTTTTTACCTCTTGGAGCTTACAGTGTTGTGTATAAGACGTACAGAAGGGAGTTCCCACTGTGGTTAAGAATCCTACTGCAGCAGCTTGGGTTGCTGTGGAGACGAGGTTCAATCCCCAGCCAGGCTCAGTAGGTTTAAGGATCTGGCATTGCTGCGGCTGCGGCAGAGGTTGCAGCTGTGGCTCGGATTCAGTCCTTGGCCCAGGAACTTTCATATGCCATGGGTGTGGCCATTTAAAAAAAAAAAAAAGATTGTACAGAAGAGTTTTGTTTCCCTTCACTTTTACTTTCAGAGCCATTCTTAGAGCATTGATTTTTCAATGTAGTTCCCAGTTTGGCTACATAGGAATCACCTGGGAACTTGTTAGAAATGCATATTCTCAGGCTCCAATCCCAGACCTTTTGAATCAGAAACTTTGGGAATGAGATCTTCCAGGTTATTCTGATGAATACTAAAATGTGAGAACTGTTGCCTTCAAAGTAATCAATATTTCAAGTTTGGTTTATTAACTGCTAGTGTTTAAGTGTTAAAAATGACCCACTGCAAATACCAGATTATATAATTATTAAGTGTGTAATGATTTAAAATGTTTAATAATTGTTAATTTAGAATTTATTAAGTACATGCCATGTATAATAATTCAAATTGCCTCCGGAGTTCTAGCTTATGTGGATTCCTTTTGCTTAGAAGCTTTTTTCCATGTAGGAGAGCATTGTGTACAAATGCTAGTTTTTTTTCTCTTTTTTTTTTAATTTGAGATAATATTGATACACAATATTATTAGTTTCAGGTGTACAACATAAAGATTAAATATTTGTGTATATTGGGAAATGTTTACTACAGTAAAGTTTAGTTAAGATCTGTACAAATGCTGTGTCTCTGTGGGGCCTAAGAGGTCCCTGGTAATTTTCTATAGTTTGTAAAATTATCAGAACCCATATAACATTGGCATCACTATGTTTCAGGATTTGCATTGAATTATAACATTTTAGTTGGAGTAAACTCTGGCTCAGCCACTCACTTTATAGTTTAGAAATTTATGATTCAGAGAGGGTCAGTTTCTTCTTGTTTAGGATAACTCAGTAAGTAGCTGGTGGGCCACAGTTGGTTGGAAGCCTTAGCTGAAATTGGTTATTTAAGTTTTTTTCCCCAAAGCAGTAGGATTTTCTGATAACTTTCTGTAATTATGCCTTATGATAGTTTCTCTTGTTTGTCCCATAAAGAGGTATTTTGAGCAATAATTCTTTCTGTGACTAGCTTTTCCATTAGTCATGCAACAGTTATTTTAGGTAAACTTTCTCAGCTAGTGTATCCAGACAACTCTTTTAAGTCTTAGGTCCCAGAATTTGTTGGCCAGTCTGCCAACTGAATGATAGATAATTACAGAAAAACATCAGAAAATTCTCTTGAAACAATTCCAGTTTCTGTTAAAGACTTCAGTTTACAGCAGGAAAAGTGATATAAAGACATCGGTCTGGAGTAGATAATTCTTTTTTCTTTTTTTCTTCCGCCCCCCCTTGCTTCCTCCCTCCTTCCCTGTTTTCCCAGGCCAGGCATCAAATCTGAGCTGTGTTTGTAACCTACGCCACAGCTGTGGCAACATGGGATACTTAACCTGTGCTGGCCAGGGATGGAAAAGACAATCCTGATCATTAACCCACTGCACCACAGTGGAAATTCCCTGTTCTTTTAATTGCTAGTGATTTTGAATCTTTCCTGAGTACCTAATGTTGTGGTAGGCATTGTGAGGATAGAAGATAGAAGATGTGATTAGAGCTAGAAGTAGGAAATGGACTGATGTTTAATGATTTACTAAAAAATGAAATGGAATACACTCTAAATGCTCTTGTTTTCTATATTCAAACACTTTTAAAATAAATTTGTTAAAAATTAGGTGTTTTGTTAACAATTTGGTTAAGTAAGGTTAGAAGCTCATTAAATACCCATTTACTTCATTCTAAAATTGTAACCAGTCCTGCTGTATAGCATAGGGAATTGTAACTAATCACTTGTGATGGAACATTATGGAGGATAATGTGAAAAAAAGAATGTATTATATACATGTATATATATATATAAAGAACATTTTATATATATATATATATATATCATTTTACATTGTAAATCAACTAAAATAAAAAAAAAATTGGGAGTTCCCGTCATGGCTCAGTGGTTAACGAATCCGACTAGGAACTACGAGGGTGCAGGTTCGATCCCTGGCATCGCTCAGTGGGTTAAGGATCTGGCGTTGCCATGAGCTATGGTGTAGGTTGCAGACAAGGCTCGGATCCTGCTTTGCTGTGGCTGTGACGTCGGCTGGCGGCTGCACTCCAATTAGACCCCTAGCCTGGGAACCTCCATATGCTGTTGGTGAGGGCCTGAAAAGACAAAAAGACAAAAATAAAATAATTAAAATGTAACTGGGAACCGAAAAGTAGGTCTGATATTTTTGAGTCAACCAATTTTGCTGAGTGAGCACTGGGAAGCAGTGAGCCTTATTTTCAAAATACTGTCTCCTCAGAGAAAACTTTTTTTTCCATTGCTTAATGAATTTTATTACATTTATAGGTGTACAAAAATCATCACAACTCAATTTGATAGCATTTCCGTCCCAAACCTTCAGTGCATCCCCCCACCCCCCAGATTGTCTTATTTGGAAATCGTAGGTTTTCCAGAGTCTGTGAGTCATTATCTGTTCTGCAAAGAAGTTCATTGTGTCTTTTTAGTTTTCACATGTAAGCGGTAGCATTGGATGTTGCTGTCTAATTGTCTGACTGGTTTCACTTCGCATGATAATTTCTAGGTCCATCCATGTTGCTATAAATGTTGTTATTTCGTTCCTTTTAATGGTTGAGTAATATTCCATTGTGTGTATGTACCATATCTTCCCTATCAACTCCTCTGTCGATGGGCATTTAGGTTGTTTCCATGACTTGGCTATTGCATAGATTGCTGCAGTGAACACTGGAGTACATGTGTCTTTCTGAGTCATGGTTTCCTCTGGATAGATGCCCAGGAGTGGGATTGCTGGATCAAATGGTAATTCTATTTTGAGAGTTCTGAGGAATCTCCATACTGTTTTCCACAGTGGTTGCACCAGTTTGCATTCCCACAAAGAGTGTAATAGGGTTCCTTTTTTCTCCACACCCTCTCCAGCACTTATTGTTTGTAGACTCTTTGATGATGGCCATTCTGGCGGGTGTAAAGTGGTTTTGATTTGCATTTCTTTAATAACGAGTGATGTTGAACATCTTTTCATGTGTTTATTTGCCATCCGCATGTCTTCTTTGGAGAATTGTCTGTTTAGATCTTCTGCCCATTTTTTGATGGGGTTGTTTGTTTTTTTGGTATTGAGCTGTAGGAGGTGTTTGTAAATTTTGGAGATGAATCCCTTGTCAGTCGATTCATTTGCAAATATTTTCTCCCATTCTGTGGGTTGTCTTTTTGTTTTGTTTAGGGTTTCCTTTGCTGTGCAGAAACTTTGAAGATTAATCAAGTCCCATTTGTTTATCTCTTTTTATTGTCCTTACTCTGACACATGGATCTGAGAAGATGTTGCTATCATTTCTGACAGAGAGTGTTTGGCCTGTGTTTTCCTCTAAGAGTTTTATAGTATCTGGTCTTATATCTAGATCTATAATCCATTTTGAATTAATTTTTGTATATGGTGTTAGGAAGTGTTCTAGTTTCATTTTTTTACATGTGGCTGTCCAGTTTTCCGAGCACCACTTATTGAAGAGGCTGTCTTTTCTCCAATGTATATTCTTGCCTCCTTTGTCATAGATTAGTTGACTGTGGGTGCGTGGGTTTAATTCTGGGCTTTCTATCCTGTTCCACTGATCTATATTTCTGTCTTTGTGCCAGTACTGTATGGTTTTGATGACTGCAGCTTTGTAGTATAGTCTGAAGTCAGGGAGCCTGATTCCTCCAGCTCCATTTTTCTTTTTCAGGATGTCTTTGGTTATTTTGGTTTTTTTTGTGCTTCTAAACAAACTTTAAAATATTTTGTTCTAGTTCTGTGACAAATGTCCTTGGTAATTTGATAGGGATTGCACTGAATGTGTAGATTGCCTTGGGTAGTATAGTCATTTTGATAATATTGACTCTTCCAATCCAAGAGCATGGTATGTCTTTCCATCTGTTCATGTCATCCTTGATTTCTTTCATCAGCGTCTTATAGTTTTCAGAGTACAGGTCTTTTATCTCTTCAGGTAGGTTTATTCCTAAGTATTTGATTCTTTTTGATGTGATGGTAAAGGGGATTGCTTCCCTAATTTCTCTTTCTTATCTTTCATTGTTAGTATATAGAAATGCAGTTGATTTCTATATGTTAATATTGTATCCTGCAACTTTGCCAAATTCTTTGATGAGCTCTAACAGTTTTCTGGTAGAGTCTTTAGGATTCTCTAGGTATAGTATCATGTCATCTGCAAATTTTACTTCTTCGTTTCCAGGTTGGATTCCTTTTATTTCTTTTGCTTCTCTGATTGCTGTGGCTAGGACTTCCAAAACTATGTTGAATAGTAGTGGCGAGAGTGGACATCCCTGTCTTGTTCCTGATCTCAGTGGGAATTCTTTCAGTTTTTCGCCATTGAAAATGATGTGAGCTCTGGGTTTGTCATAGATGGCCTTTATTATGTTGAGGTAGGTTCCCCCTATGCCCACTTTCTGAAGGTTTTTTTTTTTTTTTATCAGAAATAGGTGTTGGATTTTGTCAAAGGCTTTTTCTGCATCTGTGGAGAGGATCATATGGTTTTTATTCTTCAGTTTGTTAATGGGGATGTATCACACTGATTGATTTGTGGATATTGAAGAATCCTTGCATCCCTGGGATAAATCCCTCTTGATCGTGATGTACAGTCGTTTTAATGTATTGTTGGATTCGGTTGGCTAGTATTTTGTTGAGGATATTTGCATCTATGTTAATCATTGAAATTGTCCTATAATTTTCTTTTTTTGTGGTATCTTTGTCTGGTTTTGGTGTCAGGATGATGGTTGCCTCATAGAATGAGTTTGGGGATGTCCCTTCCTCTGCAATTTTTTGGAATAGTTTCAGAAGGATAGGTGTTAGCTTTTCTCTAAATGTTTGATAGAATTCACCTGTGAAGCCATCTGGTCCTGGAATTTTGTTTGTTGGAAGTTTTTTAATCACAGTTTCAGTTTCAGAACTTGTGATTGGTCTATTCATATTTTCTATTTCATCTTGGTTTAGTCTTGGAAGATTGTTCTTTTCTAAGAATGTGTCCATTTCTTCTAGGTTTTCCATTTTATTGCCATATAGTTGCATATTGTAGTCTCTTATGACCCTTTGTATTTCTGTGATGTCTGTTGTTACTTCTCCTTCTCTAATTTTATTGATTTGTGTCCTCTTTTTTTTTGATAAGCCTGGCTAAGTGTTTATCAATTTTATTGATCTTTTCAAAGAACCATCTTTTAGTTTCATTGATCTTTTCTGTGGTTTTCTTCGTTTCTGTTTCATTGATTTTAGCTCTGATCTTTATGATTTCTTTTCTTCTACTAACTTTAGGTCTTGTCTGTTCTTTCCTCTCTAGCTGCTTTAGATGTAAAGTTAGGTTGTTTATTTGAGCTTTCTCTTGTTTTCTGAGGTAGGCTTGTATTGCTATAAACTGTCCTCTTAGAACTGCTTTTGCTGCATGCCACAGGTTTTGGAGTGTTGTATCTTTGTTGTCATTTGTTTCTAGGTATTTTTTAATTTCCTCTTTGATTTCTTCAGTGATCCATTGGTTGTTTAGTAGCATGTTGTTTAGACTCTGTTGTTTAGTGTTTGTATTTTTTGCAGTTTTTTTTTTCTTGCTGATTTCCAGTCGTATAGTGTTTTGGTCAGAAAAGATGCTTGATATGGTTTCATTTTTCTTAAAGTTACCGAGGCTTGATTTGTAGCCTAGGTTGTGATCAATCTTAGAGAATGTTCCATGCGCACTTGAGAAGAATGTGTATTCTGTTGCTTTTGGATGGAATGTCCTATAAATATCTATTAAGTCCATCTGATCTAATGCTTCATTCAGGGCCCATGTTTCCTTATTGATTTTCTGTCTGGATGATCTATCCATTGCTGTAAGTGGGGTGTTAAAGTCCCCCACTAGGATTGTGTTATTGTTGATTTCTCCTTTTAAGGTTGTTAGCAGTTGCCTTATATATTGTGGTGATCCTATGTAGGGTGCGTAGGTATTGAAAATTGTTTTATCTTCTTCTTGGATTGATCCTTTGATCATTATGTAGTGCCCTTCCTTGTCTCTTAAAATGTTCTTCATTTTCAAGTCTATTTTGTCTGATAGGAGTATTGCTACTCCGGCTTTCTTTTGATTCCTGTTTGCATGGAATATTTTCTTCCATCCTCTCACTTTCAATTTGTATGTGTCCCAAGAAGTGAAGTGGGTCTCTTGAAGACCGCATATATATGGATCTTGTTTTTGTATCCATTCAGCTAGTCTATGTCTTTTGGTTGGGGCATTCGGTTCGTTAACATTTAAGGTAATTATTGATATGTATGTTCTTATAGCATTTTATGAACTGTTTTGGATTTGTTTTTGTTGGTCTTTTTTCTTCCCTTATTCTGTCTCCTCTCACAAGATGACTGTCTTAAATGTTGTATTTGAGTTGATTTTTCTTATTTATCAATTGTAGATTTTTGGATTGCAATTACCCTGAAGTTTTGATATAGGAATCCGTATATATATGAGGTTGTTTTAAGTTGTTGGTTTCTTAATTGCAAGTGTGTCTCCAGTGTCCTGCATTTGTGCTCTCTTCTCATGATTTCTGAATTTGGTAGCATAATTATACATGGATGATTTAGTATCTTTACTGTATATATGCCTTTCCTGGTGAGCCTTGTCATTTGTGGTGTTTTTGTTTCTGGTTGTGGCCTTTTCTTTTCTGCCTAGAGAAATTCTTTTAGGATTTGTTGTAAAGCTGGTTTAGTGTTGCAGAACTCTCTTAGCTTTTGCTTATCTGTAAAGGTTTTGATCTCTCCTTCAAATCTGAATGAGAGCCTTGCTGGGTAAAGTAATCTTAG
>PVHT020000066.1:22074559-22085871 GCA_004024745.2 Catagonus wagneri
CTTTCCTGGTGAGCCTTGTCATTTGTGGTGTTTTTGTTTCTGGTTGTGGCCTTTTCTTTTCTGCCTAGAGAAATTCTTTTAGGATTTGTTGTAAAGCTGGTTTAGTGTTGCAGAACTCTCTTAGCTTTTGCTTATCTGTAAAGGTTTTGATCTCTCCTTCAAATCTGAATGAGAGCCTTGCTGGGTAAAGTAATCTTAGTTGGAAATTTTTTCTTTTCATCACATTAAATATATCATGCCACTTCCTTCTGGCCTGTAGAGTTTCAGCTGAAAAATCTGCTGACAACCTTATTGGGATTCCCCTGTAAGTAATTTGTTTCTCTTCCCTAGCTGCTTTCAATATTTTCTCTTTGTCTTTATTTTTGCTCATTTTGATTAATATGTGTCTTGGGGTGTTCCTTCTTGGATTTATTTTATATGGTACTCATTGTGCTTCCTGGATTTGACTGAGTGGTTCCTTTCCTTTCCCATATTAGGGAAGCTTTCGGCTATTATCTCTTTGAATATTTTTTCTCTCCCCTTCTGTCTCTCTTCTCCCTCTGGTACCCCTATAATATGGATATTGGTGCATTTAACATTATCTCAGAGTTCTCTAAGACTTTGCTCATTTTTTTTCAATCTTTTATCTCTTTTCTCTTCTGCATTAGTGATTTCCACTAATCCATTCATTCTTCTGCCTCCTGTATTCTACTGTTGGCTGCTTCTAATGAATTTTTTATTTCAGTCATTGTATTTTGCATCTCTTCTTGTTTAATTTTTACATCTTGTATTTCTTTGCTCAGTGTTTCCTGTAAATTATCAGTCTTTGCCTCCAGTTTATTTCCAATGTCTTGCATCATCTTCAGCATCAGCAGTCTAAAGTCTCTTTCTGGGAGGCTGAAAATCTCATCACTGAGCTGTTTTTCTGGGTTTTGTTCTTTTTCCCTTACCTGAGTTATAGTTTTCTGTCTTTTCAATTTTATAGGTTTTTGGTGTGGTGACCTTTTTGCTGACCGTAGAGTTGTAGCCTCTGTTAGTTCTGGTGTTTCCTTCCCCTGTGGCTAAAGTTGGTATTGGGGCGCTTGCTGTAGGCTTCCCGATGGGAGGGACTGGTGCCTGCCCATTGGTAGGTGGGGTTGATTCCTCTCCCTCTGATGGGTGGACTTTGTCTCTGGATGAGATTAGAGGCTGTGTGCCTCAGGGGTCTTTAGGCAGCCTGTTTAGTGATGGGTGGGGCTGTGGTCCCACCTGGATAATTGTTTGGCCTGGGGCTTCTCAGCGCTGCTCCAGAGAAATGCAGGCCACCTCCAGAGAAATGCAGGCTGATGAATGTTCCCAAGAGCTTGACCTCCAATGCCCTTCCTCTACAACAAGCCACAGTCACCCCTGTTTTCCCAGGAGATCCTCCAGGAATTGCAGTCAGGTTCCACCTGGATTTCTATGGAGACTTTGCTTTGCCCTGGGACCCAGTGCACATGAAAGTCTGTGTGTGCCTTTCAAGAGTGGGATCTCTGTTTCCCCCAGTCCTGTGGAGCTCCTGCACACAAGCCCCACTGGCCTTCAATGCCGGATGCTCCAGGGGCTCTTTCTCCCTGTACCAGATCCCCAAGAGTGTGGATTTGACGTGGGGCTCAGAACTCTCGGTCCTGTAGGTGAGTCTCTGTGATGCAGTTACTTTCCAGTCTGTGGGGCTTCCCACCCAGGAGGTATGGGTTGCTTCTGTCGTGTGATTGTCCCTCCTACATCTTTATGTGGTCTCATCTTTGTCTTCTGGAGCAGAATATATCTTTTTTGGAAGTTTACAGTCCATTTGGTTGAAGGTTGCTTGGCATTTGGTTGTAGTTCTGCTGTTTTTTGGGAGAGAAGTTGAGCTCCAGTCCTTCTATTCTGCCATCTTAATCCAGTCTCCAAGAAAACTTCATTTCTAGGAATTACAGCTTTTAGGGGAAATTTTTGTACTGTTGATAACAGAAAAAGTTAAAAATAGTAATTTTATTTTGCAAGCAATTGAGCGTTTGTTACTCATGTAAGAAAAGATGAGGAAAATTAGAAAATAACTGATTTTTTATAACATTCTTATTAAAAATCAGTTTCAGTTATATGAAACAAATATAACTTAAAATGAAACTTGGCAATTTTCTGAGTCTTTAACTCCTCAGTAGCATTTATTTATATTAAGTAGGTTGATTTTTTTTAAAACTTTTATAGCTTTTATTTACACATACAAAATTGATTTAAGGAGGTTTTGTTTTGAGTGGAGAAATAATGTGTCTAAAAAGTTTTATAAACAGTTGTGGATCAGCATTGTTATATCAAGTCCTTATTGTTTAGACTTGTGTCGGTAAGATGTCATCTACAAAATTATTAAAGAGTCCTTATTGTCGGAGTTCCCGTTGTGGCTTAGTGGTTAACGAACCCAGCTGGTAACCATAAGGTTGCAGGTTCAGTCCCTGGCCTTGCTGAGTGGGTTAAGGATCTGCGTTGCTGTCAGTTGTGGTGTAGGTCTCAGATGCCGCTTAGATATGGCATTGTCGTAGCTGTGGTGTAGGCTGGCAGCTACAGCTCCAGTTCAACCCCTAGGCTGGGAACCTCCATACGCCTTGGGTGCGGCCCTAAAAAGACAAAAAAAAAAAAAAATCATTATTGTAGAATAGCATTAGAAAATTTTAAATATTTTAGTTATTGCATAGGGTTAAACTAATATTTTGGCATAGAAGGCATTTTTATTTTTTAATTAAAAAAATTTTTTTTTTTTTTTTTGCTTTTTAGGGCTGCACCTGTAGCATATGGTCGTTCCCAAGCTAGGGGTCCAATTGCAGCTATAGTTGCCAGCCTGTGCCACAGCCACAGCAACACAGGATCCAAGACATGTCTGCGACCTACACCACAGCTCAAGGCAATGCTGGATCCTTAACCCACTGAGCGAGACCAGGGATCAAACCCGCAACCTTATGATTCCTAGTCGGATTTGTTTCCACTGTGCTATGACAGGAACTCTGGCATTTTATTTTTAAAATTTGAAACCTGCAGCAGTTTCTACAAGAAGTTAAGAATATCTGACAACTGTTTTGACAGTTATGTAAAAAAAAACTTTGCCAAGAATAATGAAAAAAATGTATTAAATAAATTTAATTATTGAAAAATCAGGAGCACAGACATTCTTTTACAGATAAAAGTACTACATCGTTTTATGAAAAATAGTATTAGTCAAAAAAGAAATTAATGGTGAAAAGCTAGTATGGTTTTGAATTAAATTTAAATTATCATTTCTTTAAATACTGTTTTGTAAAGTAACTTAGAAAGAACCACCTAGTAAGTTTTTTTTTTAATTGAAGTATAGTTGGTAATATTACATTAGTTTCAGGTATAATGTAGTGATTATATTTTTAGAGATTATACGCCATTAAAAGTTATTACAAAGTAGTAGCTATAATTCCATGTACTATACAGTATATCCTTGTTGCAGTTACCTCTGTTAGGGTTTTGTTTTGTTCTTTTTTTAACTAAAAAATAATAATCTGCACAGAGATCTTACCCCAGTAGGTTTTTTTTTTTTTTTTTAACTAAAAGATAATAATCTGCACAGAGATCAAGGCAGAGAATGTGGAAGACTGTGCCACAACAAGAACTATAAAGGCTAGGTCCAGGAGTTCCTTGGTGGTTCAGTGGGTTAAGGATCCAGTGTCGTCACCACTGCTGTGGCATGGGTTTGATCCCTGGCCCTGGAACTTCCACATGTGTGGGCATGGCCAGAGCAAAAGCAAAAACAAGTCCAAGTAGAGTAAGATGTTTCAGTGGAGACATAACTAGGTAAGTTTAATTTCTTTCTTTTTTTTTGAAATATTCTTTGGCATAAGCACAGATAATTGCATTCTGAGCGTTTGAATTTAGATTATATTTTTGTGGAGTTCCCGTCGTGGCTCAGTGGTTAATGAATCCGACTAGGAACCATGAGGTTGTGGGTTTGATCCCTGACATCGCTAAGTGGGTTTGCCGTGGCATTGCCGTGAGCTGTGGGTGTAGATTGCAGACGCGGCTCGGATCCTGCGTTTCTGTGGCTGCCATGAAGACCAGCAGCTATAGCTCCTGTTAGACCCCTAGCCTGGGAACCTCCATATGCCGCGGATGTGGCCCTAGATAAGGCAAAAAGACAAAAAAAAAAGATTATATTTTTGTGTTGATGTATAGTTACATGACATGATTAGAGGTATTTTACTGCCCAAATTTGTAATTTAATAAATTAACCAAGTAAAATCGAAGGTGCTCCATGCAGTTTTCTTTTGCTTACTCTAAGTTTTTTTCATGTTGTTAATCTTTGTTTAAAGGTATAAGTATGAACTTAAAGCATGTGGGGCAAATTGAAAATAAAAAAAATCCTGATTTCTGTAGTATATAGTATACGAGTTATTTGCAATATAGAAATAATTTAACAAAATGTAGTGTTTCTATTTGTTTATAGTTTGTGCTCTTTGCTAAAAGTGTGGTAGTTGTGATTTTTCTTACTATAATCTTTTTTCTAAACATTGTTATGCTTTCAGAGCAGTTTTAGTTTCACAGCAGAGTTGGGCTAAAAATTAGAGAGTGCCCATGTACTCCATTCCCTTACACAGGAATAGCCTCCCCCGCTATCAACATCCCTGCACCGGATGGTACATTTGTAACAGTTGATGAACCTACATTGACACATCTTTATCACTTAAAGTCCATTCTTTACCTTAGCATTCACTTTTAGGAATATCCATTCTGTGGATTTTGACAAATATATAAATGACATGTATCCACCATTGTATTGTCATACAGAATATTACTATCACTTTTTAATTCTGGGTTCATGTTGGTTTTTAAAATTTTCTTATATCAGAAGAATTTCTTTAACTTTTTGTACTTCTGAAGTAGAGAAAGTCTGTTGACATTGATTCTCCATGTTTACAGAATCAAATTAGAATTAGGTTAGTGGTATAGATAGGTAGTGTTTAGTGGGAGAGTCATGTTGGAAAGATCTCACCACTTAACCTTCTGTGAACTGATTTCCGATGTTACATATATATTGGAATTCTTGTGCTCTTTTTATTCATTTCCTTTTGTGTTGATTGTGGTACATCAGTTTCAGGTTTTATTTTCCTTTCAGTTGGAATTTTTATTGAGTAATGTAGAACAATGTTTTACTTCTAAAATTCCCTTTTTTAATGTCATATTGCCGGAATTATATTAGAACCTCCCTTATGAGTATTTTGCTGTTATTTACCAAATGGGTTTTAACCTCTGATATAGTTTTCAGAGTTTAAAATTTTTTTAAATTTTTTACTATCTAGTTTTGAGAATAAATTTTAAAAGCTTTTTAAATGTCTAACCAAGTATTTAAAAATGGCTTTTGCATTTTAAGTAACAGATTTTTTTTTTAACCCAATAGTTTGCTTGCCTAAACTGGATTTGAAGCAATTCAAACTACTGGAGATCTACAACTTCACATTATCACAATTGGAAAGAAGCAGGTTTTCAAATAATGGAAGAGTCTAAGACCTCTAAAAATGAAAATCATGAACCAAAGAAGAATGCTTGGGCTCTTTCTGAAGAAGGCAAAGCAGTTAAAGTTATAACCAATCAGACTTTGAAAGCCAGAAATGATAAATCCATGAAAGATATTGGGACCAACTCCCCAAATAAGAATACTTGTAAAAAAAATAAGCAAAATGATATTTGTATAGAAAAAACAGAAGTTAAATCGTGTAAAGTAAATGCTGCCAGTGTTTCAGGCCCTAAAGATTTGGGATTAGTTCTTCGAGATCAAAGTCATTGCAAAGCAAAAAAATCACCGAGTTCACCGTTGAAAGCAGAAAAGCTACCTGTTTCACAGGCAAAAGTAGAAAGAGCACCCAGTTTACAGGTAAAAGCAGAAAAATCACCAAAGTCACCTAATTCACCAGTGAGAACAGAAAAGGCCCCCAGCTTACAGGCAACAGCAGCAGAAAAGACACTTAATTCACAGAGGAAAGCAGAAAAAGCACCTGGTTCTCAAATGAAATCAGAAAAGGTGCCCAGCTTACCAACGGAAGATGAGAAGGTACCTGGTTTACTGCTGAAAGGAAATACGGGGCAGACAGAATTACAGCAGCATGGGAAAAAAATTCCAAGCCCTGTTACTTCTCTGGACAAAGTGAATATTGGTGTTGCAGAGGGAGTAAAATCTGCTCTGGAAAACTCACAACCACCTCAGAAGCAACAGACATGTACAGATAATACTGGTGATTCTGATGATAGTGCTTCAGGAACTGAAGACATATCAGACGATTTGAGTAAGTACAAATTAGGATATATCCCGCAAGTCACATTTTTGGAGGAATTTTTTCTATTGTTGTTTAGATTATCCTTAGTTTTATTTTATTTTATTTTTTTTGTCTTTTTAGGGCTGCACTCACAGCATACGGAAATTCTCAGGCTAGGGGTTGAATCGGAGCTGTGGCTGCTGACCTATGCCACAGCGATGCCTGATCCAAACCGCATCTGTGACCTACACCACAGCTTACAGCAACGCTGGATCCTTAACCCACTGAACTAGGCCAGGGATTGAACCCTCATCCTCATGGATCCTAGTCAGGTTCATTATTGCTGAGTCCTGACGGGAACTCCCTTAGTTTGATTTTAACTACTTTATAAAAAGTACGTTAATAATATGGCTCTTTAATCTGACAGACATTTATTATGGTAGGTACAAAAGCTGTGTAAATACAAATTTAGTGACTTCTGTAGTCACTCCTTTTAAATGGTCCTGGTAATAAATTATTCATTCATTCACTAAACATGTATGTATTGGAGTTTCTGTTATATGTCATGTATGAGTTTATGATAGAAAACCAAAAAAAATACATCCTCAGGCCTCAACGAAGCTTGTAGTTAGGTAGGGATGATACAGACAGATAAATAAGGTAGTAATTTTCAGTGCTAAAACCATAGAATTGAGAAAGTACGTGATTTAACTGAGATATTTAGACTTTGGGTTGAGAAAATGTGTGGTGTAAATATGAGAGTACAAATATGAATGAGATTCAGTATCACTGGAAGAGAGACTTGAATGGGAATGTGGCAAAAAAGATGCAGCTGAAGAGGCACACAAGAATTGGAGAATAAAGGACCTTTTAGGACATGATAGTTCGGACTTTATTATGAGTGTTTTTGAGAAGCCATTGAAGAGTTTTAAATAAGGTAGTGCCATGATTTGATGTGTGTGTTTGTGTGTGTTTTGATACAGTGCAGCGGAATCTTTGCCAGGACAAAACTAGAAACAGAGATTCATTAGGGACACTGTTGTAATTTTTTTTTTTTTTTTTTGCTGTTTTTAGGGCTGCACCCATGGTATATGGAAGTTCCCAGGCTCGGAGTCTAATCGGAGCTACAGCTGCCAGCCTACACCACAGCCACAGCAGTGCAGAATCCAAGTCGCATCTGCGATCTACACCACAGCTCACTTCAGTGCCGGATCCTTAACCCACTGAGTGAGACCAGGGATCAGATCCGCAACTTCATGGCTCCTAGTTGGATTCGTTTCCACTGTACCATGATGGGAACTCCAACACTTTTGTAATTTACTTGAGAACTATCAGTGTAAAATTCATTTTCTTACGGGATTTTTTTTTCTTTTGTTTTTATGCCCTCACTTATAGCATATGGAAATTCCTGGGCCAGGAGTCAAGACTTGAGTTAATATTCTAGTGGAGGAGGCAGACAACAAACGTAGTAAAAAAAAAAAGTATGTAATAAGTTGGTGATAAATCTTATGAGATAAATAAAGCAGGAAAGGTCATAGGGAATGATGCTGCTGTGTCTGATGGTGCTGTTTCAAATTTGAATTATCACTGAGAAGGTGACATTAGAGCAAAATACTTGGAGGTAAGAGGTGAGAGTGTGAGCCTGATGAATATTTGAGTGGAGAGTATTCTAGGTTCAGGCTTCTCAAAGTTTAATGTGCATATGAATCACCTGGGAATTGTAGAAATTAAGATTCCTTTTTTTTTCTTTTTAGGGCCATACCTGCGACATATGAAAGTTTTCAGGCTAGGGGTCTAAGTAGAACTACAGCTGCTGGCCTGTGCCACAGCCACAGCCCTGCCAGATCTGAGCTGTTCCTGCAACCTACACGGCAGCTCAGGCAATGCTGGATCCTTAACCCACTGAGCAGGGCCAGGGATCGAACCCACATCCTCATGGGTACTAGTTGGATTCGTTAACTGCTGAACCACAGTAGTAACTCCTTAAAATTCAGATTCTTTTTAAAAAATTACAACAAATTTTTTTTGAACACACTGACAGCATGTGGAAGTTCCTGGGCCTCAGGATGAACCCACGCAACAGCAGTGACCCGAGCTGTTTAACCCACTGCACCATAAGAAAACTTCAAAATTCACATTCTTGGGCTTCATTCTCTGAGATTTTTGAATTAGAAAATCTGGAGTCTGAGATATTGGGCTTCTAACAGGCTTCTGAGTGAAGCTGATGCTGCTGGTCAGAATCATGCTTTTGAGCATCATCTTAGCTTCTTGCTTTCACTTATACCACCCTTCTTTGTATTCTCAATGTAGCAGCCAGAATGATTCTGTTAAAATTATTCAGACCATGTTACCACTGTTATTTTGAGTTGTTTCAGGGGTTTCCCACACATCAGAATAAAAGCTAGTGTCCTTGCAGTGGCCTTTATGATCTTTGGCATTCCCCACCACTTTTCTGCCTTCATTCATCTATTTTTCACCCTTTTTCTCTGTTCTAACTACATGATTTCTTTGCAGTTGCTCAAATGTGAAGACAGGGGTCCACATGATGGCTATTGAATTTGCTTTTTCCTTCTCCTGGAACACTGTTCCCTCAGATGTCCATATGGCTAGCTCTCTTACCTCCTTTACCTTCTCAGTGAGCCTGTTGCTGGGTTATTTATCTAAAATTTATAACCCTCTATCTGGAACTCCTTATTCCTTTTATCTGTTTAATTTTTCTCCATGGTTCTTATTTATTATCTGTTGTATTAAAAGTTTTTCTTACTTATTTTTAATATTTTATTGAGATAATTCACATGCCATAAAATTTTCTATTTTAAAATATACAATTTAGTGTTTTCTAGTTTATTTACAGAGCTGTGTAGACATTGCAGCTATCTAAACCCTGAATATTTTCATCATCCCCGAAAGAAACTTCATACCCATTAGCAGTCACTGCTCATTACCCTCTCCTCCTAGGCACTGCCAACCACAAAATGCTCTCTGTCTCTAAAGAGCTGCCTATTTTAGTCATTAAAAGGAAAGAAATAATGGCATTTACAGTAACATGGGTGGACCTAGAAATTACCATGCTAATTGAAGTTAGACACCATCATCATACGCTATCACTTACATGGGGAATGAATCTAAAAAAAGGACACAATGAACTGTGCAGAACAGATAACTCACTCACAGACTTTGAAAAACTTACGGTTCCAAAGGAGACAGGTTAGGGGGTGTGAGGATGGGCTGGGGGTTTGGGATGGAAATGCTGTAAAATTTGGTTATGATTGTTATACACCTATAAATGTAATAAAATTCATTGAGTAATTAAAAAGATTTGCCTGTTTTATACAAGTGAACTTATACAACATGTGGCCTTTTGTTTCTGGCTTTTTTCACTTAGTATTTTAAGATTCATCCATATGGTAACATGTATCAAAATCAGTACATCATTTTTTTTTTTTATAACAGAACAATGATTTATTTATTTATTTTTTTTCCCCTTGCTTTTTCCTTCCTTATTCCCTTGTCATTAATTTGGCAATAGGTTTATATCTTTTATTTTGCTTTTCTCGACTCATGCATTATAGCTGGTTTACAGATTTCTGTCAGATTTTCCAACTGCACCATGTGGTGACCCGATTACATGTACATATATGGATTTGTCACATGTAATTAGATATAGTTCCCCGTGCAATACAGTTGGAGCTCCTTGCTTTTCCATCATTAAAGCACTAGTTATCCCCATTCCCTCCCACCCCTCCCCCGCCCCCTTGGCAACCACAAGTCTGTTCCCCAAGTTCGTGATTTTCTTTTCTGTTGAGAAGTTCATTTGTGCAGTGTTTTAGACTCCAGTTATAAGAGATTTCATATGACATCTGTCTTTCTCCTTCTGACTTGCTTCACTCAGTATGAGGGTCTCTAATTCCATCCATGTTGCTGCAAATGACATTATTTTATCCTATTTATGGCTGAATAGTATTCCATCGTGTATATATACCACATCTTCCTAATCCAGTCATCTGTCAATGGACATTTGGGTTGTTTCCATGTCTTGGCTATTGTGATTAGTGCTGCAGTGAATATGCATGTGCAGGTGTCTTTCTCAAGGAAATTTTTGTCTGGATATATGCCCAAGAGTGGGATTGCTGGGTCATATGGTAGTTCTATGTATAGTTTTCTAAGGTACCTCCACACTGTCTTCCATAGTGGCTGCACCAGCTTACATTCCCACCAACAGTGCAGGAGGGTTCCCTTTTCTCCACACCCCCTCCAGCAACTGTTGTTTGTGGACTTGTTAATGATGGCCATTCTGACTGGTGTGAGGTGGTATCTCAGGGTAGCTTTGATTTGCATTTCTCTAATAATCAGTGATGTTGAGCATTTTTTCATGTGCTTGTTGGCCATCTGTTTATCTTCTTTGGAGAAATGTCTATTCAGGTCCTTTGCCCACTTTTCAATGGGGTTGTTGGCTTTTTTGTGGTTGAGCTGCATCAGTTGTTTGTGTACAGAGATTAAGCCCTTGTCAGTTGCGTCATTTGAAACAATTTTCTCCCATTCTGTAAGTTGTCTTTTAGTTTTCTTTTTGGTTTCCCTTGCTGTGCAAAAGCTTGTCAGCTTGATTAGGTCCCACTGGTTTTTCTTTTCTCTGATTTCTGTTGCTTTGGGAGACTGACCTGAGAAAACAATTGTAAAAGCTGATATCGGAAAATGTTTTGCCAATGTTTTCTTCCAGGAGTTTAATGGTGTCTTGTCTTATATTTAAGTCTTTAGGCCATTTATTTTTTAAATTTTTTTCATTTTTTAATGGATTTTATTTCACTTATAGGTGTACATAAATCTCACAAGTCAATTTTATATATTTTGTATCCCAAACCCACAGTGCTTTGCCCCCACCCAGTCTTTAGGCCATTTAGAGTTTATTTTTGTGCATGGTGTGAGAGTGTGTTCTAGTTTCATTGATTTGCATGCAGCTGTCCAAGTTTCCCAGCAATGCTTGCTGAAAAAACTTTTTCCCATTTTAAGTTCTTGCCTCCTTTGTCAAAGATCAATTGAGCATAGGCGTCTGGGTTTATTTCTGGGTTCTCT
>PVHT020000066.1:22086871-22123088 GCA_004024745.2 Catagonus wagneri
CTTAATGCTTTGCTTTTCTCTTGCTGCCTTTAGGATCCTCTCTTTATCTTTAATTCTTGCCATTTTTAATATAATATGCATTGGTGTGGGTCTGTTTGGGTTTAGCTTGTTTGGGGCCCTCTGAGCATCCTGTGTCTTGATGTCAGATTCCTTCAGATTTGGAAAGTTTTCAGACATAATTTCTTCAAATATTTTTTCAATGCCCTTTTCTTTTTCTGCTCCTTCTGGAATTCCTATTATGTGTAAATTGGGCCTCTTTATATTATCCCAGAGATCTCTTAAATTGCTTTCATGTTTTTTAATTTGATTTTTTGTCTGCTGTCCTGATTGCATGATTTCCATTATTCTATCTTCTGCATCACTAATTCGTTCCTCTTCATTATTTAAACTGCTCTTTATTGCCTTTAGTTCAGTTTGCATCTCTGCAAATGTTTTCTAGCTTTTCTTGGCTCCTCCTTATGATTTCTCACTCCTTTCTAAAGGACTCTGCATTGCTGTTTGCATCTTCTCTTAATTTCTGGATATTCAGCCTTAATTCTTCAAGTATTTTCATTACCTCCCTTCTGAACTCCATTTCTGACAGACTACAGAGGTCAGTTTCATTGCTGGCTGCTTTAAATGACTTGTCCTCTTCTTTTAACTGGGAATAGTTTTTGAGCTTCTTCATCTTGTTTGTGGTTTTCTTTTTCTGTGGGTTTGGGGAGGCCACGCTGTAGACTTGGAAGGCTACTTCTAGGGAGGAGCTCCCCTTTGTATTTTTTGGTGGGGTTACTATTTATTTTTGGTGTAGGAGTTTGACTGTTTGATGTCTATTTCTTTGGAATGAGCAGGCTGTTATCTCAGTGGTACTCTGAGTGTTCTCTGTGAGAGTGTAGGAATGGCTAAAGTCGACAGCGGGAGCCTAGTCTCTACGCTCTCCGTTGCAGGAAGGTGGCGCTGTCCACTCCTAGTTGCCCAGCCCTGGGACATGGTCGCGAGCTCTAGGCAGATCTACCAGGTGTCTTAAGCATTTGGCAATAGCAGCAGCAGGAAGTATGATTTCCCCCGGGAGTGAGAGCCACGAGAAACTAGTGTTCGATTGCAAAGTCCTCTTTTGAGGTGACTGGAACCACAAGTGGTACGCGTCAGAGGCTGGCTCAGCAGGCTGGCATTTGTTCCGCCCTTCCGCTGATGCTTTCTCGTCTGTTGGGGCAGGCGGCAGCAGCTGGCGCCGGCCCCGCTCCTCTGCGAAAGCTAGCTCCGTGTGGTCGCGTACTGCTCCTCCCACCAGAGCTACCAGCTCTGTGGGCTGACACAGTCGCCTAGGTCCGTGGACCGGCCCAGGGCCCCGCCACCCCCACCGATGCTGGCTGGCACAGGCGCCTGGGTCCACAGCCTGGCACCGTGCTCTGCCCACAGGCTTCAAGGCATGGCTCCGCTCCCGCCACCGCAGCTGCAGCCTCCACTGGCTCCTCCCCACTTCTGCTCTCTTTGGCGGGTCACCGTCGCCCCGCCCTGTGCGCTAGTTCAAGTTGCTTCCTATGGCGGCCAGCCCCTCCTCCTCTCCTCTTCCCTAACAATGGAGGCTTGCCTCCCCTGCGGGACCAGACTTCCTCGGTTCCCTCAGTCCTGGTTTTGCTCTCCTCAAATCCTAGAATATCGCTGTTCCTTGTCCTATTCCCGCAATCGCCGCGGCCACCGACCTCTGCCCTCTCGCAGGGACTAACCTTAGGAACCTGTGTCTTAGCTCCCAGGCACCGCCCGGCACCTCCGGCTGTGGTGTCTGCGCGGGTATTCAGGTCTCTAACTCCGATTTTCCTATCTCAATCCGCTGCTGCGTTTTTCTCAGGCTTTGATGTCCCTCTAGTTCCGTTGGTCGTTGATCTGCTGATTGTTGTTTAGGTTTCTTCCCAGGAAACTTTTCTTTTTCACAGCTCCCTCCCTGGAGTGTTGGTTATCGTCCTAATTGCTTTTCTCTCTCACTTTTTTTTTTTTCTTCACTTGTTCTACCCAGTTATTTCAAGGGTTTCTTGCAGTTTTTGGAGGTTTAAATTAATCAGCATTCAGATGATGATTTGTCCAACTTGTTTTATATTTAGATGCGTTTTTTGATGTATTTGTGGGAGAGGGTGAGCGCGACCTCTTACTCCTCCGCCATCTTGCCGCAGTCTCTCCAGTACATCATTATTTTTTATTGCTGAGTATTCTTCTTGTGCTCCTTATGTAGTAGGAGATATATCACCTCCAGAGGCACACTATTTTTGTTCAGAAAATTAATGTCAAAAGATAGAACTGACTGTTACGGTTCTTGTACATGGCATGTAGAATGGCTTTTGAGGGCAGAGGGAAGAGATTTATTGATTATGAGCTTTTTTTTTTTTTTTTAGTTTTTAGAAATGCTTTTAGATGCATCCAGATCTGTTTATTCAGCACACTATTAGTAAGTGTCATCTCTGGTCTGGGCATTGTACTGAGAACTGAAGGTACAAAGTTGAATAAGACCTGGTCATTTAGCATCGAGGAATTCATTATCTAATGTAGGAGGTAGATAAATAAATACGAATTACATTACTATGAAAATGTGAGATAACAGAGGGTGCTATGAAAATATAAACAGTTTTAGAGTGTCTTTTGAAACATGTAATCAGTAAGCTGAATTCTGTAGGACAGTTTAAGCTGAATTACCAGTTAAAGTGGGAAGGGCCTTGATGGTGAAGGTTACAGAACATGTAGAGTCATTGATACTTGAAGTACCAGTGATCCATTCTAGCACATCTGGTATGAATGAAGCAAAAAGTATTAGGGCAGGACATAAGATTAGAGATAAAGACAACTTAGCTTTCTTTCTTGAAGTCTTGGCTTAAAATCTCAGAAAAGCCTTTCCTGACCCTCATAACTAAAGTGTGTTTCCACTCTCAGTTACTTGGATTTTTTTTCTCTTCTTTGTAGCGCTTACTGCAGCTTGGAATTATTATATTTAAACTGCTGACTGCCTTCAAGAGGCAAGGACTGTGTGTTATAAGTTAGAGAGTTTAAACCTTACTGAACTCTACGAAAGCCTGTTACGTATTTTAAGCAAGAGAATAACATGATTCAATTTGTATTTGTAAAAAAAAAAAAAGAAATCATACTGGTGGTGGAACCTTCTATATGCCAGGTACATATTGTTAGATGCTGTAAATGGAAAGATTGAAAATATATAGTCTATGCCTTAAAGAGATTACAGTCTAGTTAGGAGGCAGGGAAGCAAAGAAAAAAACATTGCTGTGGTAGAGATATACATGAGTTCAGTGAAAGCAAAGAAGGAGTCTAGTGTGGGTTTGTGGTCTAGAGTATATACTTTTAGCTTTTACAGTATAGTGATAAAGTCACTGAAGTGGCTTTCATTCAGTAAGTCATCTCTGGGACTTAAAATAGCTTTATATTGTATTTACTTCAAAGATTCTACTTTATATCATCTACTTATATCTATCATATTTCAGAAAGTCTTCAGATAGTATGTTAGCTTTATGTAGCTTAATCATATTTGTCTTTTTTGATATAGGTAGGTTGGAAGAAGATAGGCATTTGATCCTTGAAGTAGATTTTTCTTTGTGAATTTTGGTAACATGTATATATTTTACTTATATTTTACATAAATATACCAACTTAGATAATCAAGGAAAGTATAAAGGAAGAACTTTTTGTGTGTGTGTGTATAAATTGAATGTCTGTTTTCCATTAAAATTTTTTTAAAATTTACCAATTCTGGTGGTAGTAACTAAGTGATTACCTTCCTTTTCTAGGTAAAATGAAGAATGATGAATCTAATAAAGAAAATTCTTCAGAGATGGACTATTTAGAAAATGCCACTGTAATAGATGAATCTACACTGACACCTGAGCAGAGGCTAGGCTTGAAACAAGCAGAAGAACGCTTAGAAAGAGATCACATCTTTCGACTTGAAAAAGTATGCTGTGCTGTTTTAGTTATTTGGAGGACAGTGCATATTTCATAACTTTTCTTTCCCAAATACAGCTCTTTTTCTTTTTTCTTTTTTAATATTCCTTAGGCAGAGATATCATTCATCTTTCCTTCCTTCCCTCTTTCCTGTCTTCTTCTCTTCCTCTCTCTTTTCTTCCATACCTCCATTTGTTCAGCAAATCCTTACGTCTGTGAGTCTGACTTCATTCATTCATCCCAGGGCTCAACAGACTATGACCTACCTCCTTGTTTTTTTTTTTTTTTTTTGTATTTTTTTAAATTGGTAAAATAGCTCTTGTTTTTATAAACAAAATTTTATTGGAACATAACTATACCATCCCTATTATCTGTGGCTGCTTTTGTGCTACCATGGCAGAGTTGAGTTTTGAGTAGTTGCTACAGAGAATATATTAACCACAAAGCATAAAATACCTGTTTAACCAAAGCATAAAGTACTTACTGAAATATTACTTTGTCTCTTTAAAAGAAGTTTACTGACCCCTGATAATATCCCTTTATCAAAGAGATACTGAGAACTTGTTATTTTCTAGCTATGTGCAAGTCACTGGGGATATGTTAGAGAAAATGACATAGTTTCTGTCAATTAGAAATGAATAGTCTGGAGTTCCCATCATGGCTCAGTGGTTAATGAATCCAACCAGGAACCATGAGGTTGCGGGTTCGATCCCTGGCATTGGTCAGTGGGTTAAGGATCTGGTGTTGCCGTAAGCTGTGGTGTAGGTTTTAGATGCGGCTTGGATACTGCGTTGCTGTGGCTGTGGCGTAGGCCAGCGGCTGTAGCTCCGATTCGACCCCTAGCCTGGGAACCTCCACATGCCACGGGTGTGGCCCTAAAATAACAAAAAGACAAAGAAAAAGAAAAAAGAAATGAACAGTGCATTTGGAGTGACAGATAAATTGGCAAATACTGCAGGATATTCTAGATTTCCTCCTTTTCCCTTTGGTTTTCTCTTTCTCTTTCCTCTTTTTTTCTCTCGTATTTATTGAATATCTCTTATCTATTAGTATCTATTCTATTCTATCCAGGTATCTTGTTCCTGAGTAGTAATTAATTTCTTAACCTAGGAATACACATTCCTACCCTTAATAGTAAACACTGCTAGATATTGAAGGAAAGAATTATAAATCAGTCTGTTCTTAGATAGATATTTGGGATAGGTAAGTATGCATATAAGTCTGTTCTTAGGTATTTGGGGTATGTAAGTATGCATGCAAGGAAATAGGTCATCATTCTTGATAAATAGGGAAGTAAAGAAACAGTACGATTTTGTATAGCTTAGAAAAATGAAGTCATATCTAAATTGAAGAATGCAGTCCTGAGTTACTAATAGAACTTATGACAGAGTAGTCATCTTATGAAAGTAGAAAAGAATATCAAGGAGTAGAGAGAGTTTAGCTTGTATAGTTAGTTACACAAGAACATAGTCAGAAGGAAGTTGTTTTTGCAATTTGCTATTTTTCTTAGTTCTGTCTTTCCTCTCACTCTCTCTTTCCTAAGTCTAGAGTTAGTGGCTATTCTGGATCTGTGCATTATCAAGAAAAATATTGAGTGCCTTTCATATGCCATGATCTGGTAATTAAAAAGTTGAGTTGGGGCATGGGTGGCATGTTTTGAAACCTTAATACTGCTTTTCTAGGAGTTTCTTTTAGAGAAAGAAAATAATATAGTAACAGTTTTTACCTTTCGTTTTTGGCCATCCAGTGGCATATGTAGTTCTTGGGCCAGAGATCAGATTTGAGCTGCAGTTGCGACCTATGTCACAGCTGCTCAGCATCGGATCCTCAACTCACTGTGCCAGGCTGGGGATTGAACCTGCATCCCAGCATTCCAGAGATAACACCAATCTCTTGGGAATTCCCATTTTTTTTCTTTTAGTAAAAGTGGTAGTGTTTATTTTAGGTTCTCTCTCTCTCTCTCTCTTTTTTTCTTTTTGCCACATCTGCAGCATGTGCAAGTTCCCAGGCCAGGGATCAAACCTGCTCCACAGCATCTATCTGAGCCTGACTGGATGGAAAGATACATAGTATATGCAGGAAAAGTCAGTTCTTGGCAGAGGGAAAAAGTTGGGGTGGAATGAATATTTAATGTAGTAGGAAGGAATGGCCTGGGGTGGAAGAAAACTTGGAAGCATGGAAAACGTTTTATCTGTTGTTGAATTTCGATAACAGTGATATAAAATCAGTGTGCCAACACCAGCATAGATGTCTATAATCTCTCTTTCTTTAAATTTTTTTTAGGTTTTTATTTTTTCCATTATAGTTTATTTACATTTTTCTGTCAGTTTCTGCTGTACAGCAGAGTAACCCAGTCTGCACATGCAACCCAGTTTCCAGGCTAGTGGTTGAATTGGAGCTGTAGCTGCTGGCCTACACCGTGGCCACAGCAATGTCAGATCTGAGCTGCGTCTGTGACCTACACCACAGCTCATGGTAACACCAGATCCTTAACCCACTGAGCAAGGCTGGGGATCGAACCCGCGTCCTCATGTATACTACCTGGGTTCATTACTGCTGAGCCACAATGGGAAGTCCCCATAATCTCATTTCTTTCTGACACCTTTCTATTTTTCGTGCCCTCCCAAAAAAAGCCCCCTTGTTTTCAATCTGGTATACCCTTTTCTTTTTCTGTCCATGCCATGGCATATGGAAGTTCCTGGGAGAGGAATCGAATACATGCCACAGCAGCTGTAGTGACAACATCTGGTCTGTAGCCTGCTGTGCTCCAAGAGAACTCCCAGTATGGTCTTAATTATACATTTTCTTTACCAGTTTTATTTTATTATTTTAATTACTCAGTGAATTTTATTACATTTATAGGTGTACAACAATCATCACAACCAAATTTTATAGCATTTCCATCCCAAACCCTCAGTCCTTCCCCACACCCCCCCAACCTGTCTCATTTGGAAACCATTAAGTTTTTCAGTCTGTGAGTCAGTATCTGTTCTGCAAAGAAGTTCATTGTGTCCTTTTTTTAGATTCTACGTGTAAGTGATAGCATTTGATGTTGGTGCTCATTGTCTGACTGACTTCACTTAGCATGATAATTTCTAGTTCCATCCATGTTGCTGCAAATGCTGTTCTTTCTTTCCTTTTAATGTCTTGAGTAATATTCCATTGTGTATATGTACCACCTCTTCTCTATCCACTCCTCTATTGATGGACATTTAGATTGTTTTTTGGCTATTGTATATAGTGCTGCAGTGAACACTGGAGTGCATGTGTCTTTTCTTTCCTTTTTTTTTAGGGCCGCACCTGCAGCATATGGAGGTTCCCAGGCTAGAGTTGAATCGGAGCTGCAGCCACTGGCCTATGCCACAGCTATGGCATCACAGGATCCAAGCTGTGTCTGCGACCTACACCACAGCTCACAGCAACGCCCAATTGTTAATTCACTGAGCAAGGCCAGGGATTGAACCTGCAACCTCGTGGTTCCTAGTCGGATTTGTTAACTGCTGTGCCGTGACGGGAACTGCACACGTGTCTTTTCAAGTCATGGTTTTCTCTGGATAGATGGCCAGGAATGGAATTGCTGAATCAAATGGTAATTCTGTTTTTAGTTTTCTGAGGAATTTCCATAATATTTTCCGCAGTGGTTGTGCCAATTTACATTGTAATGGGGTTCCTTTTTCTCCACACCCTCTCCAGCACTTACTTGTAGACTTTTTGATGATGGCATTCTGGCCTGTGTAAGGTGGTACCTCATAGTGGTTTGATTTGCATTTCTCTAATAATGAGTGATGTTGAACATCTTTTCCTGTGTTTTTTGGCCATCTGTATGTTTTCTTTAGAGAATTTTCTGTTTAGATCTTCTGCCCATTTTTTGATGGGATTGTTCATTTTTTTGGTATTGATTTGTAGGAGGTGTTTATAAATTTTGGATATTAATCCCTTGTCCGTTCATTTGCAGATATTTTCTCCCATTCTGTGGGTTGTCTTTTCATTTTGTTTAGGGTTTCCTCTGCTGTGCAGAAACTTAAGTTTAATTAAGTCCCACTTGTTTTTTGTTTGTTTTGTTTTGTTTTTTTGCTTTTTATGGCCACACCTGCGGCATGTGGAGGCTAGGGGTCTAACTGGAGCTACAGCTGCCGGCCTACACCAGAGCCACAGCAATGCAGGATCTGAGCCGTGTCTGTGACCTATACCACAGCTCACGGCAACGCTGGATCCTTAACCCACTGAGCGAGGCCAGGGATTGAATTCTCGACCTCATGGTTCCTAGTCGGATTCGTTAACTACTGCGCCACGATGGGAACTCCCCATTTGTTTGTTTTCATTGTCATTACTGTAGGAGGTGGATCTAAGAAGATGTTGCTGTGGTTTATGTTGGACTATGTTTGGCCTATGTTTTCCTCTAAGAGTTTTATAGTATCTGGTCTTATATCTAGGTCTTTAATCCATTTTGAGTTTATTTTTGTGTATGGTGTTAGGAAGTGTTCTAATTTCATTCTTTACATGTGACTGTCCAGTTTTCCCAGCACCACTTACTGAACAGGCTATCTTTTCTCCATTGTACATTCTTGCCTCCTTTGTCATAGATTGGTTGACTGAACATGCGTGGGTTTAATTCTGGGCTTTATATCCTGTTCCACTGATCTGTATTTCTGTCTTTGTGCCAGTACTATATGGTTTTGATGACTGAAGGTTTGTAGTATAGTCTGAAGTCAGGGAGTCTGATTCCTCCAGCTCCATTTTTCTTTTTAGGATGTCTTTGACTATTCTGGGTCTTTTGTGCTTCCAAACAAACTTTCAAATATTTTGTTCTAGTTCTGTGACAAATGTCCTTGGTAATTTGATAGGGATTGCACTGAATGTGTAGATTGCCTTGGGTAGTATAGTCATTTTGATAATATTGACTCTTCCAATCCAAGAGCATGGTATGCCTTTCCATCGGTGTATCATCTTTGATTTCTTTCATCTGCATCTTATAGTTTTCAGTATAGGTCTTTTATCTCTTTAGGTAGGTTTATTCCTAAGTATTTGATTCTTTTTGATGTGATGGTAAAGGGGATTGCTTCCCTAATTTCTCTTTCTTATCTTTCATTGTTAGTATATAGAAGTGCAGTTGATTTCTGTATATTAATATTGTATCCTGCGACTTTGAGCTCTAACAGTTTTCTGGTAGAGTCTTCAGGATTCTCTAGGTATAGTATCATGTCATCTGCAAGTAGTGATAATTTTATTTCTTCGTTTCCAATTTGGATTCCTTTTATTTCTTTTACTTCTCTGATTGCTGTGGCTAGGACTTCCAAAACTATGTTGAATAGTAGTGGTGAGAGGGGGCATCCTTATCTTGTTCCTGATCTCAGTGGGAATTCTTTCAGCTTTTCACCATTGAGAATGATGTCTAGGTTTGTCATATATGGCCTTTATTATGTTGAGGTAGGTTCCCCCATGCCCACTTTCTGAAAGGTTTGTATCAGAAATGGGTGTTGGATTTTGTCAAAGGCTTTTTCTGCATCTGTTGAGAGGATCATATGGTTTTTATTCTTCAGTTTGCTAATGGGGATGTATCACACTGATTGATTTGTGGATATTGAAGAATCCTTGCATCCCTGGGATAAATCCCTCTTGATCGTGATGTACAATCCTTTTAGTGTATTTTTGGATTTGGTTTGTTAGTATTTTGTTGAGGATATTTGCATCTATGTTCATCATTGAAATTGGCCTGTAATTTTCTTTTTTTTGTGGTATCTTTTCTGGTTTTGGTGTCAGGGTGATGGTTGCCTCATAGAATGAGTTTGGGAGTGTCCCTTCCTCTGCAATTTTTTGGAATAGTTTCAGAAGGATAGGTGTTAGCTTTTCTCTAAATATTTGATTGAATTCACCTGTGAAGCCATCTGGTCCTGGACTTTTGTTTGTTGGAAGTTTTCTAATCATAGTTTCAGTTTCAGAACTTGTGATTGGTCTATTCATCTTTTCTGTTTCATAGTGGTTTAGTCTTGATAGGAATTGCATTGAATCTGTAGATTGCCTTGGTTGGAAGTTTTTCCCTTTCATCACATTCAGTATATCATGCCACTCCCTTCTGGCCTGCAGAGTTTCAGCTGAAAAATCTGCTGATAACCTTATTGGGGTTCCCTTGTATGTCATTTGTTTCTTTTCCCTAGCTGCTTTCAATATTTTCTCTTTGTCTTTAATTTTGCTCATTTTGATTAATATGTGTTTTGAGGTGTTCCTCCTTGGGTTTATTTTATATGGTACTTGTTGTGCTTCCTGGATTTGAGTGAGTGGTTCATTTCCCATATTAGGAAAGTTTTCGGCTATAATCTCCTCGAATATTTTTTCTGTCTCCTTCTCTCTCTCTTCTCCCTCTGGCACCCCTATAATACGAATGTTGGTACGTTTAACATTATCCCAGAGTTCTCTGAGACTCTGCTCATTTCCTTTCAGTCTTTTATCTCATTTCTCTTCTGCATTAGTGATTTCCACTAATCTGTCCTCCACCTCACTGATTCGTTCTTCTGCCTCCTGTATTCTACTGTTGGCTGCTTCTAATGAATTAAATACACATTAAGAATATTCTGGATTTCCCATTGTGGCTAAGCAGATTAAGAACCCAACATAGTGTCTGTGAGGATGCCAGTTCAATCCCTGGTTTCCCTTAGTGGGTTAATGATCTGTCATTCCTGCAAACTGTGGCATAGGTTGCAGATGCAGGTTGGATCCGGGCATTGCTTTGGCTAGCAGCTGCAGGTCCAATTTGACCTCTAGCCTGGGAACTTCCACATGCCACTGTAAAAAGAAAAAAAAGAGAATATGTTAACCAACTTGCTTTTGATTGCATCAGGTCTTTGATTCACAGTTTACTTATAGATTATCTAATTGAGGAGTGAGAATGTTGATTTGTAACCTGTACCAAAGCAGGAATAAATCCAAGCCATTAGATCAGAGGAGGAGCTTTCCTTATAGCAAGTGTTAAATATTGACTAGGAAATACTTAGAATCTCCGTACCCAGGAATTTTTTTTGTTTACTTTCAAGTTACTACTTTTTTTTTCAGTTTTATTGAAAAATAATTGATATACCTGGTTGTATAAACTTAAGATATATAGCATGATGGTTTGATTTACATGTATTATGAAATTATTACTAAATAAACAAACAAACCCTGAATAGCCAAAGAAATCTTGAGAGAGAAGAACAAAGCAGAAAGCATCATACCTCCTGCTTTCAAGTTATATAACAAAGCTAGAGTCATCAAAAACAGTATGGTACTCCATAAAATCAGACCAATGGAACAAAATCAAGAGCCCAGAAATAAACTCAAGCATATACAGTCAACTTATGTTTGATAAGGGAGCCAAGAATACTCAATGGAGAAAAGTCAGTCTTTTCAAGAAATGGTGCTGGGGTAATTGGATGGTCATAAGTAAAAAATTGAAACTGGACCCATATCTTATAAAACTCCCCAAACTTTACCCAAAATGAATTAAAGACTTGAATGTATAACCTGAAACCATGAAACTCCTAGAAGAAATTACAGGTATAAAACTCCTTGATATAGGCCTTGGAAATGATTTTTTTTATATAACACTTAAAATATAAGCAACAAAATCTAAAATAAGTGGGACTCCATCAAACTAAAATGCTTCTGCACAGCAAAGGAAATTATTAACAATGTGAAGAGGTAACTTAAGGAATGGTAAAAATATTCACAAACTGTATATCTGATAAGGGGTTGACATCCAAAGTATACGAAGAACTAATACAACCCAATAGCACAAAACTAAATGACCCAGTTTAAAAATGAGCAAAGGCACTGAAGAGATGTTTCTCTAAAGAAGATATGTGAAAGATCAACAGGTACATTAAAAGATGCTCAACATTGCTAGTCATTAGGGAAATACAAATTAAAACCACAACAAGTTATCTCCTCACACCTGTTAGAACTGCTATTATCAGAAAGATAAAAGGCAACAAATGTCAACAAGGAAAAAAAGGCAACTCTAGTACACTGCTGGTAGGAATGTAAATTAGTACAGCCCTTATGGAAAACAGTATGTGGGATCCTCAAAAAATTAAAAAACAGAACTACAATGTGATCCCACAATGCTACATCTGGTAATATACCCAAAGGAAACAAAAACACTACTCAAAAAGACATCTACACCCCATGTTCATAGCAGCATTATTTACATTACCTAAGACATGGAAACAACCTAAGTGTCCATCAATGGATAAACAGACAAAGAAGTTGTGGTGTTTGTTTATTTAGGTTCTATATAAATTTCGGGAGTATAAAATTCCATTGAACTCTTGATAGGGATTGCATTGACTCTAGATAACTTTTGGTATTATTGACATGTTAAATATTCTTCTCATCCATGAACATGGGAATTCTTTCCATTTATTTGTGTCTTCTTCAACTCTTTCATAAGTGTCTTGTAGTTTTCAGAGTAGAGATCTTCACTGCCTTAAATTTATTCGTATATATTTTATTATTTTTGCTTCTTTATTTTTCAGAAAATGTGTTATGTAGAAACACTGCTGATTTTTGTATGTTAGTTTTGTATCCTCCAACTTTCTTGAATTAATCGATTAGATCTAAGAGTAAAATCATTTTATCTGCACATATAGGTGATTTTACATCTTCCTATCCAATTCTCACACCTCTTATTTCTTTTTCTTGCTTGATTGCTCTAGCTAGGACTTTTAATACTATATTGAATATGAGTGGTGATAGTGGGCTCTCTTGTCTTGTTCCTGATCTTAGAGAAAAAGCTTTCAACCATTCGGTATTGATTATGATTTAAGCTGTGGGCTTGACATATATGGCCTTTATTGGGTTGAGATATGTTCCTTTTATACCTGGTTTATTTAGAGGTTTCCCCCTTTTTTTTTTTTTCCCTCCACACCTGTGTCATGTGGAAGTTCCCAGGCTAGGGATCAAAACTACCACAGCAGCAACCCAAGTGCTACTGACTAAGCCAGATCCCTAATTCACTGCACCACAAGAGAATTCCCTGTTCAGACTTTTTTTTCACAAATGGATATTAAATTATGTCAGATGCTTTTTCTGGGCCTATTGAGATGATCAAATTATTATTTCTTGCTGTTAATATAGCTCATTGATTAATTTGTTTATGTCAAGCCATCCTTGCATCCTTTTTTTTTTTTGTCTTTTTGCCTTTATGTGGAGCCGCACCTGCGGCATATGGAGGTTCCTAGGCTAGGGGTCTAACAGGAGCTGTAGCCGCTGGCCTTCGCCACAGCCACAGCCACGCGGGATCCGAGCCGCGTCTGCAACCTTCACCACAGCTCATGGCAATGCCGGATCCTTAACCCACTGAGCAAGGCCAGGGATCAAACCCACAACCTCATGGTTCTTAGTCGAATTCGTTAACCACTGAGCGACGAAGGGAACTCCCCATCCTTGCATCCTAAGAATAAATCCTGCATGATCATGGTGTATGATCCTTTTAATGTGCGGCTGAATTTAGTTTGCTAGGATTTGATTGAGAATTTTTACATCTATATTTATCTGGGAAATTGGTCTAAAGTTTTCTTTTCCCGTAATATCCTTTTCTGGTTTTGGTATCAGGATAATTGATTATCCAAATTGATTTTTTGGAAGAGTTTGAGATGGATTGGTGTTAATTCTTTTAGTGTTTGATTAAATTCACTAGTGAAGCCATTCATCCTTAGCTCCTAGAAAAATATTTTACCTGTAGTAGGAGCTCAGAAAACATTTGGTGAGTTAAGAAGTAGTTGTGGTTAAAAATTGAAATGTAGAAGTCTCTGTGAGAGCTTAATTAATTCCCCAGTAAGGACAAATTTAAAATTTTTATATTAAAGAATTGAAATGACTAGATTGAGCTGAATTTTCTTTTCTTTTTCTTCCTTCCTTTCTTTTTTTTTTTTTAAAGGGCTGAACTCGTGGCATATGGAAGTTCCGGCTAGGGGTCGACCTGGAGCTGTAGCTGCTAGCTTGCAGTGTGGGATCTGAGCTGCATCTGCATCCAACACCACAGCTCACGGCAATGCTGGATCCTTAACCCTCTGAGCGAGACCAGGGATCAAACCCATGTCCTCATGGATACTTGTTGGTTTTGTTACTGCTTACCCAGGACAGGAACTCCCGAGCTGAATTTTCTTATTTGCTTGTTGCCTTGGGCAAATTATTTAATTCTAGAGATTTAGTTGCTTTGCCAGTAAAATGAGGAATCTTCATAGGGATTGTTGTAAGGTTAATAGATACTTTATAAATGAAGGCTATATTTATTTTATTTATTTGATTTTTCTTTTTAGGGCATATGGAAGTTCCTAGGCTAGAGGCTGAATCAGAGTCATAGCTGCTGGTGTGTGTGTGCCACAGCAATGTCAGATCTGGGCCACATCTGGGACCTTCTTTTTTTTTTGTCTTACTGTCTTTTTAGAGCTGCACCCAAAGCATATGGAGGTTCCCAGGCTAGGGGTCCAATGGAGCTACAGCTGCTGGCCTACACTGTTATACCACAGCCACAGCAACACAGGATCCAAGCTGCATCTGTGACCTACACCACAGCTCATCGCAACGCCAGATCCTTAACCAACTGAGCGAGGCCAGGGATTGAACCCGCAACTTCATGGTGTTTAGTCAGATTCGTTTCCGCTCTGCCATGACGGGAACTCCCATACTGCCTTTCTTATCTGACATTGGATTCTAAAGGCTATATTAAATAAGTATCAAACATTATATAACATTAAGTATCAAACATTAGCATTATATGATATTGTTTGAAATTGGTATTTTACCTCCCATGATGACTATTTTGAAAGGAAAACTATCTCTTGGATACATAAGTACCAGATTTTTATTGAAAAGTATTTCTTGGGAGTTCCTACTGTGGTGCAAAGGGATCAACAGTGTCTCTGCAGTGCTGGGATGCAGGTTCAATCCTGAGCTTGGCACAGTGGGTTAAGGATATGACGTTGCCGGGGATGGCCAAAAAAAAAAAAAAAGTAAAAAAATTAGATTAAAAAAGAAACAAAAAAAATCCCTCTTTCTTCACTAATTTTTGTCTCATATATTTACATAGTTTACATTCATTAAAAATTTTACATTTTTGTTAAAAAAATGTGTTTTTAACTTCTTTTTTTAGCGCTCTCCAGAATACACCAATTGTCGATATCTATGCAAACTTTGCTTAATTCACATTGAAAACATCCAGGGAGCACATAAGCACATAAAAGAGAAACGACATAAGAAAAATATTTTGGTAAGTTCTTTTTTACAAAATATTTATTTATTGAATGGTAAAACTATATCAAATATTTTTATTAATGAAACTAAATATCAAATATTTGTCCATTCTTATGGTAGTAACCGAAATAATAGAATAGTGTTGAAAGCCATGATTAGCCTCCTTACCTTAGGAGGGGAAACCTTCTCAGAGACCAGTTTGCTCATCATCCTATGTTCTGATTCCTAAGCTTAAAAGTCAAGTATAGTTGCGTAGTCCAACCAGTATTTATTGAGTTCTTATGTGATTGGTGTAGGGAGTGGTGAATATAATGGTCATGGTTCTTCCTCTCAGAGTTTCTGAAGTACTGGGGAAGGCATACATTGAATAAAGGATTTAAGTTTGGTGAGTTTTATTAAAGGGGGAAATGTGCTGCTACGGAATGTACAAAGGTATTTTACTTAGTCTAGAAGAGGAATGGTTTCTTTAAGAAAGTGACATTTGAGTTGTCGAACCTTGGAGTAGTAGTTTTTTAAAAACTAGGCTAGCCCAGGGATTGAACCCACATCCTCATGGATAGCCTCATGGATACTAGTCGGGTTCATTACCGCTGAGCCATGATGCGAACTCCCGGAATAGTAGTTTAAAAGGCAGAAAGATGAGCATAGAGGGCTGAGATGAGAGCATTTCATACAAAGAAGCAGCATGAATAAAGGTCTCTCGGTCATAAAAGGACATGGCATATGAGGAACTGAAAAGTTTAGTATGATTGGAACAAAGAAAGCTAGGAGGAAAATGATATGAGATGAAGTTGGAGAGGTCCAGGGCATATAAGTCTTGATAAGCTTTAGACTGTGGAAAGTCATAAGATTTCAGTTATTTTTATTGAAACATTTCATATAGACATAGTGTAAATAGAATATTTTCTTTTTTAAAATTCATAGTATGTTAGCTATTTAAGTTTTTCTTTTCAAATTTAGAACATTAATTCTATGTAACCTAGGATATCTTCTCTCAGAAATATTCTTTCACTTGACCTTCCCAACAAGTCTGTGTTATAGGAACTCTTTTTCTGTACTTTCATAGTGGCTTGATCAGAGAACTTAAAACACTGTATCATAAATGTCTCCTCTGGTAGACTTCAGTATTTGGTATTTTGTTTAATTAATTTTGCCTTTTTGGGGCTGCAACCACAGCATATGGAAGTTCTTAGGCTAGGGGTTGAATCAGAGCTACAGCTGCTGGCCTACACCACAACCAAAGTAATGCCAGATCCAAGCTATGTTTGTGACTTACACCACATATGGTGTAGGGCAACACTGGATCCTTAACCCACTGAATGGGGCTAGGGATCAAACCCATGTCCTTATGGATACTAGTTGGGTTCATTACCACTGAGCCACAACAGAAACTCCAGTATCCAAGTATTTTAGAGGACAGTTTTAATTTTTATTTACATTTGTTTCTGCATTGCTTAGTACAGTGACTGACATGTTGTTGTAGGTGCTCAGTACATTTTTCTTTGGGAAAAATGAATGTATTAGAGTTCCCTGGTGGCCTAGTGGGTTAAGGCCCCAGCGTTGTCATTGCTGTGGCTTTGTTTCCTGCTCTGGCACGGGTTCATTCCTTGGGCTGGGAACTTTTGTGTGCTGTGGGCGTGGCCAAATATGTGAATGCATTGAAAAAAATCTGGAACTTGGAAATCGTTCAATTTTTATCAGCCTATTTTGATTTAATTAGCTGTTCAAAAGACTTAATAGAATAGAAATAAAGTGGTAGTTTAGGAGATAATAACTGAGAAATTTCAAGAAATGTTGAAAGGTGCTGATCATTAGTTGCAGGAAGCTCAGGGAATTAAAAAAAATAAAAAAAAAAGCCAATTAACATTACATACATTATAGAAAAAATTTTAGAATATTATAAAAAACAAACCAACCTGAAAAGCAGCTGTACTGGACTTTTGGTGAAATTTCAATAACAAGGACTGGATTTACCTCCTTTTGAAACAACCAAAAAAAAAAAAACCCCAAACAATTACAAACAAAACAAAACACACACACACACAACACACTCACACACACACACTACACACAAAACTCCAAACCAAAACCAAATAAACCCAAAAAACGGACATAAATAGCTAACAGTGGTTTTTAGGGCTTGAAGAACGGACAGTGAATGGAAAACATGAGATGAACTCAGTGATTACTTCAGTGTGAAAGATTTTTTTGGATTCTACTGTAGAGATCAGAACCCAGTGGACTCCCAGAGTTGAGAAGATGGACTTGAGTCCAGGGAGTACAGTGTGGCTAGAGTTTATAGGACAGAATAACAAAAAAGAGGAAACTATGTATAAAGAAATCCAGAAATCTATGGACAGTCCTCTCAGAGTATTCAGCACAATAGTGATTGGTACATGCATCTGAAAAAGCTGCCTCAAGCTAAGGAAAAAACATTCTTGAGAGAATTAGAACAGTGCTTGTTGCTCACGCAAAGCTGGGAATAGTATCTTTCCACTATCCAGACTGAAAAACTTCATACTTTTTGGGGCATTGGGTAGAGTACTCAGAAAGATATTGTTTCAGTAGTGGGGAATATTTAACCGTAAACTAAATGTGGTCTGGTCCCAACTAAAACGTTTTAAAGGCAAGATTCAAAATATTAAACTGTTTACAAGTATTTCATGTTATTACAGAACAAAGCTTGAGAATATTTACAGAAATACAAAATATCCATCACTTCCAAAAGTTCACATTGTCTGCCATTCAGTTAAAGATTATCAGGCGTACAAGGAAGCAATAAAGTACAAACCATGAAGGGAAGAAAAATCAGCCAATTGAAACTGACCTTGAGCTGATACAATAGAATTAGCAGAGAAGGACATTTAAGACCGTTAATGCAACTATGTTCCTGGTGTTCTAAAAAATAGAGACATGGAAAATATAAAAAAGATTCAAGGAGTTCCCATGGTAGCTCAGTGGATTAAGAACCCAGCTAGTATCCATAAGGATGTGGGTTAGATCCCTGCCGTTGCTCAGTGGGTTAAGGATCTAGTGTTGCTATAAGCTGTAGTGAAGGTCGCAGATGCAGTTTGGATCCTGTATTGCTGTGGCTGTGGTATGGCTGCAGCTCCAGTTCAACCCTTAGCCCAGGAACTTCCATATGCTGCATATGCGGCCCTAAAAAAGAAAAGATTCAAATTGAACTTATGGAAATGAAAACTACAATGTGTGAGATGAAAAATACAGTTTGTAGAACTAGTGGCAAATCAGACATTACAAAAGAAAAGGTTAGTGAGCTTGAAGATATAACAGTGGAAAGTATGCAAAAGGAAACAGAAAGAAAAATGAACTTGGGAAAAAGGAAACAAAAGAGCATCACTGAGTTCCGGGATAATTGATACTTGTGTACCAGTTCTACACAAACTCCTCCAGAACTATTGAAGAGGAAGAGTGCTTTCCGACTCAGTCTATGAGTCCCACATTACTCTATTACCAAACCTGAAAAGGACATTACAATAAAAGAAGACTTCAGATCAATATCCCTCCTGAACATAAATAATGCATCATGACCAAATAGGACTTTATTCCAGGAGTTCAACATTAGAAAACCAATCAGTGTGACTCATCATATTAACAAAACTGAAAAAGAAAACTATGGTCGTCTTAGTAGATGGTGAAAAAGCATTTAAAAACATTGTGATAAAAAAAAATCTCAGACTAGGAATAGAATGGAACTTTCTCAACATGATAAAAAAAAATCTATGAAGAAGTTATAGCTATCATTATAGTTAATAGTGGAACACTGAATGTTGTCTTCCTAAGATTAGGACAAAAGACAGATATGAAAATGGTATAGCTGTGGTGGGAAACTGTGCTGCAGTTCCTTAAAAAATTAAAAGTGAAATTACCATATGAGCTAGCAGTTACTCTTAAGTATATACTCAAAAGAAAAGCAGGGTCTGGAAGTGATATTTGTACAGCCATGTTCACAGTAGCATCATTCACAATAGCTAAAACATGGAAGTAAATTTGTTGTTCATCATCAGATGAATAGATAAGCAAAATGGCACACACAGTGGAATGTTATACAGCCTTAAAAAAGAAGACAGTTAAGGTACGTTACAACATGTAAGAATCTTAAGCCAATTAATGCTAACTTAAAAAAAGCCTGTCTCGGAGTTCCTATTGTGGTTCAGTGGTAATGAAGCCAATTAGTATCCATGAGGACTCAGGTTTTATCCCTGACCTTGCTCAGTGGGATAAGGATCCACCATTGCCATGACCTGTGGTGCAGGTCACAGAATGTGGCTCAGATCTGGCATGGCTGTGGCTATGGCTGAGGCTGGCAGTTATAGCTTTGATTCAACCCCTAGCCTGGGAACTTCCATGTGCCTGCCACTGGACCAAAAAAATTTTTTTTTAATTTAAAAAGCCAGTTACAAAAGGACAAATACCATATTTATAGCTAACTTTTAATTTTTTTTTTATCTTTTTAGGGCCACACCTGCAGCATGTGGGGGTTCCCAGGCTAGGGGTTGAATCGGAGCTGTAGCTGCTGGTGTACACCATAGCCACCGCAACTCGGATCAGAGTTGCATCTGTGACCTACACTACAACTCACCGCAACACCATATCCTTAGCCCAGTAAATAAAGCCAGGGATCGAACCTGAATCCTTGTGGATGCTAGTCAGATTCATTTCCCCTGAGCCATGATGGGAACTCCTATACCCAACTTATATGAGGTACTTAGAGTAGTCAAAATCATAGAGACAGGAAATAGAATGGTGGTTGCCAGGGCTTGGGGTGGTGGAAGAATGGGGAGTTATGCTTAATGGGTATAGAGTTACAGTTTTATAAGGTGAAAAGAATTCAGCTGACGAATGATGGTGATGATTGCACAAGTGAATGTACTTAATACACTGAACTGTATTTGTAAAAATGATAAGATAGTAAATTTTATGTTATATATATTTTATCACAATAAAGCATTTAAAAAAAGATATGTCAGTTCTTACCACTTTCATTCAGTGTAATTCTGGAGGCTCTACCCATCGCAAGAAAAAGAAAGGAAAGCTATCCAAATTAGAAAAGAAGTAAAACTAAATTTGCAGGCAGTGTAATCGTTTATATGGAATAATCCATGAAATCTAAAGAAGAGTTATTAGAATTAATGAGTGAGTTTAGCAAGGTTGCAGAATACAATCTCAATATGCAAAAATTAACTGGTTTTTATTTATTAATAATATACAGTACAAAATTGAAAAACTGCTATTTACAGTAGCGTTAAAAATATGCAAAATTTGTACAGAAAGTAGAAAACATTCCTGAGGAAGAGCTAAAGAAATGGAGAAATAAACTTCATCTATGTGTTGGAAGAATTAATGATGTTTAATATCTTTCCAAACTGATCTGTAGACTGAATACAATCCTGACCAAAATCCCAAATTGAAAAACAGATTGTAAAAATTATAAACCTTTGTTCTTTGAAAGATAGTGTAGAAGAATGACAATATTAATTGCATATTGGGAGAAAATATTTGCAAATCATCTATCTGGTAAATGATTTGTATATAGAAGTTATAAACGTTCAAAACTCAGTAGTAAGTGCAGTAACTCCCCCTTATTCATTGTTTTGCTTTCCATGGTTTCTGGTAACCTTGGTCAGCCATGTCTGAAAATAATAAATGGAAAATACAAGTAAACAACTTAGAGTTTTAAATTGCATGCTATTCTAAGTAGTGTGATGAAATTTCATGTTATTCAGCTTCATTCCTCACTGGGATGTCAGACATCCCTTTGTCTAGCAGATCCATATTTTATATGCTACCTGCCTCTTGGTCACTGAGTAGACATCTTGGTTATCAGACTGGCTGTTGGTGGTATCACAGTGCTTGTGTCTGACTAATCCTAATTTTACTTAATAATGGCCCCAAAGTGCCAGAGTATAGATGCAGGCCATTAGAGTAGTCTCTTACTGTGCCTAATTTATAAATAAAACAATCATAGATATGTATGTGTAGTATAAAAATAGCTTTTACAGGGTTTGGTGGTATCTGTGTTTTCAGGTCTCCATGGAGGCCTTGAAACTTATCCCCCAAGAATAAGGGTGGACTACTGTAAACAACCAAATAAAAATGGCAAAAGATTTGAGCCAGTATTTTATTAAAGAAGACACACAGATGTCAAGCACATGAAAAGATGCTCAACATTATTTGTCATTAGGAAAATCACTATGCTTTTTAGAACAGCTGAAATTAAAAAGCTCGACTATGCGAAGTGTTGTCAAGGATGTGAGTGAACTGCAAGTCTAAAACAGTACTGGTGGACATATAACAAAGTGTACCCACTTTTTTTTGAAGTTTATTTTTAGGAGTTCCCTAGTGCTTCAGCAGTTTTAGGATCCAGTGTTGTCAGTGATATGACTTGGGTGTGGGTTTGACCCCTGGCCCAGAAACTTCCATGTGCTGTTGGCCAGGCCAAAAAAAGTTATATTTTTAACTGAGAGATAGTTGACATATATAACATTTTATTAGTTCCAGGTATATAACATAATGATTCAGTATATATGTATTTTGTGAAATGATTACCACAATAAATCTAGTTAATATCACCACCATACATAACACATTTTTTTTTTTGAGATAAGAACTTTTAAGATTTACTCTTAGCAACTTTTTTTTTTTTTGTCTTTTGTAGTTGTAGAGCCACACCCACGACATGTGGAGGTGTCCAGGCTAGGGGTCTAATTGGAGCTGTAGCAGCCAGCCTGCACCAGAGTCACAGCAGCGCCAGATCCGAGCCACCTCTGCGACCTACACCACAGCTTATAGCAATGCCGGATCATTAACCCACCAAGTGATGCCAGGGATTGAACCCGCAACCTCATGGCTCCTAGTCGGACTTGTTAACTGCAGTGCAACGACGGAAACTCTCTCTTAGCAACTTTTAAATATACATTACTGTCTTATTAACTACAATCACCAAGAAGTATATTATATCTCCAGAACTAATTTATTACTGAAAGTTTGTACTTTTTGACTACTTTGACCCTTTTTACTCACCCCTGAGCACCCACCCCTGCCTCTGGTAGCCACCAATCTGTAGTCTGTATGAGTTCAGTTTTTGTTGTTGTTTCAAGTCCCACATATAAGTGAGATCATAACAATAGTTGTCTTTCTCTGACTTATTTTATTTAGTAATATGCCCTCAGAGTCCATCTATGTTGTTGTACTTGGCAAGATTTTCTTTTTTTTTTTTTATGGCTGAATAATATTCAATTGTATACGTAGACCACATTTTCTTTATTCTGTCCTCCATCATACATAGGTTGTTTCCATGTCTTGGCTATTGTAAATAAGGCTGCAGTGAACATGGAGGTGCAGATTTCTTTTCCTATTAGTGTTCTTGTTTCCTTTGGATAAATACCCAGAAGTGGAATTACCGGATCATATGGTAATACATTCACTTTTGAAAACATTTTGGCAGCTTTCACGTATCAGTGCATGAACAGATACACAAATTGTGGTATATCGATACCTTGTTATACTATTTGATGTAAAAAGGAGTGAGCTGTTGATTATAAAACAACATAGATGAATCTTAAAATAATTACTCTGAGTCAAAGAAGCTAGACAAAAATAAGTACATACTGTGATTCCATGTATACAAAACTAGAAAATTCAACTTAATCTATATTCATAGAAAGCCAGTTGGTGGTTGTCTGAGTATGGGTGTGGAGAAGGTGATTACAAAGGAGTATGAGGGAAGTTTTGCAGGTGATTAATATGTCTATTATCTTGAGTCAAAAATTAACCAAACTGTAAACTTTAAATATGTGCAGGTTATTTTATATAAAATATATTTCAATAAATTTGTTTTTTAAGAAGTATCCAAAAGAAAAGTAGCCAAAAGAATGATCATATGAAAGATCACTCATAAAGGTGCAGAAGTTGGGAATGTGGCTGATTTATAAATAGTAGCATCAGAAGCCAGAAAGTAGTTAAATAATATATTCAGAGATTTTGAGGGAGGAAAACCTCCTGTCAACCTATATTTTTATACCTAATGAAATTGTCTAACAGTAATGAACACAGAATATATTGATGGACAGATGAAATGAGAGTGTTAACCTTCAAAAGACCCTCAGTAAAGGAAATTCTAAGGGATGTATTTTAGACTAAAGGAAAATAATCCTCAGGGAAACATGATGATAATATTCAGGATGTTTTCATATGACCATTTAAGTTGATGCTATACATGCCAGTCAGAGATGTTCAAGACCTCTGCTATATCCAAGACAGTCTCTCTTGGCTGCAACAAAATGCTAGTACATTAACATTTAGTACCACAGCTAAATGTTGTACTTGTGGAATCTTGGCTTTGATGTAGCATTTCAGAATTTATACGGATAGTAAAGTAGAACCAAGTTTTATTTTTTTAATATTTAACAGCAGCCTCTCTGTAGCACCTGTTACTCTTCTAATCCTGCTTCACAAAAGCAGAGATCTGTCTCTTCCCTTCCGAATCCTCAGTGTCTTAAGTCTGAATATTTAATATATTTCTGTCCTTTTCTCTTAAATATGACGTTAAAATATTGTTGTCAAACTTTTGTTGTTGTTCTTGTCAAATGTAACACTAATAGGAAAAACAAGAAGAAAGTGAGCTTCGTTCTCTGCCACCTCCTTCACCTGTCCACTTGGCTGCTTTAAGTGTTGCAGTTATTGAATTAGCAAAAGAACAAGGGATAACAGACGATGACCTCAGAGTCCGTCAGGAAATTGTGGAGGAAATGTCAAAGGCTGTAACAGCATTTTTACCAGGTACAACTTTATTTTATACTTAATTTAAAAAGCCACACTTTAAAAAACTTCTCCTCTTGCTTCTTCTTCAACTTAGGGTAATTTTCTTAATGTTTTCTTTTCTTTTTTCCTCCATCTTAAAAGTAGATGCATTTAATTATTTTAAAACTTTTTTGGGGGAAATATTTCAGAAAATAATTCAGAAATTATGGCACAGCATAATTTTTGTAATAATAAAAAAAGATTTTAAAAATGCCAAATACAAGGTTAGTTGCTTAGTAGTTGATTATCATATTTTATATTAATTTTTCATTGTAGTTGACTTCTGAATAGACATTTAATCATATTATTTTCAGTATATACATCTGAACCAGTCACTGAATAAAATTTCTATTGCTTGATAGTGGGGAAAATTAATTTACTTTAAGGATGTTAGACGTAAAATTTGCACTTTTAGTTATTTATTTTTTGACTCTTGCTCTTTTTTACAGAAAGCTTGGTTTGGGTAGGGGGGGTTGGGCCAGGCTTATTGTAGACACTTATGTGTGGATTATTTGCTTGGCCCTCATCTTTTTTTGCATTAATACTGAATTTGAATAAATTTATACTAAATAAGAATTGTTTCTTACCACTAGGTGGATTTTGGACAGTTGATAAATTATAATTTTGTATGAAAACATTGTTAGATTTATAAGAATATAAAATTGAAATAGAAAAAAAACTTTTTTTGCCTTCCTTTTTTTTTAGGGCCACACCCATGACATATAGAAGTTCCCAGTGTAGGGGTTGAATCAGAGCTACAGCTGCCGCCCCACGTCACAACCGCAGCAATGTGGAATCCAAACCGCATCTGTGACCTACACCACAGCTCTTGGTAACGCCAGATTCTTAACCCTCTGAGCGAGGCCAGTGATCAAACCGGCATCTTCATGGATTCTAGTTGGATTCGTTAACCGCTGAGCCACAAAGGGAACTCCTGAAATTGAAACTTTTTTATTTTTCCTGTTTCTGTAATGTAGTTTTCATCTATATTGATACTAATTTAAATTATATATAGGAATAATTCACTATTATTATAAGAATAGAAATGAGATATTTATAATTTTAATGAGTTGGATGACTTTCAGACATTTTGTGAACCTGAAAAGTAGACTTTTACATATACAACTGAGTTTATAAACTTACACTTTGTAACATACTAAACCTGCCTGATCAATCCCAATCATGTTATTTTTCAACTTACTCTCTGGTGAGATTCTGTAAAATTTTGTCTCAGGATTTTTTTTTTTTTTTTTTGCTTTTTAGGGCCACACTCATGGCATATGGAAGTTCCCAGGCTAGGGGTCGAATCAGAGCTGTAGCTGCTGGCCTAGGCCACAGCCATAGCAATGTGGGATCTGAGCCATGACTGTACCCTACACCACAACTCATGGCAACGCCAAATCCTTAACCCACTGAGCAAGGCCAGGGATCAAACCTGCTCCTCACTGATACTAGTTGAATTTGTTACCGCTGAGTCACAGCAGACCTGTCTAGTGTCCTTGAGAATGCAGGTTTGATCCCTGGCCTCGCCCAGTAGGTTAAGGATCCAGTGTTGCCAAAAGCTGTGATGTTGACCACAGAATTGGCTTGGATTTGGCATTGCTGCGACTGTGGCATAGGCCAGCAGCTGCAGCTCCAGTTCAACACCTAGCCTGAGAACTTCCAACTGCTGCAGGTGTGGCCCTTAAAAAAAAGACAAAAATTTGATGCTGTTTTTTTACATAAATGTAAATACCTATAAAAAAGGTATTTTGTGAGTATAAATAGCTATAAATAGATTAGTAATTACATATTAAATGTGCAACATACTTGTAGTCATTTTAAAATGAATTATTACTAAAATTTTGTTTAAACACAGAACTTGTGTGAGTTACTTCTTTCCGTCTTCTCTGTTCCTGAACCCTATAACTAAGAAACATTTTTGTTATTTTGTGGATTAATCAGGAAGGTGTTATTCTTCTATCATTGTTGTACCAGAACCAGAAAACGTAGAATTGTGTGAAATTTTGCTTCTGCTATTTTTTTTTGAAGTTCTCGTTATTTGCATGCTATTTCAATGCTTTGATATTTTTCCTTTATTTTCAGAGTGTTCTCTTAGATTATATGGCTCGTCTCTCACTAAGTTTGCTCTGAAGAGTAGTGATGTTAATATAGACATAAAATTTCCTCCCAAGGTAAGTAATTAGAAAAAAACCTTGTATAGTTCTTAACTAGTGCTTGGTGTTTTTTCTATTATCTTTTTGAAGAAGATATGAAGGACTATAAAACTCTGACTTGTAGAGTGTTACCCATCATGATTAAACATTGCTTATGGAGAATACTTTTTAGGTGTCAGACGTTGGTGGAATTAAAGGAATAAGGGACAGAAAAAAAGGAAGAAGAAGTCAGTCATAAAAAGAAAGGGAAAATTCTCATATTTGACTTTGTTGAATAGTTATTGTTTTTATGGTAAGCAGTATAGAAAAAGGAAAGAATTTTGAAATTATACATCTCTGTTCAAATCTTGGCTGCAATGAGCAAGTTACCTGACGTTTTTGAACCTCAGCTCCTAATTTTCAAAATAGGGGTAAATAATAACTTTCATATTAAATAAGATGATATGTATCAGATTTTTGTATAGTGCCTAGTACATCATGGGTAATTTCAATACGTAGTAGCTGGGACCATTAGTAAAATACCAATATGGTTTAGTGTTGCTCGCATTGCTTATTTATTGACATATCAGACTTTTAAAGTAATCTGTTGGAGTTCCCATTGTGACGCAGCAGAAGCGAATCCAACTAGTATCCATGAGCACACAGGTTTGATCCCTGGCCTCTCTCAGTGGGTTAAGGATCTGGTATTTCTGTGAGCTGTGGTGTAGTTCAGACACAGCTTGGATCCTGCGTTGCTGTGGCTGTAGTGTGTATAGATCGGCACCTGTAGCTCAGATTCGACCCCTAGCCTGGGAACTTCCATATGCTGCGGGTGCAGCCCTAAAAAGCAAAATAAAATAAGTAAGTAAATAAATAAAATAATCTGTTGACATTTGATGTGTTTTTAAATTCTCTTTTGGCTGCCCCTCAGCATATGGAGTTCCTGGGCCAGGGATCAGATCTGAGCCACAGTTGTGACCTGCTCCACATCTGTGGTAGTGCCAGAACCTTTAACCCACTGTGCCGGGCCAGGGATCAAACCTGAGTCCCAGTGCTGCAGAGATACCACCAATTCCATTGCACCACAGCAGGAACTCCTGTTTTTAATTTTTTGAGTAATTAGTTTATGCTCATAGGTGTTTGATTTGGGTGAAAATTTGATATTTTAGTTTCTAGTCTGATATAATCCTTAACTTATAAGTAATGTATGAATGTTAAATACTTTTTAAATAGTAGCAAAATACACATTTAAACTAAGTATTTGACATGCTTATTATTTAAAGTAGTATTTTAATTTATGCCTTTTGGCCATGTTGCCAGTTGTCAGTATCCCTTAAATTTCTTACCTCAACATCTTCTCTTTAGAAATAATTTGGTAAACTAATTTCAATTTGTTTAGCTGTGAAATTGCAGAATCTTTTCTCACTCTAAGAACTTATTAATTCTAGGAGTGTTGATGGAATAATAGCACTACATGATTTATTAGAATCTACTTCCATGAATAAGATTTCCTAACATAAAAGTAAAACATTATTCTGTTTTCATTATTTTTTTATTTTTGCTTTTATTTCTTTTGTCTTTTTAGGGCCGCGCCTGCGGCATATGGAGGTTCCCAGGCTAGGGGTCCAGTCGGAGCTGTAGCTGCCAGCCTGTGCCACAGCCACAGCAATGCCAGATCCGAGCCGTATCTGTGATCTATAGCACAGCTCTCGGAAACACCACATCCTTAACCCACTGAGAGAGGCCAGGGATCAAACATGCAACCTCATGGTTCCTGGTTGGATTCGTTTCTGCTGCACCACGATGGGAACTCCTATTTTCATTATTTTAAAATACAGAGCATTGGAGTTCCCATTGTGGCTCAGTGGGTTAAGAACCCAGCTAATATCCATGAGGACACCAGTTCAATCCCTGGCCTATCTCAGTGGGTTAAGGATCTGGCATTGCCGTAAGCTGCAGCATAGGTCAAAGATGTGGCTTGGATCTGGTGTTGCTGTGGCTATGTGTAGGCTGGTAGCTGCAGCTCTGATTCGACCCCTAGCCTGGGAACTTCCATATGCTGCAGGAGCAGCCCTAAAAAGAAAAAAAAAAAAATAGAGTATGATTTCATTTGTGTCTAATGAAATTGAATTATCTCTGAAGTTCGGTAGTTTTAACCTTGAAGTTAGTATATTGATTTAATTTTATACTTTTTTAGATGAATCATCCAGATCTTCTGATACAGGTGCTTGGGATTTTAAAAAAAAGTGGTGAGTTTTTTTTAAAAAGTTATTTTTCTAAAGAAAATTCTTTAAGAATATTTGCTCTGTGTTGCTTATATATGGCTAACCAACTTAAACTAAAACTGCTAGCATATTTGAGTCATTGTATTACGAATGGGTATATACATACACATATATGTGTTTTAGTAGGTGTACTAGAACATTTACATGTCAGCTAGATCAAGTGTCTTATTTTGAATTGATTTATCAAAAACAACTGCCTTTTTGGTAATTTTAGAATGCATCTATTCATTGCCATATCCACCATGCGTAATGTAATGCAGTTCCTGAAATATATGGCTTCAGCACATGTTCTTTGAATAAATTAGTAATTTCAACAAGTAATACTAAGAGATTTTCTTGAATAAATTAGTAATTTCAACAAGTAATACTAAGAGATTTTCTTTCAACTTCAAATGAAATAATGTTAATCAATCTGTTTTGTTTAGATTAGATATTTAATGGCATGGGGCCTACCTTGGAGATGTAGAGAAAGACTTCAGAGTGGAAATGTGCTTCACCTGTTAGTCCTTCCTTAGGAGCTTTGATTGGGCAGACTCTTCATGTAGTAACAGGAAATTGGGCCAGCAGAGTTAGCCTTTTACTGCCATGGATAATTTAAAGGAACTAAGTTGTTAAAGTTTTGTAGGTTTTCATTCCATGACTCCTGTGGAAGTAGCCCTCAGAAGTAAGTGGTGTTCTCTGTTAGCTATATCTATGAAGGTTTAACACCTTGACTAGATTCTATACTTACTTGGAAATATTCAAACTTTTAGGGATGTTAAAACCTTTCTTCTTAAGGTGATTGTAATGTTTGGACATTATTTGGAACTCTGCCTGTGGTTTGTGATAATACAGCAAATGACACCAAGAGAGGTAAGAGATTCTGTTGTATTGATGCTCTTAATGAGAAGAGTGGATTATCCCACAGAAGCAATGAGAGTGATTTTTAGCAGGAAACTATTACTTAATGTTTACCGCAGAGAAAACATTTAAGAGATGTTGACATTCACTTACTTGTTTTTTCCCCCTTATTAGTATTATATATAGATGTGGAATCTGATTTTCATGCTAAAGTTCCTGTTGTGGTGTGCAGAGATCGGAAAAGGTTGGTAATAATGAGGAGAAAATAAAGTGTTTCTTAAACTAAAACTAAATATGCAGTGAATATCCCTAAGGGAGAAAATTTTTTTGTTTTAGATTTCTCCTTGGATTAATATGTCTAAGCTAATTGATATTTATTAAAAACAGTCAGACAATGAGACACCAACATAGCACTTACACGTGGAATTTAAAATAAAAGGACACAATGAACTTCTTTGCAGGACAGATACTGACTCACAGACTGGAAAACTTATGGTTTCCAAATGAGACAAGTTGGGGGTGGGGAGATACACTGAGGGTTTGGGATGGAAATGCTATAAAATTTGGTTGTGATGATTTTTGTACACCTATAATTGTAATAAAATCCATTAGGTTAAAAAAAAGAGACCAAAAAAAAAAAAAAACCCCAAAACAGCAAGCCTGGAGTTCCCATTGTGGCACAGCAGAAATAAATCCAACTAGTATCCATGAGGATGCAGGTTCAGTCCCTGGTCTTGCTCAGTGGGTTGGGGAGCTGGCATTGCCATGAACTGTGGTGTAGGTTGCAGGCATGGGTCAGATCCTACGTTGCTGTGGCTGTGGCATAGGCCAGCAGCAGTAGCTCCGATTGGATCCCTCGCCTGGGAACTTCCATATGCTGCAGGTGTGGCCCTAAAAAAGCAAAACAACAACAACAACAAAAACCCTTTTCATTTGTTTCTCAAGTTTATTCACGCAACCAACTGTATTGAGCATTTACTATATGTCAGGTACTGCTTTGCTTATTTCAAATATAAATAATACTCTCTTTTCAAGGAACTCACTGTCTATTGGAATCTAGTTTTTAGTTCACTGAAATTGAAGGAGTCATTGAAGACTAATCTTGGCTTTCTATTCAGATATTTGTAAGACTGAGAGAGCAAAATGCCTTTGACAAAGGAAACGAAAATAATCCTTTTTGAGACCAATGTGGGAGAGATGGAAATAATACAGTAAAAATGAAGTATTCTCTTTTTGGTTTTAACCATTATTTCTTACATTTTAAGATTACTGTATTTTCTTATTCAAAGCTAGAAGGGCCTATGGAGATCTAGTTCAACTTCCTTATTTTCTTTGAAAATTGAGAAGTTCTTGGGTGGCCTAGTGGTTAAGGATTTGGCCTTGTCACAGCAGTGGCTTGAGTTTAATCCCTGGTCTGGAAACTTCCACATGCCACCAGGGAACTCCAAACATTTGTTTTTATTATGACTTCTTAGGTATTAGCTGTGGTAAGTGGAAAGGAATAGCCATAGGATTTGAAGTATTCTGGTTTTAAGATATTAATACAGTGAAATTTGCTTCTTCTTTATTCACAGTGGTTTACTCTGTAGAGTGAGTGCAGGAAATGATATGGCATGCCTCACTACTGATTTACTTGCTGCTCTTGGCAAAATGGAACCTGTCTTTATTCCCTTGGTGTTAGCCTTTCGCTATTGGGCTAAGGTAAGTAGGACAGAAGGAAAAAAGTACTTAAAATATAACTCTTTCTTTTTTTTTTTTTTTGGCTGCGGTGTGCATTCGCTTGATGTGAGATCTGTTTCCAGACCAGGGATTGAATCTGGGCCACAGCAGTGAAGGCATTGAGTTCTAACCACCAGGGAACTCCCAACTCAGGCTTTTTCTTGCACTAACATGTAACATATAATATGTGGGAACAAAATAGTAATCTGTGCTAGACAGAAAGTGGTATGGCAGGTTCTGATAATAGGAAAATAAAGTTTCATAGGCATGTAGAGTTATTGGTATATTTAGAATTTTTATTTTTATGTAGTATAGAAATATTCTCTTTCACATCTTAATATTTGAGACTCGTTTTCATTTCATTTACAGCTTTTAAATTAAAGTTGTAAGATTGTATGTTAATGGTTATGCTAGTTAAGATTTTTTTTGTTAGCATATTTTTTCCCAGTCTCCATCTTAGAACATTATTCTCTTTCCTCTGAATTATTGATAATTTGCAGCAATTTCTGAATAAACACCACCTAAGAAGTAGTATATGTTTTCTAAATTAGAAATAACTTACGTTATTAATGGCTGTGGTTCCCACTATATTCCAGATTACTCCAGAGGTAGTGACGAATGGTAAAGTAGTACAGTATCCGTCCAAATGACTAGAGAGAGAGATTTTAGCTTTTTTATATAGTAAAAATCATAATATTCATCACTTGCTAGACTAGTGATGAGTAAATTCTCTGTCTATATAAAGAAGATGAATTAAGGGGGGTAGTAGTGGAGGGATTGATGACTTGAGAGCCAAAACAGTCAGAGGATTCTTTTTGAAAAATTTTGTCCAGACTCTTTTTTTTTTTGCTTTTTAGGGCCACCTCCAAGGCATATGGAGGTTCACAGCTCACAGTAAATGCCAGATCCTTAACCCACTGAGTGAGGCCAGGGATCAAACTTGCAACCTCATGGTTGTTTCAGATTTGTTTCTACTGTACCACAATGGGAACTCCTCGACTTTTGATTAAAGGATTCTCCCCATAGTTGGGACAGATCCAAGTGGCTGAATAAGGAACAGCTTGAAAAGAGTTCCCGTTGTGGTGCAGCAGAAACGAATTCGACTAGGAACCATAAGGTTGTGGGTTTGATCCCTGGCCTCGCTCAGTGGGTTAAGGATCTGGAGTCATGGTGAGCTGTTTTGTAGGTCGCATATGCGGCTTGGATCTGGCGTTGCTGTTGATGTGGCTTTAGTGTAGTCTGGCAGCTGTAGCTCCGATTGGACCCCTAGCCTGGGAACCTCCATATGCCATGGTTGCAGGCCTAAAAAGCAAAAAAGAAAAAGAAAAGTAAGAAACAGTCAGAAAGCCTAAGGTTGGGGTGTCTTCAGACCTAAGGCCTTAGGGTTTGCTATTCCCTTCGTCTAGAATGTTCTTACCCCGCATATCTAGAATAGTTCACTCTTGCATTTTTTTCAAGTTTCCGCTCAAATTTCAACTTATTAAAGTTTCCTGGAACACACTGTATAAAATAGCATTGCCTCCATCACTTTCCTTGCCTTTCCCTTGCTTTATTTTGTTCACAACACTTACTCCTCACCTACTGTACTTATATTCACATATTTACTTATGATCTCTTTTTCTCCTGAAATTTTAAACCCAAGGTCAAGGATTTTAGTCTGTTTTATTTATTCACTGCTGGTCTCAATGCTTCTTACTTTACTGTGCCAGTATGAAGTAGGCATTTACTACAGATTGGTTAAGTTCATGGCCCAGTTTCTTCAGAAAGGAGATTTTTAACCCTTGGAATTGACTGGGAGTGGTGAACCAGTCTGAGGGAAGGTATGTACCTCTTAGTTATCACATTATATTCTGTGCCTAGCATAATGCCTGGCATATTACAGAAATTTAGTGCTATGAGATGGAGTAAACCAATTCCAAATCTAGTTTTTATGCTAAATATTTGTCATTTTGAGCAAGGTACTTCATCTGTCTGAGTATCAGTTTTTTCCATCTGGAGAGATTATAAATAGGAGATAATGAGAATGTACTCTGAACTCTAATGCTGTATATATATATTTAATTGGCAAGTTTATAAACAATGATAAGTAAATAGGAAGAGGAACTGGCGTGACAGCCCTAGTAACTAAAGTAGCTCAGAGTATATAGAATGAGACTGGTAGATGAGGCCTAGGCATTACTCAGGAAACTGTATCAACTCTAGGAAAGTTAATGGGCTTATAAGGCATGAAGGAATAAATACCTGCTTCTGGGATGGTACTTTTCAATTATTCCTTAATTTTTTAGTGGTCGTAGTCTTGGTTTTCTCCAAGACATTCTTTTCTTCTTTTAAGTAAGCAAACTGTGTTAGACAAATATAAATGGTACTCAAGTTATTTTCATTTGGAAAAAAAAAAGTGGCCTATAAACTTTGTTTCCTAGAGTGGCTCTTTCGTTTCCTGCAGAACAGTGTATCTCATTTTTGACAGCTATGTTAGTTGCAAAGAGCTTTTCTCCTTGGTTTTCATTTTCTGAGTTTATTGTAAAAAACCTAGAAATGATTCCTCTCAATTCCTCTCAAAGATTTTTTATGGAGTTCCCGTTGTGAGTTAAGGACCCAGCGTTGCTTTTGTGAGGATGTAGGTTGGATCCATGGCCTCACTCAGTGCGTTGAGGATCTGGCATTGCTACAAGCTGTGACATAGGACACAGCCACAGCTCTGATTTGAACCCTGGCCCAGAAACTTCCATGTGCCGCAGGCGCAGCTTTATTTATCTTGAAGTTTTAGTTCAAATTATACATTATTTAGTAAACAGATTTTCCATAATTTGAAGGCTCAAAGAATTCTGGATGTATATATGAATATACTTCATTCTTATAGATGATATCATGAATTGCTGTTGATTTTTCTCTGGCTATCTCCACTCTTAAGTAGCTATATTCTTAGCATTCAGTTAATAAATAGTTTTCTAGTACAACCTATTAATACTCTGGGCAGCAAAACTCTTATTAAACTCTTAGCCTTGTCAGTCCATTATAGTCAAGTTTCCTGACTCAGAGCCACTTTTTGTGATTAACGTATATTTTACTATATATATTTAAGGTGCACAGCTTGATTTGATATATGAATATCTTGTGAAATAATCACCAGTCAAGCTAATTAACATATCTATTACCCTACATAGTTACCTTTTATGTCTGTGTGTGGTGAGAGTATTTGGGGTGGAACCTCTTAGCAAATTCTATATATGCAGTATAATATTGTTACCTATGTTTACCATTCTATACATTAGATTACCAGAATTTATTCATCTTTTATAACTGAAATTTTATACCCCTTGACCAGCATCTCCCCATTTCCCTCTGCGCCATCCTCTGGTAAATACCAGTCTCCTCTCTCTATGAATTTGACTATTTTAAATTTCATGTGTGAGATTATTATAATATTTGTCTTTTTGTCCCTGGCTGATTTTACTTAGCACAATGTCCTCTAGGTCTGTTTGTGTTGTGGCATATGGCAAAATTTCCTTCTTTTTGGAAACTATTTTCTTTTCTTTTTTTTTTGCCTTTTCTAGGGCCGCATTCGTGGCATATGGAGGTTCCCAGGCTAGGGGTCTAATCAGAGCTGTAGCCACCTGCCTACGCCACAGCCACAGCCACGCGGGATCCGAGCCGTGTCTGCAACCTACACCACAGCTCACGGCAATGCCGGATCCTTAACCCACTGAGCGAGGCCAGGGATCGAACCTGCAACCTCATCGTTCATAGTTGGATTTGTTAGCCACTGAGCCACGACGGGAACTCCAAAATTTCCTTCTTTTTTAAGGCTAACATTTCACTGTATGTATATACTAAATTCTCTTTATCCATTTATCTGTCTGTAGACATTTAGGTTACTTCCATAACTTGGCTATGAGACCTCTTTGTTTTAAGAGCTCTCTTTTAAACTACTGTAATGTTATTTCTCTGATAGTATTAGCAGCTTACATGAGCAGTTTCTTATAGTTGCAAAGAAGTTTCTAGTTAACTTGATTATTCATTAGGCAGCATACCATTTGTCCTAATACCCTTGATAAATGAGAAATTATTCTAGTGGAATATTTCAAGCTTTTTTTCTAAGTGTTTTTTTATCCTCTTTTATTTTTAATTATATTTTTAAATTTACCTAATCTTTAGGGATTATTGCTAAGTATTTATTATCTGAAGAAGAAAATAATCAATTACAGAGTGATCTTAAATAGATACAAAAATCTAAATAAAGTATAGGCAACTAGAATGTATCAGTGTATCAAAAGGTAATATACCATGACCATCCAGAATTTATTTCAGGAAATAATAGTTTAATATCAGGAAATTTGTTAACATAACTATATTAACCAAGCACAAAAACATAACAGATTCTGAAAAGACATATTCTCCGTAAAAAAAAGAAAACAAAAGCAAAACTCTTAAGTAAACTAGAAATGGAACTTAGTAATAGGCTGTTTACAAAAATCTAAAGCGTAACAGTAACAAACATCATTGAAAAAGTGAATTGCTCAAGCCATATGTGTTAAAATAAGGACTATTGCAGAGGTTCACAATGATGTTATACATTATTTTGGAGATTTAAAAAAAATGCAACAAGAAAGGAAAACGAAATGAAATAATGATTGTAAATACTGGAAAAACAATAACATTTTCTCTTTGCTCATGATATGATTGTATACCCAGAAAACTAGTTAAAAACAGCTAGGATTAATAAGAGAATTTGTGATTACTAAATGCAATATAAATATACAAAAGCCAGTAGTTTTTTCTGTGTCATAAAAATAACTGTAGAATAGAAACGGGAAAAATATTACCTTCATGACAGTGGCAAATTATAAAATATTAAGGAATAAATTTAATAAGAGAGGTATAAGAAAAAAGTGTATTTTTTTTTTTTGCCTTTTGTCATTTTATGGCCGCACTGCGGCATGTGGAGGTTCCCAGGCTAGGGGTCTAATCGGAGCTGTGGCCACTGGCCTGCGCCGCAGCCACAGCAACGCAGGATCCGAGCCGCGTCTGCAACCTACACCACAGCTCACGGCAACGCCGGATCGTTAATCCACTGAGCAAGGGCAGGGATCGAACCCGCAACCTCATGGTTCCTAGTCGGGTTCGTTAACCACTGCGCCACGACGGGAACTCCAAAAGTGTATTATTGAAAGGTAGAAACAAAGTCAAAACAAATTTATTCCTCCAGCAATCATTTGTTAAATGCTTCATGCTAGGGGAGTTCCCATCGTGGCTCAGTGATTAACGAAT
>PVHT020000066.1:22123188-22183131 GCA_004024745.2 Catagonus wagneri
CGTGGGTGCGGCCCTAGATAAAGGCAAAAAAAAAAAAAAAGGAAAAATAAATGCTTCATGCTAGATGCTGTTCTGGGTGCTAGAAATATCTAAGATATACTGGGTCCTGCTGACACGAACCTTAACAACTTGTGGAGAAGCAGGCAATAAACAAATACATAAGTAACTCAATATCCGGTAGAATTTAGTGCCATAAAAATGAGATGATGTAATAAGAGAATTACATTATACTGGATGGTGGCTGCATGGTCATGTCTTTGAGGACGTGATATTTAAACTCAGACCAGCATAACCAGCTACTTGAATGAGGGAAGAACATGCAAGTTTAGCTAGTACAACACCTCTAAGCTAGTTCATGGAGAGAGGAAGGGAAGGCAAGAGTGGCTGAAATGAAGCAAGCGGGAGTGAAAGTTGTAGGAGATTAGACAGACACTTCAGTGGTAAGGAATTTGCATTTTAATTACAGTGGGAAAGCACAAGATGAGTTTTAAAAGTGTGTCTGATTTATGCTTGTAAAAAGTCCTTCTGGGATGAAGAGTAGAAATAGGAGCCCGGTGAACAAGCTGTTTTGGTAGATCAACTAGGGAGGATGCTGAACTGCTAGGTTACAGTGGATATGAAGCAAAGTAGATTTAGGATAAATTTTGGAAGTAGGACTTAACAGAGGTATTGATATGAGTTGAGGGAAAGTGAATAATTGACAGCTTTAAAATTTTTGGAAAATGCAAAGATAACTAAGTTCTTGGTTAGGCAGATGGTTCACTAAACGTAAAATCTCCTTAAGTTAATTTTCATATGTATACTAATTAGAATTACCAAACTTTTTATTAATTATAATATAATCTTAAAGTTAGTATGGAAGAATAAATGTTGGAGAATAGCCAAAAAAATTCAGAAAGAGAAGACTAGTGAAGGAGGATGTACTTTACCACTGTAAAACTGCTTTATTCAGAGTTCCTGTTGTGGGTCAGTGGAAACGAATCTGACTAGTGTCTCTGGGGACACAGGTTCGATCCCTGGCCTCGTTCAGTGGGTTAAGGATTTGGTGTTGCTGTGAGCTGTGGTGTAGATTGCAGACAAGGCTCAGATTCTGCATTGATGGGGTTATGGCCAAGGCCAGCGGCTACACCTCCGATTAGACCCCTAGCCTGGAAACCTACAAATGCCGCATGTGTGGCCCTAAAAAGACAAAAAAAAGATTTTTTTTAAATTACAGTTGATTTACAGTGTACTGTTAATTTCTGCTATACAGCAAAGTGACCCAGTCATACATATGTATACATTCTTTGTCTCTGTTGTTGTCCATCATGTTCTATCATAAGAGATTGGATATAGTTCCCTGAGCTATACAGTATGACCTCATCGCTTATCCATTCTAAATGCAATCTTTGCATCTACTGACCCAAGACTCCCAGTCCGCCCCACTCTGTTCCCCTCTCCCTCCTTGACTACCACATATCTGTTCTCCATGCCTGTGAGTCTGTTTTTGTTCTGTAGTTAGGTTATGCAGATAGATTCTGCATATAAGTGATATCATCTGGTGTTTGTCTTTCTCTTTCTGGCTTAACTGCACTTAGTATGAGAGTCTCTAGTTCCATCCATGTTGCTGCAAATGGCATTATTTTGTTCTTTTTTATAGCTGAGTAGTATTCCATTGTGTATGTATACCACATCTTCTTAATCCAATCTTCTGTCAATGGACATTTAGGTTGTTTCTGTGTCTTGGCTCTTGTGAATAGTGCTGCAATGAACATGCAGGTGCATGTGTATTTTTTAAGTAAAGTTTTGTCCCGGTATATGCCCAGGAGTGGGATTGCTGGGTCATACGGTAGTTCTATGTATAGTTTTCTAAGGTACCTCCATACTGTTTTCCATAGTGATTGTACCAATTTACATTCCCACCAAGAGTGCAGGAGGGTTCCCTCTTCTCCATACCCTCTCCAGCATTTGTTATTTGTGAAGTTATTAATGATGGCCATTCTGACCGGTGCGAGTGGTACCTCATAGTAGTTTTGATTTTCACTTCTCTAATAATCAGTGATGTTGAGCACTTTTTTCATGTGCTTGTTGGCCATCTGTATATCTTCTTTGGAGAAATGTCCGTTCAGGCCTTTTGCCCATTTTTCCATTGGGTTGTTGGCTTTTTTGCTGTTGAGTTGTATAAGTTGTTTGTGTATTTTAGAGATTAAGCCCTTGTCAGTTACATCGTTTGAAACTGTTTTCTCCCATTCCGTAAGTTGTCTTTTTGGTTTCTTTATGGTTTCTTTTGCTGTTCAAAAGCTTGTTTGTTAGGTCCCATTGGTTTATTTTTGCTTTTATTTCTGATGCTTTGGGGGACTGACCTGAAAAAACATCTGTAAGGTTGATATCAGAGTCGTAGTTTTGATTTGCATTTCTCTAATAATTTTTTTTTTGTCTTTTTGCCTTATCTAGGGCTGCACCTGCGGCATATGGATGTTCCCAGGCTAGGGGTCTAACAGGAGCTGTAGCTGCCAGCCTTCACCACAGCCACAGCAACGTGGGATCCGAGCTGCGTCTGCAACCTACACCACAGCTCATGGCAATGCCGGATCCTTAACCCACTGAGCGAGGCCAGGGATCGAACCCGCAACCTCATGGTTCCTAGTCGGATTCGTTAACCACTGAGCCATGACGGAACTCCAGCATTTCTCTAATAATTTTTGATTTTGAACATTTTTTCATGTGCCTGCTGGCTATCCCTATATCTTCTTTAGAGAAATGTCTGTTTAGGTCTTTGGTCCAGTTTTCGATTGGGTTTGTTTTTATTGTTGAGTTGTTTGAGTTGTTTGTATATTTTGGAAATTTAAGCCCTGTTGGGTGCAGTCATTTGCAACTATTTTCTACCGTTCTGTAGGTTCTCTTTTCTTTTTCTTTTTCTTTTTTAATAGTGTCCTTTGCTGTTCAAAAGCTTGTAAGTTTGATTAGTTCCCATTGGTTTAGTTTTGTTATTATTTCTATTGCCTTGGTAGACTGACCTAAGAAAATGTTTTAGTGTTGATGTCAGAGAATGTTTTGCCTGTGTTCTCTTTTAGGAATTTTATGGTGTCTTGTCTTATGTTTAAGCCTTTAAGCCATTTTGAGTTTATTTTTGTTCTAGTTTCTTTGATTTACATGCAGCTGTCCAGTTTTGCCAGTACCACTTGCTGAAGAGACTCTTTCTCCCATTTTATATTCTTGATTCCTTTGCTAAGGATTAATTGATCATAGGTGTCTGGGTTTATTTCTGGGCTCTCTGTTCTCTTCCATTGATCTCTATGACTGTTTTTGTAACAGTAGCACATTGTCTTGATTACTGTAGCTTTGTAATACTGTCTGAAGCCTGGGAGAGTTACACCTTCTGCTTTGTTTTTTTCCCTTCAGGATTGCTTTGGCAATTCTGGGTCTTTTATGGTCCATATAAATTTTTGGATTATGTGTTCTAGTTCTGTGAAAAATGTCATGGGTAATTTGATAGGGATTGTATTAAATCTGTAGATTGCTTTGGGTAGTATGGCCATTTTAACAATATTAATTCTTCCAATCCAGGAGCATGGATATCTTTCCATTTCTTTGAATCCTCTTTAACTTCCTTGATTAATGTTTTATAGTTCTCAGTGTATAAGTCTTTCACCTCCTTGGTCAGGTTTATTCCTAGGTATTTAATTTTGGGGGGGTGAAATTTTAAAAGGTATTGTATTTTTATATTACTTTTCTAATATCTCATTTTTGGTATACAGAAGTGCGACCATTTCCTGAATGTTAATCTTGTATCCTGTTAATAGTAGTTGTGTGAAGCGCTTGGGACTTTCTATGTATAGTATCATGTCATCTGCATATGGTGACAGTTTTACCTCCTCTCTTCCAGTTTGGATATGTTTTATTTCTTTTGTTTGTCTGATCGCTGTGGCTAGGACTTCCAAAACTATGCTGAATAAAAATGGTGAGAGTAGGCATCCTTATATTGTTTCAGATTTTAGCAGGAAGGCTTTCAGTTTTTTTCTGCTGAGTATTATATTGGCTGTGGGTTTGTCATAAATGATTTTCATTATATGTTCTCTCTTTACCCACCTTGGTAAGAATTTTTATCATGAATGGATGTTAGATTTTGTCAAATGCTTTTTCTTCGTCATTTGAGCTGATCATTCTTTTGTTAATGTGATGCATGACATTGATTTGTGTATGTTGGACCATCCTTGTATACTTGGGATAAATCCCACTTGGTTTTGGTGTATGATTTTCTTTATGTATAGTTGGATTTGGTTGGCTAAAATTTTGTTCAGAATTTTTGCATCTATATTTATCAAAGATACTGGGGTATAACTTTCTTTTTGGGGAATATTTTTGTCTGGTTTTGGTATTAGGGAGATGTTGGCTTCATAAATTGTCTTTTGGAGTAGGAGTATTCCTTAGTTTTTTGGAAAAGTTTAAAAAGGATGGATTCTTCTTTGTATGTTTGATAGAATTTGCCTGTGAAGCCATTTGGTCCTGAACTTTTGTTTGTGGGGTGTGTTTTTATTACATATTCAATTTAATTTCTAGTGATCAGTCTGTTCAAATAATCTTTTTCTTCTTGATTCAGTTTTGGTTGGCTGTATGTCTCTAAAAAGTTGTCCATTTCTTCTAGGTCGTCAAATTTGTTGGTGTGTAATTGTTCATAATATTGTCTTATGGTTTTTTTGTATTTCTGCAGTAACTGTTGAGATTTCTCATTTTTCAGTTCTTATTTTGTTTATCTGGGTTTTCTTTCTATTCTTCTTGGTGAGTTTGGCCATGGGTTTTTAAATTTGGTTTAGCTTTTCAAAGAATCAGCTCTTGAATTTTTATTTTATTGACTTCTTCTCTGATCTTTATGATTTCCTTCCTCTGCTGACAAAAACAAAATTACAAAATTACAAAAACAAATTCTGTTTGTAATTCTTTTAGGTGGTGGATTAGGTTGTTCATTTGAGATTTTTCTTCTTTTATGAGGAAGGCCTGTATCACTATGAACTTCCCTCTGAGAACTGCTTTTGTAGCCTCCCATAGATTTGTATGGTTGTGGTTTCATTGTCCTTTGTCTTAGGGTATTTTTTAATTTCCTTTTAGGTTTTCTCATTAACACATTGGTTTTTTTTAGTAACTTGTTGTTTAGTCTCCATGCTTTTTATCTTTTTTTCTTCTGTGGTTGATTACTAGTTTCATGCCATTGTGATCAGAGAAGATGCTTGAAATACTTTCTACTACTCTTAAATTGGTGGAGGTTAGTTTTGTGCCCCAGTGTGTGGTCAATCCTAGAGAATGTTTCATATGCATTTGAGAATAAGGTATATTCTGTTGTTTGTTTGGATGTAATATCCTAAAATATCAATTAAGTCTAACTGTTCTGTTGTATCATTTAGGATCTCTCTTGCTTTGTTTATTCTCTGCCTAGAGGATCTGTCCATAGATATAAGTGGAGTGTTAATGTCTCCTACTGTTTTTATTCCCAACAGTTTCTCCTTTTATGTCCATTAGTGTTTGTTGTGTGTATTAGGGTGCTCCTTTATTAGGGGAATATGTATTGACAAGTGTAATATCCTCTTCTTGAATTGGTTCTTTTATCATTAGTGTCCTTCTTTGTCTTTCTCTCTCTCTCTCTTTTTTTTTTTTCCAGGGTCGCACCCACAACATGTGGAGATTCCCAGCCCAGGGGTCTAATCAGAGCTACAACTGCCGGCCTAAGCCACAACCACAGCAACGCTGGGTCTGAGCCACGTCTGCGACCTGCACCACAGCTCATGGCAACGCCGGATCATTAACCCACTGAGAAAGGGCAGGGATCAAACCCACAACCTCATGGCTCCCAGTCGGACTCATCAACCACTGCGCCACGACAGGAACTCCTTTCTTTGTCTTCATGGCCTTTGTTTTAAAGTCTCTTTTGTCTGGTATGAGTATTGCAACTTCAGCTTTCCTCTCATTTCCATTTGTATGAAATATCTTTTTCTATACCCTCACTTTAAATTTATATGTGTTCTTTGCCCTAAGGTGAGTCTCTCTTGTAGGCAGCATATTGTAGGCGTTTGTTTTTTTAATCCAGTCTGCCACTCTCTGTCTTTTGATTGGAACATTCAATTCAATCAAAATTACCTTGACATTTAAGGTAATTATTGATTAATATGTATTTATTGCCGTTTTAAACCTTGTGTTGCAGTTGATTCTGTTTTTCCTTTGTTTATTTTTTTGGTTGGATGATTTCATTTTATTTTATTTTTTTGCTTTTTTAGGGCTGCAGGTGGGGTATATGGAAATTCCCAGGCTAGGGGTCAAATTGGAGCTACAGCTGCCAGCCTACACCACAGTCACAGCAACACGGGATCCAAGCCACGTTTGTGGTCACAGCTCAAGGCAGTGCTGGATCCTTGCCCCACTGAGCAAGGCCTGGCATCAAACCTGCATATCCTCATAGACACTAGTCGTATTCTTTTCCATTGTTCCACAATGGGAATTCTGATGTCCTTTTATTTTATTCTTGTGTCCTCTTTTTGATTGACCTAGAGGGACCTTCTTGGTGCATTGTTAAGGGAGAAGAGTAATATATAGGGAAATATCTGTAATACACAACTTGTGAAACAGTGACAAAAAATATAAAATCTTCTCTGTGTTTAATTAGAAAATAGGATTTATATACATTTGTATGTAGTTTTTGAGTATAGAAAAAGGCATGGAAGAGTACATAGAGGTAAATTGAGGCAGAAGTAGAGGCAAAGTAAGAAAATAATATTTTCGAAAGATGTCCACAGTAAGAGCATCATGTATGGTGTGATTCCATTTAACTAAAACATACATGTATATTCATATGCAGTAATGAAATGAATGGAAAGACTGTTACCAATATGGAAACAGTTATTTCTGCATTATGTGATTTCAGGTTATTCCTTATACATCTTATTGTTTGATGTTTTAACAATGATTATGATGAGAAAAAAAGTTACCTTTTTTTTTTTGACTGCACCTGCAGCATGTGGAAGTTTCAGGGCCGGAGATGAAACCTCCGTCACAGCAGTAACCAGAGCCACAACAGTGTCATTGTTGGGTCCTTAACCCCCTAAGTCACCAGGGAACTCCAACGAAGTTACTTTTATTGTGAGGGGAACAGAAAATTAAAGAAAGCTAAATGGTAGTAATTTTTTCCCCTTCATTTTGCAGTTGTGTTATATTGACTCCCAAACTGATGGTGGAATTCCTTCTTACTGTTTTGCTTTAATGGTGATGTTTTTTCTACAACAAAGAAAACCCCCTCTTCTTCCTTGCTTACTTGGAAGTTGGGTAAGCATGAGTTTGTGATATGTATGTGCACATATATGTGTAGTTCACTCTTGCAGTGTGGTCTGTTCAAACATTTAAAACTGGAATTCTGGTTTGTCTGTTTGTCCATCTTTTTTTTTCTTTTAATAATTTTTCCACTACCAATTTGGAATGCCTTTTTATATAGATTGAAGGCTTTGATCCAAAAAGAATGGATGACTTTCAGCTGAAGGGCATAGTAGAAGAGAAGTTTGTGAAGTGGGAATATAATTCAAGTAGTGCAACTGAGAAAAACTCAATTGCTGAGGAAAACAAAGCTAAGGCAGACCAACCAAAAGATGATACCAAGAAGACAGAAACAGACAACCAAAGTAATGCCATGAAGGAAAAACATGGCAAAGTAAGCTGTTTTTGTTTTTGTTTTTGGCTTTTCTATCTGTAGAATTTGTGATGCTTTCGATTGAAGCTATTTTAATAGTAGATTGACTGACTGACCTTGAGTAAGCCTCTTGGCCTCATTTTCCTCATCTGTAAAGTGAGGGGTTGATCTGGTTTAGTTTTTCAGTACCACGATTCCCTAATGAATTTATACCTCATTTTGGAAGACTTGTATTATTTGAATCATGTCAAGGTAATTCTTTGTATCTTTGTCATTTAGATAAGAGAAATTTCCTTCAAGAGTTGGGCTATGACCAAAACTTTAACATATGGGGATTATGTTGCCAGATTGGTAGAGAAATAAAGGCCCTGTTCTCTTTTTGGGGTTGGCTTTCTTATTTAATAATCATCCATCATTTATTAAGGACCAGCTATGTGCCAGGTATTCTCTTGAGTGCTAGAGAACCCAAGATGAATATTCATGGGTTGTGTATTCCCAAACCATATAGTCTTCTGAAGTGGACATACTATTACAGAAATGTGAACATTACAGAAATTATTGCTCTAGCTATACTGAATTATATGTAGTTCCCTGAACATATGTTCAGTTCTCACTTTGCTAGAATACCTTCTGCCTTCTCCTTAAACCATCAATATTCTCAGCTAATGATCTTGCTTGTTATTACTTCACTGAGAAAACTGAAGCAATCAAAATAGAACTTAGACACACTTCCACTACCATCTACCACTATTTGCACTCATATTCTTTGCCTTTCTGCCAGCTTTCATAAAAGAATTTTTTTTGTCCTTTTTCTAGGGCTGCACCTGTGGCATATGGAAGTTCCCAGGCTAGTGGCTGAATCTGAGCTGTAGCTGCCAGCCTATGCCACAGTCACAGCAATGCCCGATCCGAGCCGTGTCTGTGACCTACACTGCAGCTCACGGCAGTGCTGGATCCTTAACCCACTGAGTGGGGCCAGGGATTGAATCCATGTCCTCATGGTTACTAGTCGGGTTCTTTACCACAGAGCCACAACAGGAACTCCCATAAAGGAATTTTAAGTTGCTATCTGAAGTTGTTTTTTAAACTGGTGTATTCAGTCACACTCCTCCTTGTCTATTTCAGAACATTGTTCTAACAGTTCTTCTCTTTCTATCCTAAGTTACCAATTTTTCATTCTCTACTGAATCATACATGCTTTTATTTCTCTCATTTTAAAGAAAACTATTAACACTACTTCTCCTTCCAGTTATATCTTTGCTCCCCTTTTTCAATAAAACTTCCTGAAAGAATTATCTATATACACTGTTTCCAATTTCTCTGTTTCCACTTAACTCAGTCTTCCAGAACTTGTATTGTAAATGCCATGACCTCGATCAGTCTTCCAGAACTTGTATTGTAAATGCCATGTCCTCCACGTGGGTAAATCCAGTGGTCAGTTCTCAAATTTTATCATTTTTGACTTACCAGCAAAATTTGCCGATTGATCATTTCCTTTTGTAAAAAGTTTCTTGACTTTCAGGATAATACACCCATATCTAATTATTCATTCTTGATCTTTTTGTTGGCTCTTCTTTTCCTCTTCAGTCTCTTTTAATGTTGGAGTGTTCTAGGGCTCAGTCCTTGATCCACTACTTTTTTCCTGTATGTACACTCCCTTGGTGATCTCATCCAATCCCATGGATTTTAAGTACCATCTATATGATGATAACTCCCGAATATAAATCTTAAGCCTAACCACTCTCCTGAACTCTGTGGTTGTATCTCCAACTACCTATTTAATGTCTCTATTTAGATGTCTACTAGGTGTCTTAATCTTAGTTTGTCTAAAACTGAATTTCTGGTCTTCCCCTTGTTCCACATGCAGTTTTCCTATCTCAGCTGATGACACTTCATCATTTTAGTTGCTCAGTCAAAAACCTTGCTGTCATCCTTTACTTCTCTTTTTCATACCCCATAACAAGTTTGTTAAGAAATCCTTTTATCTTTACCTTTTATTTTTTTTTTTTGTCTTTTTTTCTTTTCTAGGGCCGCATGTGCGGCATATGGATGTTCCCAGGGTAGGGGTCTAATTGGAGCTGTAATTGCCAGCCTACACCACAGCCACAGCAACGCAGGATCCGAGCCACGTCTACAACCTACACCACAGCTCACGGCAACACCGGATCCTTAACCCTCTGAGCGAGGCCAGGTATTGAACGCACAACCTCATGGTTTCTAATCGGATTTGTTAACCATTGAGCCACAATAGGAACTCTCTTTCATCTTTACTTAAGAATTATCCAGAATTTGATCACCTCCCCATTACCATGCTGGTCCTAGCCAGGTCATCTCTGGTCTGGATTACTGTCACAGCCTCATAAGTTTCCGTGCATGTATAACTTCCTCTTTGTAGTCTATTCTCAGCACAACAGTCAGAATGGTTCTTAGTCAACTCAGATCATGCCCTTTTCCCTCCCCACACTTGAAATCCTTCAGCTGCTCTTTATTTAATTTATAATAAAAGCTAAGGCATTCTTACTGGTTAATTCTTTGTTTCTTTCTTTTTTTCTTTCTCTTTTCTGCCATACTTGCTTTCTTTTTCAAGCTATTCATGCTTCTGCTTTAGTGTGTTTGTTTTGTTTTCTATTCCTAGAATGCTTTTCCTTCATCTTCAGGTTATCCTTCAAGTCCTGTCTTGACCACTGTATTTAACATTCAGCTTTTCTGCTTCCATTTCCTATCCCCTTTACTAAACCTGCCCAACTTTTTATTCCCACAGCACTTTTCTCTTTCTAACTAACTGTGTGATTTACTTGTTAAGTTTGTTGTTTATTGTCTTCTTGCATTGGAATGTAAGCTCCACTAAGGCAAGGATCTCTTTTTTTTTTTTTTCATGGATATATCCCAGTACCTGGCACATAGTAGGCATTCAATGAATAGTTGTAGAATGGAATGAGTGAATGGCTGTTCTATACCTTTATACACCTTAATGACCACTTTTAGCCAGTCTTCATTTAGCTAATTCCTTTAGAATTCAGGTATTACTTTTTCTGTTAGGGTCCCCCTGATTTAGAGGCCCATTTTAAGCATGTAGCCTTTACTGTAATTGTTAAATGGTCTTTTCTGTCTTAATAGTCTATGAAATAGGATCTCATCTGTTTGACAGTATGGTATAATGATTAGAAACATGGACCCAGTAGTCAAATGGTCCTAAGTCAGATCCTTGCCCTATGGTATCTCCTTCATAGAGTTGTTTGAATTAAGTTACTTGTGAATGATACATGATTTAAATGTGAGTTCCCATTATTTTTTTTATAAATCTCACCACAATGCCTGGGACTTAGTTGGTTCTAAAATGATTACTGAATGAAGGAATTAGCTTTTTAAAGCCCAGACATTTTACATAGATTTTTAAAAGTAATTGCTGTAACAGAGGAGCTATAGTAGTTGTTATACAGTGGTTAGCAGCCTTGACTGCACGCAAGAGTCACTTATAAAGCTTTAACAATCTCAATGCCCAGTCCATTTAATCACAATCTTGGGAAGAATATGGAAAGTGGGAGTGGTGTTGAACTCAGTTATTGGTGGATTTTGGTGTTCCCAGTGTGATTCTCATGTGCAGCTAAGGTTGAGAATCACTGGTTTAGTGGAAAGAACACAAAATTCTAGGAGTAACTTGTCAGCTGTGCCACAAATTGCTTTTTGGCAGCTTACTGCTTTATGCCTCAGTTTTTGAGAAGGTGATTGATTTCTAAAGTCTTTCTAAACTGAAAATTATTCTATAGTTTTGTGAAGCTTAAATGAAAAGTATTTTTTTCTTTTCTAGTCTCCTTTAACATTGGAAACACCAAATCAGGTGTCCCTGGGACAGTTATGGTTAGAGCTGCTAAAATTTTATACACTGGATTTTGCTTTGGAGGAATATGTCATATGTGTACGGATACAAGATATTTTAACAAGAGAAAATAAAAACTGGCCTAAAAGGCGAATAGCCATTGAAGGTGAGATGATATATTTCATTGGGAGAATTTTGTGTGTGTGCTACTCATCATCTATTTCTAACGTAATGTTATAAACCCTTGCCTTTGTAGCACTGTATATGCCACTAGGTTGTCATCACGTATTTGGATAAATTCGTTATTGAATAGAGAATAGCTGTATGAATACTGTAAGATGTTTTTGAATAGATTTTTATCTTAAAATTGTGTTAAAGTATAATTTTATTTATATTTTATTTTTTATTTTTTTTTGTCTTTTTGCCTTTTTTAGGGCCGCACCCGTGGCATATGGAGGTTCCCAGGCTAGGGGTCTAATCGGAACTGTAGCGGCTGGCCTATGCCACAGCCACAGCAATGCGGGATCCAAGCTGTGTCTGCAACCTACACCACAGCTCACGGCAATGCCGGATCGTTAACCCACTGAGCAAGGCCAGGGATCGAACCCACAAACTCATGGTTCCTAGTCGGATTTGTTAACCACTGAGCCACGACGGGAACTCCTTAAGGTATAATTTTAAAATGTAATTTTTCACTGTCTTGTAAAGTACCTCATTTGTTAAATGTGGCTAAGCAAAAGGAAAAAAGACTGATTGATGTTAATAAATAAGGTTTCATGTCAAATTCCAAGAACATTAAGATCTTTAGAACTACAGAAATTAATAGTATGGCTTCTAAATTCTTAATAAAAATTTAAATTCCACAACATTTTGCTCACTTTTATAGATAGGAAATGGAATTTTTGTCCCTCATTTTGGTCTGTTTAGACGTGTATATTCTTCTGTTCCTTCAAAACCCTGCTGGCTTTCTCTGCTGTGCGTTGGACCTACAGACATTCTCAAACACTCCAACATTTAACATCTTTTACTGTCTTACATATAGTAAATAAATGAGCTCTGAAGCCTGCAACCATCAAACTTTCTCTTTTCCTTCCTTTTTTTTTTTTCCTTTCCTTATTCTAGGAAAGGCAAAGAGGCCAGGTAAAGCATTTTAAAGATTGGATTTAAATAACAGTAAAAAGTAACAGATGCCCCAGTCTTAACAGTCTGAAGCCCGGCCTGATAATCCTTTTACTTAATGATCTTCAGTAGTAGAGAAAATGTGTATTGTCTTTTAGGTGGCAGTGTTCTTTTTTTCTGGGGCATATTGTATTTAAGGCTTATAAAACCCCCAAACCCATAAACATTTTCAGAACTCTGTTCTACACTTTTAATAATGAGGATTCAGTTGATGCAAGCCTTTTCAGCAGAGTCATTTTAGATTGGATCAAGATTTAAATTTTGGTTTAATTTGGACCTTCGTAGATTTCTTCTTTCTATTATTTCTCCTTCTTTCTCTCCTTAATTTTCTGATCTTACTGAAGTTAAATCTTAAAATTAGTATAACTTGAAGCTTTGAGAGTTTTAGGTTGTATTTTGTTTGTTTAAATTGCAAAGTGTATGTAACTAGAGAACACTATGACGTAAGGAATGAAAATTGTTGTTGGGTCCTGGAGCTTGAAAAATTTCATTTAGAGACAGTATAAGGGAAATGTATTGGTATAGCTTTTTCTAGCAATTTCATCTTTGAAAATTTGTAATTACTGAGTTGGCTTCCTCAGCCATCCTCTCATTAATTACTTTGTTTTATTCTTTTCTCACCTTTTAGTTTTTTTATTTTATGACAAGAAACAAAGGAAAGATGTTGTTCTTTTGTTTCTTCTACCCAGTTTGCAGGAACGCTCATTGGGACTTTAGATTAGAAAAAAATTGGGGAAAATGTACTCTGCTAGTTCTGTATCTAGTTCTTTGTATAAGCTTGGAAATGTAGTTTGTTAGTTATACTTAGCTACTGACCATTTTTTTTTTCACTAGATCCATTTTCAGTCAAGAGGAATGTGGCACGGAGCTTAAACAGCCAGCTTGTTTATGAGTATGTTGTGGAGCGATTCAGGGCAGCTTATCGGTATTTTGCCTGTCCTCAGAGAAAGGGTGGAAATAAATCTTCAGTGGATTCCATGAAAAAAGAAAAGGGGAAAATAAGCAATAAGAAACCAGTGAAGTCTGACCATATGGCATCCAATTGTTGCATTCTACTTGGGGAAAGCACAGAGAAAATAAATGCAGAAAGAGGTCAACCTGGTAAATATGATGAAATGGAATGTACATCACAGAGATGTATTACTGAAGATGATAATTTGTTGATAAATGAACTTGATTTGTCTGAACGTGGACAGAAATCTTCACCTCTTTCTACCAATGAAGGCAGTGAATTAACGCCAAAATCAATTAAGAAACAAGATGTTTTATCACCTTCAGAAACTTGTTTAAAAAAGGAGTGCAGCCAGTGTAATTGCACTGTTTATAAATCTCCTGAACCAGATGAATCTGCTGGTACAGACTGTAGGTCAGATTTAGAAACAGAAAGTTCACACACCTGCTACACATGTACTGACACATCTACTACCTCTTGCAACAGCAAAGCTACAGAAGATGCTTCTGACCTTGATGATGATAGCCACCCTACCCAGGAATTATATTATGTGTTTGATAAGTTTATTTTAACCTCTGGCAAGGTAGGCTACAGTTTGTAAAGAATGTAAGATTTTGTGATTGTTGTATGACTCTATGTTTATAGATTTTAGATTCAGAAATGTAAAAATAGTTTTTATGATGGTAGACTATTGTTTTGGAGTAGTATTTTGGTGTATATGTTTCTTTTATTTTTTGTGTTTTTGCCTGTAGTTGCCTTTAAGAATGTATGTGAAATGCTGAAAGGTTTCAGCACTCTATTGTTGTTGTGCTTAACTTTCTCATACATGAAAGGATTTATCGGATATCTTATAAAAGTGAGTTTGGCAAAGGCCACATATATTTAAAATTTTTGCTTATTTTTTATACATATGATTATATTTACTTCCACAAAGGAGAATATAGTTTATAGAATATAAATTTTAATAATATTTTAAAGTTTTTTCCTGGTAGGGGTCAGGGGCTGGAGTATAAATAAACTTAACTAAAGATAATTGATTTAAAACTAAAATCAGGAACCCAAAAATGAAGAATTCTGATTCTGTCTCTGCCACTGAGCTTCACTTTGGATTTTGGCATATCTCTTACAAATTAAAGGAGTCTTAACTTTTCTACTTTTAAGGTAGTTTGAATTTTAACTTGATAAATTATAGAAAATAAACTGAATGAACAGAAAATAAGCTACTTTGTTAATAAAGTTTTAGCTAGGTCACATTGCAAGTACAGTGTACATAATTGAAATTGTACCACATCATCTAGGAGGAAAAAATGAATATATAGATTATGTGTGAATCAAGTAGAATACAAAAAAAAAATCAAAACAACAAACCCTGGAAAGTCAAATTTTATTGTTTTATTGGTAATTATTTATTGACAAGCTTTAAATTTGGTAACCTTATTACTAAGCTGTGTTTCTTTATCCTTTGTAAGGGTACTTTGTCCATTTTGCTTAGGTTATAATATTTGGGGGATATGGACTATTAAAAAGATTAAATAACTGGCAGGTTTTTTGAAAAACCTCCTAATAATATAACTACAGTTTACATTTCTTATGCTTTATACTTTTTTTTTGCTGGAAACTTATCTTAGGGTAACTGTGTAATTGTATTTCTCTCTTTAGTTAATTGTAACACTTTTCTAGAATTTTTTTTAATGTTTTAAAAATGATTTTTATTTTTTTCCATTATAGCTGTTTCACAGTGTTCTGTCAGTTTTCCTTTGTGCAGCAAGGTGACCTAGTCACATATATATATATGTATATATATACATATATATATATATATACATATATATACATATACATATACACACACACACACACACACACACACACACATTCTTTTTTCTCACATTATCATGCTCCATCATAAGTGACTAGATATAGTTCCCAGGGCTCTACAGCAGGATTAGAATTTTCTGATACGCTTTTTTAAAGCTTTGAAAAACTGATAGAAATTTTCTCTGCTACTCTTAATGCATCCACAGCACAACATTCTCAAAAATAAATGTTTCAGTATATATTTGGCTAGGTGAATATCTAGACTAACCCTGGAGGAAGAAGCTAAGTTTGTCAGTATATTATAATAAAGAAAAGAGTAATGCTCTTCCTTAACCATATGTGTTATGTTCAGATAGTTGGGATGAATTTTTACTGTTTTGGCTGCCTCTCTGGTAGTCCACTGGAATGCATTTAAAATCGTGATACAGGGTTTGAAAGTTAAGTGTGTAGCTATTGCATAAGAGTTGTTCCTTATATAAAGCTAATTTATTTAATTCATTTATTTATATATTTTTGGTCTTTTTAGTGCTGCACCTGCAACATATGGAGGTTCCCAGCCTAGGGGTCTATTCGAGGCTATAGCTGCCAGCCTAAACCACAGCCGCAGCAACACAGGATCTGAGCCGCATCTGCAACCTCCACCACAGCTCACGGCAATGTGAGATCCTTAAACCGCTGAGCAAGACCAGGGATTGAACCTGCATCCTCATGGATGCTAGTCAGATTTGTTTCTACTCAGCCACAGTGGGAACTCCGAAGCTAATTTATTTTTATTTCTATTTTTTTTTTTGGTCTTTTTTTGCCTTATGTAGGGCCGCACCTGTGGCATATGGAGGTTCCCAGGCTAGGGGTCTAACAGGAGCTGTAGCTGCCAGCCTTTGCCAAAGCCACAGCAACCCGGGATCCGAGCCGCGTCTGTAACCTACACCATAGCTCACGGCAATGCTGGATCCTTAACCCACTGAGCAAGGCCAGGGATCGAACCCAGAACCTCATGGTTCCTAGTTGGATTCGTTAACCACTGAGCCACGATGGGAACTCCAGATTTATTTTTAGAGTTCAGCCCTGTGGTTTGGTTTCTTGAGTGCTATGCTGATGTAATAAACTGAACTAACTAGCCAAGTGAGGGTTCTATAACAAGTTGAAGATAGAAAGTTTGGAGTGAAATGAAAAGTGACTTGAAATTTCTTTCTTTCTTTCTTTTTTTTTTTTTTTTGCTTTTTAGGGTCTTACCCATGGCATATGGAGGTTCCCAGGCTAGGGGTCGAATAGGAGCTACAGCTGCAGGCCACAGCAATGCCAGATCCGAGCTGCATCTGCGACCTACACTACAGTTCACGGCAACACCGGATCCTTAACCCACTGAGCAAGGCCAGAGATTGAACCCGCAACCTCATGGTTCCTAGTTGGATTCTTTAACTGCTGTGCCACGTTGGGAACTCCTGAAATTTCTTCATAATCTACCTTGTTAAAGACCTTAGTAGATTAAAATGTGATGTGTGTATTTCATTTTGAGAGCTGATCAAATTTTTTGAATTAACTTATGTTTTGCATTTGGTATTTCCTTTACCTTTTCTTACATCTTCAGGTAAAGCTAATCTTTGGTAATATTTTAGTGGGGAAGAGAGCAGTTAGCCCAAAATGTGTTTTTTTTACCTTTAATACTGAATGTTATTAATATGCTTTTGTAAAACCTCTTGAAAGTGCACGTTATCAGAATTACTTAAAAGATTCTTTTTGTACCATTTGTAAATGATAATGAAGTCCCTCAGTAGTTTATTCGATTATTTTTTTTTTTTTTTTACCTTTGTATAGCCACCAACAATAGTATGCAGCATCTGCAAAAAGGATGGCCATTCAAAAAATGATTGCCCAGAGGATTTCAGGAAAATTGATCTAAAACCTCTCCCACCAATGACAAATCGATTTCGGGAAATACTTGATTTAGTATGTAAAAGATGTTTTGGTAAGTCTTTTATTACTAAAACTACTTACTGAGACTAGATTATTTCTTAAATCTTGAAATGTTATTTATTACTTGAGAACAGTTTGCTTATATGTTGTTTGGGTAGAGGTTTTTGAATAGCTTAGAGACACCACCACAGATATTTATAAAAAGCCTAATAAGTGTAGGGCACTGTGATAATTATTAAGGGAAATACAGAGTGCATTGAGTTGTTTTTAAGGAGCTTATAGACTCTGGAATTGTGCTGTCAACATGGTGGTCACTAGATAATGTGTGGCTATTTAAGTTTAAATGAACCAGAATTCAATAAAATAAAAAAATTTCTAGCCACACCTCAAGTACTAAGTAGCCACATGTGGCTGCTGCATTGGACAGTCTAAATGGAGAACATTTCCATCATTGCAGTGTTTTTGCACAGTGCTGCTCTAAATGGATGTATAAGACATGTATGAAACTTGCCATAATAGAAAGCAGAATGTGTTACATACAATAGTAGTGGTAAACAAAATGCAGTGCAAATGCAGTTTTTTTAATATATAATTTAATGAATTTTATTTCAGTTATAGGTGTACAAAAATCATCACAAGTCAGTTTGATAGATTTTGTGTCCCAAACCCACAGTGCATCCCCCCAGCCCCCAGGTTGTCTTATTTGAAAAACCAAGGTTTTCCAAAGTCTGTGAGTCATTGTTCTACAAAGAAGTTCATTGTGTCTTTTTAGTTTCCACATGTAAGCGGTAGCATTGGGTGTTGCTGTCTAATTGTCTGACTGGTTTCACTTCGCATGATAATTTCTAGGTCCATCCATGTTGCTATAAATGTTGGTGTTTTGTTCCTTTAAATGGCTGAGTAATATTCGATTGTGTGTATGTACCATATCGTCCCTATCCACTCCTCTGTCGATGGGCATTTAGTTTGTTTCCATGACCTGGCTATTGCATAGAGTGTGCAAATGCAGTTTTAACTCAGGTGGAGTTAATGATGTGGCATTTGAGATGAACTGCATTTTCAGATATAGGAGATTATGCTTACAATTATAGAATGCATAATTTGGAAGAATAGTTGCCTTAAATTTGGTAGAGTATAACAGAGGCAATAGAGGGAGATAAAGCTATAAAGATTTTGGGTAAAGGCTTATGTACCATATTTCAACAAACATTTATGATGTACCTGGAATAAAGCTTCACTCAGCAAACATTTTTTAAATTCCTTCCCTTCTACCCTTCCTTATCTTTACCTCCTGCCAGGTAACCACTTGTCTGCTTCTTGTCACTGTAGATTAATTTGCATTCTTCTAGAATTCTTTTTTTTTTTTTCTGGTCTTTTTGCCTTTATGTAGAGCCGCACCCGCGGCATATGGAGGTTCCCAGGCTAGGGGTCTAACAGGAGCTATAGCCGACGGCCTTCGCCACAGCCACAGCAACCCGGGATCCGAGCCGCGTCTGCAACCTTCACCACAGCTCACGGCAACGCCGGATCCTTAACCCACTGAGCAAGGCCAGGGATCGAACCCGCAACCTCATGGTTCCTAGTCGGATTCGTTAACCACTGAGCCACGAAGGGAACTCCCCTAGAATTCTTTGTGAGTGGAATTGTGTGGAATATACTTTTTTTATGGGAGGAATCTGGCTTCTTTCACTTAGCATTATTGTTTAGAGATTAATCTATGTTGTGGTCTGTATTCATGGTTTATTTCTTTTTATGGCTGAGTTTGTATTTCATTGTGTGGCTGTACCACAGTTTGTATACCATTCACCTTTTGAAGAATATTCAGTTTGCTTCTAAATTTTGGTTATTACAAATAAATCTGTTGTGCACGTTAATAGATAGGTCTGAGTGTGGACATATGCTTTAGTTTCTCTTGGATAACAATACCTGGGAGTTGAATGGCTGGACCGTGGCACATTTTTTTTCTCAGCAGCTTTATTACAATGTAAGTCACTACTTTTGTTTTTATTTATTCAGTCATTTATTTACCTCAGTATGGACTCATGGATGTTTTATACTTTAGGTTATAATCCAGTACTTCTATTTTTTGTTGCTCAGGTTGTTCCAGATTTGGCTGTTGGGAGTACTTTCATTGCATTCTTGTGATCCTTTGATATACTCCCATTAAGTTTTTTGTTGTCTTTTGGGTTTTTTTTTTTTTAATCTTTTGTCATTTTAGGGCTGCACTGGCAGCATGTGGAGGAACCCAGGCCAGGGGGTCTAATCAGAGCTACAACTGCTGGCCTACGCCAAAACCGCAGCAATGCCAGATCCGAGCCATATCTGCAACCTACACCACAGCTCACGGCAATGCTGGATCGTTAACCCACCGATCAAGGCCAGGGATCGAACCCTCAACCTCATGATTCCTGGTCGGATTAGTTTCTGCGGCAACATGACGGGAACTCCTAGAAGGTTTTTTTGGTTTGTTTCTTTCTGTTTTGTTTGTTTGTATTTTAGCACTTTCTTACTTTCTGGCACTTCAAGATACTTCAGACTCATCGTGTAAATTTCTATCCCACTCCTAGAATTAGCTGTTTCTCCAAAGAGATCTGGTTCCTTTGATTGCAGAGTGGTATTAGAAACCAAGTTCTGGGTACTAGAGTGCTTGTTATTACTGAGTATTGTTTCTAGGTCCTCTCAGAGCAAGAAAAATTTATGTGTGTATACTAGCCCACCTGTATTCACATATCTATAAATATTTCATTGTGACCATCTCATCTTTATTAAGCCAAGCATGACTTTGTACTGATGTCTCCATCATTACATTACCACATGACTCTTTCTAATCTCTTCTTTCTGCTTATCTGTAAATTTTCCACTCCAAGAGTGGGAAAGCTGGCTCCCACCATGTGCTACCCATTTATTTAATTGTTCCATTTAAGTATGTATGTCTCGAATTATCAGATGCTATACTCCTATTATTATCCTATATCCCTTTGGGATGTGACTTAAGAATTAGAGTATAGTGCTTATGTGCAGTTCCGTTAACCGTTAGTCATACACACTCCATTTACTTTAAAAGTAACTTAGTTTAGCAACTTTTCCCCCACTTCCTTGAATGAAATTTCTTTATATTTTTAGTACAATTATATTCTTTTATTATAGCCTGCATCATCCTGAGATTCTATGACCTCCTAGATCATTTTTTTAATTTGCATATCATAAAGTTACTCTTTTTTTTTGTCTTTTTAGGGCTGCACCTTCGGTAGGAGGTTCCCAGGCTAGGGGTCTAATTGGAGCTGTAGCTGCCAGCCTACACCATGGCCACAGCAATGTCAGATCCGAGCCGTGCCTGCGACCTACACCACAGCTCACAGCAACGCTGGATCCTCAACCCACTGAGAGAGGCCAGGATCAAACCCGAAACCTCATGGTTCCTAGTTGGATTCATTTCCTCTGCACCACAATGGGAACTCCAAAGTTGACTCATTATACTGCAAAGTTCTGGGGGTTTTGACAAGGCACACATCATATATTACCATTAGAGAATAGTTTTTCCACTCTTAAAAAAAAAAAAACAAATCTGAATTTCAGTTATTCAGCTTGCAGCCACTGATGCTGCATTTATTTTTCAAAAGCTGAATGTTAGTTAATTCATTACAGTAAATTACTGCTTTCTTCCCATTACCATATTGCTCCCGTACTCATCTTGGGGATGAGTCTGGAGGAGGAGATAGAAAAAGAAGACTATTCTTAAGGATAAATGAATGGTATTATTTGGAAAAACGAGGTGAATATGAGTGAAATAACTAGAAAGCTGAAAGGACAGAATAAACTAAACTGGAAACTGGTTTGGAGAACTAAGGAAATTCAGTTAAGGAGGTGTCATTATAAGAGCAACTTATAGGGGAGATATGAATTTTGACCAGGTACTTGAGAGAACTGTTGGACTGTTGGATTGAGTTGGGTACCTAGTGTAATAGTATAAGAACAGTTTTCTCTCTCTCTCTTTTTTTTTTTTTTTTTGCTTTTCAAGGCCACATCTGTGGCATATGGAAGCTCCCAAGCTAGGGGTTGAATCGGAAATAAAGCTGCTGGCCTAAGCCACAGCCACAGCAACCCCAGATCCAAGCTGTGTCTGTGACCTACACCACAGCTCACGGCAGCGTGGGTTCCTTAACCCACTGAGTGATGCCAGGGATCAAACCTGCATCCTCATGGATAAACTAGTCATGTTCATTACCACTGAGCTGCAATGGGAACTCCCTAAAAGAACAGTCTTAACAAGAGGGAAAACAAGCATGTATGTGGGAGAGAGTGGATTGTCTGAAAAAAAAAATAGTATGTAGAAGTAAATATATTTTGTGGCTATTTCATAGGGAAAATGATCATGTGAAGTGTGCATAGATCTTTAGAATTATTTTTCTGTTTTTCTCTGCTCCTTCTTTCTCCAGTAATATTTATGATTTTAAAGTCAGAGAATTCCGTAAATAATGAAGAAAAGTAAAAATTTTAGGGTAAAAAATTAGACATTTTCAGATTTCATTTTCCTTACTTTCCTTTTCTTTTTTAAACTTAGATGAATTATCACCACCTTTCTCTGAACAACACAACAGGGAGCAAATTTTAATTGGCTTGGAAAAGTTTATTCAGAAAGAATATGATGGTATGTCATGTGTTAAAATTGACTGCTTTTATTATTATAGTCACCTGGTCAGAGTTTCATTCATTTGTTTAAATAAAAACTGTTTATTGCATGTTATGTGTTAGGTACCATTCCAGGTGCTGGGGGTACGGTACTAATCAAAGAGGTGAAACCTGCTGTCGTGAAACTTAGATTAAGAGGGGTGAGAGATAGTTAACAAGTAAGTAAATAATGTTATATCAGGATATGGTAAATATTATTGAAGTACAGGAGTTAAAAGGATAGTGATGACATCCTTTTTGATAAGGTAACATTTGAACAGAACCATGAATAATATGATGAAGCAAATATAATGAATCTCCAGACAGAGAACATTCTAGAGAGAAGGAGTAGCAAGTACACATATGCCATGACTGAATTATGTTTGACATGCTTGAAAGTCATTGTGGCTGGAGTGGAGTGTATGTAGTAGACTGTAATAGAAAGGTGAGGTCAGAGAGTTAACCTAGAGGTTGGATCATTAGAGTCTTCTAGCTGTTGGTAGAGGGACTTTTGAGTTGTATTTTGAATGTCTAATGAGAAGCTTCTGAGGGTTTAACACATAAGTGACGTAATCTGAGAGAATAGAGTGCAGGTCCATAATAGAAGCAAGCAGAATATTTAGGAGGCTGTTGCATAAGTTCAGACACCACAGTGAGTTGGAAGAGTAGATGAGAAATAGTTAAATTTAAGATATATTTTGAATGTAGAGACAACCTTTGCTGATTCATTACATGTTGGATGTGAGAAAAAGGTATTAAGGATGGTTTCAGGGTTTTCCTTCATTAGTTGAGTGGTGCTATTTAATTGAGATAGCAAAAATAGCATAAGGGAGCAGGTTTTGGGCCTGGGGGTGAGGAATCAAGAATTCTGTGGGCAAATTTTAGAAAAGAATAAAGTTGATTTACAGACAGAATGAACTTATACTTTTAAAAGATGATCTGTTTTGTGATATAAGATTTTATTTTAAATTGTATTTGCTAGTATATAAAGTATTGACCAAATCTAGGTTCCTATTATATTAAACCCCATGCACATATTTATTTGAATGAATGTAGCTTCTTACTTATATCTCTCAGTTGTCATTGAGTTCAAGTAGGGCATCAGAACTGAATAGGAGAATTAAGTTTTGAAAATATAGAATTTATTATCTAAATGTGTAGTCTACAAGAATTAATAGGGAGAATAATCCAGTCCTGTTACAGCTTGTTTGAAGTGGCACCTGTTACCGAGTGACACTAAGCATGAAGAAATAACCCTGTCATAATTTATATCAAATGGATTAATCATTTTTAGAGGAGAATTAATTCTGTATTCTAAGGTGATGTTTGTAAAACTATCTGAATTGTGCCCTGAAATCTAATTTATTTCCAAGGGTTGATCTTACCTATTGGTACTGATATTGAGAAATGAAAAAAAGTAGATAAATTTATAAGATATAGTTAAGTTGGAAGAAGCTCAAGGACTTGAGTGTTTGGATGTGGAAGTTGAGAGAGAGGTGTTAAAAATGACATGTATGTTTCTGACTTAGGTAACTGAGTAGATGGTGTTACTATTTGCTGAGAAATAGGAATAATAGGATAAGATGCAACTGATAGTTTAGTTCTGACTTGTATTTATGATATCTACGGAAAAGTAGAAAAAGCAGTTAGATACATGGATATGGGATCTTGGGAAGAAGATCTGAGCGTTTTGGAATTTCTCAGTGTAAATACCAATGGTGGGTATTTTAAGCCATGGTATTAGATAACATCATCCTGTGGTTGGCCATTAGTAGTTAATAGAAAACTCCTCTTCCGTGCTAATTATAAAACTTTTGACTTTTGTTTTCCTTTGCTTAGAAAAGGCAAGATTGTGCTTGTTTGGCTCTTCTAAGAATGGATTTGGATTCCGTGATAGTGATCTGGATATTTGCATGACCCTTGAAGGCCATGAAAATGCAGAGGTAAGAGTTAGTGAATGGAAAGGGATGTGGAAGTTTATTTTCTTTCAATGATGAATCTTTTTAATTTTGTGTATAGAATTGATAAGTTTATGGTGTCATTCTTCGTGTAATTACATTAGCAATAGTATTTGAAATGTAAAATCATTACCATTATCATTTTAGAAGACATTCAAATGTTTAAGTAAGTAAATTTACTGTTTTGGTAATTCTATAGCTCAAAAAACATGTAACTGAGAGTTGCAAGTGCTCTTAAATGACTTTTTGGAAAAGTTACTATACCATAGAGTTGAAATTTTTTTCATTAGAGCCAATGAGAAGCTGTTGCTTCAGTTTGGTAGTAAACATTGATCTCACTTATTCTTTTTCAAAATCTCTTCTGTTAGGTAATGTCTTTGTATCACTAAAGGTAGAAAATAAAGGTGGACATTTAATTTATAAGTGGGTTGTGTTCTACAAGTTAATTATAATGTAAGGGTGCTCAAAAGACATTTTTTTTTCCATAGAAGCATTGTTATAAATGGTGTGTTCTAGGATAGTTTTTAGAAACTCATTTGAGGGGTGGGAGGAGGGGAACTAACATTGGAGTCCCCATATACACTTTTACATACATTATCTCATTTCACTCTTAAAACCACCTTCGAGGTAGATAATTTCACCCATTTTACAGATGAGGAAACTGAGGCTTTGAGAGATAAACTGACTTGCTCAAGTTCCCACAGCTAGTAAATGTTGGAGCCGGGATTCGTACCCAGGTCTGTCTGACTCCAGAGTTCATGCTCTTTCCATTGTATCTCACTGCTTCTCTGTAATTTATTTAACCCATAATGTAGTTGGAATATAGTACTAATAGTACTGCAGAACCTAACCACTACTTTCTGAAATCGAAAGCTTTCTGAGTTCTACTGTGAGATGCCAGGAGCAAACTTTCCCCCATAGCTATCTCAGCAATAAGAGTGGGTACTTATGTTTTCCTTCATTGTATACCAGGCCTCAACAGTGGGAATGAGATTGCCAAGTTCCAGTAAAGAAAGGAGCTGAATGAACAGGGAAGAAGTGTCCCAGGTCTTCATAGCAGCAACTAGAAAAAGAGGGGTATCCCTGTAGTTGCTCGTTTCTTTACCAGCATAGCCATTGGTATTTACATTTCAAAATCAGGGAATGCTTGGAAGATTGGGATGAGGCCAAGCTTCTGGCATCTGTAATGATGTCAGTATAGCCTCTGTTGTATTATAAAATAATTCAGCAGAATAGTGACCTATGTACCTCCAAAATAGTTTTTTCAAAAGTTGTTTTTTTTTAATTTGTTAGAACCAAAGAAAAGGTGACAGTGATGCCTGGTAAATCCTTATTTCTGGCCCTAAGAAGTTGCTTCTGATATTAACATCTTATTGTGTTATAAAGCAACTGAAAAAAGTTTAAATTTTAGTTTTCCTTCAGTAACTTCTACTCAGTGCCATCTATTTACTTGGAAAGAGGTTTCATCTTTCCATTCTGAAGGGTAGGAATTGAGGGAATAGGAAATGGTTTTGACCCAGTCAGGAGGTTAGCGTTTTAGATATCTTTTATGTAAAATTTAAGAATCAGATTCCATTCACTAAGGGTTTGTATACTATATATTATCTGTGCCATTCACATTGGAAAGTTGAATGAAAAAGAATATTTTATTCCAGCTGAGCCATAATTGAAGGTTTTAATTTAATGTAAGTTGTATCTTTGCATAATAAAGAGAAAAATATCTTCTTTTATTATGTGTTAATTAGTAACTAAAATTCCTTTGAAATCATCAGGTTAAGTTGCAGTGGCTACTGCTCTCTTGTAGCTAAAAAGAGCATTATGCTTCAGTAGGTTAAAGATCAGGCATTGTCATTGCAGTGGCTCAGGTTGCTCCTGTGGTGCAGGTTTGATCCCTGGCCTGGGAACTTCCACATGCTATGGGTGTGGCCAAAAATAAAATAAAAAATAAAAAGAGGAATTGCCGTTGTGGCACAGCGGTTAACAAATCTGACTAGGAACCATGAGGTTGCAGGTTCGATCCGTGGCATTGCTCAGTGGGTTAATGATCCAGCGTTGCCGTGAGCTGTGGTGTAGGTTGCAGATGCGGCTCGGATCTGGCGTTGCTGTGGCTCTGGCGTAGGCTGGCAGCAACAGCTCTGATTAGACCTCTAGCCAGGGAACCTCCGTGTGCTGCGGGTACGGCCCTAAAAGAAATAAAAATTAAAAAAAATAAAAAGAGCCTTTTGGGGTTATGCAAAAGTGATTTTAGTAGCAAGTATAGGCATTGATAACCCTTCAGCTTAATCCAGTTAATTTATGCAGTTATCTTCCCTGTTCCTTATATTATAGTTATTGTTCCATATCAGTTTTACTGTCTAGTTTTTAAATAACCAACACGTTTAAATTTGCAGAGATAAGAGTTTTTTTTTTAAATAAGTAAGTGCTGGCACTAGTAGGATTATTTTTCTTTTCTTCATCAACATAATAGTAATAAATAGCTCACAGACTTAATGTGCTGCTTTGTATGAAGTATGCTGCTGAATGCTTTACATAGGTGTCTTATGTTGTCTTTCCAGGTACTTTATAGAGTGGGAGTTTTCGATTATCTTGAATTTGTTTTATTATTTATTTATTTACTTATTTATTTATTTTGCTTTTTAGGGCTGTACCCATAGCATAGGGAGGTTCCCCGGATAGGGGTCATATCAGAGCTATAGGTCCTGGCCTAACCCACAGCCACAGCAACACAGGATCTGAGCCTTGTCTGCGATCTACACCACAGCTCACAGCAACACCATATCCCTAACCCACTGAGTGAGGCCAGAGATTGAACCTGCAACCTCATGGTTCCTAGTCGGATTTATTTCTGCTGTGCCACGATGGGTACTTCTATCTTGATTTTATAATTGTAGCATAAGGCCCAGAGGAGTTAAAGTTCAGGTCAAAGTGTACAATTTAGGAGTTCCCATTGTGGCTCAGTGGTAGAAACGAACCTGACTAGTATCCATAAGAACATGGGTGCAATCCCTGGCCTCACTCAAAGGGTGGTAAGTATCCAGCATTGCCGTGAGCTGTGGTGTAGGTTACAGATGTGGCTCAAATCCCATGTTGCTGTGGCTGTGGCATAGGCTGGCAGTTGAAGCTCCAATTCGACCCCTAGCCCAGGAACTTTCATATGCTCCAGGTGCAGCCCTAAAAAGCAAAAAGAAAAAAAAGGTGCACAGCTCGTCAATACTTAGTTTAAGATTTGAATCTGGGAGTTCTCTATGATGTAGCAGGTTAAGGATCTGGTATTGTCACTGCAGTGGCTTGGGTTCAGTCCCTTGCCTGGGAACTTCTATATGCTGGGGGGCATGGTCAGTAAAAATTTGAATCCAGGTTTGTCTAAATTCAGAGCTTATGCTCTTTTTGTTTTTTTAGGGCTGCATCTGGAGCATATGGAGGTTCCCAGGCTAGGGGTTGAATCGGAGCTGTAGCTGCTGGCCTACACCATAGCCACAGCAATGCAGCATCCGAGCTGTATCTGTGACCTACACCACAGCTCACGGCACTTAACCCATTGAGTGATGCCAGGGATCCAACCTTTGTCCTCGTGGATACTAGTTGGATTCGTTTCCACTGAGCCAAGATGGGAACTCCCAGAGCCTATGTTCTTAATCACTGTACTGTTTTCCTTCACCAAACCCATCATCCCATTTCCTAGTTGTTTATTCATGTATTTGAAAACATTATTCTCCTGTCTTGGTGCTTCTCAAACCTTAATGTGGATGTGAATTATTTGGGGATCTTGTTAATAGTCAGATTATGATTCAGAAGACTGGAGTAGGGTCTGAGATTCTGAATTTCCATCAAGTTTGCAGGTGTTGGTGATACTGCGGGTCTGTGGACCATATTCTTTGACTAGCAAGGTTATACAGACCTTCTGGCTGGAGATTTTAAATGCTAGTATTAAATGTTTAGATTCAAACAAAATTTGCACAAGGTTGAGTTGAGTCAGACAAACTTTATTATTTATATCTTTTGTTTTTTAGAAATTAAATTGTAAGGAAATAATTGAAAATTTGGCGAAAATTCTTAAAAGACATCCAGGTATGGAACTTTAAATTACTGCTTTAAAACAATAGAAGTTGTTTTTAGTTTTATGAAAATTATTTAACCTAGTGAAGTTTTTTTTTTTTTTTATATCAGGTTTAAGAAACATTTTGCCTATAACTACTGCCAAAGTGCCTATAGTAAAATTTGAACATAGACGAAGTGGTCTAGAAGGAGATATAAGTTTATATAATACGTTGGTAAGTTTCATTTTCTGTTAAGACCCAGGTATGTTTATGCTTGTCATTTTTAAAGTTTTCAGGTCACTGACTATACCTTTATGTTTAAAACTAGTGAATGTGAGCAGTCTAGGGAAAAAATGCTTTATCAGTCATCTTAAATTTCCTCCAGATTGACGATTAGTTTTTGATTGACTCAGTTACAGGTATTTTAACATTTATATATTCTATTTGGAGTTTATTTTATCTTTTCATCTGATCTGTAAGTTTAATTTTAAAAAATCTGAAATATTTTCAAATATGTAATTATTTTTTAGGCTCAACATAATACAAGAATGCTAGCTACGTATGCAGCTATTGATCCTAGAGTGCAGTACTTGGGATATACTATGAAAGTGTTTGCTAAGGTATTTATGAAAAAGTTAATGATCTGCTTTTTTATAATACCCATGCTATTAAAGTGAAACATACCAATGCCAGACTTAGGAAAAATATTTTCTCTACCTGAGCTTTTAAAATGAAACAGTCAATATTACATGGTTTAAATTTATATCTCTTAGAGTAATTTTTTCCTGTGTGTGCTCTCTTGTCATGTCTAGTAAATTTCTCATAGTAAAATTTCTTGTTGCAGTAATGATTTTCAACCTCAGGAACGGGAGTAGGCCTACCATTCTTACCATTTTAAGAATCTCTAGGTTAGGGAGTTCCCGTTGTGGCGCAGCGGAAATGAATCTAACTAGTAACTATGAGGTTGTGGGTTCGACCCCTGGGCTCACTCAGTGGGTTAAGGATCTGGCATTGCTGTGAGCTGTGGTATATAGGTCGAAGACGTGGCTCGGATCCTGTATTGCTGTGGCTGTGGCTGTGGCTGGCAGCTGTAGCTTCGATTCCACCCCTAGCCTGAGAAACCTCCATATTCCATGGGTGTGGCCCTAAAAAGCAAAAAACAAATGAACAAACAAAAAAATTTGGAATAGCCAGCATATTCATGTGTTTCAAAATTTAAAAGGTCTAATAAGGTTTATGGCAGAAATGCCACTTTCCACGTCTGTCTCCTATCCAACCAGTGTGTCTTATTGGAGACACCCGGTGCAAAAGGTTCCTCTGTATCCTTTCAGAAATATATTATTCCAATACAAGCAACTACATAAATTTCCTACCTCTTTTTTAATTATAGGTATAAACATACTGAAAAGATTATTTTGTACTTTGTTTTTTAACTGAGCGGTAGATATAGAAGATTATTTCCTAAGAGTTTCCTTGTTCTTTTTTATTTTTTTATTTTTATTTTTTTGCTCTTTAGGGCTGCAACTGCAGCATATGGAAATTCCCAGGCTCAAGGTAGAATTGGAGTTACAGCTGCCGGCTTATGCCACAGCCACACAAAATCCAAGTCGTGTCTGTGACTTACACCGTGGCTCATGGCAGTGCTTTTAACCCACTGACCAAGGCCAGGGATTGAATCTGTGTCCTCATGGATCGTAGTTGGATTTGTTAACTGCTGAACCATGAAGGGAACTCCCTCCTTGTTCTTTTTTAATGGCTGCAGACTATTCCATTGTGTGGATAGTCATCAGTTTTTTTAAACCTGTGCTTTACTGGTGAGCTTTAAGTTCTTTCTGTTATTTGCTCTTAAAATATTGCTACAATTAACATCTTATTTAGTCATTTTACATTTTTTTGGCATATTTGCAGGATAAATTCTTAGAATAGAATTGCTACATTAAAATGTGCTTTTGTATTTTTGATACTGCAGAATTATTCCTCATAAATTTATGCTACTATTTATTCTAATCTGTAATGTATAAAAGTGCCTGTTTACCCATACCTTCTATAGCAGTTAGTTATTGGACTTTTGGATATTTGATAGTTTGATAGGTTAAAAAAATGTTCTTTTAAAGTAGTCAAAACTTCTGCATAGAATAATTCTAAAGTTTTATTTCAATCATTGTGTTTCTGTAGCGATGTGACATTGGAGATGCTTCCAGAGGAAGTTTGTCTTCATATGCTTATATCCTTATGGTGCTGTACTTTCTGCAGCAGAGAAAACCACCTGTTATCCCAGTTCTACAAGAGGTAGGTGTTTAAGAAAGCTATAAAGGTGTTTCTTATGAAAATAATAGATCTAGATATAGTAGACCTTGCTTATTATTATTAGTTCAGGAAATCATGAAGGATTTTTCCATTATGGATGTCCTAAGTTTTCTTCTATCAATAGTATAATTAAACAGTGAACCTTTTTGAAAAGTTTATTATGGGAGAATGTAGACTACCAAAAAATATTAGATGAATAGAACTGTTGATTATCTTTTGCAACATTTTTGTTTTTGCCTTTTTTTTTTCAGGGCCACACCCGTGGCTTATGGAGGTTCCCAGGCTAGGGGTTGAATCGGAGCTACAGCCGCCAGCCTACACCACAGCCACAGCGACACCAGAACCGAGCCACGTCTGTGACCCACACCACAGCTCACAGCAACACCAGATCCTTAACCCACAGAGCAAGGCCAGGGATCGAACCCTCAACCTCATGGTTCCTAGTTGGATTCGTTAACTGCTGTACCATGATGGGAACTTCTCTTTTGCAGCATTTTTGCCAGTGTTTATGAAATTTGTAGTCATTCACGAACTCAAAAGTCACTCAGATGCAAATACATGTTTCTACTTTCCAGAGTATTCTCACTCCTCCTGCTTGGCAGTGAAGTTTGATTTATTCCTGTTACACTTTGGTCAACTTTGTGAATTTTGATTGAGGGAAAAAAAAGCAAGGAAATTCTTCCTTATCTCTGTAAGATCATGTTAGTTGCTAAGCATAAGGATATGCATCGAAAGAACAAGTTATACTCACATTTACTCTGATTTGGTGACTCATTGAGTCTCTTCTTGTAGCAAATTTATAGTCTCTAAATTAGATACAAAGAAGTACCTAATCATCCATCTGTTCTTCTTCATTCTTGGCACAAAGTGGATTTGCAAACTTTGGGTGGATCAGGTTCTAATTTCTTAGAAAGGTGGTTATGTTGAGGTAGGCAAGAAGCATCAGAATTATTTGGAAAATCACATATTCTGATTTCATATAAACTTTGATAGTAATGGCAAAGAAGAATATCATAAAATAGCAAGCCATATGTACGTGTCAGATGGCCTTAGTAAGTTTTAAAAGGTTCTCATGAGTTCCATGTAGTTTTTTTTTTTTTTTTTTTGCCTTTTAGGGCCACACTCGCGGCATGGAGGTTCCCAGGCTAGGGGTCGAATCTGAGCTACAGCTGCTGGCCTGTGCTACAGCCACAGCAACGAGGGACCCGAGCTGCGTCTGCCATCTGCACCACAGATCATGGCAACACCGGATCCTTAACGCACTGAGTGAGGCCAGGGATTGAACCTGCGTCCTCATGGATACTAGTCAGGTTCTTTTCCACTGCGCCACAGTGGGAACTCGGAGTTCCATGTAGTTTTGATGGCATTTTCTTCCTTCTTTTAAATAAACACTGGGAAAGAAAATTTTTTTTTTCTTTTTTTTCTTTTTAGGGCTGCACCCGCAGCATATTGGAGATTCCCAGGCTAGGGGTCAAATTGGAGCTGTAGCCGCCGGCCTGTGCCATGGCCACAGCCACAGCAACGCCAGATCCGAACCGCATCTGTGACCTACACCACAGCTAATGGCAATGCTGGATCGTTAACCCACTGAGCAAGGCCAGGGATTGCACCTGCAACCTCATGGTTCCTAGTCGGATTCGTTTCCACAGCGTCACGATGGGAACTCCAAGAAATAAAATTTTTAAATATCCTTTCCTAAAAGAAAAGTTTAAGTTTCTTTGATCTATGTTGAATGATGTTTATTTTTTAACAAGTTTGTTTACTATATAGGGTGTTTAAAATTTAGCATGTATTAATTAGGCCTGCTAAGGCCAAAATTATTCTGTTAGTCTAATTATTAAAGCTTTAAATTTTGGGATCTTATGTATGATTACCCCAGAAATATTATAGCAGCTATTTGCTATAATTTGCTATGATTTTGATAAAATACTGTAATTAACCCAAATGGAACACAAATTTGTTTTTTCATTGTGGTTTTCTCTGTTCCCTCATTATGTTACGCATGGATAAGGATCCATTGAGGCAGCATGATACAATAGAAAGGGCAGGCAGAGAGCATAATTTCGGAGCCAGAAATAATTGGTTTGAATCCTGATCTTGACATGTGGCCTTCAACAAGCTGCCTACCACTAGTCTTAATTTGATCATTGTTAAAAATGTAATAATAGTATTATTTCAGTGTTGATATAGGGAACAAACACATCAAATGCCTTTGAATGTAGTAGGTGATAAAGGAGTTCATAAATGGTGTTGTTTTTATTACTACTTTTGTCGTTATTATCATTAGCAGCTTTATAATATTATTATTGGAAAAATGTAGGTAGGATTGCTGTAGCCAACTTCAAGAACTGTTCCATTATCTGCTTAACAGACAGTGATTGATGAAATGAGAGACAGTCCATGGAATGTTTTCCATCATAATGAGCTCTGATTGTGGGGGGCTTTGTGATACATATGAACTGATGATATATGGATTTTTGCTTCTGGCCTTTTTTGCTTGTCATGTGGGACCCCATTGTCCATTGCTCTGGCATCATTTAAGTATTGATCATTGGCACCGATCAACTTTTAAGGGTAAGGATATGTTTAATGAAGCTGATGATCTTTAATTCCACTTGTAATTAAACCTAGATTTTAAGTGACTGGGTAATAAATAAGGTTCTGCTAAGAGTGTTATTCATGGTCAAAAATACAAAGGTCTTTAGGTCAAAAGGAGCTTTCCTAAGCAGAATAATTTTTCTGTATTTTAGCAGTCATCATAAGTAAAAGTAAATTTTCACATAAAAAGTAATACTAAGGGGATTAGGGAAAGTTAGTTATTACACTTGATACTATGAACTTTCTATGTTTTCTTATTTTAGATCAGCTTAAAAATTGCAATTGAGGATTTCTCTTTGTGGCTCAGCGGTTAACAAACCTGACTGGCATCCATGAGGACGCAGGTTCGATCCTTGGCCTCGCTCAGTGGGTTAAGGATCCGGCGTTGCCGTGAGCTGTGGTGTAGGTCGCAGACGCGGCTCGGATCCTGCGTTGCTATGGCTCTGGCGTAGGCTGCCAGCTGTAGCTCCAATTGGACCCCTAGCCTGAGAACCTCCATATGCCGTGGGTGTGGCCCTAAAAAGAGAGAAAGACCCCCCCCCAAAAAAAATGTACAGTTGAAGGAATTAACCTCGAGGGCATTATGTTAAGTGAAATAAACCAGTCATAAAAGGACAAACACTATATGATTCCATCTATAGGAGGTACCTAGGGGATTCAGATTCCTGGAAACTGCTGTGCAGCAGAACTTGAAGAAACATTGTAAATCAACTATGCTTTAATTAAAAAGGAAAAAAGGATTCATGGAAACAGAAAGTAGAATGGTGGTTGCCAGGGGCTGGAGGGAAAAATGAATGGGAAATTATTGTTTAATAAGGTCAGAGTTTCATTTTTACAAGATGAGAAGAATTCTGTGGATAGATGATTGTGACAATAGCACAGCAGTGGGAATGTACTTATTGCCACTGAACTGTACACTTAAAAATGATTTACAATGTTAAACATGTATTTTACCATGCAAAAAAATTAAAATTTAAATATGACAATAGATATTAAAATACTATAAGAAAATAAAGTAAATATGGGAATGTCTAGGACAACTCCTTTTGCAAATATAATTGACTTGTTAGGTGATATTTTTGAGGGAAGGCTTGAGTAAGAGAGTTTGTGTGTTTTTGAGGGAAGGCTTGAGTAAGAGAGTGTGTATATGCATAAGATAGAGGATAGTTTTAGTGCTTCTAAGGGCTGAAACAGTGGGAAGTTAGTCAGTGTGAGACATAAAGAGTATAAGAACAGGTGAAATATCATGATTAATGAGAATTAATGAATTAGTGATTAAATGCCCTGCAAAGCCCACAGGTCCAATTTGCTGTGGTATTAGCCACCATAGTTGGGTTTGGATGTTGGTGGTTTTTCAAAAGTAAGAATTCTGTTAAAATAATCAGGGTCTAAAGCGGCAGATTGTAAAATAGCATTTTAGTTTATGAGGGCAAAATATGCTTCAGGCTCTTTAAAACCTTTCTTTGTTTTTCTTTTTTTTTTTTTTTTGAGGGCAGGATCCCATGTTTTTTATTTTAGATACTGTAATTGCTAGATTTTTCCCTTTTTTATTTTATGAAATGTTGGAATTTATGCTAGATGATTCCAGGTAACAAAGTTACATGTAAATATTAAAAAGCAAAGTGTTAGCTTAAGTCCCTGGAAACCTGGTATTTATGTAGACATGCTTACAGAGTAAATATATTCATTTAACAAATGTATATTAAGTATTCTCTATGTGGCAGGCTTTGATGTAGTAGGAATTTCAGCTCTAGAGATAAATTATAGTCCTTGCCCATAAGGAACTTAAACAAGAGTGAAATTAAAAAGGTAGACATGTAGTTAATTTTGTAAATCATTGTCTCATCTAAAATGGAAAGAGCGACTTGAGACTACCTTATCTGGCAGTTTTAAAATATATTCTGATAAACCTTAGGAGTGTATTAGCATTTGTGTGAGAAATGGAGGAGTATATTTTCTCCACTCAGGCTTTTATCAGAGTACCTCTGTTTTTATCTGTTTCATGTATTGAGCTTCCAGAAAGTTTCTGTTTTAGGAAGGGGTTCTATAGCTTAAAAGAAAAATAAAATTTGTTGGAATGGATAAGCAATGGGATGATCCTGCTGTATAGCACTGGGAACTAGGTCACTTGTGATGGAGCATGATAATGTGAGAAAAAAGAATGTATACATGTATGTGTGACTGCGTCACCATGCTGTGCAGTAGAAAATTGACAGAACACTGTAAATAAGCTATAATGGAAAAAATAAAAATCATTATAAAAAAAGAAAAATAAAATTTGAAAACAACTGACCTAATTAATCTCTCATTTTCATTGGGAAAACTGAGAATTTGAAAGGATAATTGTCTTGTCCACAGTCACCTCTTGGCAGGACTAAGATTGGAATAAGATCTGCTGACTATTCCAACTTTTTGCTTTATTGAATCTTTCTTAAAATTCCAGTGTAAAATAAGTCTCAAAATTGCTTGTAGAGGTAGTTGTACCTGTACAAGTGTCTTAGGGAATTCTTTTCTTCTAGTAAGGTAGCATTACCTTCTCTCCTCTCCTTAGGACAGTAAATTACTATTTTTAATTAGTCGTAAAGATTTCTCAGTCTCTATCAAAATGTCGTGAAAGGCACCTAATTTTCTATTTTAAAAATCTGTGTCCAGGCTCTTTTCAGCCTCATCTGGTATGGATAACTGATTAAAGGTACTAGAGTCCTTCACCACAACAAACTGCTTCGTAGATTTCCTTTAAGGTGTGCAGATAATATTATCTCACATGTATTTCTGTCTATGATCCTTTAATGAAAATGCCATTTTCATTTTTTTTTCTTTAGTTTTACTTCATTAAATTTGTACTGACTGTGTTTTGATAGGCCAAATAGATAGTGGCAAATGTTTCAATTGGAGAGTCTGATGCTCTTAAGATACCTTTTCCCAGCTTTGGTCTTTCAGATGCATTTTATTCTTTAGTAAATTGGTGTGAAATTATACCATTCTGACATATTCCTTTTGGAATAATTATTTTAGTATGTCTTTTGAGTAAATTCTAAAATGATAGGAAGGTGTTTAAGTTTTGGGTTGGACGACTCAAAAATCTAATAACAAAATCGCTTTTTTAATGCAGATCTTTGACGGAAAACAGATTCCACAGAGAATGGTTGATGGATGGAATGCTTTTTTCTTTGATAAAACAGAAGAACTGGTAATTTTTTCATAGTTTTAATGCTATGGAATGCTCACTGATATATGTTAGGATTTGCATAATTTAACTTAATAATTTTACTTGGATTTGGGGTACCTATTTTGGATCAATATAGACATGTCTATCTCTCTCTCACTTTTTTTTCTAACTTATAGAAAAAGCGTTTACCTTCACTTGGAAAAAACACAGAAACCTTAGGAGAGCTTTGGTTGGGACTGCTTCGCTTCTATACTGAAGAGTTTGATTTCAAAGAGTATGTAATTAGCATTCGGCAGAAAAAACTGTTGACAACTTTTGAGAAGCAGTGGACATCCAAATGCATTGCGATTGAAGGTAATAATTTAGCTGATATTCAGGAACAACAACAACAAAAAAAACCAGGATTTGGCCAATGAAATTGAGGGGAAAACTGAAACATGTTAGAATTTATAAGATTCTTCCTCTTGATTTTATCAGTTTCCATCCTTAAATCTGTAATTGTTAAAGAATATTTTCTGACTCTGAGACTCTGAGTTATGTAGTATTAGATTCTAGTTATGGCCACTAAGTATATTTTTGTTACAATGAACATATTCTTAATTTAAAAACAAACATTTCTTTTCTAGATCCTTTTGATTTGAATCATAACCTTGGTGCTGGAGTTTCTAGAAAGAGTAAGTTTTAATTATAAAAATCCCCTGCTTTTAAAGCTCTTATAGGAGTTCCCTTCTCAGCTCAGTGGTTAACAAACCTGGCTAGCATCCATGAGTACTCGGGTTTGACCCCTGGGCTCGCTCAGCGGGTTAAGGATCCGGCGTTGCCGTGAGCTGTGGTGTAGATTGCAGACGTGGCTTGGATCCTGGTGGCTACAGCTCCGATTCGACCCCTAGCCTGGGAACCTCTATATGCAGCCCTGCAAAGACAAAAGACAAAAAAAAAAACAAAAAACTCTTACATATTAAGGTCTGCATCTTTATTGTTTTCCTTCTTTCTTCAATAGTGACCAATTTCATCATGAAATACTGTTTTTCTTCTTTCTTCGATAGTGACCAATTTCATCATGAAAGCATTTATCAATGGGAGGAAACTTTTCGGTACCCCCTTTTATCCACTCATTGGCAGAGAAGCTGTAAGTTTACGTAATTTGAGTTCTGAATCTTTTCTTTTTTTCTTCTAGAACTTTTTTTTGGTAGTACAAGAAACCTAATCCTGTTTCTGAATTGTTAGGAGTAGTGAAAGAGATGGTTATAACTCCCTCTTTTTTTCTTATCGTGCTTAACATATTACATGAGATAGCTATTTGCGAAATTTTATCTATTCATTTAATCTCTTTGTTAAATTTTGTCACGCACTAGGCTATAGCTCTGTGATTAAAAGGCCTGTGTTCCTAAGGTTTACCATCATATCTCCATTGCCTATCATAGTTTCTGGCACAAAGGATGCGCCAAATAAGCATTTGTTGAATGAGGGTGGATAGTCAAGACTCAGGATCCTTAAATTTTTAATTTGAAGTGCTGCCTACTGCCCCTCTTCTGTCTCTAGAAATCTTGATGAAAATATAAACAGAGAGGACAACACCAAAGAAATACCTTATTATTTGCTGAGGCTTGTTTTAACTGTAGTATAGCCCTTGGTAAGCTGAATTAGATGGCATGGAAATGAATGGATTCCTTTTGCCTGTACTGGGTGGTATAGTGTTACCCGTTCCTCTTGGTCTTACTCTGGTTTTTCATTGTTTTCTAATGGGAGGAGGTCTTAGTTTCACAGAAGGCAACAAGAAGAAATCTTCAAAAACTGTATCTCTGTTACTGCATAATGAATACACTCGGATCTTGTTCAGTGAGTGTCATCACTTTTTCTTGGTGGTGTAGGGTAAGAAAAGCAGAGAAAGTTTAGAGTTTTTGTCCCTTGGAACATTTTTGATAGTCCTGCCTCATAGGGGTGGGGATGATAATAATTATAATGGAGAAAAATAAAATAACAGTAAAATTTGAAATAACACAAAAGTCATACAGGAACAAAATGTCTAACAAAAGGGAAATACAACAATAATTTTTCTAACGTATTAGTTAAAATAGCATTAAATGAAAAGCACAGTCAGCAGCAAGCTGGTGATGCACTGATAAAGCATTTTTACCTAAAAATTATGAAAGTTCTGTTAGTGTTGTATACTTTTATGTGTTTGGTAGGAACTTAGCAGTTTCCATGCAGTCAGACTTTTCGGTAGAATACTAATTCAGAGTCCTCAATAAACTGGAAATGTGCTAAATTTAGTCTGTCAATACAAAATTTTAGTAACTCTTAATTGTTTAGTATGTTATACTAGTCCTAGTAGATATCAAAGTCTTTGGTCTTGAATGTGATTTGCTGTAAGGGCCAAATAGCAGTTTGGGGCCTATAAGTCTGTCAGTCATTTTTTAAAATTTACTTTATTCTGTTTTAAAAGTCAATATATGGTATTCTGTAGCTTGAATGTACCAGTTTAACTATTCTCCTTTAATGGATATTTAGGTTGATATCAGTGTTGTAACTAACATTGTAGAACAATATCCTGTTATACAGTTGTTCATGCTTTTATACTTTGTACTTTCCATAGTAAAGATTATTCTTTCAACACATATTTGTTGAAATTATACTTTGTACCTACTTCTCTGCTATGTATTGGGATTATAACATACAAAATAGATGTTTCATCCCCTTAGAATCTAATGAAAATGAAGACAATTTTTTTTTCATTTTTTTAAGCTTTATTGAGGTGTAGTTCATTTACAATGTTGCAATAATAAGACAGTGTATTTTCTGTTCTTTGAACTTTCATCTTACTCAAACATTCCCACTTCAGCTGTTCTTCTCTTAATTGGGTCCTCTGACATATTGACACATTTTCTCCCAGTCTATCAGCTACTATTGCCTGTCTTCATTTTTTTCCCCATTTAACTTAGATTCCCTGTTCTGTCTCTGACATGTACTTTAAATTCATTTGCACCGTTGTTTTTTTTTTGCACTGTTATGTGTTCAACCTTACATGAACTCAGCCATTTACCATCTCTCTATGCTTGGACTCAGCACTAATGGAAAAAAAGTCTTAAAACTGGGCAGTTTTATTTATATAGTACAACTATAATGTTCACCAGCCCTCAATTGGACTTTCACTACTGACATTCTTAATTACATTTCTTAAGGTACTCATGTCTCCCATTCAATAAGAAATATTTCAGATTTTATTTTACTCAAAATTCAGTACCCATTGGACTTTGACCCAGTTTTCATCTCTCCCTTTCTCACTCGTAGATGTTTTTCCTTTGAGACAGAAATGATAATAGATAACTATTCCTTTAACTTTCTGCCACCAGGTCTATAAATCTGCCAGTATCACAGACCTCTTTTTTAGAGGCAATGAGTGGAGGAGAATAAGTCAGGATGATTCTTAGGTTTCTGATGATCTGTAGGCAATTGGGTGAGTTGAGAAAGGCCTTCATTTGGGAGTTCCCATTGTGGCACAGTGGAAAAGAATCCAACTATTATCCATGAGAATGTGGGTTCGATCCCTGGCCTTGCTAAGTGGGTCAGGGATCCTGCATTGCTGCGACCACGTTGTAGGCCGGCAGCTGCAGCTCCTGTTCAACCCTTAGCACCCATATGCTGTGGGTGCGGCCCTGAAAAGCAAAATAAAATTTAAAAAAAGGCCTTCATTTTGCCCTGTCAGAAAATATGATGGTGAAGGTTTTAATTAGTTACATGAGCTTCAGTAGTAAATGTAAAGAATTATATTTCATCCTTTTTTAGAACTTTATTGAGAAATAATTCATGTACTGTACAGTTCACCTATATAAAGTGAGCAGTTCTTTGGTTTTCATTAAATTTCATAGGGTTATGCAACTATCACCACATTTAATTTTAGAATATTTTGTCCTCTCTCAGGGAGACTTCTGTCCCCATTAGCAATCAATCGTCAGTCTTCATTCATTTTTCCTTTCACTCCTATAGATTTGCCTGTTGTGGACATATGTAAAGGGAATCATAGAATATGTAGCCTTTTATGACTTGTGTCTTTCTTTAACATAATGTTTTCAGGATTTGTTCATGTTGTATCATGAATCAGTACTGCATTCTTTTTTATGGTTGAATGATACTCCATTCTACGGTTCTATTATGTTTTGTTTATTCATCCATCATTTTATTACTTATTGGACATTTGGATTAGTTCTGCTTTTTGGCTGTTATGAGTAATGCTGTTGTGAATATTTGTACAAAATTTTTTGTGGGTTTATGTTTTCTTTTTTGGCAGGTATATACCTAACGGTAAAATTGCTGGGTCATTTTGATAAATTTATGTTCAATTTTCTGAGTAGCTGCTAAACTGTTTCCTAAAGGAACTGTGCTATTTTATTTCATTTTGTTTCTTTTTCTTTTTTTGGCTGAAACTGTGGCCTATGGAAGTTCCCAGGCTAGGAGTCAAATTGTAGCCACAGCTGTCGGCCTACGCCGCAGCTTTTGGCAATGCCAAATCTTTAACCCCCTGAATGAGACCAGGGATTGAACCCGTATCCTTATGGATATTAGTCAGGTTCTTAACGTGCTGAACTGCAGTGGGAATTCTGATCTGTGCTGTTTTATATTCCTACTAGCAATATATTAGGGTTCCAGTTTTTCCATATCCTTACCAGTGCTTGTTACCTGTTTTTTTTAAAGTCACCCTCTTGGATCTGTCTCATACATGTTTATCCTCAAGGATTAGACAGATTTTGAAAAGTGTTAAGTAGACGTGTTTTCTTGCCATCCAAAAAGTAGACGTGTTTTCTTGCCATCCAAAGATATATGGGTACTGTTAGGACAGAGTAGTCTTTGTGATAGTGCAAAACTGAGCTAAAGCATAGAAAGATAATCAGGATACTTGGATGAAGCAAAACGAGCCTAGTTCTGAAACTTGAGAAAGTGATTTAATTCTGTTTCCCCAGTGTCTCTTTAGGTATACTCTATATAATGAATGTTATATATTCTTGAAATGTTGGATGCAAATCCAGTGATATTTTAAATAAACCAGAGGATTGATTTATTTACATAGAGCTCTTTTTTAAAGGGATTAATTCCTTTCCAGAGCTAGTGTGGTGGAACAGAAAGCATGAATTTGTAGTCAGACAGACTTAGCTTTAAACTCTTTATCTGCTGCATACCAGCTTTTTTGCTGTGGGCAAATGACTTGAACTCTCTGAACCTCAGTTTCCTCATCTATAAAATGAGCATGAAGTACTATCTACTTTATTAAAATATTATACAAAGATGTAGTAGATGAATGAGAAAATAATGTGGTTGTGGTTAGTACTGTTAGCAGCTGTGATATTAATGATAATAATTCTGGGAGTTCCCATTGTGGCTCAGTGGTTAACGAATCTGACTAGGGACCATGAGGTTGCGGGTTCGATCCCTGGCCTTGCTCAGTGGGTTAAGGATCCGGCGTTGCCGTGAGCTGTGGTGTAGGTTGCAGATGCGGCTTGGATCCCATGTTGCTGTGGCTGTGGCGTAGGCTGGCAGCTACAGTTCCAATTTGACCCCTAGCGTGGAACCTCCATATGCCGCAAGTGTGGCCCTAGATAAGGCAAAAAGACAAAAAAACCCCAAAAAAACAAAAAACTAAATCTTTTCATACCATGGTTTTAGGTACAGTGAAATACTGGTTGATCGTTCCTTTTTATTAAAATCGCTATTGCATCTTGATCTCCTTTCATTTGGAGTCAAGAGTTTGTAGTAATTTTGTTTTTTAGTAAAGTTATGTTTTCTCTGTAGGAATACTTCTTTGATTCCAGAGTACTAACAGATGGAGAACTGGCTCCCAATGATCGATGTTGCCGTGTGTGTGGAAAAATAGGTCACTACATGAAAGACTGCCCTAAAAGGAAAAGGTTGGCAAATGATTATATATCAACATTACAGGAAAAGTAAACATGAGACAAACCGAAGCTGTAACTTTGTTCAGATATGTTTAAGTTGAGAAAGTTTAGGGCTTTCAGTTGTACCTTAGGTAAATATGTATTTGTGTGGCATTTTGTGAAACAGGGAGATTTGTGGTATAATTATGTCTCATGAGGTTTATTTTATTTGTTCATTTATTCATTCAGTTTTTTTTCTTAATCGAGGAAGCATTTATTAACACCTACTGTGTGCCAGGAACTATGCTAGGAGTCAAAGGGGAACAAAAGACCAAGATATGAGCTTTTGCTGAGGAAGGACCTCATAGTTATGAAAACCAGTAATTAAAATTAACTGAATCTCTGAGGTATATGCTGTGAAATATGAATATAATATATACCTTAAAGAATATATATCTTATGTGCTCCCTGAAAATATATCTATGAAACGGACTTTCCTGTTGTTCTATGTACTATGTTAATAGGTCAGAACGATGGCCTCTTGATGACTTCTTAAGTCATCAAATCTTGCTTAGTATAAAGAGCTTAAAACTTTTCAGACAGAACAAACTCCTGGTTTCCATCACTGCTATTTGTTAAATTTAGGCAAGACACTTAACCTTCTGTATGCCTCAAGTTTGTTCCTCTATAACATGGAGATGATAAATACCAACAGATTGTTACAAGATTAAAATTCGATATTAAACATTTAAAAAAATTTTTATGTTGTGTTATAAAACTACTAGAATACCCAGTTCCTGCCATATGAGTAAGTGTGCTATAAATGTAGAACCCTTGCCTTCAAAAAGATGCATGAAACAATGGGCATGTTAGTTCCTTTATTGTGGCACTCTTATATAGCTTAGCTTGTTTTATGAATCACACATTTTATAAGTCCCTAGCCCCACATTATTGGTATCAGCAGTTTACTGTTTAGACTAAAGAAGAAAGACAGTGAAGAAGAGAAGGAAGGGAATGAAGAGGAGAAAGACTCCCGAGACCTTGTTGACCCTCGAGACCTCCACGACACTCGAGACTTTAGAGACCCCAGAGACCTCAGATGTTTTATCTGTGGAGATGCAGGACATGTGCGAAGGGAGTGCCCAGAGGTCAAGCTGGCCCGTCAGAGGAATAGCAGTGTGGCAGGTAAATAGAAAAGGTCAAAAATAGTTTATGGTGGAAATAAAGTCATTTATGTTGATATTCTAGGGAACCTCTCCATTCCAAACATAGCTGTATGATTTTGAACAATGTAATTTATTAAAGAGAGAAAATTTAGACAAGCTTTTATTTTAAATAGATCATGGATATATTCAGTTAGCAGTCTGTTCTATTTAATCAACTCCCTCTAATATTTTTTAGATTCTCTGTTTCTCTTGCTATCAAAAGTTAACACAGGAGTTCCTGTTGTGGCTCAGTGGTTAACGAATCCGACTAGGAATGATGAGGTTGTGGGTTTGATCCCTGGCATCGCTAAGTGGGTTAAGGATCCGGCGTTGCTGTGAGCTGTGGTGTAGGTTGCAGACACGGCTCAGGTCCCTCGTTCCTGTGGCTGTGGCGTAGGCCGGCGGCTACAGCTCCTGTTAGACCCCTAGCCTGGGAACCTCCATATGCCGCGAATGCGGCCCTAGAAAAGGCAAAAAGACAAAAAAAAAAGTTAACACAAGTTAACTTTTTCCCCTCAAAAGTTAATGAGAGGTTTTTTTCTGGGACTTATAGGAGGAATTATCTCTCCTTTTTTTTTTTTTTTCATTTTAGGGCCACACATGTAGCATATGGAAGTTCTCAGGTTAAGGGTTGAATTGGAGCTGGAGCTGCAGGCCAATGCCACAGCCACAGCGATGGGCCCCATCTGCAATCAATGCTGCAGCTCGGGGCAATGCCAGATCCTTAAGCTGCTGCACAAGGCCACAGGTCGAACTCACATCCTCATGGATATTAGGCTCTTAATCCATTGCGCCACAGTGGGAACTCCCAGAAATCATATCTCTTCTCACTGCTTTTAAGAGAGAGGGAGATCTGTTTCTGTTATATTTCATTAGGAATTTATGAATTAGAAACCCAAATGAGAGGTTATTTATTGAAAGAAGAAAAACCTGTTTTATGTGATGATTTTCAATCAGATTTTTGTTGCAGAAGTTATTTTCTTAAATAAATATATCATCTCCTTTTGAAAAACAGTACGACACTTGTTCTTATTTCCAGGACCAGTGTATTTGTTTAAATGATCTGTAGTTTTTTAAATGATCTGAGGATTCAGAAATGAATGAACAAAAAAAATTTAATTGTTCCAAGTCCTTCACTAGTAACATAATCATAGTTTAAAAGTCCAAGATAAGTTCAGAGAGATTTAAGACTGTTGTACAGAAGAGTTTATTGATTTCTCTGTTATTTTTTTTAATCTATTGAATTTCTTTTCAATGTCTTCTCTTAGCAGCCCAGCTGGTCCGCAACCTTGTAAATGCCCAGCAGGTGGCTGGTTCATCCCAGCAACAGGGTGATCAATCCATAAGGACTAGACAGTCCTCTGAATGTGTAAGTACTTTGCCTGCAGATGGGTTAGTCCTGGCAGGAAGATAGCACTGATTATGGTGGGTGATAGGGTAGTTCTTTCAGATTGGCAAATACAATATTCCAGATCACATAGTGCTTTACAGGGCTGTTCTTGCTAGGCACATCAGCTAAAATTAACATTACTTTTGGAGTAATGTGGATCTGAGTTTATATCTATTGGCAAGCTCCTTAACTTCAACGAACCTATTCTGTATTTGTGTAAAATAAGGTAACTACCAAATAAGATTGTTGGTTGGATTAAAATAAGGTAAAAACTTTTAGGTTTTAGGGTTTGCATAATGGAAGAAAATGAGTACCATTAATAAAAATGGATCCCAAAATTGAGATGTATTAAGAGTTTAGTACTGTTAGGGCAATGTATGCATGGTCCTTCACTTGCTTGAAATTTTTTGTGTCTTCTCACAGCTGATATAGATACCTAGTGAAATATACCCTCTAAAAGAGTAATTAAAATTCAGATTCACAGGTTTCATATTAAGTTTCCTGAGTTGTTCTAACATTGTCTAAATGTGAATTTACCTTGCACTTCTTCCCCCCTGCCATACCCATGGCATATGGACGTTCCTCGGCCAGGAATCAAACCTGCATCAAAGTAGTAACCAGATCCAGAGCAGTGACAACTTAGACCCTCAATTCACTGAGCTATGAGGGAACTCCACCTTGCACTTTCCCGTTTTTTTTGTTTGTTTGTTTCTTTGTTTGTTTTTGTTGTTGTTGTTTTAGGGCTGTACACGTGGCATATGGAGGTTCCCAGGCTAGGGATCAATTAGAGCTACAGCTGCTGGCCTACACCACAGCCACAGCAACGCCAGATCCGAGCCACCTCTGCGACCTACACTGCAGCTCACCGCAACGCCAGATCCTTATCCTACTGAGCAAGGCCAAGGATCGAAGTCATGGTTCCTAGTCAGATTCCTTTCCGCTGAGCCACGATGAGAACTCCCAACCTTGGATTTCTTCAGTTAGTTAAAAACTAATTGAGTGCTTACTCTAAATCTGATACTTTGCTTTAGTGCTTTATACCTGTTATCAAATTTAATCCTTTGAATGGCCAAAGGAAGTGATAGGTATTATTATAATCAAATTTTACAAATTGGGAAGCTGAGAATAAGAGAAATTAAAAGATTCAAACCTAGTTCTATGTAACTTCAAAGCTAACACTATTAAGCCGTTAACTGCTTGCTTCATTTGCCTCTTTCTGCTGTGTTCTCCATCTCACTGAATGATCCCACTGTCTAGCTTCCTGAACTTTTCTACTCCTCCCTCAACCTCTATATCTAATCAGCTACAGAGTCCTGATGTTTCTCTCTGAAAAAAATAGTCTACAACCATGTGCTTCCCTAGCTTAGTCAACCATCGTTTCAGATTCCAGTTACTTTTAGGGTTGCACCTGTGGCATGTGGAGGTTCCCAGGCTAGGGGTCTAACAGGAGCTGTAGCTGCCGGCCTATGCCAGAGTCACAGCAACGCGGGATCTGAGCCGCGTCTGCGACCTACACCACAGCTCACAGCAACGCTAGATCCTTAACCCACTGAGCAAGACCAGGGATCGAACCTGCAACCTCATGGTTCCTAGTCAGATTCGTTTCCGCTGAACCAAGACAGGAACTCCCAGATTCCAGTTGCTTTTAAAGGCCATGTGCTTTCATACCTATAGACCTTCAGTTATCTTGTTCCCTCTGATTGAATCTTCCTTTACCCTTATTTGTACCCTCTTTTATCACACTCGTTTCTGTTTGAGTCTCAGCTTTAAGGTCACTTCCTTCAGGAGGCTTTTTCCTTGATTTCCAGTTTCCTTCATCTTATCTCCCTTCCTTTTCCTAAAGTGGATTTAGGTGTTCCTGCTCTGGAATTTCATTATACATTATATAGTCTTTAAAAAAAATTTTTTTTTATTAAAGTATAGTTGATTTACAATGTCCTATCAATTTCAGATTGACAGTCTTTATCATAGTAATTATTTTACTTTATTGTGATTGCTTATGTAATCCTTATCAGTTCCTCTTCTTTTCCCCCATAGACTTTAAGGTCTGTGAGGGCATATGTGTTAGGCTTTTTTTTTTTTTTTTGCTTTTTTACCATTTTATCTGTGGTATATGGAAGTTCCCAGGCTAGGAGTCGAATTGGAGCTGCAGCTGCTGGCCTACACCACAGCCACAGCAACATGGGATCCCAGCCGTGTCTGTGACCTATACCTTGTCTCACGGCAACACTGGATCCTTAACCCACTGAGTGAGGCCAGAGATGAAACCCGTGTCCTCATGGATGCTCGTCGGGTTTGTTACCACTGAAAAACAGGAACTCCCTAGGATTGTATTTTTAATACTAAGAACAACGCCCAGTACATAATTGATACTCAGTAAATGCTTGTTAAGGAGCTGAATGAAAGTGACTGAGGTTTTTTTTTTTTTTTTTTGGTTTTTTTGTCTTTCTAGGGCCATACTCGAGGCATACGGAGTTTCCCAGGCTAGGGGTCAAATCGGAGCTGTAGCTGCCGGCCTCCACCACAGCCACAGCAACGCCAGATCCAAGCTGCATCTGCGACCTACACCACAGCTCATGGCAACGCCAGATCCTTAACCCACTGAGCGAGGCCAGGGATCGAACCCGCAACCTCATGTTTCTAGTTGGATTCATTTCTGCTGCACCACAATGGGAACTCCGTGACTGAGATTTTTAAATGTAAACTTGAAGTTATAATTGGACACTCTAATGATGGGAGTGATGTCTGGGTTCTCTCTTCTTTGGATAGTAAAAAGGTTTATGAGATAAAACCTATATAAGAGAGGGCTGAGAACCTTGGGAAAAATTCTACCTTCATATAAAATGAGATTTTTTTATTTGTTACTGTGTATGTCATAGAATTCTGTTTACAATGTTCTAATGAAATAACTCCATAGTTTTATATTTTTATAATCTCTTTTATAAAATTAAGATGTTTGTAAGTTTTAAAATGTATCTTTTTTCTTTTTTCTCTGCAGTCTGATTCACCATCTTACTCTCCTCAGCCTCAGCCATTTCCACAGAACTCTTCCCAACCCACTGCCATTACCCAGCCTCCATCCCAGCCAGGATCCCAACCCAAGCTTGGCCCACCTCAGCAGGGAGCCCAGCCCCCCCATCAGGTCCAGATGCCTATGTATAACTTTCCTCAGTCACCACCAGCTCAGTATTCTCCCATGCACAATATGGGATTGTTGCCAGTGCACCCCCTCCAGATTCCTGCCCCATCCTGGCCTATTCATGGCCCAGTGATCCATTCTGCACCAGGCAGTGCCCCCAGTAATATTGGCCTGAATGATCCCAGCATCATCTTTGCACAGCCTGCCGCCAGACCTGTGGCGATCCCTAGCTCCTCTCATGATGGACACTGGCCTCGTACTGTGGCTCCAAATTCCCTGGTGAACAATGGTACAGTGGGGAATTCAGGTAACCCTTCCTTTTCTTCTTTTGTATCTGTGTGTAGAAAGGTTGGATGATTGGCATTGGTAGAACCTAGGGGAATAAATGAGAGGACAAAGATGGCAAGCAGTATAGCATTAGGTAAGGTAAAGGTTATGGGCTATGGATTCAGACTGCCTGGATTGCCTGGATTTGAATCCTGGCTCTGCCATTTATTATGTGGCATTGGGCAATTGCTTAATATCTTTGTACATTGGTTTCATCTGTAAAATAGATGTATTATTAGCCCCAAACTCAGAGATGTTATGAATATTAAATGAGGTAGTAAACATAAATGTTAGTTATTATTTTAAGTTTTTACGAAGTGGAGTTCCCATTGTGGCTCAGCGGGTATCCATGAGGATGTGGCTTCCATCCTTGGCCTCATTCTATGGGTTAAAAATCCAGCATTGCCTACAGTTGCAGTGTAGGTTGTAGATACGGCTCAGATCCTGCATTGCTGTGGCTATGGTACAGGCCTGCAGATACAGCTCTGATTTAACCCCTAGCCTGGGAACTTCCATATGCTTCAGGTGGGGCCCTAAAAAGAAAAAATAAATTATCACTGAAGTCTTGCTCAGTGTAGGTATTATTAGCACTTACTTTATGGTTGAGAAAATTGGAAGGATTAAATATCTTTCTTCAAAATCTGTAATATTTGCCTTAGACTCTTATTATCTTTCAATAAGGAGCACTTTCTTTTTTAAAAAGAAAAAGATAGTAGCATTTTGTAGCATTAAGAAAGATTTTTTTTTTTTTTTTGTCTTTTTAGGGCCGTATCTGCGGCATATGGAAGTTCCCAGGCCAGGGGCTGAATTAGAGCTGCAGCTGCTGGCCATAGCCACAGCCATAGCCACAGCCATGCCATATCCATGCTGTGTCTGTGACCTGTACCACAGTTCACAGCAACACCAGATACTTTAACCCACTGAGCGAGTCCAGGGATTGAACCCTCATCCCCATGGATACTAGTTGGATTCTTCACCTGCTGAGCCATAACAGGAACTCCCTGAAAGAATATTTTTGCTGATGTCTGAGTAATACGTTTTCTATGTAGAGCATTTAAAAAAAAATTAATCATCTGTAATCTCAATTTCTGGACAGAACTGCTAAGAAGTACTTTGGTATATTATCATCCATTCATTTTTTAATCTTTGCATATTTTAAAATAGTTGATAAATGCCATTAACCGAGTTTTAATGTAGATTTTTAGCAATAATTATTTTTTTAAAATTCTTATTATGGAAAATTTGAAATGTACACAAAGTATAATGAACCCCCCCATAATCCAGATACAAGTTATCAATATTTGCTGTTCTTTCATCTGACCCCTTTACCTGGTTTTAAAGAAAATTGGCTTGGTATTTAGTCAAATCTCAGACATTTATCAAATTTGCTTATAAACCTCAGTTTGTATCCTTAAAAAAAAAAAAAATCAAAGAAGACCATTACCATACCTATCAGTTATTACCCAGTCTTTGTTCATTTTTCCCTGTTTCTCTAAAAGTACTTTATTGTTGATTTATTTGTCAGGATTCAAACAAAGTTAATACACTGTATGTGGTTGTTATATGTCTTAAGTCTCCTTTAATTTATAACAGTTCCACTTTGCTATTTTTTTCTCCATATTAGTTATTTATTGAAGAACTTAAAGAATTTTCCTAATTCTGGTGTTGACTGATTAATATCTTTGTGGCATTGGTTTTTTTCTTTTTCTTTCTTTTTTTTTTTGTCTTTTTAGGGCTGCACCTGTGGCATGTGGAGGTTCCCAGGCTAGGGGTCTAATCGGAGCTGTAGCCGCCGACCTATGCCATAGCTCACAACAACGCCAGATCGTTAACCCACTGAATAAGGCCAGGGATAGAACTCACAACTTCATGGTTCCTAGTCGGATTTGTTAACTGTTGCACCATGACGGGAACTCCCGCTTTGTGGCATTGTTTAACATGTATCTTTGTTCCAATGTTTCCTGTAAACTGGTAATCGGGTCCAGAGACTGGATTAGATTCCGGGTTTTTTGTTGGCTGGGATCTTAATCTTACTTTTTGGTTGGTCCTGTACATTTCCTAGTCCCTCACTTCAGGAGGAACTTACTGTCTGGTTGCTCCTCTTTTAGTGACCTAAGATTGATCACCGAGTTAGGTGATGTCAGCCTGTTCTATCCACTGTAGAATTCCTCATTGATTTTTACATAGTAGTGTTAGCTGCCATTGATAATTTTGCTGATGTCTATTATTTCACTGGGGATTGTAAATGATGATTTTCTGTTTACTGTTTGTGACTCTTCTGTAATTTACTGCCTGTGATTCTTTTCCTTATTAGCTGCTTTGTTATCCTGAAATAGTGTTTGTGTGGGAAATGTAGACTAAAAGCTTGATTCCTTCCCTTTATTAATTTTCAAAAGAATTTTAGTAATTTTTTTTTTTTTAATCTGACCCACAACATGAGGCCGGGGATCGAACTCACATCCTCATGGATACTAGTCAGATTCATTTCCACTGCCCCACAAAGGGAACTCCTTTTTTTTCTTTTTTTTTAATAGTGATAATTTTAAATATATCCTATTCCTTAGAGTTCTGTGATAGTGGAAGAGTCTTTGATCTACTGTAGAATAATACAGATAATATAGTTTGCTGAGCAGAAATGCCAAAAAGTTGAATCTCATTTAGATTTCAAGATCAAAGACTGGGAGTTCCATCGTGGCTCAGTGGTTAACGAATCTGACTAGCATCCATGAGGACACAGTTTCGATCCCTGGCCTTGCTCAGTGGGTTAAGGATCCGGCGTTGCCATGAGCTGTGGTATAGGTCACAGACACGGCTCGGATCCTGCGTTGCTGTGGCTGTGGTGTAGACCGGCAGCTTCAGCTCCGATTGGACCCCTAGGCCTGGGAATCTCCATATGCTGTGGATGCAGCCCTAAAAAGCAAAAAAAAAAAAAAGGGGGTCAAAGACTGTATGTCATATGTGGCCACTGCTGCTCTCATGTAGCAAGTGTTTATTGTGTACATGCTTTGATATGTACCATGATAGCAACTGAGTTTATAACCATAAAGACAGACCCCTTGTTTTGCCTCTGTTACATTGGTTCAGTTTTTATACTTTTAAGTCCTCCCTCTCACCACCACTAGTTGATCTCTGTTTCAGCCCTAATGAACAACTTAATCAACATCCTACAAACACACTGTACTCTTACCTGTGATTGTTTATCTAAGTTGTTCCCTCTGCCTGAAATATCCTTTCCATCTGCTCTCCTGCTCACTCTCACTTCCTTCTGCTTTGCTCCAAAGCAAGGCTGACTTATCCTCCACTTTAAGATTTAGGTCATTTTCTTCAGGAAGTCTTTAATTATTGATCCTGTCCTCCAGTTGTATTAGGTATCCATTCTCTCCTCCATATTTCCTTAATATCCATAATATAACACTTATTACTGTATTGAAATAACGTGGTTTTTTTTGCCTTATCTAGGGCCATACCTGCGGCATATGGAAGTTCCCAGGCTAGGGGTCTAACAGGAGCTGCAGCTGCTGGCCTTCGCCACAGTCCCAGCAACGCGGGATCCAAGCCGCGTCTGCAGCCTACACCACAGCTCGCAGCAACGCCGGATCCTTAACCCACTGAGCAAGGCCAGGGATCGAACCCGCAACCTCATGGTTCTTAGTCGGATTTGTTAACCACTGAGCCACGAAGGGAACTCCTGAAATAACCTGTTTACTTGTGTGCATAACACATTAGACTGAAGTTTAGAGGTTACAAATTGTTTCTTATCTGACTTGTCTCCTTAGCGTCTAGTTTAGTGCCTAATATTATAATAAAAACTATAACCCAGCAGATACTTACTTTATGTTGGATAGATGTGCAACTCCTAGTTAATGTTGACAACTAAAATTAACATTATGTTAAAAATGGAAAGACTGGAGTTCCCTTCGTGGCTCAGTGGTTAACGAATCCTAAGAACCATGAGGTTGCAGGTTCGATCCCTGGCCTTGCTCAGTGGGTAAAGGATCCGGCGTAGCCGTGAGCTGTGGTGTAGGTTGCAGACGTGGCTCGGATCCCGCGTTGCTGTGGCTCTGGCCAAGGCTGGCAGCTACAGCTCCTGTTAGACCCCTAGCCTGGGAACCTCCATATGCCGCGGGTGCGGCTCTACATAAAAAGGCAAAAATACAAAAAAAAAAAATGGAAAGACTGGATGGGAATATATTAAAATTACAGTAGTAGTTGTATTAAAGTAGGAAGTTGTGTGAGTGTTTCTCCCCATTTTTCAAATTATCTTTAATGAGGTTATATTACTTGTATAATGAGAATATTTGATTGTGAAAAATGGCCAAGAGAGATTGGTATGCATTCTAAAAAATATCCTTTTATGTTAAAACATTGTTTCTCAGTTGCTCAAGACCTCAAAGATGTCGTCTTTTTTGTAAACTATGATCTCTGTAGCTTCAGCTCTTAGTTGTAACTTGGCTTTATGAACTGCGGTGAACCATCTGCTTTGTTGACCTGGTTATATTCTGAGAAGGCTGAGATTGTAGGAGTGCAGCTAATAAAACGGTTTTAGTGTTCTTGCTCCCTACTCTTCCCTATTCTGTACCTCCTGATTTGAATTCCTGCTAGGAAACTTAGTGAATAAGGGCAATATCTTTCAAATTATTTCATGCCATATTGTGGTCCTAAATGAGAAGAGCCACCAAAATGACCCAGAAGACTCAGAGGTTACTGAACTCTGAAAGATGTACATAAAGATAGATCTTAAAAGAAAGTAGAGTGGTGAGGGTGGTTTGCCTTGGAAAGAAAAGAATTCGTATTTTTGGGGTTCCTACTTATACACCACAACTTGTGCAGGCCACTTTATTTTTGTTGTCTAATTAATCCTCCCAACAACTTGGGGTGCTTAATTAAACATTAGTAATTTTTATAACTTGTGTTTGAACTTAAGACATACTTGGCTCCAAAGTCCAAGTTTTCAACCATTTCACCACAGTGCCTCAGTCTCTAATAGGATCTCCTTCCAGGTCAGGATATAATTGAGGAGTTCCTATTGTGGCTCAGCAGGCTAAGAATTTTAACTACTGTCCATGAGGATGTGTTTTAAATCCCTGGCCTTGCTCAGTGGATTACAGATCTAGCATTGCCCTGAGCTACAATGTAGGTCGCAGATGTGGCTCAAATCCCGCATTGCTGTGGTTGTGGCATAGGTAACAGACACAGCTCAGATCTGGCTTTGCTGTGGCTGTGGCATAGGCTGGAAGCTGTAGCTCTGATTCAGCCCCTAACCAGGGAACTTCCATATGCTGCAGGTATGGCCCTAAAAAGATCCCCTCCCCCAAAAAAGTATAATTGATTCTAGGATAGCTGGCATTGTCTTTAGGATAATATGTAAGCTCCTTAATGATATAGTAAGGTTCTTTGAAATATAAATCCTACCTACTGTCTAGCCTTTTCTCTTACCACTGCCTCCCTTTCCCCTTTTTCTGTATTGACAGTTGCTTTGCAGCTTCCTGAATTTGCTGTACTCTTTTACCTCCTGGCATTTGAACACAACTATTTCTTCTGTCTTAAATGCTCTCCTTGTCCCATTTATGCCTAACTTGTTCCTTGTCCTTTATTTTTTTGTGGTGCCTATGGCATGCGGAAGTTCCTGGGCCAAGGATTGAACCTGTACCACAGTAGTAACCAGAGCCATAGCACTGACAGTGCCGGATCCTTAACCCCCTGAGCCACCAGAGAACTCCTCCTTGTCCTTTAAAACTCAATTTAGGCAATCATTTTAGGAAAACCTCTTATCACTGACCAAGTGGGCTAGTCTCCTTTTTAGACACTTTCTACTAATCTGTTATATCAGTTGCCACATATTATTGTATATGTCTTAAGTGTTTCTTTTATGAATAATTTGAGTACAGTTACAGTGTTTTATTCCTTAAAGTTTTTCTCTGTTATCCTCTGCACTTGCATGTTGCCTGGTCAGTGCTAGATACTCAATAAATCTTTGTGGAATGAAGGAATATTTGAATGAACAAACATTTTGATGTTTAAAAATGTTGTTCCTTTACTGTTGAAATACAGAGCCAGGATTTCCAGGACTGAATCCTCCAATTCCTTGGGAACACGCACCACGACCCCATTTCCCTCTTGTCCCAGCTTCGTGGCCTTATGGTTTGCATCAGAACTTCATGCATCAGGGAAATGCCAGATTTCAGCACAACAAACCTTTCTATACTCAAGGTACCATTGCTTACATATTTGTTAATGGGCTGGATGGGTTTTATTCTGGGCCAAGGAGTGTTTGTAAAAGCCAGGATCTGGGAGTGAAACTTATGAATTCAGTAAACATTTATTGAGAGAGAATACATACTATGTGTCAGACTGTGCTGGGTGCTTATTGCTCAAGAATTAAATAAAACTACACTTAATGCATACTTTATTAGAAGAGTTGGACATATAAAATAGATAATAGGAGCATAAAGGAATCAGTTAACTTTGCCCTAGCAGAGAGAACAGGATATGGACACCAGGGATCAAAACACAAGATTTTGACATTTGAACTAGATCGTAAAAGAGATATGGGATTTTTTTTTCCCAGAGATTATGTAGAGATTAGAGAGGAAGAGTGTTCTTAGCTGAGGCAATAATATATGCAAAGTCACTGAGTCTTACCTGGCATAATGAAAAAATTATAGGAAAAAAGAGAAAAAAATAATAGGACTAGAGGATAAGGTAAATGGGAAAATGTGTAGGTGATAAGGCTAGAGAACGTAGGCTAAGGCCATTATGAAGGAGTTTGGACTTAGTTTAGTAAATCGTGGGGATCTAATAGAAGTTTTTGAGTTGAGTAGTGACAGAGTCAAATTTGTTTAGTAAACCTAAGACTTGAATGACAGAGTTCATCATATTCTGTTGGTGCTAATGTACCAATAATGGCTTTAATCTAAGTAATGAATAATATTTTATCTAGATTACTTGCCTCAACGGTATCTCAATTGAAATAGGAAATTTCTGAGTCTGGCTTTCAGCTCTTGGTTAATTACCCTAGGAGTTCGAAAAACTAGAGTCAGAGCTAATGTTGTTAAACTAGGGGCTTAAGAAATTAAAGAAAGGCACTTTGGGAATGTTGAGTTAATAAAATAACTTTTAAGAGGAAGCACCTGATATGATTGTCAGGCTTGACATATTTAAGCCTTCCTAACCTTGTCTATAGCTGGTTTCTTTTGAGCAAAAAACTAGGGCTATTGGTCGTACAAGCCATTTTGGGGGAGGGGGAGAGTCTGGAGTTCTTCCTTAGTGGATTTTTTTCCCCTTGATTTCCTCCATCTCTCTTTTGTCTCCTCTCTTTTCTTTCACATATCCACATTTTCCTTCCCTTTTACTTCCTGGCTAAATATTTTGACATGTTTCATCTCTTTTTAGCATATAAATAGAAAAAAAGAGAACTAGCTACAAGTTAATTCTAAAGGGTCACCAGATAAATAGGCACAAGCCTTTCAGTTTCCCGTCTGTGTTGTGTCCAACAGACAGATGTGCTGCCCGTCGGTGTAGAGAGCGTTGCCCCCACCCACCAAGAGGAAACGTGTCGGAGTAATGCGAGTCCATTTTCTTTCAGCTGGTCTACCGATGCACAGCAACCAGCCAATCCTGCTGTCTCAAGGGTATCCGTACCTCAGTGTCAGTTACATTCAGCAGAAAAAGTGACATTTAATGGAAAACAAAACAAATCAGGTCCTGATTTAAAATTTTAACACAAGTTTAGATAGTTTATTTAAATTCAAAGACTGTTTTTAAAGACTGTATTATTTGTATATAAATATGAACTATAGTTTTTACTAGTATCACCAAATTGAGTGATACAAATTTCATCTATTTTATTACCCTATTTTTAAGGGAATTTTATGTTTTGTTTAACCTTGATGAATTGTACAAAGAGAGAATTTAAAAAATTACATTTTATTTTCTATTAGCTGTATTCATACTTTGGTTGCTTCAGACTTTATATATATTGTTCTTAAGAATTAGGAAAGACTTTCATGTGTTTTAAATTTGTCACTTCTATTCTTTACAGAAACTTGTAGTGCCAAAAATTTTTAAAAAGTTTAAAAAAAATAAAATAAAACTTCAACATGAAGATTCAGAATTTTTTGTTTTACATTCTTATATACTTAAAATATTCCAGCTTGAACATAAATTTACTTTTGTTTGTGTTTGAAGTAGTTCTATTTTAAGTTAATATATCTTTTTGACAGGAGTCAAATTTGGTTAATGCATATGGTTGTTTAGATGATAGAAATATAATTTAACAATTCAGAGATGTGTTTTATTGTTAGTGAATAGTCTTAAATCACAGACTTAATTTTAGAAAAAGACCCAAGAATTTTTTTTTTTTTTTTTTTTTGCTCTTTAGGGCCACACCTGTGGCATATCAAAGTTCCCAGACTAGGGGTCAAAATGAAGCTACAGCTGCCAGCCACGGCCACAGCAACACAGAACCCAAGCCATGTCTGTGACCTATACTACAGCTTGTGGCAACACTGGATCCTTGACCCACTGAGCCAGGCCAGGATTGAACCTGTGTCCTAATGGATATTAGGTTTGTTTTTGCTGCACAACGGGAACCCAGATCCAAAAATCTTTTAAATCTTCACAATACCCATATGAAGTTGATAGAAGTAGATACTATTTCACTTTATTGTTGAGAAAATTGAGGGGCAAAACAAAATGAATTCTAAAGGTAGCATACTTACATGTTGGAAGTAGAATTGAAACATCTTTTGAAGGAGTGTTTTTAAACACTGAAACTGATATTGACAATTAGAGTAGATGAAAGGTAATTTTTATTTACCGAGGAACTAATATGTGCCAGACTGTGCATTCTGGGTCCTGTACTACTTCCTAGAAAGTACAGTTGCAAGGATGGTATTTGTGAACAATGCCTCGTGATCAATGATTATAGCTGGATTTCAAACTTGTGTTGATGGTGGTAAATTTTTTTAGCTGTTTTTGGTACTAGATATTGAGGTGGTCATTTTGTCTAAACTCAAATTTGCCAGGAATTTTAGGCTAAACGATGCTACAGATTTGGAAATCTGCAGAATAAGTATACAAATGTCTTTTAAGAACAGTGTATTATCTTTGTTTTGCTTCCTCAGATATGCATTACTTAAATAGGATAGTACTTGGGCTTTTGTCATATTTTCCAACATGGAAAGAGGATGCTTGAAATCTGTTGCAGGAGGTTGAAGGCTTTCCTTGCATGTTTATATCTCTGGAAAGCTATTTATTAAATGTCAAGATCAGGTGTATTAACTGTTAAGATCAGGTATATGAAAAATATTTTTCATATTAAAGCTTCAGCATCCCATGGTGATCATTTTGTAACATAAAGAAATATTGAATCACTATGCAATGCACCTGGTGCAGTCTGGTGGTGGTGTTCTAGGTCAATTATACTTAAGTTAAAAAAAAAAACCTTGGAGTTCCCACCGTGGCTCAGTGGTTAACAAATCTGACTAGGAATCATGAGGGTTGCGGGTTTGATCCCTGGCCTCCCTCAGTGGGTTAAGGATCCAGCATTGCTGTGAGCTGTGGTGTAGGTTGCAGACGCGGCTTGGATCCCACGCTGTGGCATAGGCCGGCGGCTACCGCTCCGATTAGACCCCTAGCCTGGGAACCTCCATATGCCGCGACTGTGGCCCTAGAAAAGACAAAAACAAAAACAAAAAAACTTCATTCGGCACCCCATGGAATTCTACTAAGTGGTGGAGTTTAGCTAATTTATTTGTTTTGTTAATGAGATACCTGCCTAGCATATGCTTTTCTGCTAAAATATGACTTGGAGCATTCAAGATTTTCTTTTAAAAGTTAATGCTCTAAGTATTTCATCTCCTTTCAGGTCGTGCAGAACAAGGTGTTCATTTTACTGTTATACTTTTGTATGTATTTGAAAGATTCATTAAAAAGAAAACCATCTGCAACTAGATACTGCCCCCAGTTCAGCCTTTTTACTAAAGGAAGGCAGTATACTTACCATCCAGCAAAAGGTATTATTGGGGCAGTAAACCCCAGTAACCTAGTGTTCTATATAGTAATTTTCTGTATAGTATATAGTGTTCTATATAGTAATTTTCAGCATCTCACTTGTCCCTCCTTCAGTAATTGTTTAATAACTGCCAGAACTGTTCCAAGTTGAAAAATAGAAAACTCTTAGTTTGTAACATATATAGTAGTAGCTTAGTTTTACAAGTCTGCAAACTTTCATATAAATTACAAACTTAAGTTTTTGATTATGAATTCAAATTCATTGCAGAGCAACTGAAAGGGTAAAACGATCAGTCTTATGCAGAGCACAAACACATACAAGATCACATTGTTTTGAAATATATAGGAGTTCCTATTGTGGCTCAGTTTGTTAAGAACCCAACTAATATCCATGAGGACTTGGGTGTGATCCCTGGCCTTGCTCAGTGGATTAAGGATCTGGTGTTTCTATGAGCTGCAGTATGTAGGACACAGACACAGCTTGGATCTGGCATTGCTGTGCCTTGGGTGTAGGACAGCAGCTGCAGCTCTGATTTGACCCCCTAGCCCAGGAACCTCCATATGCTGTGTGTACGGCCTTAAAAAGGGGGGGGGGGGAAGAGACAATGTTCAAATATTTCTTTTGAGCGTTATGATCATTTCCCATTATTTCTATTTAGAATTTCTAAAATGTTTGCTACTATTCCTTTTACTGCCTTTTTCCTAAGTCCTTAATTTGATTCATTTCTTTTTGGGTAAGTTTCATTGTCAGGCAGTTTTTCCCCTAAGTAGTTGTATGCTTTTAAATACTTAAATACTTGAGAATGTCTATTACCTTTATATTTTAAAGACAACTTTGTCTGGGCATAAAGTTCCTGGCACATTTTGTTTTCCTCACACCTTTGGAGTCTTTTGCTTCACTCCCTTAATGAAGATCTGAGACCATCTTGAGCTTTTCCTCACTATACATGTCTTGATTTCTCTGCTTGCATGACCCTATAATTGTGTCTTAAATCAAGAAGGTGATTTTCTTCTATTTGAATTTTTTTTTTCTGGCCATGTCCAAGGCAAATGGAAGTTCTTGGGCCAGAAATCAAACTCTCACCACAGCAGCCACCTATCAGCTACAGTGACAACACCAGATCCTTAACCCGCTGTGCCCAAAGAGAACTCTTGTTTGAATTCTTTGAAGTATAATTTGTTTAACTCTATCAAAAATAAGTTATGCACATGCAGGATTTCTTTCAATGTCTTTTATTACCTCTATAGCTTTTATTATTTTCCATTTTTTATTCCCCAGCATATTTTCTCTATGCCTTCTGTTTATTTTTTGTTTACTAAGACTTTCATTTTTCCAATTTTCAAACTTTGTTTCTTAAACTCTGCCATTTTTTTAAATCTTTTAATGTCTTTGAGCTTGAATTCTTGCCCTTTTTTTTAGGGCCTTTCCTGCACCATATGAAGTTCCCAGGCCAGGGGTTGAATCAGAGCTACAGCTGCCACCCTACAACACAGTCACAGCAACTCAGGACCTGAGCCATGTCTGCGACCTACACCACAGCTCACAGCAACGCTGGATCTTTAACCCACTGAGTGAGGCCAAGGATTGAAGCCACATCCTCATGGATACTAGTAGATTTATTTCTGCTGCCCCACAACGGTAACTGTATTATTGGAATTTTTTTTTTTTTTTGCCTTTTGTCATTTTATGGCCGCGGGTTTATGGCCGCACCTGCGGCATGTGGAGGTTCCCAGGCTAGAGGTCTAATCGGAGCTGTGGCCACTGGCCTGCGCCGCAGCCACAGCAACGCAGGATCCGAGCCGCGTCTGCAACCTACACCACAGCTCACGGCAACGCCGGACCGTTAACCCACTGAGCAAGGGCAGGGATCGAACCCACAACCTCATGGTTCCTAGTCGGATTCGTTAACCACTGCGCCACGACGGGAACTCCTGAGCA
>PVHT020000066.1:22184131-22311891 GCA_004024745.2 Catagonus wagneri
TGACGTGGGGCTCAGAACTCTCAGTCCTGTAGCTAAGTCTCTGTGATGCAGTTACTTTCCAGTCTGTGGGGCTTCCCACCCGGGAGGTATGGGGTTGCTTCTATCGCGTAATCGCCCCTCCTACCTCTTGATATGGTCTCCGCTGTGTCTTCTGGAGTAGAATATCTTTTTTGGAAGTTTACAGTCCAGTTGGTTGAAGACTGCTCGGCATTTGTTTGTAGTTTTGCTGTTTTTCGGGAGAGAAGTTTAGCTCCAGTCCTTCTATTCCGCCATCTTAATCCAATCTCTCGTCCTCATGTTTATTAGTCGGATTTGCTACCACTGAGTACCCAATGGGAACTCCTCCGGAATGAAATTTTTTTTGCAGCATATGGAAGTTCCCAGGCTAGGAGTCAAATTGGAGCTATAGCTTCCGGCTTACATCATAGCTACAGTAACTTGGTATCCAAGCCTTGTCTGCGACCTAGACCAAAACCCACACAGCTCATAGCAGTGCTGGATCCCCGACCCATTGAGCGAGGCCAGGGATCGAACCTGAGTCCTCATGGTACTAGTCGGATTCGTTTCTGCTGCGCCACAGTGGGAACTCCTAAATTAGGTTGTTATATTCCATTATTACCTTTCCTCTGAGAACACATAGCCCTTCATTCCTTGGTATTAAGAGGACATTGTGCCCCACGGCAAAGCTTTTAACACATTATTAAATCGTGGGAAGTGAAATCTATTTAGTGGTTTGTACCCAATAGTAAAACTGATACTGTGTGGTTTGTACCCAGTAGTAAAACTGATACCGTGTAAGAAATATCAGAATGTATTTTGGATAAGGAATCAGAATTTTTTCCTGAAATGTTTTAGTACGGAATGTATATATATATATAGAAGATGTATATATGTGTATAGATGTAAAGTGTATCTTTGTGTGTGTGTGTGTGTGGCATGTGCAAGTTCCCAGGCTAGGGGTCGAATTGGAGCTATAACCACTGGCTTATGCCACAGCAACGTGGAATCCAAGTTGTCTGTGACCTACACCACAGCTCACAGCAATGCTGGATCCTAAGCCACTGAGCGAGGACAGGGATCAAACCCACGTCCTCCTGGATGCTAGTCAGGTTGTCACTGCTGTGCCACCACACGAACTCCAAAAGTGAATTTCTATAGGCCAAAGAAAGCTGTAAAGCTGTAGTTCCAAAGCCTCACTCATCCTGTAGGCTAGCACATAGATGACAGAAATGGTCCTTCTGCAAGGTCTGTCCTTCAAATTCCATCTCCTCTACAGTTCTGTAATCTATCAAAATGATCTCTAGAGAGAGGTTTTGACGTATCAACTCTACTTGTTTGGAGAGGTTTATTTCTGGTATTAAAAATTGTTCGGGGAGTTCCCATTGTGGCGCAGTGGTTAACGAATCCGACTAGGAACCATGAGGTTGCGGGTTCGATCCCTGGCCTTGCTCAGTGGGTTAAGGATCCAGCATTGCCGTGAGCTGTGGTGTAGGTTGCAGACGTGGCTCGGATCCTGCATTGCTGTGGCTGTGGCATAGGCCGGCAGCTCCAGCTCCTGTTAGATCCCTAGCCTGGGAACCTCCATATGCCGCGGGTGCGGCCCTAGAGAAGGCAGAAAGACAAAAAAAAAAAAAATTAAAAAAAAAATTGTTCGGGTTTTTGGGTGAGTTTATAAATTTGTATACTTAAAAACTGAAGTATTACTTTAAAAATTTTAATAGTATATACTGGATGATGACTTCGTTGGTCCATAGGTCATTCAGCCAGAAGACTTCTCTATTTAGAATACTCTGATAAGGAAATAATAGCTAGAATTTTGTAACAGATATAAATAGAGGTGCTTATATTTAATTTTCAAAGGCACTTCTATATATAATTATATGATGAACCATAATACTCTTACGGACTTTTATTAGCTCAAGTATTACTAGGAGAGGAATCATTGAAGAATATGAAATCTCAATATGATCTGAAATGCTTTAAAATTGATGCAAAAGTCCTTCAGTTCAACAGCAAGCAAGGGAATGTTTAGCCTGTGACCAGAAATGGCTTCCAAAGAACCAGATCCTGTAAGGGAGTTGGTCTTCACAAACCCTGCCGTGGACAGAGCTGCAGAAAATAATTTTTTCCTTTTTAAAGGAGGAAAGGTAAGTACAGGTAGACAGAACTCTTCGAGTAAGGATCCCAGCACCCTCTTGATTAGCAATGCTTATGGGCAGTATTCGGTCCTTACTTTACTTCTGTGTCCTTAAACCTTTGGCTTCATAGTCCATTCTCTCCTAATTTCCTTGCCTTGGAATGATTCATTTCAGTTTTCAGTTGGTGTTCGCACTTCTTCCTCATTAGTGTTGGTAGTGCCTATGATTCTCTTATTAGCTTTTCTTACATATGCACACACTCCCTGGGCAACCACATTTAATTCTACACCTTCCACAATTACCTAAACATTGTCCATTCAGAGCTAGATCACTATGCTCAACTCTAGTTCTTATTTCCAGTGGCTGGGCTTTATCTAGATAGACCATAAATCAAATAAAACTTCGTTAAACAATGCATCATTTTCACTATTGCCACAACTCTTACTTAACTGCCTTTCTAAATCCTGGTCTTTTCCTAATGTATTTTTTGGTTTTATGAATATTGGTGCTGTTGTCTAGCAATTCAGTTTAAAACCTCGAGTAGCATTAGGTACTTTTTTTACTATAAAACCTTTTCAATCTTGTTGCCCTACTGCCTAGACTTGGATAATGTCAATGCTTGTATGATAAAGGCTCTGAGTACCTTAACCTGGAATTCAATTCAACACTACATAAAACGGGTATATAAAAGATGTTAAGTGTTACTGTCTGTTGAATATTCAGTACAACTGGATTAAATGATCCAGAAGAAGCCTTACAACTGAATGCATTCTTTTTTTACAAAGCTGCTGCTAACCAGTCAGATTTCATGTTTATTACTACTTGCTGCTGCTGGAAATAAAATCTGGAGCTAACATATTTTACTGACTTTCAGTTTTTACCATAACAGCAGTAGCACAAATCTCAGGATTCTCAGAATTCCAATCCTATAGTAAACCAAAACTAAACCACAGAAAAATAGGAAATCTGCATATCAAATTTAATAGCAAAAGGGTCACCAGGTGGCCACATCCTCCTCGTACCCTCTATCCAAATGCATTCTATCCTCATAATTTGAGTTAAAAACAAGGTTAGTTGTACAAAGAGGTCAAAAGCAGCTTTTGGGAAGCATTATCCCTCAAATATGTGGATTACAATTCAAAAAGAGATACAAAACTTGGTACCTCTTTCATTTAAAAAAGAAAAAGTGAAGAAACTTGGTTTAAAAAAAAAAAATCTAAAATATTCCCATAGCTGCCTGGGGAGTATATCTTCATTCATTCTTCCACACAGATGCCATCACCTCCACAGAAGGCCATTTGGACTAAAACTGAACTGAGTCCATTACTCATTCCCTCTGCGGCTCTTCTTGTGGCTTTTCTTAGATCTGAAAGCAACACGTACAAGTCATTAACAGCTGTTCAAGGTGCTGGGCAAGGACTTTTGAGGAAGACTGGTGTGTGCTAACACGGACAGGGATGGAGATGATACCCAATATTCATTGAAAGTGCTTGGTGTTTTAATGTTTAAGAGCAACACTGAGTTAGGCATTACTATCCAAATTTTACCACTGAGGAAATGACCTCTGAGAGGTTTAAGAGTGCACCTAACAGTATAGAGCATATAGAGGTTTCCAATGAAAGCTCATCAAGTGCAAGTGACTTATGCAGTGTCACTTAACTGTTAACTGCTGAAAGTTGGGACTGAACCCCCCAGGTCTCTTGAAATTAAAGCTTATGCCCTTATTCAAAGCTGCAATCCTACAAGGAAAAACAAAACAACCCACAATCTATATGTAATTCTAATAATTCTCGGCAATAGCCCAACTTAGTCCTGATATCAAGAGGAATTCCGATACAAGGAAATTTCAGGTCTAACCTGATTGTAATTGGGACTTTAGTTTTTGAATAAAGCGAATTTTTTTTTTTTTTTTTTTTTTGCTTTTTAGGGTCACACCTGTGGCATATGAAAGTTCCCAGGCTAGGGGTCAAATTGGAGCTGCAACTAAGGCCTGTGCTACAGCAACACAGGATCCAAGCTGCATCTATGATCTATACCACAGCTTGTGGCAACACTGGATCCTTAATCCACTGAGCAAGGCTAGGGATTGAACTTGGATCCTCATGGAGACTACGTCGGGTTTTTAACCTGCTGAGTCACAATGGGAACTCTAAGAGTGAAATTCTTAAGTCAAAATAGAGGTTAATCCTGGAATTCCTGCTGTGGCACAGTGAGTTGAGAATCTATCTGTAGTGTCTTGGGTCACCCCAGAGGCTCAGGTTTTTTGTTTTTCTTTTTAGGGCTGTACTCGCGGCACATGGAAGTTCCCAGGCTAGGGGTCGAATTGGAACTACAGCTGCCGGCCTACACCACAGTAAAAAAGCATCTAAGCCGCATCTGCAACCCACACCACAACTCATGGCAACACCAGATCACTGACCTACTGAGCGAGGCTAGGGATTGAACCTGTATCCTCATTGATACTAATCGGATTTGTTTCTGCTGAGCCATGACGGGAACTCCAGAGGCTCAGGTTTGATCCTTGATCCAGCACGGTGGGTTAGAGAATCTGGTATTGCCACAGCTGCAGCTTGGATTCAATCCCTTGCCAGGAATTTTCATACACCGTGGGTGCAGCCATTAAAAAAAAAAAAAAACAGAGATTAATCCATACCTTTCAGGAGATTTTGAGTGGCTCCTGTGTCTATGACTACGGTGATGACCTAAGGAAGGAAAGAACGTTGGATGAGTGAGATTGCACCCTCCTGTCCCTCCACTGTCATTTCTACTAATTTCTTTCACTGGATTAATATTCTTTTTGGCCTATGCTTGGGAAACCTTGTTGGCAGCACCTCTCTTAACTGGTGTGTGTGATGTGGAGAAGACAACTGATCCTACTTCGTGTGTCCACTCAGGACTTTATGGCAAGTTTCACAGACATCACATTGGGTATTTACCACTACTCTTGTTAGGTTTTATTCATTTAATTTCAAATGAAAAAAAACTTAAGATCATCCTATTAGCAAAAATTGTGACTGTTAAGATGAAAACTAATTTTCAAATTCTATGCCCACTTCCTTTTTTTATAGGCAGTAACAAAGTACTTCCGTAGTGCAGGAAGCTACTCCTATTACACTTCTTTGCTAGCATAACCAATAAATAATAAAAGGCCCAAATGCTCTACCTGGGGACTTGGAGCGGGATCTGTGCCGTCTATCACGAGACCTGCTGCGATGACGTCTTGGACTCTTGCTCCGATGCCTTTCTCGGCGAGGGGAGGGGCTGTGGAAATGACTGGTCAGACTCTCATATCTGGCTGACAATAGAATCGCAAGAACACCACCACCTCCCCAAATCCCTATCTCTTACCACAGAACACTAAAGAGCCTACCTTCTTCTTTTGGGAGACCGACTCCGCCTATATGGGAAGAAAAGAGGAAGAAGAACCTTAAAATGTACACTGGATAGTGTTAATTGCAAAAAATTGCCCTAATTCTTTATCCATCTCTGTTATCATGTCCTTTGTCATGTAACTTTTTGATACCCTCAGATTCAAAGTCTGGAATGTGACTTGCTTTGGTCAGTGGGATATATGTACATGAGCTGCAGATACTGGATACGTGGTTGAAAAAGAAAAAAAATGAGTTCCCGTCATGGCTCTGTGGTTAATGAACCTGACTAGTAACCATGAGGTTTCGGGTTCAGTCCCTGGCCTCGCTCAGTGGGTTAAGGATCCGGTGTTGACGTGAGCTGTGGTGTAAGTTGCAGATGCAGCTGGGATCCTGTGTTGCTGTGGTATAGGCTGGCGGCTACAGCTCTGATTAGACCACTAGCCTGGGAACCTCCATATGCCATGTGTGTGGCCCTAAAAAAGACAAAATAAAAAATTAAAAAAAAAGACACATGGCTGGGCTTGTTTGCTCTTGTATTCTGCCACTGCCACTGAACATGCCTAACCTAGTCTAGAACGTGGCACAGAGAAGAGATAAGTTGCTCCAGTCATCCTAGCTAAGGCCGTCCTATACCAGCCAAAAGTCAGCTGAATGTAAAACAGGTGAGTGACCGTAACTTACACTCTTTAGAAACTGCCTAAGTCCAGCTAAATCACTTACCACAGACCTGTGAACCAAATAAATGGGAATTCCCCTGTGACTCAGTGGTTAATGAACCTGACTAGCATCCATGAGGATGTGGGTTTGATCCCTAGCCACACTCAATGAGTTAAGGATCTGGTGTTGCCATGAGCTGTGGTGCAGGTCACAGACATGGTTGTATCCCGAGTCACTGTGGCTGTGGTGTAGGCCAGCGGCTGCAGCTCTGATTCAACCCCTAGCCTGAGAACTTCCATATGCCACTAGTGTGGCCCTTAAAAAAAAAAAAAGACTAAAATATCTGGCACTGAAGTTTTGTGGGTGGTTGTTTTGCAGCAATAAATTGGCAAGCAGACATTCTTCATAAGTTGGCATTTTCCTTCCATGAAGTCCAAATTTCTATGCTACAGTGCTTAAAGTCTCCCTGGAAAAGGCCAATGACTAGGGCCTTACCTTCTGGGAGACCGACTCCTACTCCTCCGATACCGTAGTGTGGGAGAGCGACGGGGCTTGTCCAAGTCTCGGTAACTTCTCCGGCGGTGATCAGGTGATGGCACTCTCTCCAACTAGAAGAGATGGACTGGGTCACTGATAAGCACAGGCTTACAGAAAGCCATCTTGGAACACAGATTACACTCTCCTTCCTATCATGTCCCAAACTCTACCTCCAAGTGAATTTATTTATTTATTTATTTATTTGTTTGTTTATTTATTTATTTATTTTTAGGGCCGCACCCGTGGCATATGGAGGTTCCCAGGCTAGGGGCTGAATAGGAGCTACAGCTGCCAGCCTACGCCACAGCACAGCCATGCCAGATCCGAGCCTTGTCTGTGAGCTACACCACAGCTCATGGCAACGCCAGATCATTAACCCACTGAGGCCAGGGATCGAACCTGCAACCTCATGGTTCCTAGTTGGATTTGTTAACCGCTGCGCCATGACAGGAACTCCCCGAGTGACTTTAAAACATAGTAGCTTGAATATATACAGGGATAACCCTCAGGATAAACTAGCAAATGAAATATTTCTAATAATCCCATTATTGTTTCAGTGCTGGTACCATTATTCTGGCATACTTGAGAGTAGTGAGAGATAAGTTAACTGTGCTTATCTCCTTAAGTTGGATTTCCAGAGTTCTTCCTGTGGCACAGTGGGTTAAGAATCCAACCGCAGGAGCTCCCATCGTGGCTCAGTGGTTAACGATCCCAGCTAGGAGCCATGAGGATGTGGGTTCCATCCCTGGCCTCGCTCAGTGGGTTAAGGACCCAGCAATGCTGTGAACTGTGGTGCAGGTTGCGGACACAGCCTAGATCTGGCGTTGCTGAGGCTGTGGCATAGGCCGGCAGCTGTAGCTCCTATTGGACCCCTAGCCTGGGAACTTCCATATGCCACAGGTGTGGCCATAAAAAGAAAAAAAAAAAGAAGAATCCAACTGCAGAAACTTGGGCTGCTGTGGAGGTGTCAGTTCCATCTCCAGTCCAGTGCAGTGGGTTTAGGATCTGGCATTGTCGCAGCTGCAGCACAGGCTGTAGTTGTGGCTCAGATTCAGTCCTTGCTCTGGGAATTTCCATATGCCACAAGTGTGGCTGTAAAAATGGATAAAGAAGTTTGAGTTCCAGTGTGAAAGAAAAGATGCAAATAAAAAGTTAGGTACAAACTCATAGTGTACTTTAAGCTTAAAAAAACTTTTCTCCTAGGTCAACTGTAAGGGCCTAGAAAATACAAAGCCATAGCAATGAGCCTATATTGTGGTCTCTAAATACTACATCCCAGTAAATGAAACTAACGGGCTTATTGGAAAAATGGCTACTTCCAGGTCTGGGCCAGAAGATAACAAGACGTGACAACAACATATCGTGACAACAACATATCAGAAAGCAAGCGATTGAGACAACTATTACTGTATTCACAAGTCTGACAAATTAAGTTGAGAGGCCTCCTCTGGCCAAAGATGGGACAATTCAAGCATCAACAAAGACAGGTATAGTCCAAAACAAACCAAATATGCTTAAATTTACAAGTTCACAATGTTACCAAGGGTACAAGCTTTCATTCTTCGGAGGATACTACTGAATCAACTCATTATTTTAAAAAGTGATGAAGAAAAAATATCTTACCTTTCTTATATAAACTGTACCTATGATAAACTAAATGTTGATTTGGGTTTCTCTTTATAGCAGTGTTATAGGTAACAAATGATGAAGAACTGGAGTTCCCTTCGTGGCTCAGCGGTTAACGAACCTGACTAGGAACCATGAGGTTGCATGTTCGATCCCTGGCCTTGCTCAGTGGGTTAAGGATCCGGCGTTGCCGTGAGCTGTGGTGTAGGTTGCAGACGCAGCTCGGATCCCGCGTTGCTGTGGCTGTGGCGAAGGCCGGCGGCTACAGCTCCTGTTAGACCCCTAGCCTGGGAACCTCCATATGTCGCGGGTGCAGCTCTAGCTAAAAAAAAAAAAAAAAAAAAAAATGATTAAGAACTAATTGGTATATCACCATTTTATACTCCCTAATGGATCTAGGCAAAGACAGCAGTGGCTCCTAATATTATCAAAAGAGAGACAGCCAGACTTCGTTCATCTTGGGGGATAAAAACCACAAATCCAATTAAGCCTCTAGACCCAAGAATTAGTTTATAGAAAACGCAAGGGACAAATGAACATGTTAAGTGAACCACAGGAACACAATCAGAAAAATACAGATTGTACACATCTGTGCAGAATGATACGACCTGATATATTTAAAAGCTGTAAGATGAACAGTGAACAATGGATGGAACAGACAGACTACCAGATACTTGAGATATAAAAACCAGTTACATTTAATAGACCTTATTTGAATATAAATTCAGACTATTAAAAATGTAGAATAGCTGGGGAAATGCAAACATTGAATATTTATGATATTAAGGAATAACTTAATTTGGGGGTGGTGATGGTATCATGGTTATGTTGGAAAAAGGAGCCCTTTTCTGAAATGTTAGGAAATACATGATGGCTGCGATTTGTTTCAAGATAATGATGGGGGACAACTGATAGAGATATAGAGGAAACAAAGCAGCTGAGTGGATCACTGTTGAAGCTAGGTGATGGGTAGATGGAGGCACGTTTTCTCCACTTTGGTATGAAGAAAAAAGAAAAAAAAGAATGCCTACTTTTGGTTTACCCACTACAAATGAGCACCTCAGTCTTGCCTGGCTTTCAATTCATGAATGACTGTCCTCCCTTTAGCACTCACCTTAAAGGTAGCCTACCAGCTCAGAGCAACGCTTCCATCTGCACTGTCTCAGTATCCATTAGTCAGCATTTCTTGTATTTAACTTTTCCTACACATATAGTTTTTAGATTTATTTACTTTTTTGCTTTTTAGCACCACAGCCACGGCATATGGAGGTTCCCAGGCTAGAGGTTGAATCAGAGCTACAGCTGCCAGCCTACCCCACAGCCACAGCAACGTGGGATCGGAGTTGTGTCTACGACCTACACCACAGCTCACAGCAACGCCAGATCCTTAACCCACAGAGCGAGGCCAGGGATCAAACCCAAGTCCTCAAGGATACTAGTTGGATTTGTTTCTGCTGCACCACAATGGGAACTCCCTGTTGCTTAGATTTTAATCGCAAATGTTTTAGATCCTTTTTTTAACTTACCATAAGCATTTCCACATTATCATATACTTTTCATACAGTTTCAATGGCTGCAAAATAGTCTGTTGAATTGGTAATAACAGTTTACCTGACTGCTCCCTGACAGCTTATTTTCAACTTTTCAGCATTTTAACAGTGAAAGCATGACCATGCAGTCGGCATTTTCCCCCCTAACTATGCCTACTCCTTAGTATACTTTCAATTATGAAGAGTATTATTTTTATCCCAAGTATTAATAGCTTCCACTTATTAGGTAACTATAACGTCATAAGATCATGCTGAGGGCTTTTTGCTTATTTCATTTAGTTCTCCTAACAGTCCTAAAAGAAAGGTATCATAATCTTTGCTTCATAGAAAAGGGAGATCATTTAATCTGCATAAGATTATACTGCTAGTAAACAGCAGAGCTGAGATCGGAATCAAGGTCCTACTTAACTCTAAAGCCCATACTCTTAATGACTAAATCTTGTATTTTCTGGTTAAAGAAAGTTAAAAATTAAAGTTTGAAAACAAAAAAAAAATCATTCCCATTCCCTTCAACTATCACCCCTCCAACCCTTAAGCTTCCAGGTGCCTGACCTTCTCATCCTCTTCTTCTTCCTCTTCACTAGATTCCACGTCATCCATGTCCTCTTCTAGAGCACTGACCCGAGGTTCCAGTTGCTCAGCTTCCTCAAGTACATAGCGTTTCTACAGAGAACGTAATGAGAGTTAGCGGGCCTTGTGATCTCCTCTAGATCCTGAAGCTCCAACATTTGGGCCTTTGGGAATGACAGAAAAACCACGGCGCAACAGCTGAGGTGATTTCATTTCAAAGACATCCTAGATAGGTCAAGATTTTCCTAAGGAGTTTAGCATGCCTGGAATCTCCACATTTTTTAAGATTCCCCTGCAAAGAGATAAATACAAAGCTGAAGGGAGCATCTTCCTTTACTTTGCCTCTATTCCTTGTGATCTTATACTCTAAGGTCATTAGAATATCAATCATTATAGGTGTAGCCTTGAATAAAAAATAAATATGGGCTTCACACAGAAGGGCCAATAGTTCGAGACTGTGTTGGCTGGTAGTTCTGCTAGGAGAGGCTCAGACCAGAATCTACCCCAAGAGATTCACTGAGGATCAGGCCAGTTTGGGGGTTTGGGTCCTCCTCTAAAGTAGTACCAACCCTCTAGACCCAGGATTCAGGGGGTTGTCTACAGTCATACAATGGAACAAGGCTCAGGATATAAACAAACAATCCAGTCTCCTGGTTCCATTTTCTTCTGAGATGTGGCTTGGTGGTCCTACTGAGTGACTAAGGACCTGAAAGGCAAAGCTAAGTTCAACCTGACAAATGGACTGGTTGAATCATAAGACCGCTTACCATTTTCTGTGCCAAGGACACAGATTGTTGGAGAGCTATGGAATGAATAGTAATATTTGTAAGCCATTTTGTTCTCAACTCATCTCTAACAAAATTCTGTAAGGGTTAGGAGAAATGAGAAAACGATGCCACTCAGTGAAGTCTATTTTGAAAAAGGGATCCTTGGAAAGGATCACCAAAGTCTGGGATCTAGGACTGAATGAGGGCATGGAGAATCCCTAACGCTCACCAGACTTGGAAGTGACTAAAGTCAGTGTATTAACTCATAGTGTTTGTGTTTGATAAAATCAGATTTCACTCTAGAACAACTCCATGCCAATGTCAGGGCATGGGAGAAGCTATATTAATTACCTATGGGTTGCTTGATAGGAACAGAAATCAAAGCAAAAGGTAGTGTTATGGGTCACTTCATCTAGGACATAAAGAGGCCCACACCAGAACACGCCTCTTGTGATACGATAACACAGTATCAGTCATATTTCAATTTCTTCTAAGTTTGTTTTGTGGTCTTTCCTTCTAGATTCCAGGTAAACTACTTCGTTTGCATCAATATGCTTGCTTAGAGATGACTGGGCATTGGAACCCTTAGCTACAACCTGATTACACTTTAAAGTGTTCCAGAGTTCCCATCGTGGCTCAGCGGAAACAGATCTGACTAGGAACCATGAGGTTGAGGGTTCGATCCCTGGCATCGCTCAGTGGGTAAAAAGGATCCAGCATTGTCGTGAGATGTAGTGTAGGTTGCAGACGTGTCTCGGATCCTGCATTGCTGTGGCTGTGGTGCAGACCGGCAGCTGTAGCTCCGATTAGACCCCTAGCCTGGGAACCTCCACATGCCATGGGTGAGGCCCTAAAAAGACAAAAGACAAAAAAAAAAAGAAAAAGTGTTCTGATTCTTGCAGTATTTCTAAAAATAATAAAAGGAGCTAAAGAGAAGAAGTGAGCTAAAGATAAGAAATGTGAGAACTGGCCCTGAAAGCAGGTTTCAGGTTTGAAATGTCCACTCCCTTCACTACACAGCCTATAGTTGCCAATATGGAAAAGGAAAAATAATTTTCAGGATGATTTTCTAGGATTTTCTGTAACCGAGTCACTGTAGAGAAAGCTGTTTCACACTACATTTACATGTAAGCACTCACCTACCAACGACCTTTATCCAGCTGGTTAATTGCCTCAGTCAAATCTGTCTCACCCATTTATCATATGTCTGCAATCCATTCTATTCCCTACTGTGAAGTTTTTTAGATCCCTTTGATCCATTTTCTTATTGAGGTGAAATTCACATAACACATAATTAACAATTTCATAATATAAAATTCAGTGCTAGTCCATCACCACCTCTCACTAGTTTAAAAGCTTTCTTAGCACACCAGAAAAACACCCCATACTTACTTCCCCCCTCCCCAAACCTCCTGGTAACCACTAACCTGCTTTCTGTCTCTATGTATTTGGCTAATCTGGATATAACATATAAATAAAGCATATACAATGTGACCTCGGATTTTTACATGATTCCTTTTGGTACATATCTAGCAAGAAAACAAACACTTCAAAGCAGGTGGGATACAGCAAATTGCTTCAGAATTACTAAGCTGCAGTAGCATCAAAAAGGAGACCTGAAGTACTGGATCCTTCCAGTTGGGGTTTCCGTGGTTGCTTAATGCATGTAACAATTTGCTCCCAGCCGCCATCTAAAACACTGTCTCTGGAACACTTTAGTTAATGCTACCAATTCTTACACAGAGAATCAGAGAACAGAAGGGCACTAGGAGCCAGTCTACTGGTATTCCAGTCATTTTTGGAATACATTTTATAGTTTCACTGAGGTATAACGGATACAAAATAAACTGTACATTTTAAAAGTATACAACTTGATGAGTATTGACAAGTATTATATACACCTGTAAGCCACTACCGTCATCAACATAATGGATATATCCACCCTATTCAAAAGTTCACTTGTGCTCTTTTGTGATTTCTCTTTCCCTCTCCTCCCCACTCCCTCACCCTGCACCTAGACAACCACTGATCTTTTTTGTCACTATGGTTTACATTTACTAGAATAGAATTATACAGTACATACCGTTTTTTGTCTTTTTTTCACTCAGCACAATTATTTTGTGATTCATCTGTGCTGTTGTTTGAGTTCATTTTTGCTGCTGAGTAGTATCATTATATACATATTATAATCTGTTTATCTATTCACTTGATGGATGATTAGATTATTTCCAGTTTTTGGCCATTACAAATAAAGCTGTTATGTGGAGTTCCTGCCACGGCTCAGCGGTAACGAATCCAACAAGTATCCATGAGGATGCAGATTCGATCCCTGGCCTCACTCAGTGGGTTAAGGATATGGCATTGCCATGAACTGTGATGTAGGTTGTAGTCACGACTCCGATCGCATGTTGCTGTGGCTGTGATGTAGGCGGCAGCTGCAGCTTGGATTTGACCCCTAGCCCGGGAATTTCATATGCCATGGGTGCAGCCCCAAACAGACAAAAATAAAAAAATAAAGTTGTGCTTAAGCCTTTAGACATGTGCTTTCATTTCTCAAGTAAATACCTAGGAGTGGAACAGCTGGATTGTATGGTTAACTTTTTAAGAATGGCAAACTTTTCCAAAGAGGTAGTACTTTTCATATTGGCACCATTAGGACATGGAGACTTCCACTTCCTCCACATGCTCATTGATATCTGATCTGGTCAGACTGATTTTAAACATTCTACTAGGTATGTGTTGTATATCACTATAATTTTAATTTGCATTTCCCTGATGACTAATGGTATGGAATACCTTTTTATGTGCTATTGTCCAACTATATATTTTCTTTGGTAAAATGGTAGAATCTTTTGTTCATTTTTCCATTGGGTTGTTCTTAAGTTCAAGAGTTCTTTATCTAGTATAAAGAACTCTGGTGGATATATGTTATGCAAATATATTCTTCCAGTCTGTGGCTTGCCTTTTTAGTTCTATAATCATGTCTTCTGAAAGGCCAGTTTTAAATTTTTATAAAGGCCAATTTATTAATTTTTAATAAATAATTTTTTATGTCCTATTACAGAAATTTATCAAACCCAAGGTCATTAAGATTTTCACCTATGTTTTTCTTAAGTTTTATACTCTTAGCTTTTCTAAGTCTATTATCCCCTTCAAGTTTATTTTTATATATAATGTGAGCTAAGGACAAAGATTCATTTATTTCCATATGGCTATTCAATTGTTTCAGCACCATTTATGGAAAGGATTATCCTTTCTCAATTGTATTGCCTTGATATCTCTGTAGAAAACCACTGACCATATATATGTACACTTATTCTTGGTCCCATTTATTTATTTATTTATGGGGTTTTTTTTTGCTTTTTTTTTTTTTTTGCTTTTTGGGGCCACATCCACAGCATATGGAGGTTTCCAGGCTGGTGTCTAATGGAGCTGTAGCTGCCAGCCTACGTTACAGCAATGTCCGATCCAAGCCACGTCTGTGACCTACACCACACCTCATGGCAATGCCGGATCCTTAACCCATTGAGTGAGGCCAGGGATCGAACCTGCAACTTCATGGTTCCTAGTCGGATTCATTTCTGCTGCACCACAACGGGAACTCCTCCTGGTCCCTTTTATATGAAATCCACAGACCCTACGAAACGTTTGCGTTATATTTAGACTGAAGAGAAAAAAGCATCTTGAAAACACAAGTATATTTTCACAATTAGCTTTTTGAAACAGCAGGGCTAAGTCAAAAATCTCAGTTCTAATTATTGTGGTGACTTTCAGCAGGTTATCAAATACCTTTGAAAGTTTAACTTTCCTCCTCTATAAAACCAAGAAGTCAAATAAACCTACCTCATTAGTTTATTGTGAAGAATTAAAAACTTAGGCATCTAAAGTGCCTAGCAGTGTTCTTGGCAACTAATGCATGTTTAATTCATGTTAAAAATTATTATAATCATTACTACGATTATTAGTTAAAAGCCAGGAAAAATTCTATTGGGATTCTGATTGGAACTAAATTGAATCTATAGATTAATTTGGTAGAATCGATAACTTAACAATTCTCTCATGGTATAAGACATACCATGGACATGACATATCTCTCCATTTAATTAAATATTCTTTGATTTCTCGCAGTAATGCAATGTTTTATAGTTTTAAGTCTACATTTTACACATCTTTTGACAAAATTATCCTCAATTATTTTATATTTTTTGATGCAACTGTAAATGGTATCTATTTTATTTATTTAGGCCACACCTGTGGCATGCAGAAGTTCCTGGGCCAGGAATCAGCCCAGCCACAGCAGAGACCTGAGCCACTGCAGGACAACAATGGATATCTAACCTGCTGTGCCACAAGGGAAATACTGGTATCTTTTAAAATAAAATTTCAAATTCCAAATATTTATTGCTAGTATATACAAGTGATTTTTGTAGACTGACCTTGTACCCCACAATTCTGCATAAGCAGATGAACAGGTAAACAAACTGTGGTCTATCCATATAATGGAATACTATTCAGCAATAAATGAAATTAAAACACTGCTGATGCCAGAATCCCAGCTGTGGCTCAGCAGGTTAAGAATCTAATTGGTATCCATGAGGATGCGGGTTTGATCCCTGGCCTCACTCAGTGGACAAAGGATCAGGCATTGCTGCAACCTGTGATGGAGGTTGCAGATGTGGCTCAGATCTGGTGTGGCTGTGACTGTGGATGACAGCTGCAGCTCCAATTTGACCCCTAGTCTGGGAACTTCCATATACCACAGGTGAGGCCCTAAAAACAAACAAACAAACCACTAATGATACATGCAACACCATGGATGAGTTTTAAAATAATTATGCTGAGTGAGGAAAGACAAAAAAAAAGCATGTACTGTGTTAATTCCAAAATGCAAACGAATCTGGTGTGACAAATAGCATTATCGGTGGTAGTGGTTGCTTAGGGGAGAGAAAGATTACATGAAAGGAGAAAAACTTTGGGGGTAATAGCTATGTTTACTATTCTTGATTGTGATGATAGCTTCCACTCAGAAGCACGTCTCAGAATTCCCTATTCAGTCATCTCTTCACTATAAACCTATTCCCTTTCTCTTTTGGCTACCTAGTATATCTCTTTTCTCTTTGCATTTAACAACAGTAATTTTAAAATCATATGCTGTAACACTCATACTTGAAAGATGCTTCAATGGACAATCATTTCTTACTAGGAAATGGAAGTAGCACCATAAAGATGGTATTTAAGATAGGTCAATCTCTCATTCCTGACTTTCCTTTTAAATGTTTTACATCTTGAATTTTTTTTCTTTTTTTGCCCTTTTAGGACCACACCCGCAGCATATGAAGTTCCCAGGCTAGGGGTTGAATTGAGCTGCAGTCGCCGGCCTATACCACAGTCACAGCAACGCCAGATCCTAGCCATGTTTGGAACGTACATCGCAGGTCACAGGAATACCGGATCCTTTAACCCACTGAGCAAGGCCAGGGATCAGACCTGTGTCCTCATGGATACTAGTCAGGTTCGTTACTGCTGAGCCACAACAGGAAGTCCTATATATTGTATTTTTATATGAAGATCAATTTGAGAAAAAGTTGCTCACAAAGCTTAAAAACCTACCCTTCTACAATCTCCTTAATATGTTTTAGAGAACAAAGTTTTCTTGTATTATTCACTTTTAAAACCCTACCCTTCAAATACTTTATCTGTTTTCCTCTCACCAACCTGATCAAAAATGGGCAGAAGAACCAAATAGACATTTTTTTCAAAGAGGACGTGCTTATGGCCAACAGACACATGAAAGACACTCAACATCACCGATTACCAGGAAAATGCAAATCAAAACCACAGTGAGCTATGACCTCACACCTGTCAGAAAAAGCAGTCATCAAAAAAAAAAAAAGAACTGCAGATAACAAATGTTGGCAAGGATGTGGAGAAAAGAGAACCCTTGTACATTACTAGTAGGAATGTAAATTGGTGGCGACACCAAAAACATTATGGAGGTTTCTCAAAAAAACTAAAAATAGAACTACCATATGACCCAAAAATTTTACTCCTCGTTATTTGCCTAAAAAAAGCATAAACAGGAGTTCCCATCATGGCGCGGCGGTTAACGAATCCAACTAGGAACCATGAGGTTGCAGGTTCGATCCCTGGCCTTGCTCAGTGGATCTGGTGTTGCCGTGGGCTGTGGTGTAGGTCGCAGATGTGGCTCAGATCTGTCATTGCTGTGGCTCTGGCATAGGCCGGCGGCTACAACTCCGATTTTACCCCTACCCTGGGAACCTCCATATGCCGTGGGTGTGGCCATAAAAAGACAAAAAAAAAAGGCAAAAACACTAATTTGAAAAGATACATGCACCCAAATGTTCACAGCAGCATTATTTAAATTGCCAAGACATGAAAGCAACCTAAATTTCCATCAACAGATGAACAGATAAAGAAGATGTAGTTTAATACTACTCAGCTATAAAAAAAAGAATGAAATTTTGTTATTTGCAACAACATGGATAGACCCTGAGGGTATTACACTAAGTGAAATCAGTCAGACAGAGAAAGACATATACTGTATGATATCACCTATATGTGGAATCTAAAAAAACAATAAACTAGTGAATGTAACAAAAAAGAAGCAGACTCATACAGAAAACAAACTAGTGGTTACCAGTGGGGAAAGGGAAGGGGGTAGGGAAACAAAGGGGTAGTGGATTAAGTCGTACAAATTATTATGCATAAAATAAGCTACAATGATATACAACAGTGAATATAACCAATATTTTATAACTATAAATGGGGTATAAACTTTAAAAACTGTGAATGACTATACTGTATACCTATAAATTATATAGTATTACGCATCAACTATCCTTCAATTAAAAAAAAAAATGAAGATCCTGAGATCCATGGTGTTTTATTGCGCTTGTGTGTAAAGGAATTTTTGTACACATTTTATTGTGTACTGTGTATTGTCTATGTATGACCTTTATCTCTTACCTGTAGCCGGGGCAGAATGATATCACAGACTCTCTCACTGTGCAGTAGTTCATCAATAAATTCATCTACATGCATCAGTTCAAACTCTGAAAGAAAAATCATAAGGCTCAAGCAACTTGGAAATAAATTTAAGTAGCCAAAAAGTAAAAGAGTGTAATACTCTTTATGTAAGTAACAGGGTACTTGGTATAGAAAATGTGAATTCTCTGCAGCTTCCCTTTGCCTGCACGTTCACTAAAAAAACTATTGTAGTGGGGCAATTACACTGAAGGGACTGCTGTCAAACCTGGGCTCAAACTACAGCCCCAAAGACAAGCCCATTGCCTTGTCATCACCACCTATCTTCACTCATTCAATTCCCCTTTATTGAGGCCGTTTATGGACCATGCTTCTTCTAGGAGCTGGAGATAAAGGGATAAATGAAGCTGTCCCAATCAATAGAAGAGACAAATACACAAAGAGTCCAGAAATATAAAGGGATGATGTTCTTATTTTATTTTTTATTTTTTGGCTTTTGTCGTTTTAGGGCCGCACCTGCGGCATATGGAGGTTCCCAGGCTAGGGGTCTAATTGGAGCTGTTGCTGCCAGCCTATGCCAGGGCCACAGCAATGCCAGATACAAGCCGCATCCGCAACCTACACCACAGCTCATGGCAATGCTGGATCATTAACCCACTGAGTGATGCCAGGGATCAAACCCACAACCTCATGGTTCCTAGTTGGATTTGTTTCCACTGTGCCATAACAGGAACTCCGGGGGTGATGTTCTTGAACAAAACTTTTAACTCAAGTGCAATTTCTCATGTGAACCAACCAAGTTTCTGAATACAGAATATGTGTCTTTTTCCTTGGATAAGTCAGAAAATTATTTTTTAAATTGACATACAATTGACTTACAATATTAGTTCAAGGTGTATAATATAGTGATTTGATATTTTTAAGAATCATTGTCTCTTATGGTCAGTAGAGCACCAGTTTTGCAGAATTTCTACAGTAAACATTACCTTAGTCCAGTGGTTGCCAACCAAGGGTGTTGCCCCCTGCAATCAGTGGCAGTGTTACTGGCCTCTAGTGGGTAGAAGCCAGGTGTGCTGCTAAACATCCTACAATGTACTAGACAGCTCCACCCAAACTGTCAATAGGTTGAAAAATCCTAACATAGTTATAAATAAGTAATTTCACGATGGCCATGACCATGTCCATCTTGTTTACCATGTTATTTCCAGTGCAAAGCACAGTACCTAACATGACATTGTCACTTAATATACATTTATTCCATGAATAAATAAGTTAATACAAGTTTAAAGAATAATACCAAATTCTTAATCTTGTACTGCTTACGGTTGTATCTACAGGGTAAAGGCAAATGGTACTAATCTTTTGTTTTGATACTAAGTGAAAACAGATTTTGATTACAGTCTCTGAATCGCATTTTACCACAAAATATGTCTCTTTGTAAAAGGTATAGAGCCGACCCTCCTGGATATACTTATTAGTTTTCAGAGGGATTCTTCCATAAGTATGAGCACACTCAGTCTACATACTGCAGAGTGAAGTATTGTACAACAGAGGTCAGTAGAAAGAACTGTGGAGGTGTAATATAAGGAAAACTAACTTTGGGAGGACTGGGGAATAATTTTTTTTTTTTTGCCTTTTGTCATTTTAGCGCCACACCCGCGGCATGTGGAGGTTCCCAGGCTAGGGGTCTAATCGGAGCTGTAGCCTCTGGCCTACGCCACAGCCACAGCAACGCAGGATCCGAGCCGCGTCTGTGACCTACACCATAGCTCACAGCAACGCCGGATCGTTAACCCACTAAGCAAGGCCAGGGATTGAACCCACAACCTCATGGTTCCTAGTCGGATTCGTTAACCACTGCGCCATGACGGGAACTCCATGGGGAATAATTTTATGAAGGTCATTTGTGAGCTAGATCTTATGGGCTGGAGCACATGATGCAAGGCACATGATCAACATAAGATACAGCTGGAAAAACAGGCAGATGGGGCAGACTGGGTGAGGCAAACTAGCAGTCTAATGGAGGGAGATGGAGGACCTGAATGAAGACAGAAACAATCTACATTAAGAGGGGCACTCACAGTGTTTGTGACAATGTGACACTAGAGATATTGGTGAAATAAAAACTGGCTCAGGGATGACACTTGGCACATACTCACCCCCATTTCGGTTTTGGCTCTTGATTTTTCGATAGTCATTATATAGAGGCTCCAAATACTTGTAGCAATCAATGGCAGTGCCTGTCAACCTCATGTAAAGTGCTCCCAACATGCGGACATACCTGACAGAGAAGTGACAGTCAAACAACAGGCCATCTTAAAAAGTTCCTGAATTTTACAACCAAATTTTCTCATGACAGTAGTGGACAAACAAGTTCTTTCTTCTCTCTCTCTCTTTTTTTTTTGCTTTTTAGGGCTGCACCCATGGCATACGGAGGTTCCCAGGCTAGGGGTCAAATCAGAGCTGCAGCTGCCAGCCTACGCCACAGCTCAGAGCAATGCTGGATCCTTAACCCACTGAGCAAGGCCAGGGATCAAATCCACATCCTCATGGATCCTAGTTGAGTTCATTAACTGCTGAGCCATGATGGGAATTCCAAGTTCTTCCTTCTCTTAATTTTAGATGCAAAACAGGGCAGTAGAAAGATAGCTAAAACACGGAGACCTAGGTTTGAGTTCCCATTCTACTATTCACCGGCTATGGTGACTTGGGGCATATTGCTCAACTTTCAGAGTCTATTATACCATATGTAAAACTAAGATACATGGGATTATTTTAAGGATCAAATAAGATACTGAATTCAACAACAGAAAGTTTAAGATTTACTTACTAGCAACACAACAACTAATTCACATAGATATGAATATATAAATTATTGCTGGGAAGCAGAATGCTGGTTTTGGAAAAAAGTCATCTAGGTTCAAATTCTGATTCCATTATTTACTAACTCTTTAACACTGAACAATTTACTTGCTTTCTCAATCCCTGTAAAATGTAGATGATAGTCCCTAATTTGATCGCTTGGAGTATTAAGTAAAAAATGCCTGGGAGTTCCCACTGAAGTGCAGTAGGTTAAGAATCCAAAGGCAGCGGCTCAGGTCACTGTGGAGGCACAGATTCGATCCCCAGGCTGGTGCAGTGAGTTAAAGGATCTGGTGTTGCCAGAGCAGCAGCTTGGATTCAATACCTGGCCCAGAAATTTCCATACACCATGGGTGCAGATATAAAAAAAAGTCTGTAAAGTGCTAAGCAAGCATACAGCACATAGTAAGTGCCTAATAAAAGTTAGCTATTTTCTAGCAGTTAACGTTTGTAAGATTCCCTTCTTTTCCCTTTCTCCTATGTCCCAACTACCCACTCAAATTTCCACTTGGATAACTAGTAGGCATTTGAAACTTAACAGTTTCTTTACATGCAAAACAGAATAGAGTGGCAAAGAATATGGACTCTGAAGCCAGTTTTGTCACTTACAACTTCTGACCTTGGGGAAATCAAACTCTACATTTCCTCCCCCATATAATGGGGATAATAATTTTACAGGTTTATTGTGAAGGGTTTTTTTTTTTTGTTTGGTTTTGGTTTTTTGTCTTTTTAGGGCTGCATCTGCGACATATGGAGGTTCCCAGGCTAGGTGTCTAATCGGAGCTGTTGCTGCTGGCCTAGGCCAGAGCCACAGCAACGCCAGATCCAAGCCGTGTCTGCAAACTACACCACAGCTCATGGCAACGCTGGATCGTTAACCCACTGAATGATGCCAGGGATCGAACCTGCAACCTCATGGCTCCTAGTCAGATTTGTTTCCACTGTGCCACGATGGGAATTCCAATTGTGAAGGTTAAAAAAAGGTTTTTTGTGATGGTTAAATAAATTATTACATGCAAATCCTTTAGAATAGAAGGTGGTGCATAATAAGCTATTATTATCCGTCTTCTGTACTTGTCTGCGAGCTCCTTGGAAATGGATAATTATATAAGCATCTGATATTTTGGGGCCTATACTATGCAATAGGCACTGTGTCATGAGATTTATAGCACTATCTATCCTGAGTTGGTATTACTATTTCCATTTTAGAGATAAAGAAAACAAAACTTGAAAATAAAGTAACTTCTCCAAGGTCACAGTTAATAAGTAACAAGGTCTGGACATTAACCTACATTTAACACCAAGGTTTCCCTCTTCTTTACCACACTAGGTTTTTTTCTTCATCCTTAAGCATTCAGTGCTAGAAATGGATTAGGCACTCACTTCTGCTTAATACATGTTCGGAGAGTTCATGAGATTTTTTTGGGAGGGTAAAAGTCACCAAGACTGAGAAAGTAAAGGAGAAGAGCAACATAATCAAAACAGACAAAATACAAACTCAAGAGGCTCAAGAGCAAAATCCTACAGTGGAACTCTGTGGAATTCACTCCTCTTAACCAAAGCCAATTCTGGCCTACTGAAATTGAAGTAGTTATATTAGCTAATCAACATTTCACTCACTTGAAATCTTCATTTTTGATAAACTCTACAATGATATCCTTCTCGGGCTGAATCTGAAGCATCTTCAGGGTCAAACACAGAAAGGGAGTTGGCTTTATGTTGCCACCATAGACACCACCCACGAACCTTAACTCCATGGCTTTATCGACTACAAGTTCAGCTAAAACAAAAAAACAAAACAAAGTGGCATCTCAGATACATTACGACTAAGCTTTTTCGGTTTTGAAGTGGAGAGTAGTTAGTTCAAGGTTTGATTCTCCTGAATATTCAGTAACAGTTTAATATAAGGATAACAAGTGTGCAATAGTAATTGATAACAACAATAACAGCAGCTAATACACAGCAAAAGATTATTATATGCCAGGTACTCTGCTAAGCATTTCATATTATCTCATTTAATCTTCACAACAAGCCATGAGATAAGTTCTAGCACTGCCTTTGTTTTCAGCTAAGGAAAATGAGGGCTAGGAAAGGTTAGGTGACTTGCCAATGTCCACAGCTGGAATGTGTCAGGGCCTGGATTTCAATCCAGGCAGCCTAACCTTGCAGTCCATGCCTGTTACCACCATGTTAGGGGAGAAACTGCCAGATCAGGAGTTAGAAGGAACAAAACAATAACACTTTATCTAGAGAATGAGGATAATAACCTTCCAATATTGTCAAAATCAAACATTAGCTGTGTGAACTGGAACTAGTCATTTCACGTCTCTTTGAGGTATTATTTGAGGTACTATTGGAATAATTTGTGGTATTATTCCAAATCTGAATAGTGAAAGTACAAAGTTAAGGCCTACAGTGAGACTCAAATGAGACAATACAAATACATGATAATACCTACTTGACACATAGCAAATAATGTTAGATACTGTTAATGGGGAATTACTTTATAAATCAAACTTCTTCAAGTTCCTTTAGTATAAATTCTATATTAATCCATTCCACATTACAGTTGGCAACCTATGGTTAGGTACCAAGTACTATAGATACAGGTAAAGAAGGACACACTTACTACTCTTATGGACTTTACAGTCTGGCAAAGCAGAAGGCATTAAAAACATAATTAAAAGTGTGATCAGTAGTTGAAAGAAGATGCAGAATGCAATGAAAATAAATGACAAGGGAACATAACCTAGTGCTGGGGTAAAAGGCCACGAAATCACTTTTTAAACATACTGAGTTGGCATGTCTTAGAATCAGATTCATATAGATTTGTGCTGCAGAGATAAATCTGAAGGCATCTATATGCAGGATGTAACTGTGGTATGGAGATCATCTAAGGAGAAAATTATGGAAGGAGGAAAGGCCCCCAAAGTAAATTTATTTTGACTCCAAAATTTAATGGCAACTCAAGAGAAACAGTACGACTCTTCCGTGGACAAACTGGCAGGAGCAGTAACAACAGCATAGGAGTAGTTAACAGTGGTAACAATTAGTACCACCACTGATTACTGAGTACTTTTTATTAATATATCCTGGTAACCATACCAAACACTTTTTATACATTTTACTTGATCCTTAGAATAAACCTTCAACCACTGAGGTGGATATTATTATGTTCCTCTTACAATAGTGGAACAGTGAACAAAAAGAGGAGCCAGAATTCAACAAAGATCAAAGACTGCCTGGAAGACTTCTCTGAAGAGCTTCTATTCATACTAGGATCGGAATGTGGAAACAGTGCAAATGGACCAGATTTAGGGATAATCAGATCATGAACTTGGTTTCGGGCACATTAACGTTCCTTTAAAACCAGGTCCCTGAGCTTTTAACACTTTGGAAGCTAGCAAGTTATCATTAAACATGGAATAACCCAAAGAACCAAACTGACACCCTTCAGGATAAGGTCCTATCAGGCCCATCTGTGTCCCCAAAGCCCAACACAAGACTAGGCACAGAGCTGGCGTTCAGTTATTTCTAAATGACTGAGATCCCCTCCGGTCTCAGCCCCCGGGGCCAGTTCCATCCGACTGGTTAGAACTGAGCCACGGGATGCCCGGGGCTGGTGAGGGATAGGGCGTGGGCATGCTCTTGCTTACCCGTAAGGCCAAAGCACTCCTCCTTCCAGTACTTGGATTCATAGATTCGAGTGCGAATGATCTTCTCCACTAGATATTGAGGGTTGGTGCCGTGGATGCTGTGCGCATCCTTTACCGTACGGTTCGCCATTTTAGAACCCCTCCGGTTCTACTTCCGTCGACTCCTTTAGTACGTCACACCCAGGTTAAAAAAAAAAAACAAAACAAGCCGAGAGGGCATGAGAAAGTAGGAGGAAGTCTCACTGAATAGCTTAGGCGATCCCCTTGAAACCGGAATCGCTTCAGCTTCAGGAACTTCCTTCCGCGAACAGCGTCGCGGACCGAATTAACTAGGGCCTGGGCACGTTGGAGGAAGTACGTCATGCGTCCCCTCCTAGATGGGCGGGGCACGAGGGCTGGCTGCTGACGGAACGTGGAGACACCCTAGGGGCGGGGCCACGGCTTTTGGCGCGAATTTCCTTTTCCTCGCCTTCTTCCGATTCCTAGCTAGGCGCCAGTTTTGGCTCCGGTGCACGACTGGCAGCTGTGAGAGGAGTCCAGCTGGGGCAGGTTAGATTTGCTGCAGCTCCACGAGCTCCTGAAGCGGAGACGGTGGTTAGCATTAGGCTTGCGCCCAGCTCGAGCAAGTTTCAGCGCCCGGTGAGTGTGGCGTCCCGCGGGGTGGAGAGGGACTGAGGAATTTGTTCTCGGTGGACTCATTCAGCCGTTGATCCATTCAGCAGATACTTACCAAGCCCTTGTTAAGTGCCAGGTACTGTTCTAAGCCCAGTATGTGCATTTTTCTTTCCACCTCTTGATTTCTGAAGGCTCCTCTGCTCTGCCGGGGACTGCGAGTTTGCAGTGGGAAGCCGGAAGCCAACAGCAGAGAAGCGTGTAAATTCTTGTTCTCAGCACCCTGAGACCTAGTAATGATCTGAAACACATGAACTTTCTTATCTACGTGGCCCGTATGAAGCATTCGCATCTTTTCCTCCTTTCGGCGGAGTGTAGCAAGCACCACGGGAAGGCGGAACAGCAGAAGTTATTATCCGATTTAACGGTGTAGCAGTTGTTCCCAGAGAGAGACACGTCTAAGTCCCTTTTCGTGACTAAGGGGCCTGAGTTCCTACCTAAGTCTTTTTTCCCCCAGATGAGCAGCTCTTAACTGCTGGGCTCTTTCGTATCCACCTTCTTTCCAGGCGGAAAATGTTATGGCCCCTGTTTTACTTTCTCTAGTCTAACCCTGGAATGGAAGGGACTTCTGTTTTTGACAGCTGGAAAAAGCACTGGATTCAAAAGGCATGAGATGTGAGATTCTTAACCTGGGCTGCTAATCTGCGAAATTGTAGTGCTTACAATTTCAGTCAGTTTTCGATTTTAATTGTCTATAAAAGTGATACCCTCTTCCCTGCTGTATTCGGTGCTTGTGATGGCCATTGGAGGTTTCTGATGTTAGATTACGTTTATCAAGTCCCTTTGCAACAGTTTTTTTTTTTTTTTTTTTGTCCTTTTATGGCCGCACCCGCATATGGAAGTTCCCTTGCTAGGAGTCTAATCGGAGCTGTAGCCGCCGGCCTACGCCAGAGCCACAGCCAGAGACACAGCAACGCCAGATCCGAGCCGCATCTGCGACCTACCACCCCAGCTGGTGGCAACGCAGGATCCTTAACCCACTGAGCAAGGCCAGGGATTGAACCCGCAACCTCATGGTTCCTAGTCGGATTCGTTTCCGCAGCGCCACGACGGGAACTCCCATCTCTGCAACAGTTTTTAATGTAACGAAGGGCATTATGTGGACTTAAGAATATTAATTCCCTGAAATTGAATGCAGAATTTTGTGTGAATTGTATATATTTCATAACATTCATCAGGTTATTTTTTAAAAGAAAGAAAGAGGAGTTCCCGTCATGGCGCAGCGGAAACGAATCCGACTAGGAAACATGAGGTTGTGGGTTTGATCCCTCACCATGCTGGTGGGTTAAGGATCCGGTGTTGCTGTGAGCTGTGGTGTAGGTCGCAGAGGCTGCTCGGATACCGTGTTGCCAGTGGCTATGGCCTAGGCCGGCAGCTGTATGTCCCATTTGACCCCTAGCCTGGGAACCTCCATCTGCCTAGAGTGCGGCCCTAGGGGAAAAAAAAACAGGGAAGGAACCACTGTCCCTTACAAATAAACGTAGGGGGCTAAGGGAGTTGTGGGTTGAATTTATGTTTTTGCATTTTCTCACTTAATCATCAGTAATCCTAGAATAGTTTTGCTTAACGCAGATTGGATTTGAATGATTAATAAATAAATAGTTTTTGAATTGGTTGAATAAAAGGAAGTTTCTACTATTATCCCCAGTTTGCGGGTAAGGAAATTGAGGCCCATTGGACCTCTCAGTCAGTGGCTGGGAAGCCTGGCTTATTGTAATAAGCACAACAGAAGTTAGCTCTCTTAGACATGTATTATTAACATTATCCACTTTCACACAAGCTCTTCTAAGGTGAAGTGCTTAAGAGTAGTCATTGGGGGGTTCTCTTGTGGTGCAGTGGATTAAGAGTTCCGTGTTGTCATTGCTGAGGCTTGGGTTGGATCCCTGGCCCAGGAACTTCAACGTGCCCCCCCCCAAAAAAAAGAGTAGTCTTTGTTCTTATATAGCTGCTCAGGATGCTATCCATATAACATTAGGACAACTTATCATCTTGAAATACTAACAGCTTCTACTTTTCATTCAACAAATATTTATTACTGAGCACCCACTTTTCCCCTAGTATATAGACTAGCATTGTTCTAGGATTATTGGGAGGATTAAATGAGATAAATATATCAAGAGTTTTGGTTCTTTCTTCTGTCTTACTGGTTCAATAAATATCTGCTATCACTATTTTTACTGCAACTTCTTTATCTGTTTTCCTTGGGTAGGGCACCTGGACTGAGTAGTGTGTATGTTCCAGATTTCTGGTATCTGCAACATTCAGAGCCTGTAGTGGGTATCTCTTGTAGAAGTCAAAGCCTTTGTTAGGCCAAGTCAGGCCTGTCTTTCCACCCCATTCATCAGTCCTATTGGGGAATCTCCTTTGCTGGTGGTAGATTAGATGCAGCTCTAGGTTAAGGGTAAGAAAGTGCGATAACAATATAAAGACACCTGATCTATACTATGATTTCCTTATGCTGCCTCTTCAGAAGGACTCCTCATTAATTTTTTGAACTTTTCGTTGAAAAATAACATAAAGGAAAGTACACAGGTCATAAGTGTACAGCTCAATGAGTTTTCTTAAAAAAAAAAAACAGACCTGCGTAACCAGCATCCAAATCAAAAAACACCTCAGAAGCACCCTGTTCCTCCCCTGAGCCTCCTATCACTTAGGTTTCCTTCTACTCTGACTTCTAACACCATAGGTTATTTTTACCTGTTTTTTCACCTTTGGGTAAATGGAATTGATATAGTGTGTATTCTTTTGGTGCCTGATTTCTTTAGCTAATTGTTATTTTGTGAGATTTTCTCCCACATGTGTACAGTTGTGGTTGGTTAAATTTTACCTCTGTACAGTGCTGCTATGAATATTTTGGTTCATGTCTTTTGATGATATGTATTTTTTTTTTTGTTGGTTATATTCTCTTGGAGTTGCTGGGTCATAGGATATGCATATGTTCAGCTTTAGTAGATACTGCCAATTTTCCAAGATAGTTTTACCAATTTGCATGCCTTCCAGCAGTGTATGAGAGTTCTGGCTGCTCTACATCCTTACCACACTTGGTATTGTCCTAATGATTTTTTTAAAACCAGTTTGTTCATTTGTTCACCTATTGTGTGCGAAGTCCTAACCTAGGCCCTGGGGATGCAGTTATGAACAAGATAGAAAAGGTCCCAGCCAGGATCCTTGCTCTTTTGGAATTTAACAAATGAGAATATAATATAATGGTTATTGCTTTGATAGTAGGTGGTGCAGTGCAACATAACCCTGAAGGGCAGTATCGGGGCTGGGGGGTGGATAACTTTATCCACTGGGTATCAGTGAAGGATTCTCTGAGGAACTTTCACTGGAGCTGAGACCTGAGCCATCCCTGCAAAGACATGCAGGAAGAGAGAAGAGCAGCTGTGTAAATTTGAGGTCATGAACAACCTTGATCTGTTTGAGGTTTGGAAAAGCAGGCCCGCAGGTCATGTGGTCCTGGCTCAGAGAGCCTGCTCCTGTCCCTGTCTGCTCACCCACCCTTATACACGTACTTGCTTATACTGGTCTCAGTGAACACATCTGAAAAAGGAGTGTTCATTTTTATCTTGCCTTAGTTTTTGATTTAATAAGTTCCTGATTTAGTAAGCCAAAATGTTGTCTTGATTTAAAAGTGTTGAGAGCATGGATTTGATACCTTAGGTATACATGAGTACCGTAGGAGTATGGAGACTGTCCTTCCATATGTCAATTTCTGGTTTGAAAAAAATGAGATCCTTGTGCCAGTATAATGAAATATCATAGACTATGTGACAAGTCAGAGATTTATCCTGAAGCTGGATTATTCAAGAACTGCAGAAAATGTGTTGGGAGATTACAGTTTGCTACAAAGCACTCTCAGAAATACTCCAGGTTTTTTAAATGATGGAGTTTAGTGAGTACTGCTGTTTACTTGCATCTTTTGTCTGTATCTCAGTAGCCCATTTTGCCTGATTTCATTGTAAAAATTCTGAGTTTACTTCTGATAGTTCTATGTTACATCTTCCACTAAAAGGAGCCCATATTGAAGGTAAGTTAGTGTTAATATATTTCCGTGGACATTTATTGAGATTCAAATACTTTTAGTAACTTTTAACCAAAAAATGATTGGATATAATGAATCCAAATGCTTTTTTTACTTGAGTACAAATCTTCTATTCGTTTTAACTCATCAATCTTCTTTGCAGTTTGTTCATTTCTACACAGCATTTAATTAAAACTAGATTGAGGAGTTCCCATCATGGCTCAGTGGTTAATGAATCCGACTAGGAACCATGAGGTTGCGGGTTCGATCCCTGGCCTTGCTTAGTGGGTTAAGGATCCGGCGTTGCCGTGGGCTGTGGTGTAGGTCGCAGACGCGGCTCAGATCGGGCATTGCTGTGGCTCTAGCATAGGCCAGTGGCTACAGCTCTGATTAGACCCCTAGCCTGGGAACCTCCATATGCCGCTAGTGCAGCCCTAGGAAAAGGCAAAAAAAGACCAAAAAAAAAAGTTTGATTTTAATAGTACTATGTTGTGAAATATACTCTAAATGTTCTTGATAGTTACCATTATTTGTAAGCTGTGCATTTACTAATGACTCAATATCTTCTTTTTGCTAATTGGTTTCCTCAAAGTATATTAAAAATATCTTAAGAGCAGAAAAATTTATGGGTCAAAATGTTCCCAGGTAGAATGTAGGACATAATGCTACTGAACTTTAGGAAACCAGCTTGTTTAATGAGGATGTCAATATGCTGTTCTAATTATCTTGTTTTCAACATGGACTGAAATTGTTGGTCCCTCTATCAGTAATTCAGAGTAATTCTGTCAGGCTGGATTAAAAAAATTTTTTAACCTCAATTTTGTCAGACGTTAGCTCCATAAGAAAAGCTTTGAATTTAGTTGATTTCTTAATAACTTAAACTTAAGATGATGGATTGGCATTATTATCAGGACTAGTAGATTATAGCTTATAGTTTGTAAAGAGGATTGTCAGGTGTGTTTGGATTTTGCATTCACATTTCTGTATTGTTGGTAAAAATGTCTTTTTTTCCATGTACTTTATTTAATACAAGCGTTTCTTTTCAGCTATTCATAATACATATATCTAGGACCTGTCAGCTGCAAAGAAAAATACCCCTTCCAATTACCCGAGCAGTACAGGTTAGTGCCACTGGAGTTTTGTTTTGTTTTTTAAATGTAAGTGGAACGATACATTTGATAAAATCCATTGCCAGTCCCTAAATGCCTCTTGCATGTTTTTACCTTCATCCCTTGGAATCCCTCATTTCATCTATCTTATTAAATATTCAGTTTAGAAAACCCCTTTAGGGAACCCTTCCTCCCTGAACAGCCAAGAGACATGGTCCTCTAACTTAGAGTAGTGTCTCTGGCTTTTTCTCTTGGCTCTTTGAACTTTTAGTTGTCCTTTGGTGTGTTTATATGTTATCCCTGCCTAGATTATAAATGTTATAAAGATACTTACAACTACTGTATCATTCTCTTGTAGTTTCAAGTTGTTAGAGGTTTCATACCTGTCATTGTGCCTTTTACCTAGTGAGTACTTCTAAACATCTTTAGTTTCTTTTCTTACATTTTGACCTTCCTGTTTCCCTGGAGAGGAAGAGATAAGGCATGGTACAAGATGTACACAGATGATACTGCATTGCCTATGTTCGATCTTCATAGAGCTTGACTTGTTCCTCAAAAAAAGTATTTTTTCTTAGTTTAAAATTGTAGAAGTGTAGCAGGGGTAGAAAAGAAGGCTGAATCCTTTGAAGGCAGGGTCTATGCCCTAGAATCCACTGGGGTCTGTCAAGTGGACTCAAAGTGACTTACTTTTACACAGGAACCATGGCGCACTGTCCTACAAGGCTGAGGACCAGACAAACTTACTCACGGGTTGACACACCATCGTTAGATCGAAAACTGCACTACCAAACATCCAAGTGAGTGATGGAGTCTTTTGGTTGTCCTAGACCCAATAGCTTCTCTAAGCTAAGTTGTTAATAATTTGTATTCAGGGTATTCTAGTTACTATAGGTAGACAGTAAATATGAATTGATTGTAACAGGGGGGATTTGTTTGATGCAAGAATATAGTATAAATATAGCAGCTCGTGATACAGGAAAACATTATGTCAAGGTAATAAAATTTGATATGTATGATAATGTCATGTCTATTTGAGACAGGTTCTTTGTAATTCTGTATGATAACAGAGTAGGATTGGATGTGGTTACTAGGTACTCTCAGTACTAGAGATTGCTGAACAATTTGATGTTGTTAGTGGGCAGCTTTCAGGTCTTGGGAAGCTTTTGTTCTTTGTCAGTAACAGAGAAGTTAGGGTTCATACTAAGTCCTCTGGATTAATCATCCATGCTGAAACAATTCATTCAACTCATTTTATCTACTCTTACCTACAACTTTGTGGGTGAATTGGTTTCTAGTAGAACTGGTCAGCAGAGAGAAGCCATTCAGGGGGTTTTCCAGTTAAAGAGAACATTCCTCTGTGCTCAGGGATCTGAAGAGCTTGATCTACCCTAAGTTATTTCCTAACATGTTTCTCTGTTATTTCCTAGAGAAATGAATGTGAAAATAACAGATTGTTCGACTGAGGTTCTCATCCAAGTTGGACAGTTTGTGTTGATTAAAGGGGATGATGATGAAAATCCGTATGTTGCTAAATTGGTTGAGTTGTTTGAAGATGGTGAGTTTGGGGTTGGAATGAAAAACATTCCTTGTCATGAATGATTGGGTAGTGGGCAAGAAGGGCAGTTACTGATTCGTCTGCAGCATGTAGGGTGTGTGTATGGGGTCACTTAAGCACTAGCTGTACCCCCTTCGGTCTTGTGAACCTCTGTACTCACTAGAGGAGTATTGGGTAAAAATGGGATGGAGGGGTGCTCAGAAATTTATCTTTTCCACTATTTTTAGGAGTGGGTAAGAACGGCCATGAAGGCAGGATTGTTAGAGGGAAAAGAAAGGATGAATATAGGAGAGGCGGGGAAGGGGAAAAAAATCGGTGATTTGCACTTTCATAGAGATGTGTCCTTTAGTTTTGGCATGAGGAAGTTAGTAATTTTGCAAATGGAAAGTCACTTTTACCAGGAAGGAGGAGGTAAATTAGATTGGGCAGGTGTATCAGTTGACTGATGTTCATTCAGTCAGTAAAACAAAAACACTTTAGGTGTCTTACTTACCCAGGGACTTGTGTATAAGTATTGAAAAGGCTGGAGAAGCAAACAATAGTGTTTCCCAGAGATTAGTAAGTGCAGAAAGCCCCTACTGCCCCTAAGACTGGAATAGCAAAAGAGAAGGTAGTGTTCTCCAGAGCCTACAAGGCCACACAGAGAGCCTCAGCTTATTTTCTCAGCTCTTAACCTCTGCAGAGCAGAGCACAGAAAGGTAGGAATGGGGCAGAACTGCAAAAGGAAGACTAAGAAGAAAGATAGCAACTTATTTAAACTATATAAAACTGCTTCTTCCAAGAGCTAGGAGAGGAGTGTGTGGTAGAAAATCATGGTCTTCTGGCAGTTTGTATGCCTACAAGAAGGAAAGGCTAGAGAAGGGAGGATGAAGATGTTTTACCTTAGGTAGTTAGGGTGGGTATTTGACAAGGAGAGAGGAAAACCTCATCAAAGTAATATCCACTAGGGGGAGCACAGCAGCAGGGTGGGCTTTTGTCTTTAAGGTTTGGGCATTTGTGTATAGTTTTTTTTTTTTTTTTATGTCTACACTTGCGGCATATGGAAGTTCCCAGGACAGGGATTGAATATGAGCTGAAACTGTGACCCATGATGCAGCTACAGCAACGTGGGATTTTTTAGCCCACTGTGCCAGGCTGGGGTTGAACCCATGCCTCCACAGTGACCTGAGCGGTAGCTGTCAGATTGTGTTTTGTTTTGTTTTTTCCTTTTTAGGGCCACTCCCCAGGGCATACAGAAGTTCCCAGGCTAGCGGTTGCATTGGAGCTGCAGCTGCCAGCCTAGGCCATAGCCACAGCAACACGGGATCTGAGCTGCATCTGCAACCTGCACCACAGTTCACAGCAACACTAGATCCTTAACCCACTGAGCAAGGCCAGGGATCAAACCCACATCCTCTTGGATACTAGTCAGGTTTGTAACCCACTGAGCTACAACTGGCATTCCTAGGTGTTAAATTCTTAACTCACTCGACACAGCAGGAACTCACTGTGTATAGATTTTATAATCCGTGTTTTGTGCTACATTGGATGGCTTCAGTCTTTCTCTGAAAAGAGCTAAGGAGACAAAGAGTCGGTGGTGGTGGTGGTGGTACTGATGAGTTTATGTCCTTCATTTGAGCTAACACTGGTATGAAATGATAAAGCTGAAGATTGCAAGCATACAGTTGCCAAAAGTCATCTCAGTGGCTGGTGCTCTGAGTCTTGCTAGGAGTTTTGTTTTACTGCTGTTTGATGATTTCTTTCTAACACTGATTTGCAAAATTTGTTCAATGCATGTGATTAGAATTTCTCCTCTCATACCTTTCATAATTTCTTTGATGACTGATAGCACCATTGGGAAGTGGAACAAAGTGAAAAGAATGGGTGCTGGATGGAGTCAGATTGCAACTGGTTGGTCCTGTGACCTTTGACAAATTATTGAAAGTCTGTAATGTGATTGCTTCACCTGTGAAAGGGAGACAGGCATAGTACCTACCTACCTCATAGGATTATTGTGAGGATTAGAGATAATGTGTTAATCAAGTATTATCAAGTGTTTAGCACAGCGTCTGACACTTGGAAAGTGTTTAACAAAATGTTCTCGCATTTTCTTAATCTTACCATTTCTACCTATCCTTCCTAGGTTCTGCACCATATCCTAAGACACACGCTCGAGTACAGTGGTTTATCCGATTCTGTGAAATCCCAGTCCATAAACAGCATTTGCTGGGTCGGAAGCCTGATGCACAAGAGGTATTCTGGTATGATAATTGTGCTTATGACAACAACATTAACACTGAGACCATCATTGACAATGTGCAGGTAGGTGACACTTTGATCTTCAGTTTTATCTTTTTTTTTTTTTTTTTGTCTTTTTGCCTTTATGTAGAGCCGCACCCGCGGCATATGGAGGTTCCCAGGCTAGGGGTCTAACAGGAGCTGTAGCCGCCGGCCTTCGCCACAGCCACAGCAACGCGAGATCCGAGCCGCGTCTGCAACCTACACCACAGCTCACGGCAACGCCGGATCCTTAACCCACTGAGCAAGGCCAGGAATCGAACCCACAACCTCATGGTTCTTAGTCGGATTCATTAACCACTGAGCCACGAAGGGAACTCCTTCAGTTTTATCTTGAAGCTTATTTATGGCTGCCTCCTAAACTGTATGACCTCAAAGGTATTACTGGCTCTAATTTATCTCACAGAAATGAATTTTTTCCTGTTGGTCATCTTCTCTGCTTGCCTGCCTATTTCATCTCAACAAATATTTATTGAGAGCACTTACCAAGTGTTAGGAGTCTCCTAGAGGAAGCGACATTTAGGTTGTGACCTGAGGGATGAGCAGGATTTAGCAAATGTATCTCAGTGGGAAATTATATTTAGCTATGATTGGGGCAGGCCTAAAGCATCGTGAGGCGGAGTATGCTTGCTTAAATTGAGGACTTCACCTTGAGTAAATCAGTACAAAGAGTGCTCACTGCCATTGAATAATGTGTGATGAGATTTTATGTTAAATCAGCTTCTAATGAGTTGTAGGCTGAATTGAGACACTGGTTTGGAGACTAGGATATGAGTTGTTTCTCAAGCTAATTCAGGCCCCCAAAATGGGGTTAGATCATGATGTGAAGTGTGGTCACATGGTGATTAGGTGGTTGGTTTAATAATAGGGCAGGGAGACTATGGTATGGCATGACTGTAGTCAGATTTTTCCAGTCTACAGACCCACCATATCATATGCTAGAAAATAATTTATCTCTGAGGTAAATGCATGAAGACATGATAGGCAGATATAGAAGTTGAAGCACCATAATGGGTGGATTTGGAAAGACAGGGTGTCTAGGTGGTAGCACAGTGGTGGGAATGAGCAAGACTGTGACAGGCCAACCTCAACCACTGGTGAAAGAGTATTGAGCACTCAGGAGGTAAAATGGGGACAGATGTTAGAAGGCACTGAAAATAGATTTAAGTCATCTGATCTTGGTAGAGTGGGGAGCCATTGTAGACTCACGAGCAGGGAGGCACGCTTATCGAAGTTTCTGTGGGGAAATTTGGCGTGGATAAACAGAATGGACTAGAAAAGAATGTGACACGAGGTATGGTGATCAGTAAGGAGTCATCTGTGGAAATATGCTACATCATGTCCATGCCTCTTGGGTTTAGAAAAGTAATATTCCAGGTAAGAATGCTTTTTACTCATAGCTCTCATAGAGCATTCCTTGACTCTTTGGCCCTCATTTCTTTCTATCTATACTGCCCAAATTCAGGTACTAGCTTTAGCCCCAGATGAAGTGATACCTATGGATCTGAAAAATGAGAAGACATTCTTTGTGAAACTATCTTGGAATGAGAAAATATTTAAACCACTATCTCCAGAACTACTTGCACAGTGGGATAAACTACAAGAAGGCAAACGTAGATGCCAGAAGCCTGTGGCAGGCAAAAATAAGAGCATAGAAAGTCCTTCTTGGACCACAGGAGAACATGAGGTCAAAAGGATTGAATCAAGGCATTCCACCTCTAAATCTCGCCAAACTCCTTCCCATCCTGTCACCCCAAGGGCAAGGAAGAGACTGGAGCTCAACAGTAAGTGTGAAATGGGTCACAGTGAGCAATATGGAGGCTAAAGGAAAATGGTTAAATGTTAGTTTATGCTACACTATTGAGTTAGTACAGCAGTGGGCCAGGTATTGATTAGACACATTTTGAAATATATATCACATAATATTTATCATTTTAATCATTTTTAAGTGTATAGTTTAGTGGCATTAAGTACATTCACATTGTACAACCATCCTCATCATCTTCCAAAACTGTTAGTCTCTCCAGCCATTAAGCAATAACTTCCCATTCCCCATCCTCTAGCAACCACCATTCTACTTTTTGTCACTGAATTTGACTGCTCTAAATACCTCCTATAAGGATAAATAATCATACAGTATTTATCCTTTTCTGACTGGTTTATTAAAGTTAGTATAAGGTCCTCGAGATTCGCCATGTTGTAGCACATGTCAAAATTTGCTTTTTTTTAAAATTAAGGTGTTATTGACATACAACATTATAACATTATATTACTTTTAGGTATACATCGTAAAAATTTGATGTTTGTATGTACTGTGAAATGATTACACATTGTAAGTTTAATCATCTGACAATAGGTGCAGCCAGTACGGAAAACAGTATGCAGGTGCTGTAAAAATCTAAAAATAATTACATGTAATCCAGCAATCCTGCTCCTATGTATATATCCAGAGAAAACTCAATTTGAAGAGATATATGCATCTCTATGTTCATAGCAGCAACTATATACAATTGCCAAGACATGGAAACAACTTAAATGTCCATTGACAGAGGAATGGACAAAGAAAATGTCATGTATATAAATATACACACAATGAAATACTACTCAGCTATTAAAAAGAATAAAATAATGCCATTTGCAGCAACATAGTTAGACCTAGAGATTATCATACTAAGTGAAGTCAGAGAAAAGCAAATATGATAGCATATATATGTGGACTCTAAAGTATGATACAAATGAACATATTTACAAAACAGAAACAGACTCACAGCCATAGAAAACAACCTTCTGATAACCAAAGGGGAAAGAGGGTGGGGGGGCATAAATTAGGAGTTTGGAATTAGCAGATACAAACTGCTATATATAAAACAGGTAAACAACAAAGTCCTACTTGTAGCACAGGAATATATTCAATATCCTGTGATAAACCATAATGGAAAAGAATATGAAAAATATGTGTTCTCTGTATTCATGAGCTTGTTTTTGTTTTTGTTTTTAAATTTAGATTCCATATATAAGTGAGATCATATGGGGTTTGTCTTTCTCTGTCTGATTTATTTCAGTTAGCATAACATCCTGAAGATCCATCCATGTCACAGATAACAGGATTTCCTTTTTTTTTTTAATGCCTGAATGATATTCCATTGAATATACATACCACATTTCTTTTCTTTTTTTTTTTTTTTTTTTGTCGTTTTGCCTTTATGTAGAGCTGCACCCGCGGCATATGGAGGTTCCCAGGCTAGGGGTCTAACAGGAGCTGTAACCGCCGGCCTTCGCCACAGCCACAGCAACGCGGGATCCGAGCTGCGTCTACAACCTTCACCACAGCTCACGACAACGCCGGATCCTTAACCCACTGAGCGAGGCCAGGGATCGAACCCGCAACCTCATGGGTCTTAGTCGGATTCGTTAACCACTGAGCCACGAAGGGAACTCCCATACCACATTTCTTTATCCATTTCATCCACTGATGGATGCTTAGGTTAGGTTGTCTCCATATTTTGGCTATTGTAAATAATGCAATGAGCATGGGGGTATATTTATCTCTTCAAGTTAATGTTGTTGTATCTTTAGATAAATACCTAAAAGTGAAATTGGCTGGATCATATGGTAGCTTTACTTTTAGTTTTTTTGAGGACCCTCCATACTGTTTCCATAGTGGCTTCACCAATTTACGTTCCCACCAACTATGCGCAAGTATTCCCTTTTTCCCACGTCTTCTCCACTACTTATTATTTCTTATCCTTTTGATAATAGCCATTCAAACACATTGAGATGACACCTCATTGTGACTTCAATTTGCATTTCTTTGGTGATTAGTAATGTTGAGTACCTTTCATGTACCTATTGGCTATCTGTACATCTTCAAAGAATAATGTTTTCAGGTCTTCTGCCCAATTTTTAATCTCATTATTCATTTTGGTAATGGTTTCCTTGCTGACCAGAAGCTTTTTAGTTTGGTGTAGTCCCACTTGTTTGTTTTTGCTTTTGGTGTCAAATCCAAAAAATCATCATCAAGATCCATGTCGAAGAGGTTACCACCCATGTTTTCTTCCAGGAGTTTTATGGCTTCAGGTTTTACATTCAAGTCTTTAATCCATTTTGAGTTAATTTTGTATACGATGTGAGATAGTAGTCCAGTTTCATTCTTCCGCATTTGGCTGTTCAGTTTTCCCAGTATTTTTTAATAAAGAAACTGTCCTTTTCCCATTGAATATTCTTGCCTACTTTGTGATAAATTAATTGACCATGTATATGGGGGTTTGTTTCTGGGCTTTCTATTCTATTCCATTGATCTCTGTGTCTTGTTTTTAAGGCCAAAATTACATTGTAGCTTTTAATATAGTTTGCAGTCAGGGATTGTGATGCCTTTAGCTTTGTTCTTCTTTCTCAAGATTGCTTTGGCTATGTAGGATAAAATTTCCTCTCTTTTCCTTTTTTTTTTTTTTTTTTTGTCTTCCCAGAGTTTAATTCTGATTTAGGAGAAGGATAGTAAAGAAATACACATGTAGCCCTGTGGTCTCTCAGATACTCTTAATTATAATGGAAGTGGTTCTTTATCTTTTCCTTTTTTTTTAATTTCCTTTTTAAGATTGAATCATAGTCTATGATACGTATATACCACATTTTGTTTATCCATTGAACTGTCCATGGACACTTTGGTTGCTTCTATCTTTTGGCTATTATAACTAATGCTTCTATGAAGTGAGTATGCAGATATCCACTCATCCCTGCCTTCGTTTATACCCAGAAGTGGAATTGCTGGTCATGTGGTCTTTTCCATAGCAGCTATATCATTTTACATTCTCATCAACAACACACAAGGGTTCCATTTCCCCGTATCCTCACCAGCTATTCAGATCTTGTTATTGTTATGTTGTTTTATGTTACTGTTTTTTGTGGTCTTGATAGTTGTCATCCTAGTGGGTGTGAGGCAGTGTGTCATTGTTAAGTTTCTCTAATGATTAGTGATATTAAGCTCTGTAATCAGCTAATTCTTTAAGAGCTCAGCTAGTAGGTGACATTGCTTTTAAATCCCTAGTGGAAGAGCTAAGAAGTGTGTGTGTGTGTGTGTGTGTGTGTGTGTGTGTGTGTGTGTGTGTGTGTGTGTATGTGAACTATTCATACTAATACTTCCAGGCTATCCCACAGGGATCTTCTCATCCTCCCCATATTACGTAATTGTATCTCCCTTCTTCAGCAAGAACCCTGGTTCCCAAGAGCAATCCTGATGCATTTAAAATAGGTTCATGGTTTCACAATTGCTATACCAGTACAACAACCAGTAGTAAATTTACCAAGTAAAGTTCAAAATTGATTTGCAGTTCTTTATGTCTTTAGAATTTATTCCACTGAGGGAGCAGTTACTCTGATTAAATTTTTTCTTCTACTAATAGTTATATTATACAGTTAGGTGCTTTAATTTCTGCTTAATTTTAGGGCTTTTCCCACCTTTGATTTTTTTTTTAAAAACACGTGAAACATTAGCATAAAGAGTCACAACCGTTTAAAACAAGTATATTCAGATAAGCCCCATTCCTTTCTTTACCCTCACACCCTGTGTTTACCTCATCTTTTGCAGGTAATCAATTTTATTTTGGTTTCTGGTTTATTTTTCCTGTGTTTTTTAGCAAAATTCAACAGATAAACCTAAACATACACAGGCATGTATACACACACTCATACACAAACATGCATATATTTTTTATTTTATTATAATTGTATTTCCCATACTTTCTTTTTTTTTTTGTCTGTTTGCCGTTATGTAGAGCCGCACCCGCGGCATATGGAGGTTCCCAGGCTAGGGGTCTAACAGGAGCTGTAGCTGCCGGCCTTGGCCACAGACACAGCAACGCGGGATCCGAGCCGTGTCTGCAACCTACACCACAGCTCACGGCAATGCCGGATCCTTAACCCACTGAGCAAGGCCAGGGATCGAACCCGCAACCTCACGGTTCTTAGTCGGATTCGTTAACCACTGAGCCACGAAGGGAACTCCCTCCCATGCTTTCTTATCCAGTAGGATATCATACTGGCTATCTTCTTTTCCATCTTAATTTTTTTCACTAATAATGTATTGAAAACCAGTCCATGGCTACTACGAGCGCTATCCTCATTCTGTGTCATTAACTTTTTTGTATACGTGCCAAGTTCATTGAGTATTATTTGTATTTTCGATAGCTCCTTACTACAGTATATGTTCAGGAGCAGAATGTAAACATATAAAACAGTTCCCACCATGGCACAGTGGGTTAAGAATCTGACTGCAGTGGCTCAGGTCACCGTGGAGGTACAGGTTCCATTCTTTGTTCCTGGCCCAGTACAGTGACTTAAAGGATCTAGCATTGTTGCAGCTCAGATTCAATACCTGGCCCAGGAACTTCCATGTGCAGCCATTTAAAAAAAGAAAAAACAAGACTTCAAAAAAACAACATATAAAACATTTTGGAAATGTGGAAGACTACTAAAGAAATAATGTATAAGGTTACCATTTAGAAATAATTGCAGTAATTTTTTTTCACTGTTGATTTTGTAAGACCTTGAAAGTTCAGGTAAGAAATTTAAACTTGACAAAGTTATGTAAGTAGATGAGGCACGATATGATGAAAATATTTTGGATTAATTGTTTTTGCAGAAAGATGGAGAAATGAGCATGACAGAGACTAGGACATTGGGACTTTTCTTTTTTCTTTTTTTTTCTGGCCTTTTTAGGGCCACATTTGCAGCATATGGAGTTTCCCAGGCTAGGGGCCCAGTTGGAGCTATAGTACCAGCATATGCCAGAGCCTCAGCAACGCGGGATCTGAGCCACGTCTGTAACCTACACTGCAGCTCACGGCAATGCTGGATCCTTAACCCACCCAGCAAGGCCAGGGATCAAACCCGCATCCTCATGGATGCTAGTCGGGTTCCTTAACTGCTGAGTCACGATGGGAAGTACGATATTGAGAGATTTGTATATTAACCTGGACATGAGTTACCCTCCTGTTTTTATATTAACTTGTACATGAGTTACCTGCAGCACCACGGTAGATGACTTCTCGCCTCATCTGGAGCTGTCTCACACATAGGCGGTGCTCTGATGAATGTGAACTCCTCCAGGCCTCATGCTTTTCTGCCTCATCGCCTTAGCTCACATCAATCTCATTTATTCTCTTCACCTATCCCCCTCCTTCCTCTTTCAGCTCCTAAATTTTGCCTTTCTTTCAGGGTCTTTTTCAAAAGCCATATTCATTAGCATTTAGGTGCTTAAGGACAATTATTAAACTTCATCTTATAGTCGTTTATGTGTATCATTTCCCCTATTAGACCAGGGTATCTTATGCGTGGGGACCAGGATTGAGTCTCATCCAACTTTTATTTCCTCTTAGCACCTGGCACGTACTTTGTCATTTTAGTAGCTCAATTGATGTCTGTCAACAAATGGCCAGGTTTTTGGTGCCTTTGGTCATGGTGAGATAGGAGCAGATCCAAACATGGTTCTGTGTAGTCTTAGAACCCATTTGATTGCCCCCAGGATCCATCTTTTCTCCATTGGTACATATAATCTGAGTTAAGAAAAATCTAGGTCTTGGTGTGACTCAACAGACCATTGGTATAAATTTTCTCAAATTTTTTGGATGGGGCCTGAGGATGTGCAGTATCACCATGGTTGACCACTGTTCTGGAAGATCACTTCAGGGAAAACCTGATCTGAACATTTAGCTACAAAAGGTGATTTAAGTATTGACTGGGAAAATTACCCATGGAATTTAAGAAACAGACTAAAAATAATGAGAGGTACTTGGCCTGGGGGAAGAAAGTCTAGAATAATTCAAAATGTGGACAGTTCGTGTCTTAGCATCACTTAGCGAATGAATTTATAAAGAGATTGGGGGGGTGGTGTGGAGTGCTCATTGTAAAATTCACCCGTTATCTATGGTGATTTTCTTGAACCTAGGTTTCCCTAGGACACGTAACGCTAGGATGTCCCAGCAGACACCGTCGGCCTTATTGGATTCTCCCGGAAGCACAAAAAGGAAAATGGCCTTCTCTGAGATCACCTCACCCTCAAAGAGGTCTCGGCCTTATGGGTCTCTGACCTCATCTCCAGATCTGAAAGCCCCAGAGGAAACTGGAAAGATTCAACCCTCTTGTGCCAAGGATGACAAGAAGGCTTCACCTGATTGTTGCATGAGCCTGAGACTGCGAGCCCCAGCTTTGAAAACAGAGACTACTGATGAAAGAATACTTAGCCCTACCAAGGGAGGATGGAAATCCTCAGTGGTGCCTTCTGTGATTCTGAAACCAGTAAACATCAAAAAGAGGTGACTGGGGATGTTTCCCTGACTCCCACAGAGCATATCCTTCACATGCTTTGAAATCCAGGGGTCATAATCAATAAAGTTAGAACAACAGGTCACGAATCTGCCCTTGTCACAGAATCACCAGCTTTTCCAAAATACAGATTTCTCAGCCTCGTCCTAGATGTAGTGAATTGGTCTCCAGGCGCTGGGCCCAGGAATCTGCATTTTTGAGATGCTCTTTGGATGATTCTGATATACCCAGCTGTCCTTTGGGGATCACTGCTCCAGAAGATGATTTCCCAAACCCGAATTGCTTCAGAGTGCTAGATTTCAGACTCTGAAACTTGACACTGGACAGTGTTTGTAAATAATGAGCTGCACAAATAATGTGACAAGCCTGAAATTTCAGTGTTTTCCTAGAGTTCCCGTTGTGGTTTAGCAGGTTAAGAATCTCACTAGTATCCATGAGGATGCAAGTTCAATCCTTGACCTCACTCAGTGGGTTAAGGATCCAACCTTGCCTCAAGCTGTGGTGTAGGTCACAGATGTGGCTTGGATCCCAAGTTGCTGTGGCTGTGGCATAGGCCTGCCACTTCAATTCAACTCCTAGTCCAGGAACTTCCATATGCTGCAGGTGCAGACCTAATAGGGAAAAAGAAAAAGAAACTCCAGCACCTGAGTCATAATAAGGTTTGCTTGATAAATGCTTTGTGTTGAAAATATAGCTGCTGGAGTTCCTGTCGTGGCTCAGCGGAAACGAATCTAACTGGCTTCCATGAGGACGCATGTTCGATCCCTGGCCTCACTCAGTGGGTCAGCGATCCAGCATTGCCATGAACTGTGATATAGGTTGTGGATGTGGCTTGGATCTGGCATTGCTGTGGCTGTGGCTTAGGCCAGCGGCTGCAGCTCCAATTTAATCCCTAGCCTGGGGATCTCCATATGTCTCAGGTACGGCCCTAAAAAGCTAAAAAAAAAGGAAGGAAGGAAGGAAAGGAAAAGGAAGGAAGGAAGAAAGGAAAGAAGGAAAGAAAAGAAGGAAGGAAGGAAGGAAGGAAGGAAAGAAAGAAAGAAAGAAAGAAAGAAAGAAAGAAAGAAAGAAAGAGAAAGAAAGGAAGGAAGATAGATATAGTTGTTAACCTTGAGCCTGAGTGGACAGTAAATTCATAGATAACATCAGAAATTTAAAAAGGATAAGAAATTCTGCCTAGGATTATGTTTATTCTGATCTCTGGTTGGAAAGGTAGTGAGTCTGATTTAACTGATCAGCTCTTGGCAAACTTTGGTCTCTGGTTTGAATCATACTTCAGTTCCAAACTTTTTAGTGTGATTAGCTCCTTCCAAAGTAACTGTGGAAAGAATAGGAGCCAGTCAGTCAGTCCACCCAACTCTTCTAGTCCTGCTTCTGATCCCTAGTGCCCCAAACTGCTTCCCATAACTTGCTGTGGTATCTTGCAGGGAGGCCAAAGAACCAGAAGTTCAGGATGAAGCTACCTCTACTCCCCATCATGTCCGCAGACAGAGTTCTCTCTTGACTTTGAATCGGATTAGGCAGCAGCTTAGGTAAGATTGCTCCTTGGCAGCCAGAAAACATCGTTGCCATCTGTGACATCTATAATCCTATTTCTTAAAGCCTCTTTCTTGTTATTTGCTTATATGTTGGAATTCACCTTTACCTAGTTTGTCTAGTATTATGTTCATTTCACGTAAGTGTCATAGTTTGAAAGGGGCAAGAAACACTGCCCTGGGCTTGGGTGGCTCCCAGGGCCCCATGATCATCACACCCACCAAGATTGTTAGTGAGGTGTCAGAGAGCATGAACTCTGATTCCAGTAGACTTGGATTTGAGCCTGGGCTTTGTTGTTTATTATCTGTGTAACCTTGGCTGTCTAACCTTCTAAGCCTCAGTTTCCTTATCTATAAAATGGAAATAATAAAGTCACAAAGTTGTTGAAGGATTAGATGAAATAATATAAATAAAGCCCTTAGTAGAGCATCTTGGTAGCAAGGGCCCAAGAAGTGGAGCACATCCTCTACTGCTTGGTTGCTGGAAAGACTTCACTATCTCAAATCCACACTGACCTATTAGGAACTTATTATTTAGACTTCAAACACTGAATGTCAGAAAAATGTATCCCACCATTCAGGTTTTTAGGTAGGAGTAAAAGTGACGAAGAAGAGGAGGAGTTTCTGCCAGCAGCAGAGATTTCAGACTCTAGCAGTGAGGAGGAAGAGGCTTTCACACCCCTGCGTCCAAGGAGAAAACCCAGCAGTATGTCCAGGAACCTGCGCTCTTCCTTGAAGTCACCCTTGCGGACCCCCTCTAAGACACCAAAGAAAACTGTAAGGTTCTTTTTGCATTTATTTTCCACTGAAGCATCCTTCTCTTAATTTAGAAATTGTGATGACTGAGGTCACACAACTGGTAACAGCTGGATTCTGAACACAGGGCTGTCAAATTCAAAGCTATGCCATTTGTAGATTCATAGAGGAAAGGTTCTAAGAGAACCCTAGAACTGAAAACGAACCCAGTAGACAGTGATTTTTGAGTCCACATGCCTTTTTTTCTTTTCCTTTTCCTCTTTTTTTTTTTTTTTTTTAAGGCGGCGCCCACGACATATGAAAGTTCCCAGGCTAGGGGTCTAACGGAGCTATAGCTGCCGGCCTATGCCACAGCCACAGCAACACGGGATCTGAGCCGCGTCTGCAACATACACGACAGCTCATGGCAACGCCAGATCCTCAACCTACTGAGCGAGGACAGGGATTGAACACGCAACCTCATGGTTCCTAGTCGGATTTGTTTCCACAGAGCCATGACGGGAACTCCAAGTCCACATTTCAAGATACAGAACTGTATAGCCAAGAGCTGAACTTTCTAAGGGAAGGTCAAGAGCCACAGGAACTGACTGCTTGTCTTTGCATTTCCCACAAAAGCTGGCAGAGGGCTTTGTGTGTGGTCAGTGCTCAGTGGATATTGAATTAGGGCTGCTGGGCCATGTTGCTTGTTTTGTTGAGCACTTGATACACCCGAGGAACAGGGGGCACCAATAGGTGTTGGTCATGAGTTATGGAAGACAGAAGAGGCAAATGGTTGTCTCTGCTTTCTGTGGCACTTTAGCAGAATATTAAGAAAAGGTCTTGGAGTTCCCTGGTGGCTCAACAGGCTGAGGAGCCAAGGTTGTTAATGCTGTGCCTCAGGTCGCTGCTGTGGTATAGGTTCAGTCCCTGGCCTGAGAACTCTTGTATGCCACAGGCGCAGCCAAAAAAAATTTAAATAAAAAATTAAAAAAATAATTGGAAATTCTCTTGTGGCATAGTGGGTTTAGGATCCGGCATGGTCACTGCTGTGGTGCAGGTTTGATCCCTGGCCTGGGAACTTCCATATGCCATGGACATGGCCAAAAAATAGAAAAGTCTTTTCTGTATTCAAATATGTCTTACTGTATTCAAATATGTTTGAGAAATATTTGGATTAAACAAAGTTAACTTGGTTTCATTATCACATGACTTCTCAAAGCCATTAATTTACTAATGTTATTGTAGCCTCCCAAGAGAACATTAATATAGCAGGAAAATTTTTTCTTGGAACATCTCATTCTTTAGAATAGTTTAGAAATGCTTAATGACGTATCTTTTTCTAAAGTTGATCTCCGTTTTTCCCTATCAAGAAAAATGGGCTTGGGTTTAAGTCTTTAGGGAAGGAAATCCAAGAGATCACCTTTGTACTGAGGCAGACTTACTGTGTGAATAACTCACCAGTGATCTGGTGTGATTGCATCTCCTGGTGTGGGGAGCCTCTTTAGCATAGTAAAAAAGATCATGGATCCACCCAGCTTTTTGATATCTTCTCAGTAAGATTTTGTTATTCCTTTCCTCTTTTCTCCAAAATAAATAGATGTAAAACTGTTAGATGGGGTCTAAATGCTTTCTGCTTAAAGGAAGAGGTGAAGAAATTATCACTTTATAGCTTGGCTAGAAGCTGAGGGTGGGTAGGTGAAGTGTCCCCACAGAACTGAGTGCTTCATGGAAGCACCATGAATGCTACAAGGTAGCAGGCCTGCTCTAGTGAGCCAGTAGCACAAAAAAAAAAGAGAATAGAAGAATAGAGCTGTTGGCCTAAACTGAACAGTGACCCTGGCGTTTGGAGTGGAAAAATCTGGGAAGTTTTCTCCAAGGTCTGTGTTGTGGATTGTGGAAGTTGTGAACTAAAGGTTGACCACATTTTCAAAGAAATCTAGAAGAGCATCTGATGAATCAAACTCAGTTTATGCCTGTATTTTGGCAGAGAATTTAAGATTTCTTAATAATTTGTCTTGGTTTCAAGATAATGTTTTACTTTGGTTTTTTTTTTTTTGTCATTTTAGGGCCGTACGCGTGGCATGCGGTGGTTCCCAGGCCAGGGGTAGAATCGGAGCTATAGCGGCCAGCCTTCGCCACAGCCACAGCAACTCGGGATCCGAGCCGTGTCTGCGACCTACACCACAGCTCACGGCAACGCTGGATCCTTAACCCACTGAGCAAGGCCAGGGATCAAAACCACAACCTCATGGTTCCTAGTCAGATTCGTTAACCACTGTGCCACGACGGGAACTCCCAATAATGTTTTACTTTGAAAAAGTATTTAATCCACACTTTTATTCCTTTTTTGTTTTCCAATCCTAATACTATATGTAAATTAGAAGTAAGAAATTACGTTTTGACTATGAGCAAAATATATGTGTCATGTGAGGTGAGAAAGGAAGAAATCTTGGTATAGGAAGGAACTAAGGAATTTACCACCTCTCTTCTTTTTACCAGATCATCATGAATCAGATTTGCAGATGTGTCCTGAATGGAGTTTTGATTTGTTTTTCCCTTCTGAGATGTGTTCTCTCTTTTGACTAACAGCCTGAGCCTAGAACACCAAATCAGGCCACTCCTCGGATCCGCAGCCGGAACCTGGCCGCCCAAGAGCCCACCAACGCGCTGGAGGAGGCCCGGCTGAGGTGACATTGCTGGGGGCAGAGTGGGGTTCCCTTCCAGATAGGCAGAATCGCACTCTGCTTTCATTCACATGAGATGAGAACAACTTGCAGTCACTGGTGTACATAACAAGGGTAGAGAGTGAAATGAATGTGTATGTTTAGAAAGAAGAAACCACTCGAGCTTGTCTGGGTGAGCCCGGGTGGACAGTCTTGGAAGGAGTTTGCCATCAGCCACCACCATTTTCTCAGGGATGGAAGGTTTAGTCAGGACACTGCTCCTCACTTGCAGTACCCTTTAGAACTGTGTGGGGACATTTTCAAAATACACAGGCTAGATCCTGCAAGAAATCAACTGAGTCAGAATCTCATGTGGGATGAGGTCCACACATGTGATTTGGGGAAAGCTCCCCAGGTCATATGTATCCTTGGTTAGAACCACTGAGTTGGGTGATTTGGGTGGAGAAAGGGGTATGAGGCCAAATGAAGAGATGTAAGAATGAAGACATTCCCTTTGATTTGTGATTGAGCTATGGAACTATAGATAAGTCTTTTCTATTTATTATTGAGAAGATAGTGAAATGCTTCTAAAATCCTCCTTTTCCCTCATTTACCACCAACCTAGACTGCATGTTTCTGCTGTACCTGAGTCTCTTCCCTGTCGGGAACAGGAATTCCAAGACATCTACAACTTTGTGGAAAGCAAACTCCTTGACTGTACTGGAGGGTGAGTCATGTTAAGGAAGACAGAATGACCAGGGCAGAAGGCCCCTGCTGGTGTACCACCTCAACCAAGCAGTCTTTCCCTAGTGTCAGGGTCCTTCAACAAGGTCACTGCTGAAGCCTTAAGCTTCTGACACAGCTTTTGTTATCAAAAGTAATTCTATAGAATAGAAATTCTGTCTTAAAGAGAAAATGGCACTGGTCATCTTTGTGTGGGCACTTTGCATACAGCACTGCATGTGGAATGAAGATTCTGTGATAAACAGGTCCTGCCCTGCCCAGGGCCTTCCAAGGATGGTCCTCACTGCCCCCACCTCCACATGGCAGGGGTCTCCGTCCTTCCTTCAGCACACATTTGCACACGCATAACCAAGGATAGACCTAGCCGGGGTCTTCTCTTCCTGCCCCAGGTGCATGTACATCTCCGGGGTCCCTGGAACAGGGAAGACTGCCACTGTGCACGAGGTAATACGCCGCCTGCAGCAGGCAGCCCAAGAAAATGACCTTCCTCCCTTTCAATACATTGAGGTCAATGGTATGAAGCTGACGGAGCCCCACCAAGTCTATGTGCAAATCCTGCAGGTAAGCAAAGCTCTTGGGGCTTTTTGGAAATTATAGTTTGAGTGGTGCATGAAAAGGGAAAAGTTTACTTAATTTGGGGCATATTACATGTTTACAGCATGATGCCATGCATATCCCTTTATGTAGAGGGAGCAAGGGCAAGGAAGCCAGAATTCCTACCCTCAAGGATCTTGAAGTCTAGGCACTGGATAGAAATTTCTGGAAGCCAGTGCTTATAATGTGGTGAAAACCACTCATACACAGAGGCATGTGGCAAACTGAAAAAGGGGTTAGAGGTAGGCCAGAGTTTGAATCTTGCTCTTTCATTCATTAGCTCTTATCTTTGGACAAGTAATGTCTAGTTGTAAATAGAGTCATGAATTAATGATTCTGGAGACCAAAAATGGCTCAGGCTCTGGGACCAGCCTGTGGCTCATTTGCATTTCAAACACTATTTATCACCTCTTTTGGTACCTTCTCATCTCCTTCAGGGTGGAAAGTGGAAGATGGAGTATAGGATTACGAAGTCCTCAGACTAGTTTCCTCTATTTTCAGATTTAATTTTAAGCCCGGGGAGTAAAATCCTTAAATTTACCTTACATTTACATTTACCTATTCCCCCCTGCCCCTGCCCCTGCCCCCGCCAATGCAGAAGCTGACAGGTCAAAAGGCAACAGCTAACCATGCAGCAGAACTGCTGGCAAAACGATTCTGCACCCAAGGGGCCTCTCAGGAAACCACTGTGCTGCTTGTGGATGAGGTAAGTAGGTGCCACGGGAGCACAGAAGAAAGACTGGTATGGCTCTTGACTGCGATGTATTGGGAGCAAATCCTGTGCAGAAGGGAAGTCCCTGCCCTCTTCTTCCTTCACCTGAGCCCGTTCTCTGCTGGTGAGAGGTGTGTGTCCCTTGAGGTCCTTGCTGCTTTGGTGGTTTGACCCGAGAGCATATGCAGTTAGGGCGGTGCTAACCAGTCTTCGCTCTGGGGCCCTGGCTCAGTCTCTGCAGTTGACTAAGCACCTCTCTCCTTTTCCTGGCAGCTCGACCTTTTGTGGACCCAGAAACAAGACATAATGTACAATCTGTTCGACTGGCCCACTCACAAGGAGGCCCAGCTTGTGGTCCTGACCATTGCCAACACCATGGACCTGCCAGAGCGCATCATGATGAACCGGGTGTCCAGCCGACTGGTAGGGGTCAAGCTGTTCTTAATAGACCCATAAGCTGGGTCAAGGCGTTCTGCAAAAATGAACACATAGGAAACTAAAATAAATAGGGAAAAGTAAGAAATGTGATTTTTAAAATTCTTATAATTTCTAGGTTGGAATTAAATATGTCACCATTCTATGATTTCCTACAAACATATTGCTCTTAAACTGCACAGAGCCCTAAAGGTTTAACTATTTTTTAAAATATTTAAGCACTTACCCTTGCCAGGCAGTGTTAGATGAGTGGAGTAGAGCAGTGAGCAGGGCAGACACGATCTCTGCCTTTGTGGGCCTTGTGGTTCAGGAGGAAGCACTATAGCAAGTCCTTATAAGCATGAACAAAGCCCAGAGCTGTGCACATTGTAGAGCTGAAGATCCTCCTGCCCACTCACTAGAGCACTTCTGCTCTGATTCACCTATGCCTGATGCTGGTACAATAAAAGGTGCTTTTGGTTTTTTTTCCTTTTTTAAAATTTCTCCCCTTTTTTTTTTTTTAAAGTGTCACACCCATGGCATGTGGAAGTTCCCAGGCTAGGGTTCGAGTCAGAGCTGCAGCTGCTGACCTGTACCACAGCCACAGCAATGCCAGATCTGAGCTGCATCTGCTACCTACACCGCAGCTCATAGCAACGCTGGATCCTTAACCCACTGAGTGAGGCCAGGGATCGAATCCTCTTCCTCATGGATACCAGTCAGCTTCTTAACCTTCTGAGCCACAACGGGAACTCCAAAGATGCTTTTAAACTAAATGCAAATACAGTTGGGAATTACTGCCCTTCAGGATACCACCGGCCATTGTCAGGTATGAAAGAAGCTGGAAGCAGTGCCAGTCCTGGGATGATATGTATAAATGTCATGTGAAACTTGGAAATCAGGCATGGGGATTTGAGGGTGGCTTTCCACCAGGAGTGGACAGGCCATGAACTTGTGCCTCTGTCTTTTGACTCCCCAGGGTCTAACCAGGATGTCCTTCCAGCCCTATACTCACAGCCAGTTGCGACAGATCCTGCTGTCCCGACTCCAGCATTTAAAGGCCTTTGAGGGTGATGCCATCCAGCTGGTAGCCAGGAAGGTAAGTGGCCTCTAGGAGCCCCTGGCCGCCCCAGCACTCTTTGTTGAATACCTGCCCATGTGAGGCCCCATGCTGGTGCTCTGGAGATGAAGAGAAATTTAGGAAGTCCGGTGAAAACAAATACCAAAAAGAGAGAAATTATTTAACCTTCTTATTGTATAATTACTAGGTTCTGAATATGGTGGACTTATATACAAAGATTAATTGATTCACAGGGCTTTGTATAATCAAAGGGGCAATATAGTCAGTGAGGCAGACAAACCTGGTGTGTATGGGAGTTAAATGAGATCATACTTAATGCACCTGGCAAGGCGCACACTGCATGGTAAGTATGGAGTGTGGGATGCCGAACTTCTGCAGGCTCGTGAGAGAATGCCAACTGAGATTCCACTAAGACTTCCCTGAAGATGCTGAGGAACAAAGCAGATTAAATATCTGCATTGAGGAGTTCCCGTTGTGGCTCAGTGGTTGACGAATCCGACTAGGAACCATGAGGTTATGGGTTCGATCCCTGGCCTTGCTCAGTGGGTTAAGGATCCGGCGTTGCCGTGAGCTGTGGTGTAGGTTGCAGACGTGGCTCGGATCCTGCGTTGCTGTGGCTCTGGCGTAGGCCGGTGGCTACAGCTCCAATTCGACCCCTAGCCTGGAAACCTCCATATGCCGCGGGTGCAGCCATAAAAGGACAAAAAGACAAAAAAAAAAAAATCTGCATTGAGTTGAACAGAAGAAACAACACATCCACAGTATTTCAGCACTTAAAAGAATTATAAACTTATTTCTAGTTTTCTTGCCCAAGACAATATAAATTCTGAGTGCCTATAGCAGCCACACACATCTATAGTACCCACTCAGAGCTCTGGGGTCAGAGGTGAGCTAGATAGAGTATTTATCTCCAGGCTTTGCTTTCTAGGAGAGAGACCTTCAAAGTTACTATCTAACCCTTCATACAATTGCTAAAGTTCTTTATTTTTCCTTTGAATGGTCCTTTTTTATGCCATCCTAATTATTTTTCTCCCTTTCCTCTGAGATGTTTTTGTCTTTTGGTTTTGGTCTCTACCTTGCATTGTTAGACTTTTCCTCAGATGTCTTGGTGGTCCACTCAGGTCTAAAGGTGATTACAGAGCCAATGGGGAGTGGGGCTTGTTTACCCAGAGCTTCTTCCTAGGAGTAATCTAATAATCCGATTGGGCCCATTTCAGTATCTTCAGTTCTTTGCCATGCTTCCTGGGAGAGTCAGATTTCAAAGAGTAGGCTTCCCCTGTCCTGCCTGGAGGGCAGTGTTCCAGGATTGGGGGAGGTGGGCTGGAGTGCGGGATGGGGAGGGCTTCAAATTCATCCTGCAAGTGATAACCATCTGTATTTAGTAAGGGATATTCCCCCTCCCCTGCAACAATATCTAGTGTTCCCGTCCAGAGACTTTATTTATGCTTGCTTGAGAATAAATTTCTGGTTTTCTGCCGTGATATAAGAGGAATAACTCCAGGGCAAAGGATTTCATGGAAACACTAAGAATTATGAAGGCACAAAATTTTCTCACAGAACCCTAAACCCGCCATCAGTGGCCCTAATGTTCACTAAACAGCATGAAATGGAGGAATGATCTAGAGCAAGGCTTAGCAAACTTTTCCTCCCCACCCCCTCCCTGACCCACAGCATATGGAAGTTCCCAGGCTAGGGGTCAAATCCAAACTGCAGCTGCTAGCCTACACCACAGCCACGGCAACGTAGGATCCAAGCTGTGGCTTTGACCTACACCACAGCTCATGGCAACACCGGATCCTTAACTCAGAGTGAGGCCAGGGATCAAACCCACACCCTCATGGATACTAGTCGGGTCTTAACCCAATGAGCCACAATGGGAACTCTGCAAACTTTTTTCTGTGAAGGGCCAGTAGTAAATATTTTAGGCCTTGTGGACTATAATGGTTCGATACCATTATTCAGCTCTGCCCTTGTGTTGTCAGAGCAGCCGTGTACAACATGTAAACAAGTGCACATGCCCATGTCTCAATAAAACTTCATTTATAAAAACATGTGGCAGGCCATATTTTGCTGACTCCTGATCTAGGGCACCAGTTTCCTCACTTTCAACCAGTCCTTATTTTAGCCAAATACCCCCTGTTACCTCCAGTTCTAGTCCCACTAACTCCTGAGCATTTTGAAGATTTCTGGTGTAACTTAGATTTGTTCTTGGATTCCTCACTGTCGGCTTAGGAATGGGCTTTCTCCTGTCTGCTGAGTCAACCATTACCCTGCCACCTCTTTCTAACTCTCAGAATTGTATTGTCACTGCTCTATGGTTGCTTCTTTTCCTTATTTAGGGTTATTGGTCTTTAAATAAGGTTTCAGAAGGCATCAAATTTGGCTGCTGTTTTTACCTAAAACTCTTGCCTTTAATTTCAAACCTCTCTTTTACTTCTTAACATATAAACATAACTTATTTTATAATCTTTGTTTTATAGTTATAATATCTGAAGTCTTTGTGAGTCTACTTCCCTTGGTTGCTGATTCCCATGCTTATATAGCCTTATTTCCTTGTTCATGTGTCTTGATTTTTTTTTTTAACTGTATTCTCATATTCTTTAGAGCCTTATCTGAGAGTTGATTGAAGCCAGAGTTGAAGTCGAATTCATTTACTTTGTGCTTCTTTCAGTTACCGAGGGGCACTACCAACTGGGGCCATTATTTTTTTTGTCATTGTTGTCTTTTTGCCTTATCTAGGGCCACACCCGTGGCATATGGAGGTTCCCAGGCTAGGGGTCTAACAGGAGCTGTAGCTGCTGGCCTTCACCACAGCCACAGCAACGCGAGATCCGAGCTGCGTCTGCAACCTACACCACAGCTCACGACAACACCAGATCCTTAACCCACTGAGCAAGGCCAGGGATCGAACCTGCAACCTCATGTTCCTAGTCGGATTCGTTAACCACTGAGCCATGACGGGAACTCCCATTATTTTTTATTTCATTTTTTTTCTTTTTAGGGCCACACCTACGGCATATGGAAGTTTCCAGCCTAGGGGTCGAATTAGAGCCACAGCCACAGCAATGCCAGATCCAAGCCTATATCGCAGCTCATGGCAATGCCAGATCCTTAACCCACTGAGCGAGGCCAGGAGTTGAACCTGCATCCTGATGGATACTAGTCAGGTTCATTACCACTGAGCCACAATGGGAACTCCCAACTGGGGCCATTTTTAAATGAAATTCTCCACTTGACGTGTTTAAGAGACAGAGCATAAATTCTGGCTACTAATCCATGTGAGTGCTTGACTCAGGTTTATTTTTAACCCTATACCCACCTAACACAAAGGTCAAAACAGGCCATTTTTCTTGCCTTCCCTTCTGTATGAGTCTCTCACTCCCCGTCATACTGAGGCTGAAGGGAGGTTGGGTTCCAAATTTACTCCAGGTGTCTTAGATTCCATGGGAGGGAGCAGCTTTTTCTTTTGTCTCCCTCACCCCAGCATTGGTCGAAAAGGGTGTTTATGGTCGCCAAGGTTCACAGATACCCTCAGAGTTAGAACTGCTTTGGGTGTTTTCTTGTCTCTGGGGGTCCCATGTCCACTTTGATTCTAGGCCCTTGAGTCCATGCTGTTAACCTCTGTACAGCACTGCTTCCTGCAGAGGAAAGGAGACATGTTTCCATCCCCCAGGCCTCCTCACCACTTGGATATAGGAAGCTAGAAGGAGGGAATAATATATGCTGATGTTCATGTTTCTGTCTTGGGTGGCAGGAAAAGTGATTTTTGTTTTCAGTGTCTTACCTGGAAACAAATATACACAAAACATTTCAAAACTCCTATAATCCCACTTCCCAAAAATGATTGCTTTTAACATCTTAATTTGGGGGAGGGTGGTGTGTGTGTCTACACAGTTTGCTTTTTTAAACTTAATGCCGTATGCATTTTGGAATGCATTTGGGGATGCCATCAGGCAGGATATCATTGCCTGTGACGGTTGTCAGGGGAATGGTTGGGACTGCTGGCAGGCACTGAGAATACAGAACTAAGAGATCCTTGCAGGCAACGGTGAGGCCAAGGGTTCCCTCAGTGAAATTTAAAATGCCAAGTGCCCTCCTATGTCTGCCTGAGAGAGAGTATGGGATTCCCTGCAAAGAGAGCCCAGGAGCCCCTCAGCCTCTGTGCATGTGGACAGGAAGGCACAGAAGCAGAACCACTGACATGGTGGGTTCGTCTAATGAGATGCCTCTGGGTCCTCCAGCTTTGTGTTTTCCTTCCCTCTTGATTCTGGTTCATTTAGCCATTGACCAGGCGGTTTCCAAAATGTACCACATGCTGTGAAGGAGGCTCAGGTTGTGGCTTTATCTCCAAAACAGGCTCTAGCTTAGCCTCTCAGATTTTTTTATTCATACAAGGAACCAGAACCCTTGTGTTTCCAGATGGCTCACTAACAATCTTGGGCCTAGAGTCTCTTCTCTTAGGTGTCTTCATTGCCCTAATATTAAATAAAGCTAGAGAATTTGTTTTTTCCATTATGGAATTATACATAAAGCTAAGAAAAACGTGCAGACTCAAGGAAGAGCCCCAGACACTGTATAATAATTTACATTTGGGCTCCCACCAGGTTCCCAGCCAGGGTTAAGTACTTAATTTCAGGTTTAAGCCCACTCCCAGCCCTGCCCTTTCTTTATACCTAAGCACAGAATCAGTTGGTTTTTCTCGTGGGTTGAGACAGCAAGGGGATCTCAAAGAATAAAATGTTCTTTCCTGTAGGTAGCAGCCCTCTCTGGAGATGCACGGCGCTGCCTGGACATTTGTAGGCGTGCCACCGAGATTTGTGAGTTCTCCTGCCAGATGCCCAGCTCCCCTGGCCTGGTCACTACAGCCCACTTACTGGAAGCAGTAGATGAGATGTTTTCATCGTCATACATCACTGCCATCAAGTAAGACGCTTCTGTTTCCTGCCCCTGAACCTCCCTTGGAAGAACACTGGAGACAGAGGGCCACAGTCTGGGAAGGCCATGGAAGTACGCTTCCCTTTCAGGGATTTTACTCATTCAACCTGCATTTAATGAAGATGCTGTCCTTTTTCTCAGTCTAGTCAGGGAAGCAGTAATGTGATTCTAGTATAATGGGAGGATAATTGCCATGTATTGAGTTACATCATAGGTGCTTAGGAAGTAAAGTGCGTGGAGACAAGGAGGCAGCTACTTCTCTCACATTGAATGATAGATTCAGCCATAAAATGGAGGTGCTGGTACCTGTCCATATATGATTGTGGTGTTCCCTCACTTGCAAAGCAGTATTTTCATATTTATTATTTTGAGACTTTGGAGGGAAAGGAAATTGTTGCCAAATCATATAGGAATATAGGAGGAAATAGTCCTCAGTTTTTTCCTTTCTTTTTCTAAAGACATGGAGACGTTTTATTTGGCCTTCCTCTGGATTGGGGGTACAGCCACTTAGGAGAATTCACATTTCCTCGTTTTCTTTAAGAAATTCCTCCGTTCTGGAACAGAGCTTCCTGAGAGCCATCCTCGCAGAGTTCCGTCGATCAGGACTGGAGGAAGCAACATTTCAACAGGTGATTGATCTACTTTTTAAAAATCCTTGGACGGCGTTCCCGTCGTGGCTTAGTGGTTAACGAATCCGACTAGGAACCATGAGGTTGCAGGTTCGATCCCTGGCCTTGCTCAGTAGGTTAAGGTTCCGGCGTTGCCGTGAGCTGTGGTGTAGGTTGCAGACGTGGCTTGGATCCCGCGTTGCTGTGGCTCTGGCATAGGCCAGCAGCTACAGCTCCTGTTAGATCCCTAGCCTGGGAACCTCCATATGCCGCGGGTGTGGCCCTAGATAAGGCAAAAAGACAAAAAAAAAATCCTTGGAGTTCCCTGGTGGCTCAGTGGGTTAAGGATCCAGCATTGTCACTGCTGTGGCATGGGTTCGATCCCTGGCCCAGGAACTTCCATATGCCACAGGTATGATCCAAAAACTAATCCTTCTAGATTTTGGTCTGGTGCCTTTAAAATATGTGAGAATTTTAACTACTGTGTAAGAGTCTGTCTCTATTTGGGCCAACCTGATTATGTTAAAGAATATCATACTAGCACCTGTTTTTATGTGATATTTTATTGAATTGCTTAAAAGGAGACCTTTAGCAACTGATTTCTGCATACTAGATTGAAGCTTTACTATGTGCTAGATACTATTCTGGGAGTAGGAGATTCAAAGGTGAGTAAGGGAGTTCCCATCATGGCTCAGTGGTAACAAAACCAACTAGTATCCATGGGGATGTGGGTTCCACCCGTGACCTTGCTTAGTGGGTTAAGGATCAGCATTGCCATGAATTGTAGTATAGAGCAGTGGCTCACCAGCTCCGATTTGACCCCTAGCCTGGGAACTTCTAATATGCCATAGATGCAGCCCTAAAAAGACCCCCCCAAAAAAAATGAACAAGACAAAAGTTACTGTACTGACAGGACATATGGCTTATGGTATAGTGAGAGTAAGGTTTTCAGAATGAGCCCTGTTCAGAATGATCCTCACCTGTGGCATATGGAAGTTCTCAGGCTAGGGGTCTAATTGGAGCTGTAGCCACCGGCCTACATCACAGCCACAGCAATGCAGGATCTGAGTCGCATCTGCGACCTATACCACAGCTCACAGCAATGTTTGATACTTAACCCACTGAGTGAGGCCAGGGATTGAACCCATGTCCTCATGGATACCAGTCGGGTTCGTTAACCACTGAGCCACAGCACGAATTCCAAGTACTGGGCTGCCTTTGAAGATGAATTATTAAAGGTGTTTGAGTATGTTCCTGGGAGTTGGTATGTCTCTGGGTGTGTATGGGTATGTTTTAGACAAATAGATCAGGAAAACATTTTCCTTCTAGCTACTTCTTTATTTCCTTTCAGCTTTTCTTTAGCTTCTTTCTTAAACATTTAATTGCTGGTCATGTTTTGCCCATATTTTTCTAAAGCCTGAAACAGCTCTCCTGCAGAGAGTGACTTTCATTTTAGCTGTTGCTATTGCTTGAGCATTTGATGTGTGTCCTTGTTTTTTTTTTTTTTTTTTTTTGCCTTTTGTCATTTTAGGGCCACACCCGTGGCATGTGGAGGTTCCCAGGCTAGGGGTCTAATCGGAGCTGTAGCCACTGGCCTACGCCACAGCCACAGCAACGCAGGATCCGAGCCGCGTCTGCGACCTACACCACAGCTCACGGCAACGCCGGATCGTTGACCCACTGAGCAAGGCCAGGGATTGAACCCGCAGCCTCATGGCTCCTAGTCAGATTCGTTAACCACTGCGCCACGACGGGAACTCCCATGTGTGCCCTTAATTGTGATGCATGCCCTGAGCTGAACTGGTTAATATCCCTGCTCCTGACAAGCTCCCAGTCTTGGGTAAGTTGGGGGGAGACTTAAACATAGGACAGAGAGTGACCAGGAAGTGCTGCATACTTGCCTGACCCACTGGGGGGGTTTAGGGTAGCAGTCTGTTTCCAGCAATTCTACTACCTCTTTTTACTCAGTATTCTCTCTGGGCCTTTGTGCTTTTCCAAGGGTCTTGCATTGGCACCTGTTCACTGTATCTGCTGAGGAAAATGCTCTTAAAACAATTTGACTTGAATTATGACAATCTCAATTGGAATGCTCAGCCCCTGGAGGCAAGGACTATGTATATAATTGTGACAGTTACTAGGCATTTTATATTAGGAAGGACATTGTAGTATATTTAATAGATAAAACCGAAGCTCAAAAAGTCAAATAACTGGCAGGGGTTGCTTATTTAGGTAATTAATACAAACATGATTCAGACCTGCTGTTCTCTGCTTCTGAGGCCAGTACTGCATTCTGGCCCCGTGTTTGTACCTCAGTGGAGCACGAATTGGTGCCTTCTGGGGTACTGAGTATCCTGGTCAAGAAGTGCCTCATCTTCCCAAAAGAAGAAGTAAATGATCAGATACAGACACAGGACTGCATCCGTGGCAGCTGACCTCAGATCTGCTTTTTGCTTCCAGGTATACAGTCAACATGTGGCACTGTGCAGGATGGAGGGGCTCCCGTACCCCACCATGTCGGAGACCATGGCGGTGTGCTCTCACCTGGGCTCCTGCCGCCTCCTCCTCGTGGAGCCTAGCAGGAATGACATGCTCCTTCGTGTGCGGCTCAACGTCAGTCAGGATGATGTTCTGTATGCACTGAAAGAAGAGTGAAGGGCTTCACAAGGAAGAACTGATCTGCTGATTCCTTTTTCTAAGCACAGGGAGTCATAGCGGCAAGGTATCCTAAATGGAAATGGCTGTCATGTATTTGGGAATTTTCCATTAAATCATTTGCCTTTTTCCAGTGTTTGGGAAGTTTTAATAGTCATTAAAAACATCAAATTGTAAAACCAAACCATCCTTCCTACAGTAGGCCATCTCTCTGGCTTTTATTTCTGTTAGTAGCCCTGCCATTTATTTAATGTAACATAGTGTGTATATGAATACATGCACACACTCACAGTGTCTACATAAAATAGTTCTGGGAAATAAGTAAGAACTTAGTTATATTGGTTGCTCCTGGGATAGTACTGGATGGCTACTCCCAGGGTTAGAGGAAGACTTTCACTGTCACTGTGTATCTTTTAACTTTTGAACAATGTGTGTATCACTACCTAATTTATTAAAAAGAACTGCCGGAGGGAGTTCCTGTCAAGGCTCAGCTGTAACTAACCCTACAAGGATCCACGAGGATGCAGGTTAGAACCCTGGCCTCGTTCAGTGGGTTAAGGATCCAGCGTTGCCGTGAGCGGTGGTGTAAGTCGCAGACGTGGCTCACATCTTGCGTTGCTGCGGCTGTGGTGTAGGCTCCAATTCAACCCCTAGCCTGGGAACTACCATGTGCCACGGATGCAGACCTAGAAAGGGAAAAAAAAAGGGAACTGCTGGAAATAACATCAGTAATAAATAATCCCTAGCAACAAACAGCTAGAAGACAGAAGTTTTTAAAAGGCACCATTTATCATAAAAACAAAATAAAAAAAAATACTTAGATGGCAAAGAAAAAATAAATTACCTCAGAGTAAATCTATTAGAGATGTGATGAATCTCTAAATATAAATCAATTCCAATTAAAATCTTGGCAGAGTTTATGGTATAACTTTTCAAGTCAATTATAATAAACCAACAATGGAACAAACTGATGTCTAAAACCTCACGTCAGTGACTGAGAAAAACACATCACCTCTATCAGAGTCCTGCCAGAAATATTTGCCCTGAACCTACTGATGAGAAAAATTATCAGATAATCAAAATTGAGGGAAAAATGCAAAGCAGTGGTTCCTTTTCAAAAATATTCATATCACAAAAGAACAGAGAATCTTCTAAAGGTGACTAAAGAAATGAGAGCTAAATGCTAATAAGTAGACTGTGAGAACCTTAATTGGGTTATGGATTTGAGATACAGTTATGAGCATTATTATGGACTATATTCATATTAGGTAATAGTATTATGTATATGTTAAATTTTTTGAGTGTGGTAAATTATTGTAGTTATGTAGGAGAATATCCTTGTGCTTAAGAATCATGAGACGAATGAAATATAACATCTGCAACTAGTTAAATAGTTCAGCACATATATATTTATAACTACATGTAATGGACTGAGGATCAATATCAGAATATCTTAAAGAATTCTACAATAAGAAAAAGGGAAAATGGAGAGTTCCCCTCATGGCTCAGTGGTTAACGAATCCGACTAGGAACCATGAGGTTACAGGTGCGATCCCTGACCTTGCTCATTGGGTTGACGATCGGCGTTGCCGTGAGCTGTGGTGTGGGTTGCAGACGTGGCTCAGATCTGGCGTTGCTGTGGCTCTGACGTAGGCCAGCGGCTGCAGCTCCAATTGGACCCCTAGCTTGGGAACCTCCATATGCCGCGAATGCGGCCCTAGAAAAGGCAAAAAGACAGAAAAAAAAAAAAGGAAATGGGTAAATAAGGCAATAAGGCTTACGCAGAGTAAGAAATATGAATGACCAACAAAATAGAGACATAGTAAAAGATGCCTGGAATTTCCCATCATGGCTCAGTGGTTAACGAACCCGACTAGTGTCCACGAGGATGCAGGTTCGATCCCCGGCCTTGCTCAGTGGGTTGGGGATCTGTCGTTGCCGTGAACTGTGGTGTAGGCCAGCAGCTACAGCTCCGATTCAACCCCTAGCCTGGGAACCTCCATATATCACGGATGTGGCCCTAAAAAGACAGAAGACAAATAAATAAAAAATAAAAGAGCCCTGCAAGTCCAAACAACTTCACATCTATTAAGAAAATCTTTCCATGGTGATAGGGAATAATTGGAACCCAATTATGATGGGAGTATAAACTGGAACCCAATTATGATGGGAGTATAAACTGGAACAACTGCATTGGTAATATTTGGTAATATTTAGTCTAGAAAATTCAGAAACTCTATAAGCCAGCAATTGCACTCCTAGGTATATACCCTAAAGAAACACATAACCAGGAGTTATGTATAAGAATGTTCATAGCATTATAGGGAGTCCCCGTCATGGTACAGTGGTTAACGAATCTGACTAGGAACCTTGAGGTTGCGGGTTCGATCCCTGGCCTTGCTCAGTGGGTTAAGGATCCGGCGTTGCCGTGAGCTGTGGTGTAGGTCGTAGATGTGGCTCTGATCTGGCATTGCTGTGGCTCTGGCTCCTAGTGTGGGAACTTCCATATGCTGCAGGTGTGGCCATAAAAAGGAAGGGAGAGGAAGGAAGAAATAGTAGGAATAGAAAGAAATGCGCAGGAATAATAAACACCAAATTCAGCAGAGTGGCTATCTCTTTGGACAAGTGTTGCAACATGAGAGGTGGACAGGTGGCTTCAGTTTTATTATACCGGCTTTTCTATAACTTGTGATAATTGCCCAGGTATTGTTAATTCAATCAAAAAATAGGAACTATTTATGAGTGCCTGCTGTGTACCATGCATCACTCTAGACAGGAGATAACTTAGAGAACAAACAAAAACTTATGCCTTTATGGATCTTGCATTCTAACCAATGTGAAATGTTGTATATTTGTGTATATCAAATATTTCATTAAAAATATTTTAATTTTTAATGAGTGAAACTTCAATTTTAAAATAGTAAAGAGTTCTCTTCAGGAAATCACCCCAAAGCAATAAGGAGATGGAATAGCTCTTTGCCCAAGGAAACTGGGAGATCTTTAAAACTGCTAGCTACAAAACATAACTTTAAAAGTTTAGAAAACAGGCAGCAGAAAATGATTTGGACGAAAATTTCTCGTCTCCCCCCCCCCTCCACCACACCCGAAGTGACTTCATGAAGGAGTTCAATCAGCTGTCCTATCTTAAGCAGTGAGCCCCATTTCCCTTTCCCTAGATAGTCACTACAGTACGCTGAAAAAGGTATTGCAAGAAGCCCCTCCTCCAAGGCGGGGCCTTCACCATCCCCACCTCCCGGGATCCCACTTCCCACCTCCAGAGGGGCGGTACGAGGATCTGAGGCTATTTTAGGTGAGTGTGCGCCCAAGCAGCCTCGGAGAGCGAGTGAAGGAGCAAGTTTGGCGAGGAAGTTGCAAACGGACAAGGACCGGGGGCGCCCCTGCTGCATCTGCTCAAGCAGCTGGACAACCCCAAACTGCCCAACGACCCTCCCAGCGAGCCTCGCGTTACCTGCCCGAAGGCGCCTGCGCGCCGAGAACCCCACCCTCGGAGTCACCTGTTGGAGCGCCGCACCCTCCTCGCCTTGCGCATGCGTAATACGCGCCGCACCAGGCGTGGAGTCACGTGTCAGGGCGCGAGCCGTTTCCCCGGGGGCTCTTCCTGTCACGGCTGCCTCGGCGGCCCTGGGGCCGCGAGAGGCCTGGGCGGTGCCGGGCGGGAGAAGGCCCGGGTTGGTTTCGGATCCGCCGCGAGGTATGCTGCGAACCCGCCCCTTGGCGAGGGGAGCTGAGGGGACCGCGGGGAAGATGAGGCGGCTGGGCAGGGCAGGGTGGCGCGTCGGGTGGGGTCCCCGGCTTCGCCTTCCTTGCGCACTCCCTGCCCTCCTCTCTCCTGAGCCCGGGCCTGGGTCCAGGACCGAAGCCCCCAGCCCGGGGCCCAGGAGCCGCTGCGTCTGACCCGCGCACTCCGTGTCCCCGCTCATTCACCCAGGTCACCGAAATCTGACGCCTGGAGTCTCTCTGAGCGCCCCCTCCCGTGCGCGCACATCTAAGCCTCGGAGCCCTGTTGATTTTACCCCCTAACTCTGGACTCGTCCACTTCTCTCCATCCCCAGCGCCTCCCCCACCCTCCCTCAGCGTCGCTCCTTTAGCCCGGACCGTTGCAAGATGCTCGGTACCAAGTGGGCTTCCAGTCTGCATTCTCCCTCCTGCTTCCTTCCCTTGTGCAGCCAGAGGGAGGTTTCTGAATCACCGACCTGATCCCGTCACGTCCATTGCTCTCAGAATCGGGCCCAAACTCCTCTAGGCTGAAACGTGTTTCTGTTTTGCCCCTTGCTGACACTTTCAGCTCCGCTTGTACCATTTCCTGTCTCACACTTTAAGGCCCCAGTAATCCCAGTTTAGTTTCCCTGTACAGTTCTGTTTATCGCCTCAGAACCATTATCAGGTTGTTCCCAGTGTTTGGAATCCTATTCCCTGTCCTTCCCCCCAACTTCTTCATGACGCAGCATGGGCATCACCTCCAGAAGCCTGCTCTCTGGAGCGGCCGCCCCTGAGCACACGGCCCCTGGCACAACCCTGTGTAGCTTTTGTCCAGTGAGGAGGCCTTTCTGCCAGTAAATGTTCTTTGAGGGCCGAGATCGTGTCAGGTTCATTCCTAATCCCCTATCCCCAGCCCAGTGTCTGACACCTAGTAGGCCCTTGAGTGATTGTGAGATCTCAGAGAATCAAAATGCTGAGTCGGACTTTTATAGGGCAGAACTGTCCAATAGAACTTTCTGCAGTGATGAAAATGTTCACTTCTGCTGGCCAACAGTAGCCCACTAACTGAGGGATAGGATTTTTTTTTTTTTTTTTTTTTTTGGTCTTTTTAAGGCCACACCTGCAGCCTATGGAGGTTCCCAAGCTAGGGGCTGAAATGGAGCCACAGCGATGCAGGATCTGAGCCACATCTGTGACCTACCCTACAACTTGCTGGATCCTTTAACCCACCGACTGGGGCTAGGGCTTGAACCCGCCTCCTCGTGGATAGTAGTCGGGTTCTTAACCCACTGAGCCACAACAGGAACTCTTGAGGAACAGGATTTTAAATTAATTCATTATTATTATTATTACTATTACTATCTTTATTATTTTGTCTTTTTAGGACTGCACCCGCGGCATATGGAGGTTCCCAGGCTAGGGGTCAAATCGGAGCTACAGATGCCAGCCTACACTGCAGCCACAGCAATGCGGGATCCAAGCCAAGTCTGTGACCTACACCACAGCTCATGGCAACACCGAATCCTTAACCCACTGAGCAAGGCCAGGGATCAAACCAGCATCCTCGGAGTTCCTTTCATGGCTCTGTGGTTAGCGAATCCGACTAAGAACCAAGAGGTTGCGGGTTCGATCCCTGGCCTTGCTCAGTGGGTTAAGGATCCGGCGTTGCCCTGAGCTGTGTTGTAGGTTGCAGACGCGGCTCGGATCCCGCGTTGCTGTGGCTGTGGCGAAGGCCGGCAGCTACAGCTCCTGTTAGACCCCTAGCCTGGGAACCTCCATATGCAGCTCTACATAAAAGGCAAAAAGACAAAAAAAAAAAAAAAACCAGCATCCTCATGGATACTAGTCAGATTCATTAACCACTGAGACACGACGGGAACTCCATAAATTAATTTTAAACATAACTAGTCACATATGGCTACAGTACTTGATGTAATTTAATTAAGTTTAAATGTTGACTAGTCACATATGGCTACTGTATTTGACAGCACAGTTTTAGAGCCTTTCTGACTCCTACCCAGCCTTTTACCCACCCGGAAACCTAGAGTTACTTCCCTGTATCTGGGCCTTCTTATACCATTCACGACTCAGCCTCTTGGGTTTAATCCACATTTGTCAATCAGTTCAGTAACTTTTAATTGTGTTACCCCTTAAGCCTATGAACAGATGGTCCCTTCCCTTCCGTCTCCCATACTACTTGCTTCAGTGCTATATTTTCAGTGTAAGTATTTCATCCTTTGGTGTTAAGTGTTGTCTTCTTTCTCTGAGTTGGGAGTTTACGAACCACAACTAAATGTAGGTAGTGCTGTTGGGGGAGGGGCTTGTAGCCTGCCCCAGTCTGAGTCTCTTCCATTCCCCACTAGACAGGTGTCTAGGCTGCCAAGATGCCAGGGCCAAGACCTCGGAAGGGCCCTCAAGCCAGTGGCCAGGGTGTGGCGGCTGCCAAGCAGGTATGGATATAGCCTCCACCTTCACCTCTGGGTGTCTGAGGGCGGGGGCTTGGGCAAACTGGGTCACCCATCTGGTTTCCCTGTTAGTCTAGAGACTTTGAGGCAGGCCTCGTGAAGCTGGCAGAACCCTTAGAGACCCCCTGTCTAGCCCTTCCTGCAAACTGTGGGAGATGCGGCCTGAACTCTCATGTGTTTCAACACAGTCATCCTCCTGCCATGGCCACCTCTGTGTGAATGATCTGGATTCGGGAACCACCAGAGTTGAGGGTGTTCTGATGGGCCTCAGTACTCTCATCGGCTCCTCATTAAGGGCCACAACTTTGCTTGCCTGGCTCTGGCCTAAGTTGGAGACTGACGGGTCTGCCCTCCAGTTTTCTCCCTTTATTTCTTCTGGGCACAAGTTCTGAGACTTCTTAGCCCATTTTTATTGTCTCAAAAGAGGAAAGTGGTTAATGGGTAAAGACTCAAGTCGCAAGACCTTATTTTAAATTCTAACTCTGTCATTTACAGGGCTGTCTGTTTCATCTGAACATGGAAATACACACAGGACCTACCTTTACCTCGAGTAAATTCATAGAGACAGAGAGGAGAACAGTGGTTACAGGAGCTGGGGGGAGGGGAGAGTGGGGAGTTGTTTAATGGGTACAAGGTTTCAGTTTTACAAGATGAGTTCTGCCATGGGTGGTGGTGATGGCTGCACAGCAGTGTGGATGTACTTAATGACACTGCACGTCACACTGAAAATGGTTAAGATGGGGAGTTCCCGTCATGGCTCAGTGGTTAACGAATCCGATGAGGAACCATGAGGTTACGGGTTCAATCCCTGGCCTTGCTCAGTGAGTTAAGGATCCAGTGTTGCCATGAGCTGTGGTGTAGGTCGCAGACATGGCTGGGATCTGGTGTTGCTGTGGCTGTGTCCATGGCGTGGGCCAGTGGCTACAGCTCCGATTAGACCCCTAGCCTGGGAACCTCCATATGCTGGGAGTGCGGCCCTAGAAAAAAAGGCAAAAAGACCAAAAAAAAAACGGTTAAGATGGTAATTTTCCTGCTACATATGTTTTACAATTTAAAAGAAAATAGGACCTGCTTCAGGATTAACAAAGACAGTCATTTCGAGTGCTAAGGACCCTGCTTGGCAGCTAGTGCTGTTATTGTTGTTAGTAATAATAATGGCAGTGTTGTCTTACTGGGTTCTTTGTAGAGTCACCAAGGGGGTAAGTGTCCCAACGGGTAATGTTGCAGGCCTCAGTTTTCTTTTCTGCACATTGGACCCCACAGACAGTGAAGGAGCCACTGGCTCTGGGGCTGGGCTCCACCCTCTGCATCACTGTACGATTCCTAAGAACCCTTCTCCTCTCAGCTCGGGCTCTTTGTGGAGTTCAGTCCTGAGGACATGCTGCTGGGGGTGGAGGAGACTGAAGATGACGGGGACCTGGAGGCGGAGCTGCTAGCCCTTACTGGGGAAGCGGGAACCACAGGCAGGAAGCCAGCACCCAAGGGGCAGGGTGAGTTTGCAGCACCTAGTGCTGGGACCAGGTGGGGTCAGGGAGGTGGTAGGGAGGGTCCTCTCCTCAGAGCTGGGAGGAGCCAGCCAGATCTCTTGGTCCTTCTGATGTCCATGCCATCTTGCCCTGCTCAGTTCTTCCTGGACTGCACCCTGTCCACTGTGAACAGTCAGCAGTCTGAATCCCAGGCTGACTCGGCTCCCATCCTGAGCTCTAGCCAGGGCCTGATAGGAGGGGCTTAGCTCAGACTGACTTGGGCACATAAGAGTGCACAGAAATGGATGAATGTGATGTCTCCCCCCACCACCCCCAGCCTGGAAGCGGACAGAGACCTGAGGGTCAGAGGGTCTAAATCAATCATACCCTCTCCTCACCAGGAACTCTCAGAGAGAACCACTTCCGTCCCGTGTTCCCCAGAGCTAAGGACAAGGAGGGGGACCCAGGAAGAGGCTCTCTGGTCTGGGAGCACCTGGCCCTCATCTCTCAGTCCAAACCTACTTTGGGTTAGATTAGCTCAGTTTGAATCTTAACTCTGCTGTTTACTAGGATTGCAATGTTAGGAAAATTAATAAAGTTCTCAGCTTACTCATATAAAATGAGGATAGTGTTATCTTTCTTACAGAATTACTGTGAAGCTCAAATGACTGTTAAAAATCTTTACATATATGAAAGTTGTGGTTTGGTGGACTGATAGAGATGTTTGTGAATAATGACTACAGCAAACATGCCAAGGAGGGAGCAGCTTGTTGCCTACTGGACGGTCTGGGAAGGCTTCCCCACTGAGGGTCTCCTGTACCAGCTCCTAAAGGAAGAGCGGAGGTGGGACTCTGGCTGTGGAAGGGAAGGATTTCTACCTGAGTGTGGCTGCCCAGGCAGTAGATTGAAACCTTCCTTTAAAAAAAAAAAAAAAAATTTAATGTCTACACCCACGGCATATGGAAGTTACCGGGTCAGGGACTGAATCTGAGTCACAGCTGAGACCTGCACTGCAGCTGCAGCAATATCGGACCCTTTAACCCACTTTGCTGGGCAAGGGATCAAACCCGTCTCTGCAGTCAGCCCAATTGCTGCAATTGGATTCCTAACCCACTGTGCCAAAGCGGGAACTCCTGAAGACCCTTCTTTAATCTTGGTGAACCTTTTCTGAATTACTCTGACCTTCTGTGACCCTCTTCCCCCAGCCCCCCTACCTGTGGCCCATATTGAGAAATTGGCAGCGGACTGTATGCGCGATGTGGAGGAGGAAGAGGAGGAGGAGGAAGGCCTGGAGGAGGATGCAGATTTGCTGGTGCGTTTGTCAAGCTGGGGTCTGAGGGCTTTGTGTTCAGGCCTGTGGAAGAGGCCTGGGGTTTGTCCCTCTAGGTGCTCTGATGTTGAGTGAGTGCCTTGCCCTTCTGGGGCCCTTTTCTTGACTGTTTGTTTCCTTTGATGTCTGGTCTGAGCTCTGTACTTGCGGATTCTAAGGTTTAGAGGCTTCACTGTTTCCAAGGCTCCCTGGTCAGATTCAAAGAGGAGTGTCTTGGTGAAGGGGACTTTGAGACACAGGGAGTGATACTAAGAAATACTGCTGGGAGAGAGGATCCTTTATTCTTAGGTCTTATCGTGGGTCTGGTCAGGTGGCTCCTGAGCTCCTGGGAATTGTATCTCCCCAGACTGAACTGCAGGAGGTCCTGGGTGCAGATGAGGAGGCTGGGCCCCTGGATGACAGTGGGACAGCCAGCCCAGGTGACTCTGAGGAGGAGAAGGGGCAGGAAAATATTGAACCTCCAGTGCAGACATCTTGCCTAACAGCTTCAGTCCCGGCGGCTCAGGTAGGTTCTGGAGGGACCCAGTGTGTCCTTTGTCCCTGTCCTCTGTGCCCTCCATGTCCACATATTGCAGACTTGGAGCACAGCTTGCCTAGGACGGCACAGTTACCGTTTCCAGGGCCCTCCTCTAGCAGCTGCCCCAAGCGGAGTCTGAGCACAAGAAACTCCTTGGTGGCTGCCGGCCTCAAAGGCCTCACTGTTCTCCCAGCCCCCCCGCCCCCGCAGCCATTTCCTGGTCACCACAGATTGTCTGTGTTTGCCTCTGACATGGCCTCTGGCCTCTCCAGTGAGTCTTTGCCTCCCACCTTGAGGCTTTTAGGCTTTTCCTTCTCCTTGAATCCAAGAGCTTCGTTTTCTGGGGCAGCTTCCTTGCAGGGAGGGAGCAGCAAGGGCCTAGCTGGCCCTGGAGGGGCCAGGCCCTGAACTGAAGTATCTACAGGCTGGAGGGCCTCAGGGGCTGCAGGCTTTGCTGGAGGATCGGATCCACAACTACCGGGAGGCTGCGGCCAGTGCCAAGGAAGCAGGTGAAGCAGCCAAAGCTAGGCGCTGTGAGCGCGGCCTGAAGGTGCGTTGGGCTCAGCTAGGGAACAGGGCTGGGAGGAGTGGGGCTGAGGGCAAGGCCCGGGAGGAGCTTGGGCCAGCAGAGGGGAGTGATTTTTGAGCAGAGTCCGGGCTGCGATGACTGACTATGTTTCTGGTTCTTCTCCTCAGACTCTGGAGTCCCAGCTGGCTGCTGTGAGGAAAGGCAGGAAGATCAGTGAGGATGAGATCCCACCCCCAGTGGCCTTGGGAAGGAGGCCTCTGGTCCCCCAGGAAACAACCAGCAGGACCCCTGAAGCAGAATCCCCAGCTCCCCCTGCTATGGGGCCAGGTATCTTTAGATAATTGAGTCCTGTCCTGGTTCCCAAGGTCAGAGCCCCTGGCCTGCCTCTTCATCGCGGCATTGTCTGTTCCATCAGTCACACGTTCCCACAGAGGTCCTCTGGCCAGCCGAACCTGGAGGAACTGGGACCCTTCTTCTTCTTCTTTGAGTCTCATATACTCTCTGCAGACTTTTTTTTTCTCCACAGACAGCCCGTCCCAGCCCGAGACAAGCCTCTTGGGCAGCCCTAGTGTTTCTGTCCCACCTGATTCAGACCCAGATCCACGGGCCCTGCTGTTGGCTCGACAGAGAAAGTACAAAGTAACTGCCCTGAATGCAAAGCGGGCTGGAGACCTGGACCGTGCCCGAGAGCTCATGAGGATTGGCAAGGTATGGCATCTGGTTCAGAGGCCCTGTGTCCAGACCCTCATTTCACAGAATAGTGGCACTGACCTGCTTAAGGTCACAGAGCTCCGCTGGGCTTGAGTGAGACTGGCCTGAAGGGGAGTTCTTTCAGCCCAGGTCCTAGCTTATGCCTGCACCTGCTTTTCTTTCTACTGCAGAGATTTGATGCTGTCCTGGAGGCCCTGGAGAAGGGGCAGCCTGTGGACCTGAGTGCCATGCCCCCAGCGCCTGAGGGTCAGTAGGGGAATGGTGGAGGGGCGGCTACTCAGACTGGGGCTGGGGCTGGCCAGGTACCCCCACCTATACCTCTGCTCTGGGTTCCCTAGACCTGAAGCCCCCCCCACAGGCTTCCAACGCCCCCATAGCACCCTCAGTTGTACCTCCAGCAGTGGAGCGAGTGCAGCCAGTGACGGCCGCTGACCTCCCAGCATCCCCAGGTAAGACAGGACGATGGGACTTAGGAGTGGGGGCCTAGGGGGAGGCAGGCAGAGCTGATGCCGTCTTCTTTCTTCCTTTCAAGTGGCCCCTGCTGAGCCACAGACAGTGCTAGATGCCCTGCAGCAGAGGCTGAACAAATACCGTGAGGCAGGCATCCAGGCTCGGGGCAGTGGAGATGAGCGCAAGGCCCGGATGCACGAGCGCATTGCCAAGGTGGGCCCGCAGTCTCTGCTTGGCTGGTGCTGTGTCTGCCCTCTGGCCCGAGTCTCCGTCTGTCTGTCTCTCTCTGGAGTTCTTGCTGCCTCAGGCACTTTTTTGTTCTTGAGGTTGCTGTCTTTGTGTTCCTCTCCCTGCCTGTCCCTGAGTGGAGCCTGCGGATCACCATAGCTTCCCCCCCCCACATCCTTTGCAGCAATATCAAGATGCCATTCGAGCACATCGAGCAGGACGGAAAGTTGACTTTGCCGAGTTGCCTGTTCCTCCAGGTGAGTGAGGCTTGGCCTGGGGGCTTAGATAGTCTCTGAGCAGGACGAGGGGAGGGGGAAATGATTTCTCGTATATCTACCTCCACTCTGGGGGATGCCATCCCTCCTAACTATGCCCAGGAAGACCCAGCCGGGACCCACTGTGTTCCTGTGCCTCCCCAGGGCTACCCGACCCCTCTCCCGCTGTTTCTCTCCCACAGGATTTCCCCCTATACCTGGCCTGGAGCCCACACTGGGTCCTGAGGAGGATGTGGTGGCAGCTACTTTAGCAGCTGCCCAGAAACTGGCCTCCTCGGAGGATACAGCCCCAGCAGAGGAAGATGAGGATGAGAACAAGGTTTGGCTGAGGGCCTGAACTCCAGGGGTTGGTGGGGGGGAAAGAGCAGATGAATGATAAACCTGTAACATGCCCAGCCAGCAAAGTAGGTATTCTTTCTTCTGTTTTATAGAGAAAAAACTTGGGCAAGGGCACCCCGCTAGGAGTGAGCAGAGCTAGATTCAAACCAAGGTCTTTCTGACTTCAGAGGCCAGCCTCAGTCCCCACTACCCTGCCATCTAGTGTTAGGAGGTTAGCTTGGAGAGCTGTGGAGGCTGCTTTTAGCTCTGAGATTCTCTAGGGTCTAGAGGGGAAGCCATTCACCTGTGGTCACACAGCAAGTAGTGCAGCATTAGGAAGAGAGCCCAAGTCTGGGAACTGTCGTAGCCCAGGGTGGAGGGGGGTGGAACAGAGCCCCTGTGACAACCTCCTGGGCACCTCCAGGATGAGCTCCCAGCCCAGGCCCCAGTGGCCAAGAAGCCAGCACAGCCTCGGGTCCCTTCATCCCGGCCCCTGCCTGAGCCCAAGACCTTTCGTTCTAAGGAGCTGCTAAGTCCATCTGGTGAGTTGGGGAAGAGAGGGCTGGAGGAGTAAAGGCTTTAGTGAAGGGCAGGAATGGCTGTAACCTTGTCCCTTCCCTTCAGTGGGAGAGCAGCTGGCCCTGTTAGAGGCACGGAAACTGCAGTACCAGCGGGCAGCCCTGAAGGCCAAGCGTGGCCAGGACCTGGAGCAGGCCAAAGCTCATCTGCGGGTGGCCAAATGCCTTGAGGCTCAGATCATCCAGGTGCGAGCCGGCCGACCTGTGGACCTCTCCAAGGTGAGTGTCACCTGGTTAAGCAGCAGGACTTCTCAGGCAGAGAGGTGGGAGGCAGACTTGACAGGCGGAGCTGTGAACAAGGTGGCTGCCTGTAAGAGGCAGGACTTGAATAGGATGTGGTGACAGCTGAGAAACCTTTTGCTCACACATCTCTCTGCTCCATGGGCCCAAGAGAGGCCAGGAAAGGTTGGAGGGTCAGAGCTGACCACAAAGGGCAAGGCCAGTGGAAAGCAGAGCCTTGCAGCAGCCTGGGGTAGGAGGGAGGCAGTGAGTCCTCATCATTGGAGGTCAGACGTGGAGAAACATTTAGTTGGAATTCCTGTGTTTGTCAGGCTCAGTAGAGGAATAATCTGACTCTTGAGGCCCCTGAGGGGCCTTGTGACCTGGGCAGGTGCCTTCACCCTTAACGGATGAGGAAAGTGACTTCATCTTGATCCACCACGAGGACCTGCGGCTCTCCCAGAAGGCTGAGGAGGTGTATGCCCAGCTACAAAAACTGCTTCTGGAGCAACATGAGGTCAGTAGGCTGCTTATCTGTCCTCCCCTTTCAGCACCCATGGGCCCCCCCAACCCCCCACACACATTCCTTGGGGAAAGGCTAGGGGCTCAGACCAGATAGGATTCAAATTCTAGCTCTTTCACTTACTGGTTGTGTGGTCTTGGGTGAGGCACTTCCCTTCTCTAAACCACGTTTTCCTCTTCTGTAAAAGAAGATGATTAATAGCCTCTTGCAGAGTGGTTAGGAAGTTCAAAGAGGGGAAATTACCTTGAAGAGGGGAGGAAGAAGCATTTGGGGAGTCGTAAGTATATAGAATATACATATGTATATTTGTGTGCATGTATCTATCTGAACGGCTGCCTGCAAGTCTGCTTTCTGAACTGGTGTTTCTATTAGGTTTTGAAGGAAGAATAGGAGTTTGCCAAGAGAATTTAGGGGAATGACTAGTTTCAGGAGAGGAAATAGCAAAAACTCAGAAAAATGTAATGGACTTGGGAACAGTGACCTCAGGGTATGTGTTGGGCGAGGCGAGAGTGAGGCTATAGATGGTAGACTTTTCAGCCATCAGGCTTGGACGGCAGCCTGGACGAGGTCTGCTCTGGGCTCTGGAGTCACTCTGAGCACCTATTTTCAGAAGTGTCTGCTGTTCTCCAAGCAGTTCATGCACCAGGGCAATGTGGCGGAGACGACCCGGTGAGTGCAGGGCTGGGGCTGGAGCTCGTGATGTTGTGGGGCAGAAAATGAGCCCTGCCGTGCTGATGTGCACACCTCTCCTGGTCAGGTTTGAGAAGCTTGCTCAGGACCGCAAGAAGCAGCTTGAGATCCTGCAGCTGGCCCAGGCCCAGGGCCTTGACCCTCCCAGCCACCACTTTGAGTTGAAGACATTCCAAACTGTGAGGTGCCAAAGCCTAAGGGAGACTGTGGCTCCAGGCAGGGACCGGGCAGGAGGTTGGGAGCCTGGGATGGGGAGACATAGGCTCATGGAGAGAGGCTTCCCGGACTTGGGCAGGAGGACATGGTGTGTGTCAATGAGGAGCTCAGAGCCGTGGGGCAGGGGAGAGAGCTCTGCAGTGGGAGTCACAGGCTAAGATCTGCATGCCAGCTCTGGTTCCCTGGGCCCCTCTCCTGGCCACCACTCAGCTGGGCAGGCAGTGGAAGAGAGGACTTTTCCCTGCTGCTCTCCTTCACTTTGACCTCTTTCTCCTCCCTTTCTGGCTGCAGGATCTTCGCAGAACTCAACAGCACAGAAATGCATCTGATTATTGTCCGGGGAATGAACCTCCCAGCCCCTCCAGGTAGCCCTGGGGCCACCCCTCCTCTCAGAGGCCCTCTTCCAGACACGCTGCCCTGGCCAGTGGGAGGCCATGACTCTCCCTATGTATCAAGGCTCCTGGCTGCTTCCTCTGACCCTGACTCCTGCTTCTCCTTCCTAGGGGTGACCCCTGATGACTTGGATGCTTTTGTGCGGTTTGAGTTCCACTACCCTAATTCGGTGAGGTTCAGGCAGCAGTAGGGTCCTGTGAACCCCATCCTCCCTGTGCCCAGTCTCCTCCTGTCCTTGGTGTCTGGCTCGGGGAAGGGGTTTGAAGGTTCCCGGGTCCATTCCCTCTTTGGGTCCCTTCCCTCAACACCCAAATAGTCCAGAGTTCCTGGCCCCATTAGTCTGTTTTTTCAAGCTGTCCTGACTTCTCCCTTTTCACTGTTTTAGGACCAGGCTCAAAAAAGCAAAACTGCTGTGGTGAAAAACACAAACTCTCCAGGTGAGTAGCCATGGGAGGGCTCAATTATGTGAGCAGCAATTGTGTTTCCAGGGTGCTTTCAGATCTGCTGTCTTACCTGGTCTACTCAACTTGGGAGTTAAGGGAGGTATTATTACCACCCTATAATGTTGGGTAAACTGAAGCTTCAGAGAGATAAAGGGACTTGCCTAGGGCCTCATAGCAAAGAGGTGGTGGAAATGGGACTTCAATCTGGGAATCCTGACTCCATATTCCAAACCTGTTCCATTTAAGTATTATGTGTGTCTAACAAGAACTGTCCCAGTGGACCTCAAGGCCAGGACCTCCTTGCTCCCTGTCCTGCTGGTGGCAGTTATTCTGAATTTGCAGAAAGACTGAGATAGGAAGCCAGCCCGGGGCTAATTTCCAATTGGTCAGGAAATCCCTCAGAGCCAGGTGCCTCTGTCTTCTCCTTTTCTTGCAGAATTTGATCAACTCTTCAAACTAAACATCAACCGAAACCACCGGGGCTTCAGGAGGGTGATTCAAAGTAAAGGAATCAAATTTGAAATCTTCCACAAAGGGTGAGGGTCCCTGACGGTGGCACTGCCAGGGTGGGCTGGAGGAAGGATTGCCTTCTGTTGCTGCTACTGTCCTGGCTACTACTGGCTTTTCCTGCAGTGGGTTTAGCCATTTCATTTCTGCCTTCCTGCCAGTCCAATCCTCTGCTTACTCTTGGCTCTCCAGATCCTTTTTCAGAAGTGACAAGCTGGTCGGCACAGCCCACCTGAAACTGGAGCGGCTGGAGAATGAGTGTGAGATCAGAGAGATCGTGGAGGTAGGATGGGCAAGGACTTGGCAAGGAAAGAGCCAACATTCACTGAAAGTCCGTTGTAGGTTTTTTGTGCCCATTAATTTAAAAATACTCCTAGGTGTGCTGTAGAGTATATGCTATTCCCATTTTACAAATGAAGAAATTCAGAAGGTCTGGTCAGCCTGGCACATGCGAATTCCTAGGTTTCTGGGGGCAGGTGATGGCTGGGGAAGTTGTCTGGCAATACGGTGAAGTAGAACAAGCTCTGGACAGAAAGCTGTTACGGCATTTCCAGATCCCCACCAAAATGCAGCTAGTCTGTATCCAGGTCAGCTCCATGAGTGACTAGGAACTCAGTGGATTTCACAGGTAGGGACACCAAGAGCTTGCCTCTGATGATGAGGTGACTAAGGTCCAGCGAGGAGAAGCGTGTTGCACAAGCTCCTGCAGGGCAGCCCTGGCAGAGGTGGGCCTGCGCCCCTGCTGATGCCTTCATAGGCGGGGGCTTTTCCTACTACTTTGCCTCTGCTTGTTTGGGAGAGCTGTTCTGAAGTGGGGCCTGCTTTGTATTGGCCCCAATGAGGTTGGTCCGACTTCTTGAGCCCAAGCACTGCTTTGCACTCCAGCTGCCCCCTCTCCTGTACAGGAGGAAGCAGCAGGTTGGGTAGAAAAGCAGACAAGTTCTGCCCTTGCTGCACAGTGGCTGTGTGACTGTTATTGACTTCTCACTGGGCCATCTGTGAAGGGAGGGTTTGGGCTCAGTGTTTTCAGGCTGCACCTTGAAGCCAGAGTTTCCTCCAGGAGTTGCCATGGGGACTGTGGAGAAAACTGAGTGAGCAGAGCTCTAGATTTCTCACCTCCACTTCAGGGCGTTGGTGCTTATTTGGATTTACACTTTACTAAAAGACTTACCCCAAACCATCACCAGCAAATAGCGGGAGGATGGGGCTGTGCTGAAATGGACACTCCTGTGCTGACAGACAGGATGCTTCACTTCCTCCCCCTCCTTACCTGGGAGTGTAGGGAGCTGCTCGCTCCCAGCTCCTGTCCCCTCAGTTACCGTCTCCCTTTCCATGGTCCTCACAGGTTCTGGATGGAAGGAAGCCCACTGGGGGCAAGCTGGAGGTGAAGGTGAGGCTGCGGGAGCCTCTGAGTGGCCAGGACGTGCAGATGGTCACCGAGAACTGGCTGGTCCTGGAGCCCAGGGGCCTGTAAGGTGCGCAGCTCTCTGGGCCCTTAGAACCTCTGCCCCTGCTTGCTGCCTGGGCCCCATGGAGACCCTTCTAGTCTTCACCTCATATCTAAGGAGAAAGCCTAGGGTTTTCTCATCTGTGAGGAAGACCAAGGGGCAAACTGTAGGGTAGGGCTCAGGCTGAGTTTCGCACGATCTTCAGTGAGAACTGTGGAGGGAAGTTAACCTTCCAAGGTGTGTCTTCAGGAAATCCTTTCTAAAATCTATTTGTATGTTCACTGCAATTTAGACTTACTTCCTGTGCTTTGTGCCCTTGTGCAACAGAGAGTCACTGCTGGGAGAGGAGTCAGGCCAGCAACTCCTCCCCAGGTTTTTCTCCCCCAGCTTTGCTGGCTATGGAAGTCTTTGTCCTAAAGGAGATGCTGCTACAGAAGCACCAAAGACCTATCAAGTACTTGCATCACTGACCATGGCCCAGGGCCCTGCGGGCCCCTTCCCAGGCCTCCACCAAAGCAGGCTGGACTCCAGGATTCCCCCTCCACCTTCTGGGTAAAGGCAAGGACAGCCTCATTGCCCTGCATGGAGTCTTGTAACCCCTTAATCCCCACGTAGCAACTGTTTGCAGCTTACCTCAGCCCCCAGTTGCACTATTTCTAGATGTGCCTTTGAAAGATAAAACTAAGGGATGGGAAAACTCGAGTGTGATCTGGAAACCGCCACCTCATTTAAGATGGGGGCAGGGTCCTGTGACTCCCTGTCCTGCACAGCTGTTCACCCCAGCCCTGCCTGTGCCTTGGTTCGTGACAGTGCTGCACTAGCCTCCCTGCTTCCCAGAACTCTCAGTTCAGGACTGTGTGGTGGGAAGTGGGGGCAAGGTCGTATCTTGGGTTTGGTCCATGCACCTGAGACTGAGAGACTGTTACATTAACTGAGGAAGGGGAAAAAATATATATGTATATGTATATATGTGTGTGTATACATATATATTTTTTTAATGTAGCCATTTTTATTTAAGATACTAGGTCTAATTCATTGTAGGGGTTTTATGCTCCCCATACAAAATAACCATTAAAAGTCCTAAAGAAAAGCCCTGCTGCTCCTGTGGCTTCCTCTTTTGAGAGAGGGCAGGGGCAGTCTTGCCTCTTCAGCTAATCACCTAGAGAAATCCCTTAGTTCTTTCCTAAGAAATTCTCCTTTGATTTTGTTCTTGAATGGATGGCAACAATGAAGGGGTTTATAGTTTTAATAGATTTAATGTTCAAAACCACAATATTCTTCATTTCTTAGAAATAAACTTTAACAGCCTATCTTTTTTCCCCCTTTTTTTGAAGCATCAAGTTAACAAAGCCTCCCTCAAGATAATTTTTTACTGATCACTACAGTACTGGCAAATGTACACACAGCACAGGATTGAGCTTTTGTGTGTGTCTTTTGCTGGGATGGGGGTGGACCATGCTGCCCTGCCCACAAGAGCAAAGCTTTTAGTGGTAACAGAGCAGGATAAACAGCTAACTTTCGGAGAGCTTTCTGGCCAGGTTTACTTACCTGTCAGAGTGAACTACCAAAACTTCCACAGATGAGATATTTAATACTTAAATGTCATAGCTGTGTGTCATCTAAAATGAAAAGGAGGGATGTTAATTTTCAGAAGGTGGCCTACAGCAAAGAAGGGTGGTGAAGAGGGTCCTGACCCAGCCTAGTCTTCCCCTGGGGTTTGCCCCCACCCACCAGGCTTACTAGGAGGGCTAGGGGACAGCTACAGCCCTGGGAATTTCTAAACCCAGGCCTCTGCTAGAACTTTGATAGAAAATATTCTGTGGCTTAAATATTTCCCTTCATAACCTGTTCGATTTCATACTGCTTCCCTGCCCTTTGCATTTTGGAAAACAGAACCAACAGGCTGAGGGGAGGCATGACAGCCGCCCACTGGACTTAGAGACTGAGGTTCTTGAAAGGCCTTTTTTGTAGCCACGGCACGCAGGGGTCACTGGAAGTGGGAGGATCCAGCCCAGCTTCATTTGTCCCGAGATTTGTCCAAATGCAGCAGCTCCACTTTGCAGATTAGTGACTTGGGGGCAGTTGGGAACCAACCACAACCCAAATCACTTTTAAGTTTTCAATTTAGTGCAGGGCTATGGTTAGAGTCAGGAAAGTCTTGCTAACAATAAAAGGGCGGACAATTTTTGTGTTTTAATTATTTTCTTTTCATAGCACTATTCTGAAACCTGCATTCTTGCTCCCCAGTTGTTGAGGGCTTATTTTCCAAATATTTGTGGGCAGGCTCTTAAAAGTCTTGCCCCTTGGATTCCTCCCGTGCCTGAGTAGGTTTTACAGCTGCTCTGGTTGCTTTGGAGGTGTGGGTTCGTTCGTTCCCTGTCCTGACACAGTGAGTTAAAGGATCCAGTGTTGGTTGCAGCTGCAGCTGGGATTCAATCCCTGGCCCAGGAACTTCCATATGCTGCAGGTTCGGTCACTGGGAAAAGAAAAAAAAATATTGCCCCTGAAGTAAAGGCAACTGCTTTTAAGATGAAACTAGGCCTGATGCTGTTAGAGGGTAGGAGCTTGCACCCAGTCCAGTTCATCACAGATAGATTCCTCCTTTTCTGGGCCTCAGCTTCCCAAACTCTAAAATGGGCATTATTGTTCCTATCTGCTCCTTATCCCTTCTGGCTACATTACAATCCCCCAAATCCCATGATGACTGTTATGATTAAAATTATTTTAGCACTATTACTAAAACAAAACCACTCTCAGACTTACTCTAGAAACACAGTATTTGACAGATTGCTTGATTGTTGTCTGAAATGGATTAAATGCATAAATTATTCCCTGGGCGACTAGTTATGACAGAATTAAATTCAGCTGGAAATTTTGGGCTTACCAGCATTCAGGAACCACTGTGGATGAGGGACGACAGTAGACGGAAGCTTATAGAGAGAAAAGTTCCACATTTCTATAGCTCCAGAGTCCAGTAGGTGCTCGAAAAGTGTTGATAAAATAGACAACAATGCCTAACATTTGGTAAGAATTCAGTAATTTTTAAAAATTTAATGTTACCAGAAAGGTGATTCCATTCCTCTTTAACTTAAAGGCTCTCTAGGAGTTCCTGTCGTGGCTCAGTGGTTAATGAATCCGACTAGGAACCATGAGGTTGCACGTTCGATCCCTGGCCTTGCTTAGTGGGTTAAGGATCCGGCGTTGCCGTGAGCTGTGGTGTAGGTTGCAGATGGTGCTCGGATTTCACGTTGCTGTGGCTGTGGCAAAGGCCGGCAGCTACAACTCCTGTTAGACCCCTAGCCTGGGAACCTACATATGCCACGGGTGCAGCCCTAGATAAAGCAAAAAGACAGAAAAAAAAAAAAAAACCCTTAAAGGCTCTCTATATCTCAATCTAAGTTTACATTATAAAGAATCTGCCTTAGAAATGTGATGTTCCCATTCTATACAATATGCAGTGTATAAAAACAAAGATGAAACAAGGAAGAATAGTAAACTAGCCTTGGGTATTTTATGCCGAGTTCTTACAAGATGATTTACCTAAACATAAAGGACATTTTATGCAGATGAGAATGGACCTGACTATGCAGGGCCAGAGTCTGTCCGTAGTAGGAGAATCAAAAGGCTTGCAGTGATTTCCAGAAGAAATATGTACAAACTGCAAGGCCCATTTCGCTGAGCCGGAAGAAAGGTAACGTCTACAGGAAAACAACCAGCTTCTGTAGAAGCTCCAAAATTTCAAGGTGTATTAGACAAGACTGGATATTAACACCCTAGTACCCACTACCCTGTAACCAAGTGCCTGTGCCTGTCAGGTTTGGGGAGGGGTGACAGTCCCAGTGCTCGGTCCTTACAAGCTGCTGTTCTGTGGGCATCCATTCTTTCTTGCCTTAGAAGCTTCGGGTACCTTAGAGTCTGTGGGAAAGATCACAGTCCCAGCTCTCTGCAGCCACATCAGCGAAGCCCATGGAGAAGCAAAGGTAGAATTTGACAACCCCCCCCCCAAAATGGAAGAGGGATAAACCGAGCTGGACACATTATGAAGGCCAAGCCTTTGGAAAACAGCTGCTGCCCTAACTTAGTTCCACAGCCTGTAAGTGCCAAGTGCTCAGCCCAGCTCTAGCCGCTGGGGAGCAGCCTATCAGTGTCTCAGAGGCCTACACTAGCTTCCAGAGGATTCTGTGCTTTCACTGCAGAGACAGACCTCCTGCATGGCCTGGGCTTTTAGAAGATGCCAGTGACAAGGGAGTGAGCTGCCCTAAAGCAGTGTTTTTCAAACTGGGTTGTGAAATCCATTGATATGTGACCAAAATAAATGTTTAATGAAGGAGAAAATGATCAAAGCACATCACATATATCATAGGTAAACCAAATCTTGACTTCTAATACCACTTCCGCTAAAAAATCTGGCTGATTCCAAGGCTGGGACACGGTAAGCACAAGGTGACCCTGTTAGGCTAGAAAAGCAAATGTTCAAAAAATGTTAGGATCATGTCACAAGAACATGGGAGCTAGCCTGGGGAGGATCTTTCTGGCCAAAGCCGAGACCATTTGAGCACCAAAATAGTGAATTAGAATCATTCAAAAAGTAATCCCAAGTTCATAAAATTAATTAAATGAATAGATAGTAGGAAAGAAGGGCCTTTGCTTATAGATGATCAAGCACAACTGATAAAGGTAGAGGAGAAGTACTGGAATTGAAAAATCATTTGTAGCCATCGCAGTAAAAGGTCAGTTCAGACAGGAAACAGTGGATGCTAAACCTAAGGTGACATTTTTTGAGCAATGTATAGTAGAGAAATTGGGTAACACCTTGACCAGGTAATCGAAACTTATCATCAGTGAGGGGCAGATGGACATTAAGTGACCCCTGGTGTGATGTCCTAAAAAGGACATAGTATCACTTGGGGGAGGGTTCTGGCTGAGGAGGCGTAATTCACTTAATTATAAGGAAATACCAGCCAAATTCAAAATGAGGCATTTTCTATTTAAAAGGTGGGGTGGAGGAAACTGTGTTCACCAAAATTATCAATGACGTAACAGATAAAGGTGAGCATGACAGCTACTTGCCATGTCTGACCTTAGACTGGGAGTTTCACTGGAGGGGAATGATGCTATGAAGGACATTATTGGACAAATGCTAGGTCAGAGCATCACGATAACTGTCCTGTGGTTATGTTAGAGAACGTCCTTACTTTCAGGAAATAAACATTAAAAGTATTTTGGGGTAAAGGGCTATGTATGATATATGCATTTTTACTCACAAATGCCTCTTTTTTATGGAGAAAATGAGAAAAAGGAATACTGATAAATGAGGCAGATGTTGATTTGTGAACAGTAGGTGAATCTGAGAAAAGCATAAATAGGTTTTTTGTTTTAAACTTCCACTTTCCTGGAAGTTTAAATTATTTCTCAATAAAATGTTTTTTAAAGTACCTCTACTAAAAAAAGGTTCCCATTGTGGCGTGGCAGAAACAAATCCAAATAGTATCCATGAGGGTGAGGGTTTGATCCTTGGCCTTGCTCAGTGGGTTAAGGATCCGGTGTTGCTGTGAGCTGTGGTGTAGGTTGCTGACGTGGTTTGGATTCCTGCATTGCTGTGGCTGTGGTGTAGGCCAGCGACTGCAGCTCCGACTGGACCCCTAGTTTGGGAACTAATATATGTCGCAGTTGCAGCCCTAAAAAAACAACAAAAAAATAATAAAGTACTTATACTGTATATTTTATAACGAAAAATGTCTTGGGTATATTTGTCAGTTTTCACAGAAAGGCCCAGTTCACTATCCATCATCCACTGTGGCAGGTCCTGAGGGACCTGAACTCAGCTCTCCTATTCAAGTGACTTCATTTATAGTGAGTGAGTCGCCTTTCCTTGGACAGAAGAGAAATAATCTTTTGGGTCTCTGATTCATTCACTTCAATGAATAAAATGTACTAAAAACAAAAGTCTAGGTGTGACTTCTACTTGAAGTCGCTATGATCCAAATGGGATAAGATCAGCGTGAAATTGTCCTTTTTATATCAATTCTGTACAAAGACTTCAAGACTGATGCTTCATTTTTTATTTCCCCTCTGCCCCCCACCCCACCCTTGGTGATGGCTGTACCCATTTGAGCATTTCTGAGCATAGGACCCAAAGTCTTAAAACAGGAGCAGAATTCTTGTCTAAACAGTAACAGGAGGGGATTAGCTGCAAGGATAGCATAACTGTGTGCAATAACAGAAGCTGCCCAGATCTTCTTGGTGGACAATGCATAGAAGACTTAGAATTATGGAACATCTGTCCCCCCAACCACCCTTTCCCACCCCGTCCCTAAACCCCCACTCCCACCCCATCCCACCCCCCATTAATAGTGTTAACAAAAGCTTAATCTTCCAGTTCTAAAGTGCAAATGATTTGGGTATGACTGCTGTTGGAACAGGTCTGAGCAGAAAAATGAAGTCCTCTCTGTCTATGCGATGTTTTCCAGAATATAAAAGATGAGTTCCATGACGATGGGGCCCTCACTGAGCTGGCAGGCCCCTCCATGGATCACCGGCACCAGCGCACTGTCCAGATCGTTCATGTACTGCGAGGGAAGGGGCTGGCCATTGCTCCCTGCTTGATAGCCAACCTATACCACAGAGAGAAGGGGGTGTCAGGTTACTGCATAGAGAAGATCCCTCCAGAGGGCTGAGCAGGAAAGGAGGTGTCCTTTTTAGTGGGAGGCTAGACACACAGCAGTGAACCCAAATTTCTCCTTCTCTTCCCTGAACTGTCACCTCTCAGGCTACCATTTATTCATGTGCCTGGCCACCTGGTACCTATGAGACCTTGGGCAAGACACTTAATATGTTAGGGCCTTAGTTTGCCAGGAAAGGGGGGCCGGGATGCAAAGACAGGCATAGAATGTCGGAGATAATACATAAATATTTGGTTGTGAAGTTTAAAATGAGAAATATACTGGGTATGACTCCCTAACACAGCAGGAAGCTGTGTCACCATTTTCTGAGCACCCACAAACACAAATTCAAAGATAAGTGTACAACAGGGCCCCTGCCCTCAAAAAGGCTCACATATTTAGCAGGAAAATGCTTGTTCTTAAATTGCTTTATGTGAGGTAATTCTCTCTCTGGCCAGATTACCAGTACCATCTGAGAAAAGACTGTAACACCTCATTTGCCTTACCCTGACATGCTCAGTACAACACTGGGCAAGACCTTAGGGAGAAAATAAGTTATCTGCTCATTGATGACTAGTCAGGAAATGCAGCCAAATACATCACCTTTCACAGTTTCCCTGTTAATGACACAACTTCACACCAGTGCAGGAGCACTGGGACATGTCACAGAGATACAAAATTCTAAAGAAATGTAGTGAGACAAGAGTGCTAGGCCACAGGACAGACTGGGACAAGGAAAGGGGGGCTGGCTTGTGACTACAAATAGCATACAAAAGTTATGTTAAGAGAAGGAAGCCTGGCCGGCCATAGGAGACCTGAATTGATGGGGAAATAGCTCAAGGCCTGTCCTCTAACTAGGATGGAAATGTTGACAATAAGAAAACCTTAAGGAGTGGGAGCTCCAGAGGCCAGTCAGCAGAAGCCTGCTGAAGTTGGATTAAAAGACAACAGGATAGGGAGTTCCCATTGTGGCTCATCAGGTTAAGAACTGACACAGTGTCCATGAGGATGTGGGTTCAGTATCTAGCCTCACTCAGTGGCTTAAGGATCCGGCACTGCTGCAGTTGCAGATGTGGGTCAGATCTGCTGTGGCTGTGGCTGCAGCTCTGATTCAACCCCTAGCGTGGGAACTTCCATATGCTGCAGGTGTGGCCATAAAAAGAGGGAAACAGACAAAAAACAAGAAAACAACAGAATATGGAACAGCCTGGGACCTGCTCTCTAAAGGAGACAGCATGATTCCCACAGGGTGGGGCTGGAAAGTCTCAAAGGGTGGGCCCCAGTGTCATTCACGTGGGGTGGCAGGTCCTCACACTCACTTCTTACCCCACACTGAAGAGAAAAAAAGTTCTTGCAAGACATTCAGGTAAGGAAGCCAGGGATCAGAAGGCTCTGAGAGTCTGACCAAGCCGTGCATCCAGGAGTATCACTAGTTGAGGGAAGGCCAAATACTCCATCTGGTCAGGCCCAAGGTCCAGAGAATTATACTTTGCGTTGTAGCAAGAAAACTCCCGTGTCAGAAAACACAGACACTGCCCAAGGCCCGCTTCAAAGGCTAAGACTCTACCTGATCTGAGTCAAGTGTCACTCGCAGTCCCAGTTTAGTCATTCCATCTTCCTTCAGAAGCTTCAGGTGGGGACACAGAGCAAGACAAAAAGCCTTGGCAACATGCTCCGTCAGCCGGCTGTGATCTGCAGGGTCACTCAGGCAACTGTGCTGCTCATCGTTTTCTAGGAAAAACACCTGTTCCCCAAACAAAAGAGACTTGTAACCTTGTGCCCAGGAGATGTGGGAAGAAACACACATGTGTGAGCACCCCAATTCCCTAGACCAGGAAGACCTGACACAGGACACCACCAAGTCCTTGGGCCAAGAAAAGGAGGGCAGAGATGTCTTACTAGATCTAAGACACAATCTCTTGCCTCTCAAGAGTCTCCGCATCCACAAAATAGTAGCTGCCACCTCCCTATCTTCCCTCAAAGCCATGGCCATGGTCTTAATGGTACACTCCACTCAAAACCAGGAAAGGCTTACATTCTGCATTGTGTACTTCTAAAAGGAATCCCTAATATGTGAACAATTTTCTTAGGAAGTGATCTTTGAATCTAAGAGAACAGCCCTTACAGATCATGTGATCCAACCCCTTCATATTACTGATTACTCACAGAAAGGAGGTAATTTCTCAGGGCCAAGGCTAGAATCTGAGTCTTCCACCTCTTATAACAGACAGAGCCTTTCCCACCAAATGGCTCTGTCACTGCTGAGGCCAGAGCTGGGTCAGTGTCCTTGAACTGAGCACTGCACTGGGCAGAGGCAGACGCACAGAAAATATGGAACAAAGAGACCTGAATCCTAGTCACGTAAAGGAGGGTCATGAGCAGTCCTTTGGTTTCTTAATGCTGAATTTGCCTCTGTAAATGGGAAGCACCTATCCTCTGTGGCTACTGTAAAAATTAAATGATATAAAAGCCAAACATAAAGGATACAAATATGTAAACACACAACGCTTCTATATGCCAACCCCTAGCTTACTGCTCAATCGCTGACTTATACTAAGAACACTGCAAGGGCTGTGAAGCCCTGTGCCTGATGCACAGTAGTGAGAGCGGCAGCACGAAGTGACAGGAAGAGCTCTGGAGTGGAGTCAGGAGACCTCTGCCCCTGCTCTGCCAGTGACCAGCATTAGGCAGGTCACAAAGTCACACGGCCTCTCTGAGACTGTGTTTTCATTATGTAAGTGAGATGGGCTGTCTCCCTACCTCACTGGGTTACTGGGAAAAAAAGAAGGGGAAAAGCAAAGCAAAAAGAAGGGAACAGAGGTCAAACTACTCTGTGAGAAATAGTTTTACATGTTCCAGACCCTATGCTACTCAAAATATGCCAAAGGGATAATCGTTACAAAGTAAGCAGATAAAAGTACTCAGCTGCCTCTGAAAACACCAACCATAATATGAAAGATAAGTCACTTGGGACAACATCTCAAGAACTGAAGGACCAGGTTCTTGTCTGTGTTATTAGAAATCAGCTAGCAAACTTTGGGTAAGGCAGGCACGTAACCTCTCCCTTGGCCTCAGTTACCTTGTGTGTAAAACGGAAAGCTATATGCCACAGAACTTTTTAAATTTTTAAAAAATTAGGGTTTTCAATGCTGCAAGAAATCCTAGGGATCTTATGGTTTAATGTTTTAATTTATAGATAAGTATAAATGAAGCTCAAAATAAATTTAGAGTCCTAGGACCTACCTATTTATTCTCAGAAAATAAACTTTCTGATTTGTCTGATACGTGCACATATACAGGCTCCTGCCCTGCTCCTATCATTCCCAGGTTAGCCTCTAATGCCACTTTCAAGTTAAGGAAAAATACAGTGGGCAAGAGCTTAGGAGTTGGTCAGATCTGAGTTTGAATCAGGACTCTGTCATTACTTATTTGCCATGTAATCTTGGACAAGTTAGTTTCTCAGCTTTAGTTTTCTTATTGGTGAGATAAGTCTATTTTTAAAGACTGTGTTATCTTAGTTTTAACTGAGTGCAGCATAACCAGTCCAGCTTTCTGAAGAATCCAGCAGAGGTGGTATGTACCCTTCAGAGAAGCACTCTTCTTGAATTCTGATGTCAGCAGTATCCCTAAAAGCTAGCTCCTAGGACAGGGGAGACCTCAGACTGTGGCAGGCCGAGTTTCTTTCCAGTGAGCTAAAAACGACCAGAGCGAATTGAGGAATAAAAGGTAAACAGGTTTTTTTTTTTTTCTTATCCTCCAGAATCAGCCCAGGATGTGTCTCTGGGCTGAGCAAAAAGTTGTGCTCATAGAGGATAACAGATGCCAAGTTTCAGTTCCTTACCTCTGTCCATCTGATGACTTTTCCATTTGCTTTATACTCTGATCCATGGAATATCTTCACACTTGTTATAGACTCCATGGACTTCCCATCTATAGGACTTATGACACTAAAACAGAAGCAAAGGAAAGAGATGGAAGCAGCTCTTAACATTGGAAGAACCACTTATCAGGTCCTGCTACCAATTACACTGGCCTTGGTGGTCACATCTGTGACGTATCACAGAAGAAAACACTGCCCAGTAATCTATGTGAACGGAGCTCTCAGGGAAGGGCCTATGCACTGAATAATTCAAAGAACACACATGAAAAAGGAGTTGTGATTCTAGAGGCTGGTTTTTTTAACGTAAAGACACACTTTATTTACTCAAGCCTGCCTGCTTCCTCCCTGCTGTGACCACCAGCCCCGGCCCACCCTGCCACCCTGCTCTCCCCCCAGCTCCCCGCCCCAGCACTCTGCACACTCCTCATATGTTTGTGTATCTGCCTCACAGATGAACTTCCAAAGGGGAGGGAATATGATACACTCACCTCGGTGTGCTGCATTCCCAGTTCTGATACACTGCTTGGGATGCTGAAGTGTAGTAACTGTTTTCTGACTAAAGGCATTATTTGACCAAGTAGGATCATGAAGGCAGTGCCGGTGTGAACTGATAAACAAACATCTATCACAACAAATTCCCTTCAGTGCTACACTGTCACTCTTAGATTCCCCAACAGAAAGGCCACACTGTATAGTCTTTTCCTCTCCGAAATACAGCAAGTACAAATATATGGAGATATACAATCATTCCGGTGAGGATTCAAAATAACTGTTGCAAAAATTTCAAACGTTTCCTAACAATTTTCAGACCTGTTTATGTTTTTGAATCTCTATGTATAAAAGGTAAAATTTAACCTAAACCTGAGTATCAGGGATTCACTTTATTTGCCTGAATTAAAATTATTTAGCTAATGTTAAGTTTAATTTCTAACTCATCAGACAATATCAAAAAACAGAGCACCCCAGATGACTGGCACTCTTGAGAAAAGTATGCTGACACTGAGGGACAAGCTGAAAAACATTCAGTCTACACCCTACAGACCGAATTCCTAGAGCTGGAAAACATTGTCTACACCCTACAAACTGAACTCCTAGACTTGAGAGCCTTCCCTGACTGATCCTTGTTCTTTTTCCTAAAACGGCACCTGCACTGACACTTGGAAGAAGGGGCAACTTACTTGTTAGTTACCAATAGCTTATGGCATCAGATTACCATTTTTTTTGTGCTAATAACCATGGAATTTTCTGTGATAGATAATACAGATGTTTGTTTATCAGATCACATCAGCAACCTAATAACCAACTATAATAGAGAATGAAACACAAATTGATTTTGAAATTAAATTTCCCAAGAAGATGAAAGGTTATTGCACTCACTGGTTTAGAAAAATTGCTTTTTTTTTTTTTTTGGTCCAATAACAAAAGTTTTAAAAGCTGTTTTAAAAAGAATCTAGCATGGGAGTTCCCATCGTGGTGCAGTGGTTAATGAATCTGACTAGGAACCATGAGGTTGCGGGTTCGATCCCTGGCCTCGCTCAGTGGGTTAAGGATCTGACGTTGCTGTGAGCTGTGGTGTAGGTCACAGATGTGACTTGGATCTGGCAGTGCTGTGGCTGTGGTGTAGGTTTGCAGCTGTAGCTCAGATTTGACCCCTGGCCTGGGAACCTCCATATGGTGCAGGTGTGGCCCTAAAAAAAAGAAAAATTAAAATTAAATGAAATAAAATAAAAAAATGAAATCTAGCATGCCACATTGTCAATGCCCTCAACCTGCCTCAGAGAGGGACGCCAGCTCTGCCACAGCTATGCGGCACAGTCTACTTATCTCACCGGACGTTCCTCTATGAAGCCATTCCTGAACACTGCCCTACCACCTCTACCAAGTTTCCTCCTGTCTCTCTCTTTTTTTTTTTTTTTTTATCTTCACTGTATCCTATAGAGTTCTCTATGAGCATCTTCCATATTCTGGTGCACTAATTTATAACTACCTTCCAAACCAGACTGAGTCACTTGTCAGCAAGGATCATGTGGAATTCATTTTTCTGTACTTCCAGAAGCCCACACATAGAATTATTGCCTGAAGAAGGGAAGGGTGAAAGCTTGATACAGAATTGATACAAAATTCAATTAACTTTTTTCAGAACCTACTAAGTGCCAGTGTTTTAGGTGCTGGCGACATAGTAGTAAATAAACCTGCCCTCATGGAGCTTACATCCCAAGGGCAATATAATAAAATAAATAAGAAAAATATATGTTAGAGAGTTATAGTTGCCCTTAAATAGAATGTGGGGAGGGGGACATGTCTGAGAGGGTTAAAATGTGGTAGGTTGGCCAGGGAAGGCCTTCTTGAGAAAGTGACATTTTATAAAAAACCTGAAGGCAGGAAAGGAGTAACTCCTGTGGCTATCTAGGAACAGAGTATTCACTGAGAAAACACAAAGTCCAAAGATCTGAGGGCAGAAGTACAGCTGATGTGTTCAAGCAGGACGTCAGGTGTTGCTTCTGAGAGGAGGGTGAGCAGAGGGATTGTGTAAGGCTTATAAGTCATTAGACTTTGGCTCTTACCATGAATGACACTGGAAGCCAGTGGTGGGTCTTGAGCAAGGAAGTGCCATTGCTCTGGCTGCTATAGTGGAAACAGGCTGGGTTGGGGCAGGGAGGGGGCCAAGACTAAAAACAAGGAAACCAACTGGAAGGCTACTGCCATAATGCAGACAGAATGATGGCAGTAGAGGCAGAGAGAAGTAGTGCAATTCTGGATATATTTTAAGGTAAAGCTAACAGGATTTACTGCTGGATTAGGTAAGAGTGTGCAAGAAAAGTATCAAAGATGACTTCAAGCTTTTGGCTTGAACCATCAGAATAGAGTTATCATGTACTAGGAAAGAGGATATGAAGCCCAAGGAGATGGTTTTAAGACCTAGCTCCACCACTGCCTAGCCTTGTGGAGTCGTTTAGCCTTTTGGTGTTTATTTACTCATCTGTAATATGGAAATAACAACAGTTGTTATATCAAATGAAATGACATTAGTAGATATGGTTTGTAAATCATAAAAGGCTTAGCTTTTACTATTATTTCAATAACTATAAGGATTGTTTTGTTTCATCAACTCCTTCCTTCATACTCCCTTCAAAAACATGCAAAAACTCCTTTAGAAATTAAGCCAAGAGGAATTCCCATTGTGGCTCAGCAGGTTAAGAGCCCAATTAGCATCCATGAGGATGAGGGTTCAATCCCTAGCCTCATTCAGTGGGTTAAGGATTTGGTGTTGCCGTGGCTGTAGCACAGGCCGAAGCTGTAGCTCGAATTCGACCCCTGGCCTAGGAACTTCTATCTGTCTGGGGTGCGGCCCTGGAGAAAAAAAAAAGAAAAGAAATTAAGCCAAGAAACCAGAAATTAAAAATTCCGTGTATTATACAAAGCAGTCCTTTCTTGTAGGCAGGGCTTTCAGTAAAGTTATAAAACACCAGGATAGACAAAACCCAGATCCTGGGCCAGAAGAAAATGCTACAAGGGGGAATTTCAGCGCATTTACCCCTTGTTGACGTTCTTGTCATCATCCACCCACTGGATGTGGATGTGCTCCTGGGGATCCTCAGCATCTGCCTTGCCGCAGGTGATGGTGAAGTCCTTCATCTCCCGCAGCGCCTGCCTCAAGGCATCCATGTTCTCTGCAGTGATCTGGACCATAACGCCATCTGAGAATCAGCACCAAGATAATACAGATGGAAACAATGCAAAGCCAGGCAGAGGGGGAGATAAAACTCATACCTGGCATCTAGCAAATCCCTCTAGGATTAAATGTAAAACTCTGCTTTGCCCTGGAAAGCTGACAGATACAAAGAAGTTTTGCTCTTTGAACTGAACCTTTTACTGGTTGAAAGTGTTACAAAGAGCAAAGGCCAAGATGGATTCCGCTTAAAACTCCTGCCTGTCAATTTCACTTCAGGCAGAACTAAGAGTTTCTCTTGAGATTGTTAACGGGAAAACTTACATACTGTCACATCCCTCTTCTGGACTTACAAAGCATTCTGTTCCTGTTTCCACTGTGGCATTTATCATGCTCTAATCATATCTATTTCTTTGCATTTCTATCTCTCCCACCCTCCTATGACTGCATACAGTGAATGCTCAGTGTTTGTTAAATAAATCACTGAATAAACAACAGTAGTGGGATGGGGAATAAATTCACGTATTGACTAACAGTAAGACAAACCTAGCACATATGTTTTACCTGGGCTACCATCTAGCCATCAGATTATAACTATTAGGGGTGCTACCTGCCCGAGTCAAAGGCAAACACGGAAACTGAGGGTAAAAGTTGTTGCATGCTGGGCAATTACCCTGCTTTGCTAATATAAGATTTTGTCAGGTGAAATAATTTCTAAAGAGCATCACTAAAACTTTCATAAACGGGCAACCAATTGCTCTACTGACACATTTACTGAAATGTAAGAGCTAAGAAATTCCTAACCCAAAGATATAAATATAATTTTTAAATATAATTACTTTGTATTTGTAAGGATCTGTGTCCATTTGATTTACTATTTTGACAACATTTAAGGGGTGCTTTTTAATTATCTTGTAAGGGTAGATTTCAGATGCAGTCAATACTTGATCACAGACACATTAATTAGTCACTTAAGCCCAAACAACTATTTAATGCCTAGATTTCTTAACAATTTCTTAATAGCATGTTCTGGCTGCAGTTGAGTTGTGACATTTAGTTGTGAAATATTAGCATATTTTGTTCTTAACTTTCAGTTTTATTAAGTTTACCAATAAAGATCAAAATCAATCTCTATCAACATACATAAGATTATCTATGTATTTCAATTAACACACTGAAACCCACTCTCTGAAGAACTGCTCTTAGGGTGCTGGAGTGAGCTATGTGGAAATGAAAACCTGTCATTGTGTGTACAGCTTGTATTTTCCAAAGATGACAGTATCTCCTGTCTCACATGCTTTTCTACAATGCTACTTTCCCATTTCCCCATCAAGAAAGAGTAACTCCTCTCCCCTTGAGCAGGCTTTTGACCACTTCCAACACCAGAGTATGGTGGAAGTGACACTGTGTGACTTTTGAGATTGGGTCATAAAAAGCAACACGGCTTCTGCCTTATGCTGGACACCTGTGCTTGGAGTCCTGAGCCACTGTGTAAGAAGTCCAACCATCCCAAAGCTGCATGCTAAGGAGTCCAGTGTGCAAAGACTCCAGTGATTACTTCTGGTCTTTAAATCATCCCAGGACAGGCTCCAGATACGTAGGTCAACAAACTTTAAGATAATTCTAGCTCTCAGCCATCAAGTAACCACCAACCTTCAGGCATTCCAACTGAGTCACCAGACCTCACTGAGCAGGGTCAAGCCTTCCCTGCGTTGCCCTGTCAAGGGCAGATGCAGAGGAATCAGTGAGCATAGTAAAACAGTAGTTTTAAGCCATTAAATTCTAGTTTAATTTGTTATGCGCCAAGAGTAACCAGACCAAAATACAGTGAAGAATAATTGACAAAGACAATAAATAGTATGCCCATTATCCTTTCATTGATTTTCATTAAACTAACTTTTGCCAGGATATGTGTCATATCCAATTATAGCAAACCAGCAGCAAATGCATCATTCTGTACACCAAATGGTGACTGCAGCATTCTCATGGGTAAGAGGGGCTGAAATTCATCTGCGTATTTACAGATTTGCACCCAATGATGTATTTAAACTCAGACTACGTTCCCTTGGGTACCTTATTCCAGAGCTCTGAAAAGCCATCTTTTAATTTCTATGTTGGTGTCCCATGGTATCTCTACCACTTATTTCCTTTTCTGGAGAGCAAGGCACCCTTATGGTAGTTTTAATTACCTGTTGAGTGAGATGCCACTGAATAAATAATAGTCAGAAGTCTAAGGCCAAAGAGTCAAGGCTTTCTTTAATGACCCTTGTACAATTATGACTGTACTAAGGCACATGCAGTAAGTAACTCATTTTTTACCTTCCACAATACTGGACTTGGCAAGATATCCTGAAGAGGATTTCAGAGCGCCACTGAACACAAAGAAACTGGCACCAGTCACTAAAATAGCAACAGAAATAGTTTAGTGAAGGAAGACTCGGAGATGGAGGGATTGAGAATAATAATGAAATATTTGGTAGTGGGGAACACCAACCACCATCATACAGAAAATAAAAACACTGACTCTATACACCACCATTTGCAAGTAACCAATAATTCAGTGCTAATGACAGCTTAGAGGCTGAGGTTTTAAGATACAATCCTCCATTTTGTTTTGCTTTTCTTTCAATGAAGAAGCAAAGAAATCTCGGTGCTCCAGACTAGGGCTTGGCCTTCATCTTGTTTTTGTAAATAAAATTTTATTATTTTATGGAACACAGCCATATCAATTTATTTACATATAGTCCATGGCAGTTTTTGAAGTACGATGCCAAGACTTGATGACAAAAACCACAGGCCTGCAAAACCTAAAATATTTATCATCTAGCCATTAACAGAAAAAGTTTGCTGATCCCTGATCTAATTCATTGGGTTTTTTTATTATTTTATTTTTCTAAAAATTTTTAATTTTTTTTAAATTAATTTTTTTGGCTGTGCCCACAGCATGTGAACGTTCTTAGGCCACGGATCCAACCTGTGCCAGGGCAACCCAAGCTGCTGCAGTGACAATGCCAGATCCTTAACCTGCTGCACCAGATTCTGGGTACTACAGAACTAGAAGGCTTTCTACAGAATCCTGTCAACCTATTAATTAACATTCTTTGGGTATGGCCATTCAAAACGCCCCAAATTCTTTTTTTTCCCCCTTTTTTAGGGCCGCATCAGCAGCATCTGGAGTTCCCAGGCTAGGGATCGAATTGGAGCTGCAGCTGCCAGCCTACACCACAGCCACAGCAACGAGGGATCTGAGCCATGTCTGTGACCCACACCACAGTTCACAGCATCGCCAGACCCTTAAGCCACTGAGCGAGGCCAGGGATGGAATCTGCAACCTCATGGATCCTAGTTGGGTTCGTTAACCACTGAGCCACTGAAGGAACTCCAAAATGCCCTAAATTCTACCTAAGCATATTCCATGGGGCCTAGTCTCCTACAATCAAGTGTCAATGTCAGCCCTGTCAATATCCTGAGGCAGTATTTTCAAGACATTCATCTCAGTAACTGAGATCCCATTTGCAACTCTAAGTCTGGCTATTTGGGTAGTCAACATAATCCTGAAGAATAAGCTCGGCTTTAAAGGTAAATTTAATCAAACACTTTGTGGTCACCAATCTAGAGTGAGCGTTATGGGGCTGAGAAATGTCGAATTGCAGGACAATCTTCCATTCTCATAACCTCAGTCATCTCAAACACTCACCCTTTCTGGGCTGATTGTGAATACTGATGGCCTGGGTCTGATAATTTCCATCATCATTCTGTACACACACGAGATGAGAGTCTGCCTTCTCATTGAAGCAAGCACCTCCTGCCAGGACATGTTCATTGGACTTGTTCATGGCTTTCATCATCTGCAACCAAAGAAGAGAGCTAACTTCCTTACTCTGCCAAGAATGGGCATTTTTCGCTAGGTCTGACATGGCAGAACTTCTTTATCTTCTCAAAGACAGAAGAGATTATTATTTATTAAACTGACAAAGGAGCTACCAAATAATGAGAAAATAAAGTGAAAAAGTCAGTCACTATTAAGTAAAAATTCAACTTACATAAAAGTTTTCGTGTATGGTTTAAAGGTGGATTTGAATTAAAACCAAAGCAAAAGATACATTTTGCATTTATTTTTTGTCTTTTGCTGCAATGAGCTCAAGTAACTACAATTAGTTTAGCTAATTAAACTTCTGGGAGTTCCCATTGTGGTGCAGCAGAATTGAATCTGACTAGTATCCTCGAGGACATGGGTTCGATCCCTGGCCTCACTCAGTGTGTCGGAGATCCAGCGTTGCTGTGAGCTGTGGTGTAGGTCACAGATGATGCTCGGATCCCACACTGCTGTGGCTGTGGCGTAGGCTGACAGCGGAGCTCCAATTCGACCCCTAGTCTAGGAACTTCTATATGCCATGGGTACGGCCCCAAAAAGAAAAAAAACTTAAACTTCTGGGGTCTCTTGGAAGATATATACACTGATATTCTCATTCCATGTGTCTTCTGCAAGTGGTACTAGGAAAACTGTGCAGCTGCATGTAAATCAATGAAACTAGAACAATCTTTCACACCATGCACAAAAATACTCAAAATGGCTTAAAGACTTAAACATAAGACATGACACCATATAACTCCTAGAAGAGAATATAAGCAAAATACTCTCTGACATAAACTGTGCAGATGTTTTCTTAGGTTAGTCTCTGAAGGCAATAGAAATAAATACAAAAATAAACCAATGGAACCTAAGCAAAGTTACAAGCTTTTGCACAGCAAAAGAAACATCAACAAAATAAAAAGCCTACGTAATGGGAGAAAATAGTTACAAACAATGCAACCAACAAGGGCTTAATCTCCAAAATATACAAATAACCCATATAATTCAACAACGAAAAAACAAACCCAACTGAAAAATGGGCAGAAGACCTAAATAGACATTTCTCCAAAGGAGACATATGGATGGCCAGGAAGCACGTGAAAAAATGCTTAACAACACTATTTGAGAACTGCAAATCAAAACTACAGTGAGGTGCCACATCACACCAGTCAGAATGGCTAACATTAATAAGTCTACAAATAACAAATGCTAGAGGGAGTGTGGAGAAAAGGGAACCCTCCTACACTTGGGAATGTAAACTGGTACAACCACTATGGAGAACTGTATGGAGGTTCCTCAGAAAACTAAATCTAGAACTGCCATATGATCCAGAAATCCCAATCCTGGGCATATATCTGAACGAAACTATAATTCAAAAAGATACATGCACCCCTATGTTCACAGCAGCATTATTCATGATAGCCAAGACATAGAAACAACATCAATGTCTATCAACAGATAAATGGATTAAGAAGATTATATATATATAGTACTACTCAGCCATTAAAAAGAAAAAAATAACGCCATTTGCAGCAACATAGATACAACTAGAGACTCTCACACTACGTGAAATAAATCAGGAGAAAGCTAAATACCATATGATATCACTTATATATGGAATCTAAAATATGGAACAAATGAATTTATATGCAAAACAGAAACAGACTCACAGGCATAGAGAAGAGACTTGTGGTTGCCAAGGGTGAGGGAGGAGAGAGTGGGATAGACTCGGATTTTGGGATTGGTAAATGCAAACTATTACATTTAGAATGGATAAGCAATGAGGTCCTACTGCACAGCACAGGGAACTATGTCCAATCTCTTGGGGTAGACTATGATGGAAGATAAGACACATACATATGTATGACTGGGTCATTTTGCTGTACATCAGAAATTGGCAAAAAATTGTAAATCAACTATACTTTAATTTTAAAAAGTTAATAAAAAATATGGCACCACACCTCTTAACACCATACATGAAAATAAACTCATAATGGATTAAAGACCAGATACTATAAAACTCTTAGAGGAATACATAGGCCAAACACTCTCCAACATAAACGACAGAAACATCTTCTCAGATCCACCTTCTAGAGTAATGACAATAAAAACAAACAAATGGGACTTAATTAAACTTAAAAGTTTCTGCACGGCAAAGGAAACCCTAAACAAAACAAAAAGACAACCCACAGAATGGGAGAAACTATTTGCAAATGAAGCAGCTGACAAAGGATTAATCTCCAAAATTTATAAACACCAGCAGCTCAATACCAAAAAAAATGAAAAACCCCATCAAAAAAATTGGCAGAAGATCTAAACAGATAATTCTCCAAAGAAGACATACAGATGGCCAAAAACACACATGAAAAGATATTCAACATCACTAACCATTAGAGAAATGAAAATCAAAATCACTATGAGGTACCATATTACTTCAGCCAAAATGGCCATCATCAAAAAGTCTACAAACAATAAGTCCTGGAGAGGGTGTGGAGAAAAAGGATCCCTATTACACTGTTGGTGGGAATGTAAATTAGTGTAACCACTGTAGAAAATAGGATGGAGATTCCTCGGAAAACTAAAAATAGAATTACCATTTGATCCAGCAATCCCACTTCTGGGCATCTATCCAGAGAAACCCATGTCTTGAAAAGACACATGTACTCCAGTGTTCACTGCAGCCACTATATACAATAGCCAAGACATGGAAACAATCTAAATGTCCATGGGCAGAGGAGTGGATAAATATGATGTGGTACATATACACAAGGGAATATTACCCAGCCATTAAAAGGAAAGAAAAACAGAATTTGCGGCAACATAGATGGAACTAGAAATTATTATGCTAAGTGAAGTCAGTCAGACAATGAGACACCAACATCAAATGCTATCACTTACATGTGGAATCTAAAAAAAGGACACAATGAATGTCTTTGCAGAACAGATACTGACTCACAGACTTTGAAAAACTTATGGTTGCCAAATGAGACAGGTTGGGGGGAAGGGGAATGCACTGAGGGTTTGGGATGGAAATGCTATAAAATTTGGTTGTGATAATTGTTGTATAACTATAAATGTAATAAAATTCAGTGAGTAATTTTAAAAATATGGCACCAAAAGAAATCTCATATTTAAGTGTACCTGCCTTCTTTCACCACATCCATACGGAGGAAGGCTTTCCTCTATAAATATACGAACTCCACTGTTTCTTAGTTTTACTAACTTATGTTTGACATCTTCAACGAAATCATTTACCAATATTTTTCTTTGGTCTTATTAAAAGATTTAAGGTGATAATTCACCTAACCTGGAAAAATTCACCGGCTACCATTTTGTGCCTAGTAAACAAATTTGAACTTATACTCTCTTGATATTAAAATTTGGCTTCTGGAGTTCCCGTCGTGGCTCAGTGGTTAACGAATCCGACTAGGAACCATGAGGTTGCGGGTTCGATCCCTGGCCCTGCTCAGTGGGTTACGGATCCGGCGTTGCCGTGAGCTGTGGTGTAGGTTGCAGACGCGGCCCGGATCCTGCGTTGCTGTGGCTGTGGCGAAGGCTGGCGGCTACAGCTCCTGTTAGATCCCTAGCCTGGGAATCTCCATATGCTGCGGGTGCGGCCCTAGATAAGGCAAAAACACACACACAAAAAAAATTTTTTTAAATAATAAAATAAAATTTGGCTTCTAATTAAAATACGGTATTGTTAATTTGTTTGTTTTTATTTCCTGTCTTTTCCTTCATACCATCTGTTAAACTTTCTAAACCAATCTTTTGAAACTCAAGTCTAAAACTTATTTTACTCCCCTCTCTCTTACATTATAAACTTCAGTACTACACTATGAAAAATAGTAGACTGAGTGTTCTGATACCTTTTACATTCCTATATCATCATATTAAAAAAAATTTACTGAGAGTGCTTCCTTGCCTGCCCACTTGCATCTTTTATAAGCGTCTTATCCTAATAAATCTGTTTCTTGCCTAAAAAAAGTTTATTGAAATGAAATTCATGATATGAAATTAATCATTTTAAAGTGAACAATTCAGCTGTATTTAGTATATATACAATGTTCTACAATAACTGCTTTTATTTAGTTTCAAAACATTTCCATCACTACAAAGTGAAATCTCTTACTCATTAACCAGTTTCCATTCCCCCTCTCCAACTACCAATCTGCACTCTGGATATTTTCTGTAAATGGAACCACAATGTGTGACCACTATGTCTAGCTTCTTTCACTTAGCATAATGTTTTCAGAACTCATTCACAGTATAATATATATCATCACTTCACTCCCTTTTATGGCTGAAAAATATTTCATTGTGGCTATACACCACAATTTGTTTAATCACCCTTTTATGAACATCTGGGCTATGTTCACCTCTTGACTGTTCTGAACAGTGCTACTATGAAAATGTCTATACATGTACTTGTTATGAGTACCTTTTCCTTTTCTTTCTTTCTTTTTTTTTTTGGCTTTTTAGAGCTGTACCTGCAGCATGTGGAAGTTCCCAGGCTAGAGGTCGAATCGGAGCTGTAGCTACTCTCCTATGTCACAGCTCACAGCAACGCCGGATCCTTAACCCACTGAGCAAGGCCAGGGATCAAACTTGTGTCCTCAAAGATACTAGTCGGGTTCATTACCACTGAGCCAATTCCTCCTGCTCATTTTTAAACTGGACTGTTTGTCTTTTGTTGTTGAGTTGTTTTGAGTTCTGTTTTTTGTTTTTTCTTTTCTTCTTATTTCTTTATATATTCTAGATCTTTATCAGATAAATGATTTACAAATATTTCCTCCCAATGTATGTACTATTTTTCCACTTTCTTGTTATTATGTTCTTGGATGCACGAAAGGTTTTAATTTTTTTAAGTCCAATTTATCTATTTTTTTCTTTTGTTGTTTGTGCTTTTGGTATCATATCTAAAAATCCACTGCCAGGAGTTCCCACTGTGGTGCAACAGGATCGGAGCTGTCTTGGGAGTGCTGCGATGCAGGTGCGATCCCTGGCCCAGCACAGTGGGTTAAGGATTCGGCATTGCTGCAAGTGCAGCTCAGGTCATGACTGTGGCTCGGAGCTGATCCCTGGCCTGGGAACTCCATATGCTGCAGGGAGGTCAAAAAGGAATAAAGAAATAAAAAATAAAAACAAAAATTCACTGCCAGATGCAAAGTCATGAAAACACACCCTCACATTTTTTTCTAAGAGCTTTATGGTTTTAGCTCTTATATTTAGGTCACTGATCCATTTTGAGTTGTTTTATTTATGGTTCGAAGTAGGGTACAACTCATTCTTAACATGTGGATAGCCAATTGGCCCAGTACCATTTGTTGAAGACTATTTCACCATTGAGTGGTCTTGGCCCCTTGTCAAAGTCAGCTGGCCGTAAACATATGAATTTATTTCTGAAATCTTGATTCTATTCCATGTCAGTGAAACTGGGCAGTTTGAAGTCTTTAATTTCGTTCTTGTACAAGATTGTTTTGGCTTTAGGGCCCCTTGTAATTCCAAATAAATTTGAGTATTGCCTCCCATTGCTGGGGAGGGGGGGGTCCACTGGAATTCTAACAGGGCTTGCACTGAATCTGTAGGTCCTTTTGAACGGTACTGATATGTTAACAATGTTAAAATTTCCAATATATGAACATGTCTTCCCATTTATTTAGTTCTTCTCCAAATTCTTTCAACAACAGAAAGTTTTCAGGTTTCAAGTCTTTTACCTCCTTGGTTAAATTTATATCCAGGTATTGTATTAATACAATTCTTAGATATCACCATCTCCTGGCTTAGCTTTGTTATAATTCTTGCAAAGTTTTTTTTTTTTTTTTTTCATTTTTAGGGCTGCAACTGTGGCATGTGGAAGTTCCCAGGCTAGAGGTCGAATCCAAGCTACAGATGTGGGCCTACACCATAGCCACAACGCCAGATCCGAGCTATGTCGGAGACCTACACCACAGCTCAAGGCAAAGCTAGTTTCTTAACCCACTGAACAAGGCTAGGGATTGAACCCGCATCCTCATGGATACTAGTCAGGTTCATAACCCACTGAGCCACAACTGGAACTCTGCAAAGTCAGTATTAATATATCGCTGTATCACCAGAGGATAACTGAATATTCCTCTCACACTAACTTTTATAAACCCACTAAAATAAAATCACATCTGTCAGAGTTTCCTAAATATTACTTTTAAAGAAGATTTGCAAATAGGATAAGTCAGTTTAGGGAAATCAACAGACTAATTTACATTAATGTTTATAATTTACATTCATATCATGTGAAAGAAACTTGATACAATTACATACAGCAATTCTAAAAAATATTATATCCATCATTTCTTCCAAATCCTTAGGCTAGTTTTGTCTACACTGAGCAGATTAAAAATATTTTCAATTTAGACATTCTGAATAATTTCGCTAGCCTCTGAAGTTAACTGGTTGCTCAGTAAGTTAAGAATCTGGCATTGTCACTGCTGTGGCTCAGGTTCGGTCCCTGGTCTGGGAACTTCCACATGCAACCTATGGCAGATCCCTTTTTTTTTTTTTCCCAATGCACTGTCCAAAAGAGAATGGAAGCAATTTGATTTGAAAGAGATCCAAATATTTCACAAAGACTCTACCTAGTAATATATGATACTTCTCCACCACTGGTTTCATGTAATAGATACACCAACATTTTAATAAACGATACTTAGATCAAATTAATTAATTAATTTTCAGGAATGATTGTGCTGGAGGAACTGGTAAGGAGTTATAAAACCTAACCCATCTCTAAATTAACACACCATGTCATTCAATTTCCTCCCTAAAATCTCATGTTAAAAAGTATAGTTGAAATAAAGAGGCTAAATAGCCTCTTGATTAGAAGTGGAAAGGACTTGTAAAGGAGAAGTCTAATAAGCAGGGCCTTGAGCAACAGCTACAATCTGTATATAATGTGTAAGGCTCTCCTCACGGCAGTTATTCAATAAATATTTGCTGAATACATTAATTAGATTTGGAGGGTTTGTCTTATTTATGGAGATATACTGAAAGTAAAAGTTGTAGCACAATTAAAACATTTTTTGGTTCATTTATAATCATGGTGTCACACAGATTAGGTAGCTAATAAAATAAGTCTTAACAATTTAATTCTAGACTCATTTACCAAGCAACTGACAACTTTAAGTAGGAAGCTCTGCTGCAGAGGACTGGAAAGTCTATGAAAGCAAACCACCGCATCAGGGATACAATGAAGAATGAAAGACATACTCTCTGCCCTCAAGGGGCTCGTACTCATCAGCTACGCGTCACATGAATAAACATGGGAAAGAAAAGAATGAGAGTGGTACTGTCTGGAGAAGGGAGAAATCTAAAAAGGTTTCCTAAAAAGTATAGCATTTGAACTGAAATCAGGTACAGTATAAGAACACTTTGGATAAAGAGAAAAGCAAGAGTGAAGAAAGAGAAATGGAACTAAGAAAGGAACACTGAGCTGAATGACAATGGAACAGGTGGAGGAATATCCTTTATTTAGGAAAGATATAAATATTTGTCCTTCTAATTAGCAGGGGTTCACTTATGTCTAGAAGTTGGAGCACCCACCTTCCAGGCCTATGGGTCTACAAAGCATGAACTATGAACCTTCACTCACTCGTTCAGCAAATACTCAATGAGCATCTAATGTCTATCAGGCACTGTGTTACTACTTAGTTTATTCAGTAGTGAATGAACAAATCTTGCCTCATGGAACTTATGTTCCTGGGTGTATAGGGAAAAGAAAAATCAATAAAACAAATAGGCAAAATACATAAAATGTTAGACATCGAAAGGTGTTGCACAGAAGAATAAAGCATGAAGAAGATCTAGGAACACTGGCAGGTGCCATTTAATAGAGGATACTCAGGAGAGGTATTTCTGAAAAGTGACAGAAAGGCCATGGGAATATCAAAGGCAGAGTCTTAGAGGCATTTAGAACAACTGGTACAATGGGTGTGGAATCAGAGGATGTTAGCAAACCTGGCAGTTTCAAGGAACATTAATTAAGGACAGTGTGATGGAAAAGGAAGAGGAATAAGAAGCTAGGTTAGATGGGATAATGGGTTAAGGAGCACAGAGGGTAGAGAAGACTTCAGTAAGAGTTCTGACTGGGATGAAAGATCTTTATAGAGGGTTTTGAGCAGAGGAGTGACATGATTTGACTTAGTTTTAACAGGATCGCTTGGGCTGCTGTGCTAAGAATAAACTGACAGAAGGAAGACTGCCAACAAGAAGAACAGTTAGGCCCCTACTGCACAAATCCAAGATTAACTTAGACCAAGACTGGCTCAAAGATGGAGAGATAGTTGGGTTTTAGATATATTTGGAAGGCAGAGCCAGCAGAATTTCCTAACAGACTAGAGAATATGAAAGAAAGAAAACTCAAAGATGACTCTAAAGTTTTGAGCCTGGTAACAAAAGGATGGCCCTGCCAATAACTTAGGGAAGACCACAAGAAGAGGTCTTTTTGGAGTTCCCGTTGTGGCTCAGCAGTTAACGAACCCGACTAGCATCCATGAGGATGTGGGTTCGATCCCTGGCCTCGCTCAGTGGGTTAAGGATCCGGTGTTGCCGTGAGCAGTGGGGTAGGTTGCAGACGTGGCTTAGATTCCACATGGCTGTGGCTCTGGTACAGGCCAGTGGCTACAGCTCCGATTGGACCCCTAGCCTGGGAACCTCCATATGCTGTGGGTGTGGCCCTAAAAAGACAAAAAAAAAAAAAAAAAAAAAAGAAAGGGAAGAAGAAGAGGTCTTTTTTTAAGGACTGCATCTGTGATATATGGAAGTTCTCAGGCTAGGGGCTGAATCGGAGCTGCAGCTACCAGCCTACCTCACAGCCACAGCAATGCTAGATCTGAGCTCCATCTGTGACCTACACCACAGCTCACAATGCCGGAACCTTAACCCACTGAGTGAGGCCAGGGATAGAACCCACATCCTCATGGGTACTAGCAGAGTTCCTTACTGCTGAGCCACGATGGGAACTGTGAAGAGAAGGTTTTGAAAGAAGATCCAGAGGTGAGAACTGAACTTACTAAGCTTAAGACGCCTATGCAAGCAGAGATGTCAAGTGGGCGATAAGACACTCGAGTCTACAGAGCAGGGAAGAGAGTCAGGCTGAAGGAAGATATTTGGAAGACATCAATACAGAGACAGTATTTAAGGCCAGGGGACTGGATAGATCACCAAGGAAATGGACAGAGACAAAACTTACAAGGACTGAACCCTTGAGTTTTTCAAAACAAATGAAAAATGGGGTCAAAATGGGGGATGTACAGAGACAGAAATTAAAATGTGGGAGATGAAGGATGCCAAAGGAGTCCAGGGCTTCCTGCGGTGTTGAAACACAATGAGATTAGAGCTGGCGGTCTCAAAGCCAAAAGTGGCAGCAAGCTGGTGAGTGCTGGGAGACAGGGAAAACCAAGGGTTTGTCTAGAAGCAGCATTCTGGAGCGACTGTTCACCCCACCAATGGGCATGCAGTGACATGGGGAGGGGACAATCTTACTCTGATTGTGTAATTTTCAACAGTGACCTCCTCCTGCAGTCAGTGGAGGGATAGTGGCCAGGAGTCCTTCTTATGGATCCTTTTATTTTCATTAAAGCTGTGATTAAATATTGTCTTCCATGTATAACACTATGAACAGCTATGCTGATAATCAATAGAACATCACCTCTTTCCTCTGCACTACTTTCCAGAGCACCTTTCACCAACTCCTTTCATTCTCTTAAAAATAAAATAACCAGTTCCTCTTCCCTAAGAGAAAAGAAATGAATTCCTTGAAGGCCAGAAAATAAAACATTTCTCAGACAGATTTTGCGGCCATCTGTTCTTACGAGTACTTCAATGAACCTTTAAAATTATGCTTTTGTAACTTCACATATCTCTGAAAAATATGTGTAGCTTTGAATTAAAATAAATGAAAACTCCAATTTTAGAATCGTATAGGGGGAAAGAATCTCTATAGGCCATTCAGTCTAAATTATATAAGATGAGGATGGCACAAATATATCATTTCACAAATTCTTGCACTGTAAAACAACCAATACAAACTTTTCTATTTCTCTCCAGTTTTAAGTAAAGGGCTAACAATTCTATTACTTTTTGCTTGAGACTTTGACATGTGGTTAATAACTCTTTGGTTCTGTTCCCCCATGACTTCATAAAAGTCACATCATTTCTACATGTCTTGAAAAAAAAATTTTTTTTTTTGTCTTTTTTAGGGCCACACCCGCAGCATATGGAGGTTTCCAGGCTAGGGGTCCAATTGGACATGTAGCCGCTGGCCTAGGCCAGAGCCACAGCAACGTGGGATCCGAGCTGCATCCGCAAGCAACAGCTCATGGCAACGCTGTATACTTAACCCACTGAATGAGGCCAGGGATCAAACCCACGTCCTCATGGACACTAGTCGGGTTTGTTTTATATTTTAGTTATATTTGACAAAATGTACATATTTAAAGTATACAATTTGACAAATTTTGACATGTGTATATGCCCATATAAACAGCACTTGAAATCATTCTATCCTGTTCCACTGGATCTAGATATACATATCATGCCAAAACAATACTATCTGATTAACCTACCTTGAAAATAACTCTTTTTTTTTTGCCTTTTTGTCATTTTAGGGCCACACCCACGGCATGTGGAGGTTCCCAGGCTAGGGGTCAAATCAGAGATGGAGCTGCCAGCCTATGCCACAGTCACAGCAATGCAGGATCCGAGCCACGTCTGTGACCTACGCCACAGCTCATGGCAATGCTGGATCCTTAACCCACTGAGTTGGCCAGGGATCAAACCTGCGTCCTCTTGGATACTAGTCGGGTTGGCTAACCACTGAACCATGATGGGAACTCCTGTCAACATTATATCAGTTTTTTTTTTTTTTTCTTGCCTTTTCTAGGGCCGCACCCGTGGCATATGGAGGTTCCCAGGCTAGGGGTCTAATTGGAGCTGTAGCCACGGGCCTATACCACAGCTCCCGGCAATGCCAGATCCTTAACCCACTGAGCAAGGTCAGGGATCAAACCCACAATGTCATGGTTCCTAGTTGGATTCGTTAACCACTGAGCCACAACAGGAACTCCAACATTTATCTTAATTTTTGGTTTTTCATAGATGCTATTAGATTGTAAAAATTCTACTTTTAAACTGTATATACATCTATCTTGAATGGAAGTACAGTTTCATCAAATGCTTTTTTTGCAGTATGTTTTTCATTTTAAAACAATATTCTCCCTTTATTATTCTGCTAATACAATGAATTGCAGATTGATCCTATTTTTGCCAACTCCCATGGCATATGAAGTTCTCAGGCCAGAGACTGAGCCTGTGCCACAGCAGTGATCCCAAACACTGCAGTGACAATGTCAGATCTTTAACCAGCTACACCACAAGAGAATTTCTAAAGACTGATATTTTAGTTTTTTTTATTTTATAATGATTTTTATTTTTTCCATTATAGCTGGTTTGCAGTGTCTGTCAATTTTCTACTGTACAGGGTGACCCATTGCTGTATAGCAGAAAAAGAACTTATACATTCTTTTTTCTCACATTATCATGCTCCATCATCAGTGCTACAAAGCAGGATCTCACTGCTTATCCATTCCAAAGGTAATAGTTTGCATCTATTAACCCCAAATTCCCAGTCCATCCCACTCCCTCCCCTTCCTCCTTGGCAACCACAAGTCTGTTCTCCGTGTCCATATTTTTTTTCCTGTGGAAAGGTTCATTTGTGCCATATATTAGATTCCAGATATAAGTGATATCATATGGTATTTGTCTTTCTCTTTCTGACTTACTTCGCTTAGTATGACAGTCTCTAGTTCCATCCATGTTGCTGCAAATGGCATTATTTTGTTTTTATGGCAGAGTAGTATTCCACTGTGTATACATACCACATCTTCTTAATCCAATCATCTGTTGATGGACATTTAGGTTGTTTCCATGTCTTGGCTACTGTGAATAGTGCTGCAATGAACATATGGCTGCATGTGTCTTTTTCAAGGAAAGTTTTGTCTGGATTTATGCCCAAGAGTGGGATTGCTGGGTCATATGGTAGTTCTATATTTAGTTTCCTGAGGTACCTCCATATTGTTTTTCCACAGTGGTTATACCAACTTACATTCCCATCAACAGTTTAGGAGGGTTCCCTTTTCTCCACATCTTCTCCAGCATTTGTTATTTGTGAACTTAACAAATAACAGATGGGCACTCTGACTGGTGTGAGGCGGTACCTCATAGTAGTTTTGATTTGCATTTCTCTAATAATCAATGATATTGAGCTTTTTTTCATGTGCTTTTTGGCCATCTGTATATCTTTGGAGAAATGTCTGTTCAGGTCTTTTGCATATTTTTCCATTGGGTTGTTGTATAAATTGTTCATATATTTTAGAGATTAAGCCTTTGTCAGTTGCATCAGTTGAAACTATTTTCTCCCATTCTGTAGGTTGTCTTTTTGGGTTTTTTTATGGTTTCCTTTGCTGTGCAAAAGCTTGTCAGTTTGATTAGGTCCCACTGGTTTGTTTTTGCTTTAATTTCTGTGGCCTTGGGAGACTGACCTAAGAAAGCATTCGAATGGTTGATATCAGAGAATGTTTTGCCTATGCTCTCATCTAGGAGTTTGATGGTGTCTTGTCTGATGTTTAAGTCTTTGAGCCATTTGAGTTTATTTTTGTGCATTATGTGAGAGTGTGTTCCAGTTTCATTGATATACATGGGGCTGTCCAGTTTTCCCAGCACTACTTGCTGAGGAGACTGTCTTTTTCCCATTTTATATTCTTGCCTCCTTTGTCAAAGATTAATTGACCATACGTGTCTGGGTTTATTTCTGGGTTCTCTATTCTGTTCCATTGGTCTGTATGTCTGTTTTGGTACCAGTACCACACGGTCTTGATTACTGCAGCTTTGTAATACTGTCTGAAGTCTGGGAAAGTTATGCCTCCTGCTGGACTTTTTTTCCCCCTCAGGATTGCTTTGGCAATTCTGGGTCTGTTATAGTTCCATATAAATTTTTGGATTGCTTGTTCTAGTTCTGTGAAAAATGTCATGGGTAATTTGATAGAGATTGCATTAAATCTGTAGATTGCTTTGGGTAGTATGACCATTTTAAGATATTAATTCTTCCAATCCAGGAGCATGGGATATCTTTCCATGTCTTTGAACCCTCTTTAATTTCTTTGATTAGCGTTTTATAGTTTTGAACATCTAAGTCTTAAACCTCCTTGGTCAGGTTTATTCCTAGGTATTTAATTTTTTGGGGGGGTGCAATTTTAAAAGGCATTGTATTTTTATATTCCTTTTCTAATATTTCATTGTTAGCACACAGAAATGCAACTGATTTCTAAATGTTAATCTTGTAACCTACTACTTTGCTGAATTCACTGATCAGTTTGAGTAGTTTTTGTGTGGCGTCCTTAGGGTTTTTTTTTATATATAATATCATGTCATCTCCATAGAGTGACAATTTTACCTCTTCTCTTCCAATTTGGATACCTTTTATTTCTTTTGTTTGTCTGACTGCTGTGGCTAGGACTTCCAATACCATGTTGAATAAAAAATGGTGAGAGTGGTCATCCTTCTTTTGCTCCAGATTTTGCAGGAAGGCTTTCAGCTTTTCTCCATTGAGTGTTATATTGGCTATGGGTTTGTCACAATTGACTTTTATTATGTTAAAGTATGTGCCCTCTATACCCACTTTGGTAAGAGTTTTTATCATGAATGGATGTTGGCATTTATTAAAATTTTTATGCTGTCAAAAATACTATCTTTTTCTGGCTTTCTAAGTCTCAACTCTATCCTCATATGGACAAAAAAATATTGCTGGCCAATGCAGGAAAAAAAGAATGCTGCATGCCATCAAGTCCTGAGCCACTGCAGATGCCACCAACAGTGTTTCCTGAGGGGAAATCAGGATGGAGAACAGGATACTGGCCGTAGACAGTGTGTGTGTGTGTGTGTGTGTGTGTGTGTGTGTGTGTGTGTGTGTGTGTGTGTGTGTGTGTGTGTGTGAGACTGACTGAAATATAGTTAACTTACAAATGTTGTGTTAATTTCTGCTGCACAGCAAAGTGATTTAGTGATTTTAGTGTGTGCATATATACATTTTTTAAAAAATATTCTTTTCTATTATGGTTTATCATAGGATATAGAATATAGTTCCCTGTGCTACAGAGTAGGACTTTGTTGTTTATCCATTCTATATATAATAGTTACATATGCTGACTCCCAAACTTCCACTACATTCCTCCTCCAACCCCCACCCCTTTGGCAACCATAAATCTGCTATGTCTGTGAGTCTGTTTCTATTTCAAAGATAGGTTCAATTGTGCCATATTTTAGATTCCACTTATATAAGTAATATCATATGGTATTTATCTTTCTCTTTCTGACTTCACTTAGTATGATAATCTCTAGCTGCATCCATGTTGCTGCAAATGGCATTATTTCATTCTTTTTCATGGCTGAGTAGTATTTCACTGTATATAAGTATCACATCTTCTTATTCCATTCATTTGTCAATGAACATTTAGGTTGTTTCCATGTCTTAGCTTTGTGAATAGTGCCACGATGACCATAGGGGTATATGTCTCTTTTTGAATTATTACCTTTATCTGTGTGTGTGTGTGTGTGTGTGTGTGTGTGTATCTACACCCAGGAGTGGGATTGCTGGATCATATGGTAATTCCATTTTTAGTTTTTGAGGAACCTCCATACTGTTTTCTATAGTGGCTATACCAACTTACATTCCTACCAACAGTGTAGGAAGGTTTCCTTTTCTCTACACCCTCTCCAGAATCTGTTATTTGTAGACTTATTAATGATGACCATTCAGACCAGGGTGAGGTGGTACCTCATTGCAGTTTTGATTTGCCTTTTTCTAATAATTAGCAATGTTGAGCATATTTTCATGTGCTTGCTGGCCATCTGTATGGCTTCTTGGTGAAATGTCGTTTGGGTCTTCTGCCCATTTTTCTTTTCTTTCTTTCTCTCTTTCCTTCCTTCCTTCCTTCCTTCTTTCTTTCTTTTATTTTTTTGCTCTTTAGGGCCATACCCACAGCATATGGAGGTTCACAGGCCAGGGGTCAGTGGAGCTACAGCTGCCAGCCTCCACCACAACCAAAGTAATGCCAGAACCTACACCTTAGCTCACAGCAATGCCAGATCCTTAACCCACTGAGCGACTGAGCGAGGCCAGGGATTAAACCTGTGTCCTACTAGTTAGATATGTTAACTGCTGAGCCATGACAGGAACTCCCTGCCTATTTTTCAAATGTGTTGTTTTGTTGTTGTTGTTGTTGTTGTTGTTGAGTTTTATGAACTATTTGTGTATTTTGAAATTAATCTTGTCAGTCACATCACCTGCAAATATTTTTTCCCATTTTATAGGTTGTCTTTTCTTCATTTTGTTGTTTTCTTTGCTGTGCAAAAGCTTTTTAGTTTGATTAGGTCCCACTGTTTTATTTTTACTTTATATCTATTGCCTTGGAAGACTGACCTAGGAAAACACTGGTACAATTTCTGGCAGAGAATGTTTTGGCTATGATCTCCCAGGACTTTTATGGTGTTATGTCTTATGTTTAAGTCTTCAAGCCATTCTGAGTTTATGTTTGTGTGTGGTATAAGGGTGTGTTCTAACTTCATCAATTTACATGCCCCTGTCCAATTTTACCAACACCACTGGCTTAAGAGATTTTTTTTCCAGTGTATATTCTTGCCTCCTTTGTCAAAGATTGACAGTAGGTATGTAGTTTTACTTCTGGGCTCTCTATTCTTTTCCATTGATCCATACGTCTGGGTCAATCAGAAATAAAGAACGCTCCTGACTGCTCCATATACCAGAGCTCTACCTTCTTTGAACCTTTAATAAATTTCTAATAAGTTTCAGTACTTGTTTCCACATTACTTTTAGTTATTTTATGTTATTTATATCTATATCGATATCCATATCTGTATCTATATCTTTTTTTGCTTTTTAGGGCTGCACCTGCAGCATAGAGAAGTTCCCAGGCTAGAGGCTGAATTGGAGCTACAGCTGCTGGCCTACACCTCAGCTACAGTAATGTGGGATCTGAGCAGTGTCTGTGACCTACACCACAGCTCATGGCAATGCCAGATCCCTGACCTAATGAGCAAGGCCAGGGATCAAACCCGCATCCTCATGGATACTAGTCAGGTTTGTTTCTGCTGAGCCACAACAGGAACTTCCTATATATTTATATATTTTTTATTTTATATTGTTTGATTTTAGTTCTGTTTCATGTCTTTATTCAATATATATTTCTTGTGCAATTACTGTAAACCAGGTAAGTTGCTAAAAATACAGTCATAAGACAGACACAATCCCTGGTGAAACTAAAAGTCTAGTAGAGAAAACAGACACTGAATAAGAAATTTAAAATGTAGTGAGTATTGCACATAGGATGTGTGGAAATTAAACGAAAGCCTATCTGCAATAAATATGTGAAAAAAATTAAAACATATCTGAGAAATTCCAATTAAAATGAAATCTAAAAAATGAGTAGGAGTTATGTAAATGAAGAGTAGAGAAAGTGCAACAATAAGGAACAGCTTCTGCAAAGGTTATAAGCAAAGAAAACAAAGTTTAGGGAATGATAAGAAAAACTGAAGGTACTAATAAAGAAAAATGAGTGAGAAGAAAAGTGGAATGTTGTGGTGACTAAGTGAAATAATGTATAAGAAATTACTTTTACAACTATAAAGTGAAGCAGAATTATTAGACACAACATAATTCAACTGTCCAAGATCATGACAGATAAAATTACACTGAGTTGAAACAAAAACTGAATTAGAAGGAAAGTCAGTCTGCTAAAACACATAAGAAAAATAAATGATATATAATTGGTAGACTTTACTGAAAATGAAATGGAGTAAATGACTAGTTACTGTTTTTTTCCTTTTTTTTGTATTTTGTCTTCTTAGGGTTGCACTCACGGCATATGGAGGTTTCCAGGCTAGGGGTCTAATTGGAGCTACAGCTGCCGGCCTACACCACAGCCACAGCAACGCCAGATCCGAGCTGTGTCTGTGACCTACACCACAGTTCATGGCAACGGTGGATCCTTAACCCCCCCGAGCAAGGCCAGGGATTGAACCTGCAACCTCATGGTTCCTAGTAGGATTCGTTTCCACTGAGCCACAACGGAAACTCCTAGTTAACTATTTTTGAACAAAGATTTCTGAACCTGCACAACCATAAACCTAGAAGGCGGAATACAGAAAAAGACAGATAATGTGGGTGACAGTTGTCATGAATGTCCTCAGTCAAGTACTGAAATAATTATGGGGCCTCACAGTTTTTACAGATACACTTGTATAAAAAGACCCAATTACCAAACACAAAAGCACCATCTTGCAAATACCAAGGGCAGCGATGTATGTCATCATTAAGGAATGACATCTGATCAATCTCACTTCTGGACAATAAGTTCCCAGACGCCAAGCATGTCTTATTCATCTCTGCATTTCATATGAGAATATATTTAATAGATATTTGTGAAATACATAAGAAAACTTCAAATATGAGAAATAAAATAAGTTTTCAAAGCATAGTCTGTTTTAAAAGACTAGGGCAGCAGGAGTTCCTATTGTGGCGCAGCATCAACAAATCCAACCAGGAGCCATGAGGCTGTGGATTCAATTCCTGGCCTCACTCAGTGGGTTAAGGATTTGGCATTGCTGTGAGCTGTGCTGTAGGTCGCAGATGCGCCTCGGATCTGATGTTGCTGTGGCTGTGGCATAGGCCGGCAGCTGTAGCTCCGATTCGACCCCTAACCTGGGAACTTCCATATGCCACAGGTGCAGCCCTGAAAAGCAAAAAACAAAAAATAAAAATAAAAAAAAAAAAGACCAGGGCACAAATTACATAAAAATAGTTCACTTTAAAGAATTGACAATACCTACTTTAGTACGTCTATAACTATTTGATTTTTTTTTTTTTTTTTTGCCTTATCTAGGGCTGCACCTGCGGCATATGGAGGTTCTCAGGTTAGGGGTCTAACAGGAGCTGTAGCTGCTGGCCTTCGCCACAGCCACAGCCACGCAGGATCCGAGCCACGTCTGCAACCTACACCACAGCTCACGGCAACGCCGGACCCTTAACCCACTGAGCGAGGCCAGGGATCGAACCTGCAACCTCATGGTTCCTAGTCGGACCTGTTAACCACTGAGCCACGACGGGAACTCCAACTATTTGATATTCTAAGGCAGGAGTATCTAACAGCTAAAAACTGCTGATTGTATCCCAGAAAAAATTAAGCACACATTTTAACTACTCTTTTCTAGTATCCTGAAAAAAACCATTAGATAGAAAGCCATGCGGTAAATGCTTTCTCTATATAGGTCATTCCCACACAATACTGAGCCCCGAGCTTACAAGTCCAGTAAGGCATCTGCGTGCTTTTAAATGTATATCAAGTACAAAATGTTTATTGAATGTACAAATGAATGCGCCAATAAATGGCTGAATGAGTAAGGAAAAAAGAAAGGAAGAATGGAAAGAAAGAGAAGGACAGAAGAAATTATTTAAACAAAGAAACAGGGGAAGAAGTAATTGGGGAGTTACCACCCTGCCTAATAAAACAACAAATTTTAACATTATATCAAACTAAGTTTTAAAATTTCTCTTTTAAATCACAATGATTACTACTAGACAGTTTAGAACTGATTTTAAGAAATTTTTAAATTCAAGAACTACTTCACATGGCAACTAGGCAGGAACAGTATTTACATAATTCTGTTAATGTATGTTTAATATGCACAGTTTCATTTTAGTTACAAAATACAGCTTAATTCAAGAGCAATCATTTGCTTTCAAAATCCTATTTAAAAGTCATTTGGGGACTAACACATGAGCTATGCTTAAACATTAAGGAGAGTAAAAAATAATACATACTTATAGAAAGAAAGGAGAATAAAAAGATCCCACCACTAATATTATAAAGTTAATTTTATACTCAATCAAAATGCAAATCTGTCACTGATTATCATGCCATCAAAATGTCAAAACACAACAAATGACTAAATAAATCACAAATTTAACATCTTGCCTTTCCGTTATGAAATTCCCTATCACTGGGAGACTGATTTCTCTGACAATTAAAAATTTACATGTAATCATGTATTTTTCATCTTCATTTATGATATTCGATTATGAAAAATATGCCTTCATGGTACATCTTACCTCATTGTATCTGTTGCTGGGAATTTTGATGCTGGTTTTCCGAACTTCCATATCAACCACCAAACCTTGAACTACTGGCAATGTGTATTGGTAATTTCTAAAGTCCTAGGCAAAAGCAGATTGAAGTGGAATAAAGAATTCATCAATGGGAGGACTTGATTCACAGTAATAAAATTAGCACAAATAAGAAGAACGTCAACATTGAAAGGTCTCATTTATTTAAAGAATATGAAAATGTATAATGGAAGCCCCACTGTGTGCATTCTAGCTCTCCAATTAGACTGTAACCTCTTATAAGGGAGCAGACCAAAAAGTTTTACATAGCCTATATATACAATATTAAACAAGTACTTGAATGTTTATCCTACTTTTATCATCATTTAACAACTTCTGTATTTACTTGTTAACTGTCTCCTCTCCGTAAAGTAAGCTCCAAGAGTGCTCACTTGTTTTGTTTGTTCTTCTTATATCCCAAGTGCCTGGAACATCCCTAGGGACTGAATGAATATACGTAAAGTCAAACACACACGCAAACACCCAACACATAAAGTTTGGCTGAAGTAAAGTGAGCAAGAGAGGCAGGAGTTGAGGCCAAAGTGATAGCACACAGCTAGATCTCAGGGTCTTGCAGATCACCTTAAAGACCTGAGTATTTACTCTGAGGCTTTTGAGCTATTTTCACAGATCTCTCTGACTTTCTCTGTAAAGAACAGATGGAAAAGGAGCAAAAATAGAAGAAAGAAAATCAGATAAACATGATAAAAATAACCCAGTCAGGTAAAGTAGTGATAACTTGACCCAAAATGTTAACAGTTACAAAGGTAGTGAGAAGTTATCAGATTCTAGATATATTTTGAAGGGGAAACTGACAGTATTTGCCACTAGATTAGAGCAGATTCCAAAAAAAAGAAAAGAGTCAAAGATGATTCTGAATTTTATGGCCTGGGCAAGCAGAAGACAAGAACTGTCATTTACTGAGATGTAGAATATGATGTTAAGGAGAAGGTGGCAAGTCAGAAGGCTGTAGGAGAAGAACCAAGAAACAATGGTGCCCTGGAAGCTAAGAAAAGAAAATGTGTAGATACCAGGAAGCTATTGAATTGAACTATGTGAAAATTGCCTTCTGATTGCTTCTATTCACTCAGGGAAACTGAGGCCAGGTCATGAGCTGAAACTGAGGAAAGTAGAGGAGGCCCTGGGAACTTGGGAAGAGGTCATGTACAAAAAGCCATCTGGGAGAGTAGGAATGTATCATGGACCAGGAAGGACTGCCATGTAGGTCTTACAGCTTCCTTAGTGGTACTGGTCATGATGCCAGTGGCATCCTACTCTTATGTCCTCACTCATATTTAGGCGTAGGTGTAAGGTGAGAATGAAGGAAGAATTAGATCCACACAGGAAAAAAAATCAACCTCGTTTCCTCCCTCCCTCATTTCTTTCTTTTCCTCCCTTCCTTCAACAACCCCACCTCTTTCTCTCTTTCTTTCTCCAATCCCTCCCTTCCTTCCTTTCTTTTTAGGGCTAAGGGTCAAACTGGAGCTGCAGCTATTGCCACTGCAGCTGCTGGCCTATGCCAGAGCCACAGCAACATCAGATCTGAGTGCTTCTGTGACCTACGCTGTAGCTTGAGGCAACACCGTATCCTTAACCCACTGAGTGAATCAGGGATTGAACCCACATCCTCATAGTGACTGTGTAGGGTTCTTAACCCACTGAACCACAACAGGAACTTCCAACTGACTTGTGATAAGGGTGCAAAGGCAAGTTAATGAAGAAAGAATAGTTCTTTCAACAAATGGTACTGAAATAATTGGACAAATGGGAAAAGTAAAAATCTTCAAACAATGCCTCATAGTCCTCAACAAAAATTAAGTAAAAATGGATCACAGGTCTAAATATAAAACATAAAACCACAAACCTTTAAGAAGAAAACCTAATCCATAAAAAAAATAAATTGTATTTCAACAAAATTAAAAAATTTTGTTCTGTGAAAGACACTGTTAAGAGCATGAAAAGATAAACTACAGATTGGGAGAAAATATTTTGAAATAATAAAAATTTACCAAAGGACTTATATTCAGAATACGTGAAATACTCTAAAAATTCAACAATAAGAAAACAACCATTTTTAAAATAGGCAAAAATCTAAATATTCGCTAAAGACATAAAGAGGGAAAAATAATCACATGAAAAGATGCTCTAAATCATTCATCACAGGAAACACTCAAAATCACAAAAATTAAAATTTTATTTTACCCCCCCCCCTTTTTTTTTTTGCTTTTTAGAGCTGCGCCCATGGCATAATGGAGGTTCCCAAGCTAGGAGGTCAAATCAGAGCTACAGCCGCTGAATATGCTATAGCCACATCCACAGCAATGCAGGATCTGAGCCATGTCTGCGACCTTCACCACAGCTCACAGCAATGCCGAATCCTTAAGCCACTAAGCAGAGCCAGGATTCGAACCCGCAACCTCATGGTTCCTAGTTGGATTCATTTCTGCTGTGCCACAACAGGAACTCCAAAAAAATTTTTTTAAAAGAGAAATAATAAGTGCTGGCCAAAAAAAAACATTTTTTGTACCTTATGAATGCAAAATACTGTAGGCATTTTGGAAAACAATTTCACAGTTCCTTATAATGTCAAATATACAATATGCCTCAACTATCCCATCCCCAGAAAAGTGAAAACTAATATTCACACAAAATTTCCTACATGAATGTTTATGGCTGCTTTATTCACAGTCACCTGAAACTATAAACCCAAACATTCATCAACAGTTGAATGGATCTACTTAACAATAAAATGAATGACCTATTGATTGATATAGAAGGGTATCAGAGTGTACCACCCCAAAATATGCCTCCTGTTAGTCTTTGGCCAGTCTAATTTATAGGACCCCAGCTGAAGAGCCTAAAATGAGCAGAGGAAAAAGATTTTATTTCCTTTCCAACAATGTATGTTAACAACACTTATTAATCTCAAATGCAGTATGACAAGGAAAAGAAGCCGGACTGAGAAGGCTACATGCTGTGGAATCCGAGCCGTGTCTGCGACTGACCTACACTATAGCTCATGGCGATGCTAGATCCTTAACCCACTGAGTGAGGCCAGGGATAGAACCTGCATCCTCACAGATGCTAGTCAGATTCATTTCCGCTGAGCCACAATGGGAATTCCCATGAGGAAACTTCTTGAGTGAAAGAAATGAATGATTATTGGGAGAATTACTGATACACAGGTCTGGGAATAGTGTCTACACCTGAAATCCAGAGAAAAAACCTCATGATTCATGGGCATTGGGTAGAGTATTATTTTATAATAATTTGGCTGACCTTTGCCCCGGTTCCTGGGAGATAGCCTCTAAACCCTGGGAAATTCTTGAATGTTAGGAGTACTTTTGTTATTCCTGGTAGACCCTGATAGTCTATGTAAATTTGGTGATATTTATACTAACAGGATGATGCAGGGTGGACGCTGGCCATTTTAGAAACACCAATCATATGAGAGACTGGGGCTTTGAAGCACATGATATCAGCCTGACCTCTGGGGAGCTAAGGAGGCTTGGAGGCTGAATTCAATCACATGGCCACTGATTCAATTTCCTAGTAAAGAGACTCCAGTAAAAAGTCAGGACACATAAGCTCAGGAGCTTACTCTGTGCATAATGTTGAACATCGATGTACAAGGAAGGTACATCTGCCCCTGAGGACACAGAAGCTTCTTATTTGGAACCCTCTTAAGACCTTGCACTATGTGTCTCATTACTGGCTGCTCCTGATTTGTATCTTTCTTGTTATAATAAAACTGTAATCATAAGTACACTTGACGCTTGAACAACATGGGAGTTAGGGGCTTCAGCCCTGCACATTTGAAAATCCATGCATAGCATTATTTTCATCCTTCTGAACTGCAGTTCCCTATCTGTGGATTTAACCAGCCATGGACTATAGAGTACTACAGTACATATTTATTGAAAAAAAAAAATCCACCTATAAGTGGATCTCAGAATTCAAGGCCATGTTGTTCAAGGGTCAACTACATAGCACTTTGCTGAGTTCTGTGAATCATTCTAGTAAATTGATCTCCCACCTTTATATCCAGTTACTCAGACTATGGGTGGTCTGGGGACCCCTGAGCTTGCAGCTAGCATCTGAAGTAATGGCAGTCTTGTGAAGGACTGTGTCCTTAATATGTTAAGTTTGGATTAATTTCAGACAATACCAAAAATCATTACAGGAGTTCCCGTAGTGGCGCAGTGGAAACGAATCTGACTAGGAACCACGAGGTTGCGGGTTTGATCCCTGGCCTCGCTCAGTGGGTTAAGGATGCAGCGTTGCCGTGAGCTGTGGTGTAGGTTGCAGATGAGACTCAGATCTGGCATTGCTCTGGCTGTGGCATAGGCTGGCAGCTACAACTCTGATTAGACCCCTAGCCTGGGAACCTCCATATGCCGCGGGTATGACCCTAAAAAAGACAAAAAGACAGGGGAAAAAAAAGTCATTACAAATACAGCTGACCTTTGGACAACGGCAGGGTTAGGGGCACTGACTCTCTGTGCAGTCAAAAATTCAAGTATAAGTTACAGTCAGTCCTTTGTATCTGTGGTTCCACATCCAGGGATTCAACCAACCATGGACCATGTAGTACTATTGTATTTACTACTGAAAAAAAAACCATGTATAAGTGGACCCTCATGGTTCAAACCAGCATTGTTCAAGGGTCAGCTGTACTCAGAAGAGTTCTGCCTTAGTAGTGGGAAATAACTAGCGCTATGCTAAATAAGACTTTGACTCACCTTACAAATTCTGAAAGCAAAACTCAAAAGGCTCAAACTATTCTTCAACAAATTAACTGCATTAAGTTGTTACCAAACTCAAGAATATTTATAGGAACATAAATATCTCTGGTATCCAGCAAAGTAAAATCACAGTATCTGTCATTCAATAAAAAATTTAAAAAATATCAAGTATGCAAAGAAGCAGGGAAATAACATTCAAAATAAAGGGGAAAAATCAATTAATGGCAACTGCATTAGAAAGAAGACACAGCAATAAAAACTATCCAAAATGAAACACAGAGGGGGAAAAGCACTGAAAAAGAAATTTAAAAAGGGAATTCCTGCTGTGGTTCAACGTAATCGGAGCCATCTTGGGAGCACTGGGATGCAGGTTCGACCCCCGGCCCGGCATAGCAGGTCAAGGATAAAGCATTGCCCCAGCTGCGGCTTAGGCAGCAACTACAGCTTGGATCTGATCCCTGGCCTGGAAATCCATGTGCTGCGGAGCAGCCAAGAAAGAAAAAACAGCAACAAAAAAATTCCAAAACAAACAAAAAAAGAAATTAAAAAAGCATTAGCGAGCTGTAAAACAATTTCAAGCAGCCTAATATGCAAGTTTATAACACTGGAGCCCCAGAAAGGGGGGGGGGGGTGGACAGAAAAATTATTTGATGAAAACTATAAACCCACATAACTAAGAGGCTCAGAACACCCAAAACAAGAGAAACATGAAAAAAACTATACCAAGACACATAATCAAGTGGCTCAAACCCATTGATAAAAAGAAAAATTTCAAAGCACACAGAAAAGGAAAAAACATTATGTAGAGAGGAATAAAGACAGGAGGGAAAACATATTTCTCACCTGAAAACATAAATCAAAGGCAATTGAGCAAATCTTTAAAATTCTCAAAGAACAAAACTGTCAACACAGAATTCTACATTCTATATATATATATATATTTTTTTGGTCTCTTTTTTTTAGGCCTGCACCCGCAGCATATGCAGGTTCCCAGGCAAGGGGTAGAACTGGAGCTGCAGCTGCCAGCCTACACCAGAGCTCACAGCAATGCTGGATCCTTAACCCACTGAGTGAGGCCAGGGATCGAACCTGTGTTCTCATGGATACTAGTCAGGTTTGTTATCCGCTGAGCCACGATGGGAACTCCTGCATTCAGTATCTTTTAAATACAAAGGACGTTGTTAGAAATACAGATGCTAAAAGAATCACCAGCAGATGCTACAAGAAACATTATAGGAAATCTTTCAGGTAAAGAACAACGAAATCAGATGGAAATACAGATTTACACAAAGGAATGAAGAGCACTGGAAATGGCAACTACACAGTTAAATCTACAAGAATTTTTCTTATCGTTTGAATCCCTTTACAAGATAAGTAGAATCATAACTACAACGACACGACAGAATGAGGAAATAAACAAAACAAATCAAGTCCCCCCAAAGCAACTAAAAAGTGGGGTAAATTTACTTTAAAAAAAAAAAGCAAAAAACTATTTTGGAATTAGACCAAAGGCACACAACACACTGAGATATGTTTATTCATGAAAACTACTGAACTTCTAGAAAGAAGAGGAGAGTTGAATCTGTTGATATTCTTGCCTGGGGCTGACCTGAGCCATGTCCAGTAGTTCAACGAAGGCAAGATAGTTTGTGAAAACAATAAGCTTTGCTGTTTGAAGGATCCTGCTTGACTTAGAGCATCATCAGTTAAAAGCGGTAATCTTAGCGGCTACTGAAAAGAGCAGCCCTGTTAGTCTGGGTTGCCTGCCTACTTAGGGCAAGTAATGAGCAGGCCGACTAGCCAGGGATTTAACAAGGAATTCTAGGAATAAGACATAGGGAATTTCATAAAGTCTCCAAATACCCAGGATGAACCTTAGTCTGTGCATATGTGCAGCAGAAACCTTAGTGGGCCCAAGCCAACCAACCTCCTTGGTCAACAGAGTCAGACCCCATGCATGTGCAGAGAAGACATAAGACAGTCCAGCGGAAAGGAAAAGAATGATGTTTGAATTCCCATCCACACACAGACACATCAAAAAAGAACAGATGCCCTACTGGCCAGAGGTATTTGAATAGAATCTCTGACAAATCTATGGCTAAACAGACATAGGGGACACCCTCAGGATGCCAGGCTTAAAATTAAAACAAGACATAATGCTTTAAGTATACACTACTCCTCACAATAATCCTGCAAGGTCACTTAGAGAATAAGTGTATAATATAACTAAGGGCCAGAATCCTGGACTACTTCACTCCAAAGCTCCATATACTTTCCAGAAAATACACATGTTCTGTTCTTTTTCTTCAGTATAAATCTTCACCTCCCAGTATTAGCAAGGTATTAAGAAAATAATAAAATCCTTATCTCCCTTCTCCCATAAAAACTCTATTAAGGAAAAAGAAAATAAAAATTCCCAACTTACTGCAAGAAGATTCATGATGGTATGCCCCGTCTCTCCAAACAATGGCTTCCGAAATCTGACACTGAACAGTGGGCATGGATAAACTAAGGAAATGAGAAATGATCATACTAAGTCTGGCAGCTTAAAATTCTGGTAAAAGAATTTTCCATAAAGTTCTCAAAATGCAATTATAATGACTCAATTAGAACATATGAACTTTAGGGCTCAAAAAGTATTTACCATGACAGCATCACAGAAACATTTGGAGCCTTCTACAATCCATACTAGAGTACGTCTTTTGATGCAGTGGTTTCAAAAATGAGCTACATTGTTTTAGGAAGCACACTTTTCCAAACTGGATTAATGTGATCCAGGAAACAAGTACCTCCTGATTCCTCTGTGCTCAGGAGGGCTAAAAGAACTCACTTCTACACGTTTCAATCAGGACCCTTCTTAGAAAAGCTAAACCCCACGTGATGCTATTAGCTGGCTTACTCCCTGAACTTTATAGTTTCAACTGCCTATATAAGATGGGAAGATATAAATGCTGTTTCCTCTGCATACAATCCTTCCCTTTCTCTGTCTTCATTCAGCTGATTCATATGCATCTTTCACAGTTTAATACAGAGACACCTTGGCCCTTCATTCTTGGTGAAGTTAATTTCTGTATGTCTTCCTTACAAAGGTTCCCAAGAGCCTATAACTACAACCCAGGGCTTTCTTTTCTTTTTTTCTTTCTTCTTTCTTTCTTCCTCCCTTCCTCCCTCCCTCTCTTTCTTTCTTTTTATGGCTACAACTGTGGCATGTGGAAATTCTCAGGCTAGGGGTCGAATGGGAGCTGCAGCTGAATAAGGCTTACCCCATGGCCACAGCAACACTGGATCCAAGCCACATCTGCAATCTATGCCGAAGCTTGTGGCAACACTGGATCCTTAACCCACCAAGCAAGACCAAGGATCAAATCCACATCTTCACAGACACTATATCAGGTTCATAACACACTGAACCACAATAGGAACTCTGACTTTGTCATTTATGAATTCCCAGAATTCACTGCATGTAGTAGATTTTTATTAAATTCTTACTGAATGAACTAATAAATTAGTGAAAGAATAAAGTTAACTTGATGAAAATATATACTGGTTAATGGCTTATAAAATAATTTTTCACTATCTCATTTGATCCTCTTAATAATACTACGCAATATAAAAGGCAAGTATTATTATCTCCAGTTGCATTAGAAACTGACAATTGACAATTTGAGTGACACCCAAAGTTATAGAGCTAGTAAGTGTCAGTTAAGAACCTTATTCAAATGATCTGATTCTAAGACCAGGGCAATTTTGATTAGGAGAAGATATAAAGTTTAAAATAAAGTTTGCACTTAGGCTTTACCGTCTTTAGAAACAATCCCAGGAAGTTCCCATTGTGGCTCAGCGGATTAAGAATCCAACTAGTATCCATGAGTATGTGGGTTTGATCCCTACTCCTCACTCACAGGGTTCCTGTGAGCTGTGGTGTAGGTCGCACACACAGCTGAGATCCAAAGTTGCTGTGGCTGTGGTGTAGGCTGGCAGCTGTAGCTCCGATTCCACCCCTAGCCTGGAAACTTCAACATGCTGCAAGTGCAGCCCTAAAAAGGAAAAAAAAAAGGGGAAACAACAACAAAAAAGAAACAATCCCAGCTTAGTTGCACTGCTACAATCGTGGGCAAGGAAGCTCTTCTGCCACTCACTTTACCAGCTGAGAGTGATCTCTACACTGCTAGCTCCCAGGGTTTGTTACATGATATAAAATATAATTCTCATTACTAGCTTCCAAACAAGTAAGAAAAAATATGCTCACTATATACAGATACTACAAAAAATAAAGTTACTTTAAGTTGAAATTCATTTTTTCTGAAGACGATCATGTATCTATCAATTAACCTATAAAACCAATAAGTTTACAAGGCAATAACCACCAACCCTCATTTGTTACTTTGAGCCCTTCCTATTACAGCCTAAACAAGTAGAAACATTGGTCAAATTTAGCTTTGCTACTTCAAAAGACCACTTCTGTTTAAGTGGATCACCAGGGGACTCTGAATTTCACAAGTCTTTGCTTAGTCATCAATCTTGGTCATACAGCTTATAAAGGGGGTGTTTTACACTTACGTCGATATTCAGCTCCAAGTCTCAGCATTAGTCGGATGGGAAACACTTTAGCCCAAGGAGTTTCCCATTTCTGGATGAGAATCCCAAATAAGTAAGGTGGGGTTGGGAGTACTAGGTCTTGCAGTGACTGGTAGGTAGACGTCACATATAAGAATCCACCATGTTCTTTACTGCCAAGGAAACTTTGACTGAAGAAGGAATGTCCCAGGTTGCCTACAACATTCCCTAAAACAAAAAGTACATTAATTACTATCATAAATCAATCATATTTTTAAGAATCATTATTATCAGTACTGGGCCAGATACTACCAAACACTAATTCCTAACCTTTCACTATGAAACACATGTTTACAAAGTCGTTCTAAAATAAATGGCATTTATAAAATGAAAATTTGTTTCCCTATTATATTAGAGTTTCTGGTGCACATGAAATACCTTGTATTATCACACTGTGGTTTGTTTGGCTACAAACCAAAAATAGTGATGCCTTCTTTTAGATTACACAACTTTACTGTATGAATTACTCTGGAAGTCTCAGGACAAGAATCATTGCCTCAAAGGTCACAAAAAATGTCAAGATTAGGTACTTGTAAGGAAACCCTAAACAAAAAAGAAAAGACAACCCATAGAATGGGAGAAAATATTTGCAAATGAGTCGACTGACAAGGGATGTATCTCCAAAATTTACAAACACCTCCTACAGCTCAATACCAAAGAAACAAACAACCCCATCAAAAAATGGGCAGAGGATCCAGGCAGACAATTCTCCAAAGAAGACATGCAGATTGCAAATAAACACATGAAAAGATGTTCAACATCGCTCCTCATTACAGAAATGCAAATCAAAACCACTATGAGGTACCACCTTACACCAGCCAGAATGGCCATCATCAAAGTCTACAAACAATAAGTGCTGGAGAGGGTGTGGAGAAAAAGGAACCCTATTACACTGTTGCTGGGAATGCAAACTGGTGCAACCACTGTGGAAAACAGTATGGAGATTCCTCAGAAAACTCAAAATAGAATTACCATTTGATCCAGCAATCCCACTCCTGGGCATCTATCCAGAGGAAACCACGACACGAAAAGACACATGTACTCCAGTGTTCATTGCAGCACTCTATGCAATAGCCAGGTCATGGAAACAACCTAAATGCCCATCGACAGAGGAGTGGATAGGGACGATATGGTATATACACACAATGGAATATTACTCAGCCATTAAAAGGAATGAAATACTAACATTTATAGCAACATGGATGGACCTAGAAATTATCATGCGAAGTGAAACCAGTCGGACAATTAGACAGCAACACCCAATGCTACCGCTTACATTTGGAAAACTAAAAAGACACAATGAACTTCTTAGCAGAACAGACAATGACTCACAGACTTTGGAAAACCTTGGTTTTTCAAATAAGACAATCTGGGGGGTGGGGGGATGCACTGTGGGTTTGGGACACAAAATCTATCAAATTGAGTTGTGATGATTTTTGTACACCTATAATTGAAATAAAATTCATTAAGTTAAAAAAAAAGATTAGGTACTTGCACTCACAGAGTTTACAATCCATTGAATAAATAAGTTCAACTGATGAACATAATGAATTAAGACACTAAGTACTGTTATAACTATGAGATATTAAGGGACGAAAATTTATGGAAAAGTAGTACCACAGATAGGACTTAGTCTAATTTTGGTTGAGACAAATACAAAACACAAACAACTTAGGGCTTATTCAAATTCATATCAGGCAGGGCTTTTTTTTTTTCTTTTAATGCAAATGATTCTAAATAAGCACTTTCTGATTCAAATAGTTTTTGAATGAAACTAACAAACCAGCCCTTCATTAAGGATACATTTTCCTCAGTTTAGAATTACAAAAGAACTTCCTGACAAGAGCTGTTCAATAATTTAACAGCAGACTTGTTCACTAGACACATGCAAGCTTCCTTTGACACCTCTGAAAGAAATAACAGCAAATACAGAAAGTGCCATCAGAGAAGTTAATACTTACTTTCCTTGAAAACTAGAGTCTATTTGCAAAACAGTTCAGTGATGGCTCATAAAATTCTTGAGTGAAGAAGCACTTATGCTGATAGTAAGGTCCACAAGTGAGTGGAACACGTCCCCACAAAACCCAGAGCTTTGTGGCTGAAAGCCACGTTCACATCATCATCTGCCAAATACATGTAGGGATAGTACCCTTGCCCCAAGATTAAACAAATCTGACTGCACATTTAAGCTGCTGGGTCAGATGATAAAAAAAATAATAACTTCCATATCAAGGATCTAGTATGTTATTTTTTTTAAAAAAATCACAGATTTTGGAGTCATGGAGACATGGGTTTGAACATTAGTTCGATCACACTATTATAAAATCGAGGGTAAGTTACTTGAATTCTGTGAGCCTCAACATCTGTGGTAACTGTGGAAGATTACACAAAATTTCAGACCTGATGTGAATGAATAATATCAAATGTCACCTTGCACAGTTTGTTCTCAAAAAAATTTTAATTGTTGTTTTTATAGGGCAAAATATACATATAATGAACAATCAAACATAAAACTTGTTTTTCTTTGCTTTACCCAAAGTTTTATTTTATTTTATTATTATTTATTATATTTTTAGGGCCATACTTGCAACATATGGAAGTTCCTAGGCTAGAGGCTGAATCAGAGCTTTCCACTTCCAATTTAAAAATTACTCAACAGGAGTTCCGGTTGTGGCGCAGTGGTTAACGAATCCGACTAGGAAACGAGGTTGCGGGTTCGATCCCTGGCTTTGCTCAGTGGTTTAACGATCTGGCGTTGCCATGAGCTGTGGTGTAACAGGGCTCGGATCCTGCATTGCTGTGGCTGCGGCGTAGGTCAGCGGCTACAGCTCCGATTAGACCCCTAGACTGGGGACCTCCACATGCCACGGGTGCGGCCCTAAAATGACAAAAGGCAAAAAAAAAAAAAAAATTACTCAACAAATACTATGAAGCAAACATGTGTCAGGCACTGTGCTAGGCAATCGAATTATAATGGGAAAAAAAAAAGGGAATGTCTCTAATCCTTGCCGTCATGTAATTTAGAGTCAAGAGAGAGAAATTAATTAAATCATTATTTGAATTAATAAAAAATTAAAACCATGAATGTAATACGAGTTCCACTATGCCATACTTCTTTCTTTTTTTTTTCCTTTAGGGCCGCACCCACAGCATACGGCAGTTTCCGGCCTAGGAGTCAAATCGGAGCTGCAACTGCCGGCCTACACCACAGCCACAGCAACGCCATATCTGAGCCGCAGCTTGAGGCAACATGAGATCCTTAACCCACTGACGGAGGTCAGGGATTGAACCTGCATCCTCATGGATACTAGGTCAGGTTCTTAACCCGCTGAGCCACAACAGGAACTCCCATTTGCTTTATCAGAAATTTTCATTTAAGGAGTTCCCTTCATGGCTCAGTGGTTAATGAATCCGACTAAGAACCATGAGGTTGTGGGTTCGATCCCTGGCCTTGCTCAGTAGGTTAAGGATGTGGCGTTGCCGTGAGCTGTGGTGTAGGTTGCAGATGCGGCTCGGATCCCGTGTTGCTGTGGCTGTGGTGAAGGCCTCCTGTTAGACCCCTAGCCTGGGAACCTCCATATGCCGTGGGTGCGGCTCTACATAAAAGGCAAAAAGACAAAAAAAAATTTTTTTTCATTTAAGATCTACATAAATTTTCATCTTTTCACTTGAGTAGGTGTGGGAAGAGGGAGAGAACGGGAAACAAAAGAGAATTTCCCCCCTCCACATTGCAGAGTACACAACAGCAGTCCTCCACAGCTCTACTGAGAGCATAATGTTTATCTTTCATAAGAATCCTCTTGTAAATACAGCTCAGAGGTGAGAACTGCATTGGACTTGGTACTCAAAATATTCCTTGATCATGCCTTTGGGATCATCCCTATTAGACACTGGAATCTATTATTGCTTATTTTTCCAGAGATATTGATAACCTTTCTGCTTCTACCACCTAACAACCTTCCTCTCCACCCCATTTACACTCAGATTCACCATTATGTCCCCTTACATTATAAAATCTTTTATTCTTTAAGCATTTCCTTTCTTAAAAATTAAAAAATGGATAGATCTCTATTAAATCTAATAAATGATTTAGTTTAGATTGTGATCACCTCATCTACAAACAAGTAATATTCCATGGGTATAGATATCAACAAAAATAAAACACTGGGTATAGGAAGTTGACAAAGTTTTCATTTGAAGACTTACAATGAGATGCCAACCTTAAAAAGAATGTCAAAAGAAGACAACATTGGCAATGAAAGAAGAAAATATTCAAAGAGATAAAACTAAGAACTTTCCAAACTAAAGAAAGAAATGCATTTTTAGACCAAAAGTACACTTTAAAATTTGTTTTAAAATATTCTAAATACATGGTCATGCCTGTTTGGTGCCTAATGATTAAGTCATTCTCACTTAGTTGTATATTATCAATTTGATATTCATTTTAAATTGTGGAACTAGGAGTTCCCGTCGTGGCGCAGTGGTTAACGAATCTGACTAGGAACCATGAGGTTGCGGGTTCGATCCCTGGCCTTGCTCAGTGGGTTAACGATCCGGCGTTGCCGTGAGCTGTGGTGTAGGTTGCAGACGCGGCTCGGATCCTGCGTTGCTGTGGCTGCGGCGCAGGCCAGTGGCCACAGCTCCGATTAGACCCCTAGCCTGGGAACCT
>PVHT020000066.1:22321262-22340185 GCA_004024745.2 Catagonus wagneri
AAAAAAAAAAAAGGGAATCACAGGTCCAAACATAAAAGCTGTAACTATACAACTTTTAGGAAAAAATACAGGAAAACATTTTTGTTATTTTGGGTTAAGGCAAAGATTTTTTAGGAAACTCAAGTGTGAACTATATAAGAAAAACTGATAAACTGTACTTTCATCAAAATTTTAAACTTCTACTCTTTGAAAGATAGTTAAGAAAATGAAAAAAATAAGCCATAGACTGGAACATAATATTTGCAAAACACATTACCTGATAAAGGAGTTGTATCCAAAATTTATAAAGTACTAAAAATTCATTAAGAAAACAACTCAATTCTTAAATGGGCCAAAAAAGAGTTACAGATGGCAAATAAGCATATGAAAAGATGTTCAATTTCATTAGTCATTAGGGAAATGCAAATTAAGACCACAACGAGATACCATTACACACTCATTGGAAAGGCAAAAAAAAATTTTAAAAGAAGGGAATATCAAGTGCTGGCAAGGATCCAGAGCACCTGGAATTTTTCGCACATTGCAGGTGAATGGATAAACAAATCGTGGTACATACATCCATTCACAGATGACTCTCAAAAGCATTACGCTAAGTTAAATAGACCAAACACTAGAGTGGGATTCTATTCATAAAACCTTCTGGAAAATGTAAAACTACAGGACAGAAAACAAATCTTAGCTGTCAAGAGTGGAGGGTAAGGAAGGGGAGGGGATTAAACACAACGGGACATGATAAGGTTTAGAAATGATAAAAAATATTATGTATTTTGATATTGGTGGTTGTTACCTGACTGTATCTATCTAGACTCATGGAACTATATGTCTGAATAGACAAATATCACTACATATATAGATTATACCTCATAAACCTGATTAATAAATACTCATAGAGAACTTTAGTAGCGGACTTACAAAAAAGTCAAGGATAAAGAGAAAAGACAATAACAATTTATTAAAAACAAAACAAAACAACTAGACTGTGGGAGATGCCAGATGACAATAATGCAGTAACTTCAAAGTACTTGCTAAGAGGAGGTAAAGAAAGAAACGAAGGGATGAGAGAACAAAGGAAGAGAGAGAGGGAAAAATATCCATTAACCTAGAATTTTGTAATCTATTATTCAAGTGAAGGCAAAATAAAAACATTCCAGACATACAAAGACCAGTGGAGTTTAACAAGTATAGATTTTTATCAAGAGAACTAATAAAAGGATGTATTTCAGGGAGTTCCCATTGTGGCTCAGTAGTAATGAAACTGACTAGTATCCATGAGGATGTAGGTTCAATCCCTGGCCTTGCTCAGTGGGTTAAAGTATCCAGCATTGCCATGAGTTGTGGTGTATGTAGCAGACACTGCTTGGATCCCACGTTGCTGTGTCTGTGGGGTAGGCCAGCAGCTGCAGCTCCAATTCAACCCCAAGCCTGGGAACTTCCATATGCTGCAGGGGTCTAAAAAGACAAAAACAAAACAAAACAAAAGACACATTTCAGCAAGAAAAGCAAGTCCAAATGGCAACATGGGATACCAAAACAACAGATGTGGAGAAAACATAATGGCAAATTTAATTAATAATTTCGACTGAACTGAATACTGATACTGATTTTTGATACCGTTATTGAAAACTGAACATAAGTAAAAATTTTTTTCCTTTTACATAAGGTAAAACAAACTATAAGGAACAAAAGTAAAAATGGCAAAGGTGTTAAACGAATAAAGTATGCTTAGGTCTATATTATGTTTGGGAAGACAGAAATTCTATGTGGTAGGCAGAATTCTGCCTGCTTTCTGGTGTACATGCCTTGTTTAATTCCCTCCTCTTTTTCTTTCTTTCCCTTTTGCTTTTTTTTGTTTTTGTTTTTTGCTTTTTAGGGCCATCCTTTTGAGTGGGGAAAACACCTATGAATATTATGGGGGGGGTGTCATTCCCATGATTAGATTACTAATCAACAAGCTCTGAATTTATCAACAGGGAGATTATCACAGTAGGCCTGACAAAGATTTTTAAATCTAGGTCTAGAGATTCTAGAGATTCAAAGCAGAGACACACTCCTGAAGATATGGAATACAGAAAGCATCCAAGTTGTAAACTATCTACAGAGCCAGAAGGCAAGGAAGCCTCTGCAGGCAGCTTCTAGGAGCCAACAGTATTCCCCAAAGCTGTTGAGCTTTCAAATAAGAAAATGGGGATTTGTAGGAAAATGAATTCTGTCAACAATGTGAGGAACTTGGGTTTCAAATGAGAAGCCCTGCATAGCCAACACCTTGCGGCACCCTGAGAAGATTCAGCTAAGCTGTGTCTAGACTCCTATCCTATGGAAACCGTGAGGTAATAAATTTGTATTGTTTCAAGCCACTAAGTTTGTAGATTAGAAATACGCAATAGAAAACTAATACATACTGAATAACTTAACTGTCAGAGGAAAGTCATAGTTGAATATTTATGTCGAAAAAATTAAAGTAAACCCAAAGAGAATGCTAACATAAGAGAAATATGGGTGAAAGATAAAAACAGGGACGTATTTGTCAGAGAAGACAAAATATACATGCCCAATAAATATATGAACACACACTCAGACTCATTAATAATCAGTGAAATGCAATTCGAAATGAGACACCATTTTATACTCACCAGGCTGGCAAAATTTAAAACTGATTATACCAAACGTTGGCAACTTTTATACACTGAAAATGTGGATAGATAGATATAAACTGGTAAACTACTCTGGGAAACAATTTAACATCATCTAATAAAGTTGAAGATACCCATACCCTACAATCAGCAATTCTACTAAGTGTACATGCACAAAAATTTAAAGAATGTGTGAATAACAGCAAACTGGTAAGAAGAGCAAACTGTTCATCACAAAGAAAATTAATAAACTATGTTTAATTTATGTAGTCAGTGTAAAACAATAGCCTAAAAATGAACGAACTAGAACTAGATGCATGAATGAATGGCAGAAACATGGTGCAGTGAAAAAAGCAAAGCACATAAAATGTGTACAGTGTGATAACATTTGTACAAATACTAAATACAAAATATAATACAAAATACGATATTAAATCCTTAGAGATGCAAATATCTGTGATAAAATTAAAAAGAAAAGCAAGAAAAATATAACCCAAATTGAAGACAGTGGTTATTCTAGTTGAGGATGGAAGTTTGGAAATCAGAAAGGGAGAGCTTCAGTGGACTGGTCATTTTTATTTCCCAAACTGAGTATTTTGCCATTATGCTTTATAACCTGAACAATCATGAATACATATTTATATACTTCTGTATTTTCTTGTATTTTCTTTTTAGGGCTGCACCAGCAGCATATGGAAAATATGTATTTTCTTTTTAGGGCTGCACCAGCAGCATATAGAAGTTCCCAGACTATGGGTCAAATAGGAGCTGCAGCTGCTGGCCTACGCCACAGCCACAGCAACTTGGAATCTGAGCCACATCTGCGACCTACACCACAGCTCAGAGTAACATCAGATCCTTAACCTACTGACCAAGACCAGAGATCAAAGCTGCATCCTTATGGATAATAGCTGGGATTATCACCACTGGGTCATGATGGGAACTCCACAAATAATTTTTAAAGATAATTAAAGGAGTTCAGAAGAAAAGATTGATTCTATCTGGGAAAATCACCAGGGAAGAATGGAAAGAGTGGTCTTTGACACAACCTAAAAGAACAGACAGGATTCAGATAGTGAATGTCTGGGAAAATAGCATGGTGGTGGAGGGGCATCACGATCACAGGTAATGAAGTAGGAAATGATCAAAGTACATAACAAACCAAGAAATGTTTAGTTTGGTTTCAATGGAAATATGAGGAGACTATTAGTGGAAAAAGAGACTGAAAATTCAGGATCAGGTTTTGTAAAGCACAGACAGACAGAGTACACACTTTACTCTAAAGGAAGCACAAAGCCAATAAAAGTTTGTGAGTAAGAGCGAGAAACAACCAGAGATTGCCTCCAGAAAAAATAATTTGGTGGGTAACAATTCCCATTTCATTCAAATTCATGTTCTAAAGTCTGTTTGCAAAACCTAAGTAAAAAACACAAGAGGAAGAGAGGGGAGAGGAGGAGAAATAATAAATACAATCTAGAATCTCTCATAGCACTACAATAACTAAAGACATCCTGAAACTCTCAGAATGTCACTTCTCACAAAATACAATTTTTCTCCTCACTATAGAAAGCATGAGCAATCATGTAATAAAAATTTTTTATGTAAACTAAATAAACATATATAGACACATACTACACATATATTATTACTAATATATGTAGTTTAGATTAAAAATTCATAGAAAATGATAAAGAGAGTTCACACAAGGGCTTCTGCAGCCTTTCAAGTGACTTATGATGGAGAAACCAGTAGGCAAGTGATAAGAGTATTTAAGGCTTTTATATTCAGGGAAATTTAAGACACAACTTGCCAATTTCATACAATGTGCCACAGAGGAAGAAAAATAATGAACAGGATCACTTTAGAATACTTAAAATATGTTTCCATTTAAAAAATCATGCTGAAATAATATACTCAGCTTCTATCAATTATCTAAAAATGAGATTCTTAATAAAACAGGCATAGTACATATGTATTACGTGTATGTTTTTTTAAAAACTGTACTATTACAGTTTAGAGTCAACTGACATAAACTAGAGAATACTTTAGTCCTAATTCTGTCATCAACTAGGTGTATGATTTGGTAAATCTATTAACACTTCTTTTTTTTTTTTTTTTTGTCTTTTTGCCTTTATGTAGAGCCGCACCTGCGGCATATGGAGGTTCCCAGGCTAGGGGTCTAACAGGAGCTGTAGCCGCCGGCCTTTGCCACAGCTACAGCAACGCGGGATCCGAGCCGCGTCTGCGACCTACCCACAGCTCACAGCAACGCCGGATCCTTAACCCACTGAGCAAGGCCAGGGATCGAACCCACAACCTCATGGTTCTTAGTCGGATTCGTTTACCACTGAGCCACGAAGGGAACTCCTAGTAACACTTCTAGGTCTCATTTTCCTCATCCAAACAATGAAGAGCTCATACTAGATAATCTAATTTACCTAACTATTTCCAATATTTTATGAGCTATGAAATGATTCCTATTCAAGGGGAGATTCTTACAGCTCACTCACTTATGCTTATTGGAAATATTACTTACTAAGATGAATATGTTGATGCTCTCATCTCATAGACAACATTTAAAACAGCTTAGATGTGTTATAGTCTGACCTTTAGTCTTGCTATCAGTTCCAAGTAACTTCTGCTACAGAACTTTTACATTTAAAATAACACTTCAAAATACACTTACTGATACATAAGGATACTTTTTAAAAATGAGTAAACATATTTTAATGACTCATATAATGATTCACACCCTTTCCTTGCTGGTGTTTCTTAGAGCTCCATTCATAGCTCTAGTCTCTTCATAATGGCCTAACCCATTCACAACCATAATTTAAAACCATCAGGTAAATGCTGGGTCTTTCAAATCTATATGTTAGACCAGGTCTACCTCCTTAGATCCTTATCCATATATTCATTTTCCATTTACATATCACCATCTATTGCCATTATTTGAAATTCAACAAACTGAACAAAGAACGCATCTTCTACTCCTCTGCCAAATCTGCTCTTCTTCTATTCACTATCTCAGTGAATAAGAACAAAGCCCACTCAGAAGGGCAGCCAGGGCCCCTTTATGATCAATTCCAGCATTTGCACCTCCACCTCAACCCAGGCAAACACTGATCTAATTTCTATCACTACAGATTCATTTCACTGTTCCAGAGAATCATATAAATGTAATTATGTAATATGTACTTTTTTGCAACTGGCTTCTTTTGTTCAGTCTGTGAGACTCATCATGCTGTTGTGTATACCACCAATTTATTTTTCATTATTATGTAGTATTCTAGTGCTCATCCACTGTAAGTTTTTGTTTGTTTATCCACTGTAATTGCTTCTTAACTGCTCTGTTATCAAACAGACTTTGATTCATTGTCATAATGTTTCTGGAGTCATCTTCCTACAATGCAAATATGATTATGTCACTCATTTCTTTCAGTGGCTCCTCATTCCCTGCAGAATAAAGGACAAACTCCTACTCAAGACATTCATGAACCTCCCATGCCCTAGTCCCTGATGCCCTTGCAAAAACCATATGAATATGCAATTACTCATATGCAATCCCCAATGCCATTTCTGTTTTTACATGTGAGTACATTCAAACTAAGGTGAAAAAAATGAATATTTCAAGTAATTTCTGAGATGAAATTTAGGCCTAAAGGCTCCAAATGACTTCAGATTAACCTCATACATTTTGGACAGAACTGTACTTCACAGATATCATACAGCCAATTTCTAAAATGTCACCTTGCATTCCTATGATATTTCATGTCAATTATAGAGACTACTTAAGACACAAGGGCATAATCTTTTATGCGTAAACTATAATCACACTAAAGAGGCAAATTTTTTTGGCCACAGCCACAGCATACACAAGTTCCTGGGCCAGGGATCAAACTCTTATTATAGCAGTGACCCAAGACATAGAAGTAACCATGCTGAATCCTTAACCACTAGGTCACCAGGGAACTCCTAAAAATGCAATTTTATATCATGCATTTATACTCATTTCAAGAGCATTTTCCATAAAGATATTACTTTTAGTAGCTAAAAAATTTTCTAAAAAAGCATTCATCTAAAAAGTATAACACATATAAATTTTTCTCTTATAGCTGGGCATTTAGGTTGCCTTTAAATTTTTGTGTTAAATTTAAGTAATGCTGTAATAAACACTTTCATGTACAAAGTTTATTTTATATTTCAGTTAATTTCTTTGGCATAGAATCCCATAAGGGGAATTACTTGCATTCAGAACATATGAATAATTTATTATTTTAATATAGTTATAAAACATTATCAAGTAATATATGAAAATAATTTTAATATCTTGGCCACCCTCACCCCAATCTAGCCTTGTTTCTCAGAGATAATCTTCTTTATTATTCATTTGTTTTAGTTCTCATACTGCTTTCTCTATTTATCAACTACAGATATTATTTTTTGATTATCATGATAAATGAGAATTTAGCTCAATTACACTACTTCCTACTTCCTCTGTTAAATCAGAGGAAGGTTAACTTTGTGATACTTAAATATATTTCTTCTCTCTCTACTTTTAATAGTATATCTTTAGGTATCATTAATCTATTTCTACTTTCTAACAGCGATGCATTTACTTTTACATTGTTACAATTAATACTACTTATAATTTATGTTGAAAATATAATTAAGTTGTCCATGACAGTGGTTTTTGAAACCTGAAAATTAAATGAATATTTGCATTATGATTATATAAATATTACCTGAAGTAATAAGTTATCATTATGCTTCCTTCCACTAAGATACCAATAGCATGTCCCCTAAGCCATTCAAAGGAAAAATATTCTTAAATCATGGTCAGTGGTTTATCTTATAGCTTTAATTCCAGCCTTTGTAAAATAAAAACTGAACCAGGTAAAGTATTAAAATGTATAACTTCCTCAAACTATGCCAAGTTCTAACTTGGTAATAATACCAAAGTCCAACACCAGGCTTCCAAATTTAAGACTATTATTTTGCCTCTGAGTCCAAAAATTTGTTATCATCTATAAAGGGTGCAGACAGAGTCATAAAATATCCCCACCTGCCAGAGCATCCCGATAAAGCTGCACAAAATGATTAAAGATATCCTTCGGCAAACACTTTTCATCCGGTAGACACTGAAGAAGAATGACTATCTCAGACTGACCCACTGCATGCATTCCCTTGGTTGTGAAACACCAGCACTTCCTGTTCACATCTAGAGATAAAATAAAAACATACACATGTAGACATTCTTCTCAATCTTTACCCTTAAAAAATTCACAGAAATCTTTGTTACAATACACTAAAGAATAAAATAGATCATACTGAATATGTATAATTCAATTGTGAATTGTCACTGTACTGAGCCAAAGAACTATTGCAAAAAATAAAACATACCAATGAATCTGGCTCTAAGCAAATATTTTAGAAAAACAATTGGGGAGTTCCCATCGTGGCACACTGGAAACGAATCCGACTAGCAACCTTGAGGTTGAGGGTTCAATCCCTGGCTTCGGTCAGTGGGTTAACGATCTGGCATTGCCGTGAGCTGTGGTGTAGGTCACAGACTTGGCTCGGATCTGGCGTTGCTGTGGCTGTGGCCAGCAGCAACAGCTCCAATTAGACCCCTAGCCTGGGAAAAACAATTGGAAAGGAAGAGAATAGTGAAAGAAAGTACACTAAAAACTTTTAATTCCTATTATAAAGAGGTGTAAGTATTAAAAGAAACAATATTCCATAAAAATAAATTAAACCAAACTACTCATGCTTGGCTATAATGACGAAAGGATATATTTCTCCACCTATATTTTGTTTTCTAGCTCCTTTTCTTTTTTTCTTTTTTTAAATGATTTTTATTTTTTCCATTCCCACCTTTATTTTTTAAAATCATTTTACTAAGGGCAATAATTACTTAATTAAAATCTAGAAACAAAAAAAATAAAACACACAATATTATAGATTTGGGTTCAGGCTATGGCCTAAAGAAAATATATTTTTATGTATACTTATTAAATTGAATCCGTGACTGAAAGAATCTATTTATAGTCCTTTCTGTGAGAAAAATTCTAGATAGTCAGCAACAGGACTTTATTTAGCTTCATGCTGTAAAAAGAGGTGAAATGGATGCCTTTTCTGGACAAATTATTCCCACTTCTGTAGGGCTAAATAGAGTAACAATGGCACAAGCCTATGTAGCTAAAAATAATGTTCAAAATTTATACGTTTATCATTTGTACTCCAACAAAACAAGATCTCCAATAGAACTGAAAAAGGATTCAAATAAAATTATGGATATCACCATGTAAATCAGCACTAATAAAAGATCCGTTTTGTTCACGTTAGGAATTGTTTCTTTATATATCCAAACAGAAAGTGCCTCATCCAACTATCCTAGATGGTACACACCTGAGGAATTCTAGGCTAGATATTTTTCTAAGTTTAACTTATAAATTAGATATGGCAAATTGAAATTTCTTTCTTCTTCCTTTTTTTTTTTTTTGGTCTTTTTAGGGCCACACTTGTGGCATATGGAAGTTCCCAGGCTGGGGTCAAATCAGAGCTGCAGCTACCAGCCTATGCCACAGCCACAACAACTTGGGATCTGAGTCACATCTATGACCTACACCACAGCTCATGGCAATGCCGGATCTTTTAACCCACTGAGCGAGGCCAGGGATTAAACCTGAATCCTCAAGGATACTACCTGGATTCTTAACCTACTGAGCCAGGACAGGAACCCCTGTAAATTGAAATTTCAAGCAAATTACTTTAAAATATGATCTTTGAAGGAAAGGTGGCAAGTATGACTAATTGGCCCTGTACAAGGGTGTGATCAGCAAGGAAACCAGAAACTTGCATTTCATTTATACTAAACCTCTAAAGAATTTAGTATTTCTGGTTTCCAAGGACAACTTAAGACAAATGTACAGTGGGAACAGGAGGACTGTTCCCCAAAGCTTCCTTCCACTCTCTAAAACTCTGCCTACTAACATTATCTATTTTCCAATACCATGTTGGAATCAAAATTCTAAATTACTATCTTTTCTCTCATTTTGATGCATAAGAAGCTAGCATCAAGAAAAGACAAGTTTCTTCTGAATCTTAACTTGTGATATATAAAAGTTTTACCACATGGTGGTTAACAAACAGCTGTCCCAATAAGGTTTTGGACCACGATTAAGGTTTCTGAGATTTAAACCTAATATGTAAAATGACCCTCCTGGATAATTTATAGACCTTCAGTTATATTGATATTGGGCTATGACTTGGCATACCCAGAAAGTTCTCAGAAAGAACTTGACTCAGATTAGTTCAAGTTTTGTTTGGCTTTCCTCCAAGGAGAATTCGCCTATCTCACCTCTTTGACTAAAAGCAAATGTCTCAGTTAGTCTCACAGTTGTCCTCTGGGATATATTATTTTATACAAACCAACTTCTTTAGTGCCCAGTTTTCATTAAGATGTGGCTCTATATAAAAGTACTTGTGCATACTAATTTAAAAGATTTGTTATCTATAAATCAGTATATCATTTTAATTTTAAAAAACAAATTTCAAACTTACAATTTACAATTTTAACCATTGACAACAAATTTGCATTTAAAACAAATACAAGTGGGTCAGGACCACCATCCTCCAATTGCTGCATTACTGAAATCTGTGATGGTTTCTCTTCCACAGCATAGTCTGCAAAGGGAGAACACAATGCAAGAGATTGGTTAAAGAGATGAAGCAAGAAAGAAATCTGATGGAGGAATGGCGTGATTATTCACAGGAAAGAGATAAGCAATTAATTAGATAAGCAATAGGTAGGGTGAACACACAAGTTTATACCTTCTATCCCAGTGTCCTATTAACAAATGCCCCTTTCATTCTCAAAAGTGATCTAGTCCAGTTTGGATGTTAACATGATTATCCTATGTATAGACTTCTCCACAAAATGTTTCATGCCATTGTCTAAAAACAACTCTGATATGACAAAAATCCTCCAACTATCATAACAAGAATTTCACATATTATACGTTCTAAGAACAGCATTTAAAATAATCCATAATACACAAGAAAGTGATGATACACTAGTTATCTCTAGAAAGGATGTCTAGGGGTTGAAGGAGAAGACTCCTACTTTTTACTCTGTATGTTTTTCTACTGTTGAGATTTTTTACCATTAAAAAAATTAAGCTTCAGGTGTTCCCATCGTGGCTCAGTGGAAATGAATCTGACTAGGAACCATGCGGTTGTAGGTTCGATCCCTGGCATCGCTCAGTGTGTTAAGGATCTGGCGTTGCCAAGAGCTATGGTGTAGATCGCAGACGTGGCTCAGATCCTGCATTGTTGTGGCTCTGGCGTAGGCCAGCAGTTACAGCTCCTATTAGACCCCTAGGCTGGGAACTTCCACATGCCGTGGGTGCAGCCCTAAAATGACAAAAGACCAAAAAAAAAAAAAAAAAAAAAATTAAACTTCAAAACAATGCACCCAGAAAATAAAAGTATTACAAGCAACTGGTTTTATGAAACAATTCCTCTAAGTAAAAGTCAAAAAAGAGTTCAGTACATGTATCACAAAAATCAGCAGTAAATCACATATCAGATTCTGACCACGGCCAAGTTAACCCTTGAGACTGCAGAGAACCGTTCCCATTTAATCTCTGCAAGCACAGTAATGCTCAGCCACAGTATTCTGAATGACGAGTGTCCTCTCAGCTTGAAGTTAAAATCAGGGGAATAACCACTGCAGAATCTAAAGATAATGGGCAAGGAATTAAAAACCTGAAAGTTGTATGTTGTTTGGTCTTATATGAAATGCATCAAGGGAGGCAAAATAGAACAAAATAACATTTTCCACTGATCAACAGAAACCAAAAAATATTTTTCTGATGTTATAGGAAATGTCTGCCCTATCAATAAAAATATTTATTGGAAAGAGAAATACTAATTAAAAAAAAGCTTTAATGGAGTTATTCCACTAGAATACAAAATAGAAATATTTTAGTGAAAAGAGAGTAATATTGTTTAAGTAAGTGAATATAGATAACTAGCTGCAGAGTCCTCTTGTGGTGCAATGGGCTAAGGATTCAGCATTGTCACAGCAGTGGCCTGGGTCACATCCCTGGCCTGGGAAATTCAACATGTTACAGGCACAGACAAAAATAAAATAAAATAAAATAAAAAAAGAAAAGAAAAGCAGTTGCTATTTGGAGTTCCCGTCGTGGCTCAGAGGTTAACGAATCTGACTAGCATCTGTGAGCACGCAGGATTGATCCCTGGCCTTTTTCAGTGGGTTAAGGATCCAGTGTTTCCGTGAGCTGGTGATGTGGGTTGCAGACACCGCTCAGATCCTGCATTGCTATGGCTGTAGCACAGGCCAGCAGCTACAGCTCCAATTAGACCCCCTTGCCTGGGAACCTCCATATGCTGCGGGTGTGGCCCTAAAAAGCAAAAAAACAAAAAAGCTAGTTGCTATTTAGTAAGAGTGGTTTTGACAATTAGATTTAATAGATGTGACTTTTAAGGTAAATGGAACTCTGAAATCTTATTTAACAACAGAGTAGGCCAATTTAATTTCTTATTAATCTAAGATTTATTAAAATGACCAAAATTTAAAACTTAAGTAGCAAATTTACTTACAAAAGAATATTTTTAGAGGGTCCTAATAAAGGAGCAAAGGCATTATTACACAATTAAAGGAACGTTTGGAGTTCTCTCATGGCTCAGCAGCTTAAGCATTTGGTATTGTCACTGCAATGGCCCTGGTTATAGCTGCGGCATGGTTCAGTCCCTGGCCTGGAAATTTCCACATGCAACAGACGTGCCCAGGAAAAAAAAAAGGGAATGCTAAATTTCATGTGAAAGTTCACTGTTGAACTCTCTAAACCCAAGCTGGATTTCCTTTTTTTTTTTTCTTTTTAGGGCCACACCTGCATCATATGGAGGTTCCAGGTTAGAAGTCAAATCGGAGCTGCAGCCGCTGGCCTATACTACAGCCACAGCAATGCAGGATCCGTGCCGTGTCTGTGACCTATGCCACAGCTCATGGCAATGCCAGATCCTTAACCCACTGAGTGAGGTCAGGGATCAAACCCGAGTCCTCATGGATACTAGTTGGGTTTGTTAACCACTGAGCCACAACAGGAACTCCCCAAGCTGGATTTGACTGTAAGATACGTTCAGCCGACACAGCTGAGAGCCTGCTAGAGGACCAGCCCCATGCTGGGAACAGAAGACATGAACTCGAATTCAGACTGAATGAACTCATCGTCTAAGTAAAAGAATCAGACCTATGAAGTATTTAAATTACAATGAAAAATATGTAAATATAGTATCAGTCTCTAAGAATTTCTATTTGAACAGAGATAAGGATGTGAAACACTACTACAAAGACAGCCGAGGTAGGATTCAGAGAAGATTTCCATTTATATGCATTTTAAAAGGTTGGGGAGCTTTTCAAGGAGTCTATAGAAGGATATTCTATTCCAGACAGAGGAAAGGAAGATAATAAAAAAATATTAAATACATGCCTACTTTTGCCAGTTTTCTAGCTATGTACTTTCAAATATGAAATCTGATTTAATATTTATAATGACACTTAAGTAGGTGTAGTTATGTAATTTTTTTTTTAAAGTTAGGAAAGAGATTCAGGGAGGACAGATGACTTGCCCACTGGATCCCACGGCTAGACTGGAATGGTACTGGGAATAAAACTCAGGTTTGTCCAGCTCTGAACTCCATTTTCTTCCCACTTTTCTATAGTACAAGAAAAGCATGGAAGTATGAAATGTGACTCTTCAGAAAACAGTATATAATCTACAGTATGTATGTAAAGTACTGGGGTGTTGGCCAGAAATAAAGTTAGAGAAGTAAGTTGAGATAAGTCTACAAATGAACACTGTATGTATGCCAAAGTAAATAATCTACACTGAAGGCAATATAAACCCATTGAATTTTCTAAGCAAGAACAATATACAATAACATCTATGTTTAAAGAGATAATGGGCACCAATGTGGAAGATTAAATAAACGAGAGAAAGACTGAAGGCAAGGAGACCAGGTAAAAGACTAGGATATTACTGAGGCTAGATTACTGATAACCCATCTCCTGAAAATGTACTGACTGGATGCTGATCTGAATCTATTAATAAGAAACTTTCACATAAAGATAAGCATTCTTTTCACTGAATAGTAACTTTGCTAATTACCAGGACATACTAAAATAAAATTTTTTTTTTTTTTTGTCTTTTCTCATTTTAGGGCCGCCCCTATGGCATGTGGAGGTTCCCAGGCTAGGGATCTAATCGGAGCTACAGCTGTCAGCCAGCACCACAGCCACAGCAACGTGGATCCAAGCCGTGTCTGCAACCTACACCACAGCTCACGGCAATGATGGATCCTTAACCCACTGAGTGAGGCCAGGGATCGAACCCGCAACCTCATAGTTCCTAGTCAGATTCGTTAACCACTGAGCCAGAAGACTGATACTTAAGTTCAGTGTTCTCCACTTATTATATGTACATTTCCGAACATGTATTATACTTCAAAACAAAAAGTTAATGTTGACTGTATTACATGGGCCAATCTTGGAACTATAAGCAACTCTTCAGAGCATTATATGCTTTGAAGTAAAAAAAAAAAAAGTCAATAAGCTACATTTATATTACAATTAAAAATAATATTACAGCCTTCCAATAAATGAAATGATAACATAAACACATATCTTCTCTAAAACAATCAGTAACAGCAAAAGTGCTTTCCATGGTATTGAGTGAGTAGTCACTTTTTTTTTTTGTTTTTGGCTAGAGAAGAGAAGGGCGGTTATCACTTGAATTCTATCTCCCTCCCTTAATTAGAAGGCAACATTTGGCATATATAACTATCCCTGTTTAAATATCTAAGTCCACATACCTCCTTTTACACCAGTGGAGATGAGAATGGGAGGAAGGCCATCTTCAGGAATAAGGTTCATTGCACTGCCAACAGGACTTCCAACCTGAGTTATACTCCCAGAGAACAGAGAAATATCCGTCTAGGAAAAGCAAATTAGCAATGAGAGCATTACTGAGAGTTTAAGATTTTCTACTCTCATTACAGAGCGTAAAAGATTTTGCAGAATATAGTCAAGACTACAAATGGGAATGTAACTGAAAATTTGGAATCCATAATTTTTGAAAGATAGCACATATATTCAAGAACCTGAGGTTTCCCAAAGGATTGCTTTTATTTTATTTATTTTTTTTTTACGGAGGTTTCCGGGCTAGGGGTCTAATCGAAGCTGTAGCCGCCAGCCTATGCCACAGCCACAGCAAGGCCAGATCTGTGCCATGTCTGCGACCTACACCACAGCTCATGGCAACGTCGGATCCTTGACCTGCTGAGCGCTGAGGGAGGCCAGGGATTGAACCTGCAACCTCAAGGCTCCTAGTCAAATTCGTTTCTGCTGCACCATGATGGAACCTTATTTCCTTTTTAAATTTTTTTTTGCTTTTTTAGGTCCACACCCACGGCATATGGAAGTTTCCAGGCTAGGGGTCAAATCGGAGCTATAGTTGCCAGCCTACACCACAGTCACAGCAATGCAGGATATGAGCTGTGTATGCGACCACAGCTCACGGCAACACCGGGTCCCTAACCCACTGAGCGAGGCCAGGGATCGAACCCGCATCCTCATGGACCCTAGTCGGGTTTGTTAACCACTGAGCCACAAAAGGAAATCTACAAAGGATGGAGTTTATACTATGAAAATATTTCCAGTTGAATAGTTTTTCTTTTTGGCATCATCAAATCATAGTAATGAAGGAAACCTGGGTTAAAACTTCTTTTACCAGGTTTCTTTTTCTATAAGAGAAAAGGATTTTTAAAACTTACAGTGGCAACAAAAACAAAATTTCAATACTATCTTGTAATTTCTGAACCTTTACTACATTGAGGTCTACTTAAAGTCTTACTGATATTGCTTTTTCTTTTTCTTTTTTCTTTTTTTCTTTTTTTTTTTTTCTTTTCGGGCCGCACCCATGGCATATGGAGGTTCCCAGGCTAGGGGTCAAATTGGAGCTACAGCTGCCTGCCTATACCACAGCCACAGCAACACAGGATCCAAGCTGCATCTGCAAGCTACACCTCAGCTCATGGCAACTCCAGATCCTGAACTCACTGAGAGAGGCCAGGGATGGAACCCGTAACCTCATGGTTCCTAGTCAGATTTGTTTCCGCTGTGCCATGACAGAACTTCTGATATTGCTTTTTCAAAATAACTTTTGAGAATTGGGGTGATGGTTGTATAAGAATGTGAATGGAATTAAAAATGGTTAAAATCACAGATTTTATGTTAGGTATATTTTATTACAATAAAAAAGAAAAAATTAACTTTGATAAAATATGGTTTTCATTTACTATGTAACAGAATTAAACTTCAAGTTTATTTTTCTTTGCATTAATATGAAGATCATACTAACTACACTTAATAAAGTATAATGTTGCAAAATACATTTTGAGTGGGGCTAAATCCACTTAATTAATTTAATAGACCATGCTCAAAGATCTTTTAATATTAGTCTCTACTCTCTATATTCTTCATAACTTAAGAAAAAGAAGCTTTAAGCACTATTTACAATAGCCAAGACATAGAAGCAACCTAAGCGTCCACCAACAGATGAATAGACAAAGAAGATGTGGTGTGTGTCTATATATATATATAGATAAACACACTGGAATATTAATCAGCCATGAAAAAGAACAAAATAATGCCATTTGCAGCAACATGGATGAAAGAGATTATCATACTAAGTGAAGTGAGTTGGATAAATACCATATGATAAACACTTATACATGGAATCCAAAAAAAATGATACAAATGAACTTATTTCCAAAACAGAAAAAGACTCATAGACATAGAAAACAAACTTTCCCTTGGTCACAAAAGGGAAAAGGCAGGGAAGGGATAAATTGGGATTTGGGGATTAAGAGATACACACTATTTTATATAAAACAGATAAACAACAGGGTCCTGTTGCATAGCACAAGGAACTATATTCAGTATCTTGTAATAACCTATAATGGAAAAGAATCTGAAAAAAGAATATTATATGTGTGTGTGTGTGTGTGTGTGTGTGTGAGAATCACTTCACTGTATCAGAAACTAACACAACATTGTAAACCAACAGTACTTCAATTTTAAAAAAGGGAAGCTTTAAAAAAAAGTTAAAGCAAAAGCATATAAAAGCATATAAAAACTGTTTAACATGTATATAAATATTTATAGCAACTTTATTCAAACAGCCAAAGTTTGGAATCAATCCAAATGTCCATTAATAGGAAAACAGATAAACTGTGGTCTAGCCATATGATGGACTATTACTCAGCATTAAAAAATATTCACTTTTGATGCATACAACAGGGATAAATATAAGTATTAGACTTTAAGAAACTAGGCACAAAACACTGTATTCTATATATTTTCATTTGTATGAAATCCAAAAACAGGCAAAACTAATCCATGGTGATACAAGTTAGAATAATGGTTACCTTGGGGGAAAGGAGGCAGCTACTGACAGAAAAAAGGGCATGAAGGAATATTCTAGAGTGATGGAAATGTTCTGTTTATCTTCTCCTGAGTGGGAGCTAAATGAGTGTGTGTGTGTGTGTGTGTCTCTATATAAGAATATATATAATATTCACTCACTAGAGTTTCCTCGTTCATTCAAAATTTATCTTTTAAGAACCTACCATATAATTTAAGAGATTTAGGAGATAATTTAAGAAGCTTAATAGAAAAAAGTCATCACTGTATAAACACTATAGTTATAATTTCTGAGGCAAGAATTGTCAAAGCCCAATAAAATCACTGGCTAAAAGATTATAGAGGAACAGGACACTCAGTCTCAAAGCATCAACCTTCATAATACTTTTTAACTGCAAAGAGAAAAAGCTACTTTCATAGTAGAGAAAGAAACACAGGAGACACCAATATAACCAATTATTAAAATGATACATCTTGATGTGTTCCATTAAAAAATGACCATCACAAAAAAAAAAAAAAAAGAGTTCCCATCGTGACACAGCAGAAATGAATCTGATTAGTATCCATGAGGATTCGGATTCTATCCCTGGCCTTGCTCAGTGGGTTGGGGATCCGGTGTTGCCATGAGCTGTGGTGTAGGTCGCAGATGTACCTCGGATCCTGAGTTGCTATGGCTGTGGCGTAGACTGGCAGCTGTAGCTCTGATCTGATCCACTTGCCTTGGAACTTCCAAATACCACAGGTATGGCCCTAAAAAGCCAAAAGAAAAAAAAAGAAAAAGAAAAAGAGAAAAGAAATGACCATCACTTACATAGCATTATTCTTGCCAAAAATATTTATCTGAAAATAAACGAGGGAAAAAATAAACACAAATTAAGAACTTTACACCAAAAACGGCCTAGATGCTTCAAAAATGTTAATGATGTGAAAGTTAAAAAAAAAAGAGTGGAGGAGTTCCCGTCATGGCTCAGCAGAAACGAAACCAACTAGGAACCATAAGGTTGTGGGTTCAATCCCTTGCCTTGCCCAGTGGGTTAAGGATCCAGCGTTGAAGTTGCCTTGAGCTGTGGTGTAGGTTGCAGATGTGGCTTTGATCCCGCATTGCTCTGGCTGTGGTGCTGGCCGACAGCTGTAGCTCCGATTAGACCCCTAACCTGGGAACCTCCACATGCCATGGGTGTGGACCTAAAACAACAAAAGACAAAAAAAAAAAGTGGGAGAACTGGTCTACATTAAAGAAAACCAAAGAAACATAAGAACTAAATACAGTTGTTAGCCTTTGATGGGATCGGTTTTTTTTATGGCTATACCCATAGCACATGGAAGTTCCTGTGCCAGGGACTGAATCCAGGCTGCAGCTCTGCCCTGTGTCACAGGTGTCACAATGCCTGATCCTTGAACCCACTTCACTGGGCCAGGGAACAAACTCACACCTCTGCAGTGACCCAATCTGCTGCAGTCAGATTCTTAACCCACTATGCCACAGCAGGAGACCCTGGATCCTGATTTAAAAAAAAAAAAATTAAAAAACTTATTTATATATATATATCCACTTGTATATAAATGAAAGAATAAAGAACATCATGGGACAATTGGGAAAATCTGAATACGGATTATATATCTGATAACAGAATTACCTACCAAATTTCTTTCTCATGTAACTGTACTTATGTAAGAAAATGACTTGTTTTTGGAAAACACAAACTAAAGTATTAAGTAATAAAGGGCAACTAAGCCTCAAATGGTTCATCAAAAAAAAAAGGTCTGGGTGTGGGGAGGTA
>PVHT020000066.1:22340285-22392618 GCA_004024745.2 Catagonus wagneri
AAAAAAAAAAGTAAAAAATGACAGACATACAGACTTAGTCGGAATTAAGCGCTGTATTATATTCTTGACCACCACACATTCAAGGAGGCAATCAATGATAAGAAAGAGACCCACAGTACAAACAATCTGATGTGTATACTTTCTTTTTTTTTTTTTTGCCTTTTGTCATTTTAGGGTCGCACCCGCGGCATGTGGAGGTTCCTGGGCTAGGGGTCTAAAAGGAGCTGTAGCCACCGGCCTAAGCCATCACCACAGCAACACAGGATCCGAGCCGCGTCTGCGACCTACACCACAGCTCACGGCAACGCCAGATTGTTAACCCACTGAGCAAGGCCAGGAACCGAACCCGCAACCTCATGGTTCCTAGTCGGATTCGTTTACCGCTGCACCACGATGGGAACTCCATAATGTGTATACTTTCTAATTATGGTCCCAAGTGGTTCTATTCTTTCACTGACTTGAAAAAATGTAGCTGGTATTTTTCCTTTTCTGAAAATTAGCACCAAATTGTGACCAGTATATCCTATAGAGACAAAGTAAGCATTATAACACAGCCTGAGCCAGTTTCCTTAGGTAAATGAAAGGAGTCTTCCATAAAGTTTCCTTTTTTTTTTCCTCTTTTTCTTTATTTTTAGGGCTGCACCTAAGACATATGGAAGTTCCCAGGCTAGAGGTCGAATCAGAGTTGCAGTTGCAGGCCTATGCCACAGGCACAGCAACTCGAGATCTGAGCCGCATCTGCGACCTGTGCTGCAGCTCACGGCAATGCTGGATCTTTAACCCACTGAGCAAGGCCAAGGATTGAACCTGTGTCCTCACGGGCACTATTTCAGGTTCTTAACCCTCTGAGCCACAACAGGCATTCCTCATCCATTAAGCTTTTCAAGTTATTTTTAGGCTTTGGAATTCTTTTAAAAAGCTTACATAGAAACACTACAGATAGACCAGAAAAAAGTAGAGATGCTCGAGACAAAGGAATAGGACTCCTCAGCCACCTCATATTGCCTGGCCCTTCCTCACCATGGCTACTCTCTGGAGGCCACTGCACAACCTGGGGAATATGCTTCGAAAACCAACGTATAAAGGGGCCAGAATTCTCTCTAGCACAACCTCTAGCTACAACGGTAGCCTGCGCTCACCTGAAAACAACCTTTATAAGCATCTTTCTCCTGAAAAAAAAAAAAAAAAGGAAGTCCAAATATAGAAAAAACAAGAACCAATTTTTGCCATATTTACTTCACCCCAACAGACACACACAAGCACACACACACACATACACTAAATTGTATCTGAAGTCTACAGAGGTCCACAGAAAGATCGCTAACTTAGAAAAAGGCAAGACAGAAGCAGTACAATGCTGAGTAAAGTTAAGTACTCACTTTAAGTTGCTCTTTTGTTTTCTTACCTCTGCTGGTAGGGGACTGGTAGTTACTGGCTTGACTGGGTCATGTGACACAGCCAGGGTTCCTGCAGAGGAAGTTCCATTCATGGTTAATTTGGCTGCATCAGCAACTTCTCCATTAGGCAAGATCCCATCCGCAAACCAAACTCGCCTCTGCTCTCTGGGCTGAGCCACTTGAGGAGCCAGAAAAATAAAACAGGCATCACTGTGACAGTGGTAGGGTTTCTAACATCAAAGAAGAGAAGGTCACCAATTCCAGATGTACAAAGAAATCATCACTTAGCATTTTACAATTATAAATGTAACTGTAATTGTATATAAGTGGTTATAACAATAGAAATATACATTCAAGTATATTCTTCTATAATTTATATGTAAAGATTTAAAACATTTTGGTTTAAAATAATGAATACACTTATGACTATGTCAATACTCTATGCCATATCACTGACAGAGAAACTAAGGAAGGTGTTCAAAGTACCTAGGAAATAAACTAACACCAGGGGGAAAATATCTAGCAATGGACAGTCACACCTCCTAAAAGTATGAGGTTTCTATAGGAATAAAATATCTGGAAAAGTGATATTGTATCAAAAGATTCCCCGAAGAATGTTGAAGAATTATTAATTAATGAAAGAAGAGTCAGCAGAGATATGTAAGAATTGGAACGCAAATTGACCAGATCTTTGGCTAAAGTGTAACTGACGAAGAAAAAGACTGATCTGGCGGTGCAAAAGCAGTTTGCATTTTAGTGAAAGGACAGGGAAAAGCTGGAAAACTGAGTCTGATGAAATGATCTCTTTAAATCTATTTTGGAAATCAATTCAAACAGCCAAAACAAAGAGAGACTAGGGAAGAACAACAAAAATGACAAATGAAGTAAAGAGAACAAAGATTTTGAGAAAGAAAGCCTGAGCACATAAAAATACAAGGAGTATGACTAAGGGATGATCTGAAAGAGGGGGAAATGGGAAAGAGTATGATAATGTCCATAGAAGTTTTTGATCTTCAAAAGGGGAGGAGGGCTATTTTGCAAGGGGAAGGGAATATTATTAGACAAAAAGATATAAAATTAATGAAAGAAGACAGATTTTAATTATCAAGGGAAACACTGATAAGATCATTTTAAGGAAATATAATTGTTTTTACTATTGAGAATCCTCTGAACTTACAAGTGCCTTTCATCTGACAGTATCATAATCATAAAGATACAACAAACTCAGGCTGAGCCTGTAATTTTCTACCTATCATACGACACAATCACACAATCAGAATTAAAGTTTTACATTTTATAGAGGTCTGTGTATCTGACACAGTATTTTCATATTTTTATATGGATAGATTAAAAATAAAAAGAGAAAGTGGCAATTTATATTGCAAAAAGCAATACTAGAATGGGCTGATCAGAAAAAAGAATTCTCATTTTCATCACTTACTAAACTCCTACAAAGAACACAAAGGTAAGCATGAGGCTAGGATTTTGCAGGCTGACTTCAAATTCTAAACTCTTCAAGTAGAAACAAAGTAATTACTCCATTCTTAAGCTGGAGAGGGTATTGGCATATTTTAGGGGTGCCTCCAAACTATCAGGCAACACAGTACTATTCTTTACTTGCCCAGAAATAGTCTTAACACATTTCTCACCTTGTTCTTCCACTTTAATAATCACTCACAGGGACTTCTCTGCAGTGTTTTAAAGATTTGTGCTGTAAAATCCCATCAGCACCTTTTCAGGGGAACTTGGTGAGGAAAAAGAGAGAGAATAGCACACGATCCCCTACCTTCTGCTCCAGGGTGCTTTAAAACTCCCACAGGTACCATCACAGTGGGAGGTGGAGAGCTCAGGGCTCCTGAGGCCTGAGCTTGCTGCAAGGGAGGGATAGTAGAACAGTATTCAGCAGGATTGTTAGGGTTAGGGCTCTGGCTTGAGGCACTCATCATGTTCTCCCAGGCTTGAGCTAAAGCAAATACAGACACAATCAATGTGAATGGATTACAAAATATGGACATCAAGACCTCCACAATATTGGATAAATAATGTAGTTCCTCCACATTAACACTCATAGTATGTCTCTCTTCCAGCTAGTGAAGGTATTGATAGGTTATTTTATTCAATAAAGGAGGCTATGTAGTTAACTAAACTATTTGGAAGCAACAAATAACAATTACATGACACTTCTGATACAGACTGATAGCAGATCAGTCTGAGGCTAATGACTAGGTCCCTGGTTTCTTTAAAGGTCACTTAAGATGGGTTAAAACAACATAAATTTGTAACTCAGATAGCATTGAGACACTTTTGGTGGGCGGGACAGATTTAATATTCAATGCATTTTATAAAAGTCTATTAGAAATCAAAATCAGGGGCTAAAATAGCAAAATCCCATTGTATAATAATTTCTGTTTTATTTCTAGACTTTTAGGCTCTTCTTAGTTGAGGTAAAAGCCTCATTTGAAAAATTCTGAAGCCTAAAGTTCAGGAGAACACGTCTCAACATTTTTGTGAATTCTTCTTTTGTGCAATCATTACCCTGTATAAAGGTATCCAGCAAAAACAACCATTTCATATCTTTGGTGTGTCTCAAAAGTACAGGACCCATTTGAACATGAAAATGTGCCAATATCACGTAAGTGCCATCAACCAATATGAACGATCACAAATGTGTTAAGATTCTGTTTACTCTGTAATTTTCCTAACTAAATACTAATATATCAACTATTGCCTTTAAAGTAAATAGGATGTAAATAGGATGAAAGAAGCTACAGAAATGAAAAATATAAATTTTTATCTTCTAGGTTCAGGTGCTATCACATGCCCAGGAATAGAAACCACCCAATTCTGGGAGCATCTTTTTAAAAATCTCATTTTACATCAAAGAATGATCCATAAGATTTTGAATATTTATTGCCTCCAAACTGCAGGACAAAGCTAGAAACAACAGCTATGTTCCTTCCAAAGCACTGGCAGGAAGAGGGAAAGGAAGAGAAAAGGAGAAAGGGAAAAGGGGTAGGGAAGAACACTGAAAAGCATCAAATTAAATATTCAGTAAAAGACCAGGCTAAGCCATGCGAGAGGAAAGACGCTGGAAAAACCAGGAAAAGGAGATTACAGGATCCCCTACTAGGGGCATCCTTGGCTTAATAAAAAGTAGGTATTCTATACGAATCCTCTGCCATTTCCTTCATCTTTAGCTATGCCACGTTAGAAAAAAAAAAAAGCTATCAAGTTGGAAGACCTCATCAAATAAAAGAGGTGTTAGGTACTGTAATTAAGCAGCATGCTCTTATCTGTGGATAAATATCTGAAAATGAAAGCAGGAATAAAAATCATCAATTGAGCCACAGAGTGAAATAACCATCATCTGAAAAATGATCCCTAAGAGTAAAGAGAATGAATTCATATTTGATCAAAATTATAAGAATTCAGAAATGGGAGGAAATTGGGTGGATCACAGGAAATTAGAACAGATCAGATTAACTGACATGCAATAGGTTAATAAGCTAACGACAGGAAAACATCACTACGAGCAACACAGACACACAGAGCAGGAGGGGCCTTGAGCAGATAAGTTTTAGCCTCCAGGAGACACACTATCCTGTCACAGGCAGCAGTGCTGTCCAAGTTCAATATTTTATGTCTCTTAGTAACTATTCTGGCATCTGTACAAAGATGCACTCAAAGAGAAAATACTATAGCCTGATCGATTCTATTGTATCTCTTTACAAGAACACTGGGTTTTTTTTTTTTTTGTTTGTGTTCTGTTTTAACTAAAATGACCTTAAATGCATTTCCAGTCCTACAAAAGATGAACACTCGATAAGCTATATTTACCTTCTCTTGGCCATATTCTTTTTACCACATAAGTAAATTCAAAACCGTTATCCTTATAATAAATCTAAGTAGTGTTAAGGTAATAACTGATAGAAAAATGAAATCTTTATTTGATCCGAGACTCTAAAATTTTATTTTTAACAAGATGAATGAATCTAGGTGTTAATAAGAATATATTCTAAGTTAATTATGATATTCCCTAGGAAGAGATAGCTTCTCTGGAAAGGAAAATCTCAGCCCAATTTTAATATTTCCTCATCTAAATGGTCAATAGTGGCCTACCCTCTCCCACTCCAGTCATTTCACAGAAACATTAACAGCCACATAGCACCAGATTTCTGCAAGAATTTCCATTCTTCCTGCAACTTACCTGACTTAAGCATTTATTCATTAAATTAGACACAGGAATTCTAAAATGCTAAGCTATTTTTGAATTTTTCAGCTAAAGTTATGACATTTGAGAAGGTGAACAACTTGCAGAGCAAGGCAGGAAAAAAAGAACAGTCTTTTCATAGGAATTCTCCTGTTCTGTCTCAATAACCTGTTTTAATACTTACCATTCATTAGCACTGAATGGCAGATTACACATACTCTAGCTTCCTTTCTATCCATGTATAACAGTTTACATTTCAGGCTACAACAGGAAGCACAGAAAACCTGAAGGAAAAAGAACACACTAAATTTACTTAGTATCACAGTATAAAAGGAAGCAAACCAATACTGATCAACACTGACTGACAGGAAACCTGTTTAGTATAACACTAAAAATCAAAGGAAAATATAATTGACGAAACTGGGTATAAAAGACCCAATTCAAAAGCAAAAATGAGATTAACACATCTGTCAGCAATAAGGAAAGCAAAAGTATTGGCTGAAAATAAAAATCTCAGCCAAAGAGTTCCGTCGTGGCTCAGTGGTTAACAAATCCAGCTAGGAACCACGAGGTTGCGGGTTCGATCCCTGGCCTCGCTCAGTGGGTTAAGGATCTGGCATTGCCATGAGCTGTGGTGTAGGTCACAGATGCGGCTTGGATCCCGCGTTGCTGTGGCTGTGGCTGTGGCGTAGACTGGAGGCTACAGCTCCAATTAGACCCCTAGCATGGGAACCTCCATATGCCATGGGTGTGGCTCTAGAAAAGACCAAAAAAAAAAAAAAACAAAAACAAAAAACTCAGCCAAGATTACACAAATACATATCAGGAGAAAAAAATCTAAGCTGTCCTTAAGCAAAATTCCTATAGATAATATCCCATAACATGGGTATTTAGAATAGTAACATCTGTCATTTCTGCTTGAAAAGGCAATATAGCAGGTAAAATAAACAAAGATTGGGAATTCTGGGTTTTAACTTTCACTGCTTTTTAAAACTATCTTTACGAGAAGAGTAAAAATTATACAAGATGTTTTCACTGATTTGTTATGAAGGCCAAGAAAGATCAAAATACACAACTCAATCATAAAAATAAGCACAGCCCTTGCTATAGGGAATCAGAACAGGTAACCAGAAATTGGTCATGCCAACTTCCAGCACCTTATTTCCACTTTCCAAGGTCAGCTCTTGATAATTTTACTTTCTTCCTTTCCACACTTCGCAACAAGAATCTAAGTAGCTCCCTATTACAATTTATTTTCTTGAGAATTCATTAGTCCCTTATCACAGAGAGCGTCACAGAAACAGAAAGATGTTCCCAACAGGGTAAATTTTACTGATCCAGTTTAAATGGCCAAGAAGGAACCTATATCTTACAAAAATGAATCAGGAGATGAAATCCTATTAAAGTGAGAGTGACCATTTTTTTTCTTCCAAGTATAATTAATAAACCTAGCTACCAGAATGATCAATTACAGTTTTCAGAGGCTTCACATTCATAAAGTAACTCTGTGATAGAGGGAGAACAGGGAATATAATATCCTTATTTTCTATCAGAGGAAACTAAATTTGTATGGTTAAATGACTTGTTCATGTTCACAGAAAACTGTATGAATGCTAGGCACTTTACATATGCGTTTTATCTCATTTAATCTCATAAATTCTATGAAGACATTCATTTATAATTAACAGAGTTAAACAAATAAATGTGAAATAAATGACTCAGTCACACAGCTAGTAAGTTACGTAGTAAGTCTCCAAAGGCTACTCTTTTTTGTTTTTCTTTTTCGGCTGCATGCTTGGCATATGAAAGTTCCCACATCAGGGATCAAATCCAAGCTACAGCTGCAACCTAAGCCACAGTTGCAGCAACACGAGATTCTTAACGCACTGGGCCGAGCCAGGGATTGAACCTGTACCACCAGAGACAACAACAGATCCTGAAACCACTGTGCCACAGCAGGAACTCCCAAAGGCTCTGTTCTTAACCACTTTATACTATTCATGTATTTCATTTTGAGACTTGACTTTTCCTTCTCCAACACTATGACCACATCCTGTCAGTCATTAAGTCCTTTTGGTTCTCTCAAATGATTCTTCCCAAATCCCACTTCTTCCTCTCCAGCCTATGCTGCTGATTTTATTTGACTTTAATTATACGAGGCCTAGAAAATCATCATAATCAATTATCTGTCCTCCAAATCTTCAGACGTATATTTCCTATTCATCTTTTTTACACAAATACTAAATAAAAGAACGTTCTAAAAAGTAAACTGAATTGGAGTTCCCGTCGTGGCTCAGCAGAGATGAATTCGACTAGGAACCATGAGGTTGTAGGTTCAATCCCTGGCATCGCTCAGCGTGTTAAAGATCTGGTGTTGCCATGAGCTGTGGTGTAGCTTGCAGACGTGGCTCGGATCCCGCATTGCTGTGGGTGTGGCATAGGCCAGCAGCTGTAGCTCTAATTAGACCCCTAGCCTGGGAATGTCCACATGCCGTGGGTGAGGCCCTAAAATGACAAAAGACAAAAAAAAAAGGAAACTGAATTATGTTAATCTTCTTGAAATGCTTCAATAACCTTTCTAATCAAGAAGTAAAACAAAGAAGCCTTCACTCACTCATTTATCCCACAAATATTTGAGCCCTGATTAAGTACTGGGCATAGGCCACCCCACTGGGTATGGCAGTGAACAAAACAGATATATACGGCCCTTACTTTTAAGGAATTCAGTTTATAGAAGTTACAATATAAAACTGCATAATCACACAAGTGGATGTAAAATTACTTGTTTCAGGAGTTCCCGTTGTGGCACATCGGTTAACGAATCCGACTAAGAACCATGAGGTTGTGGGTTCAATCCCTAGCATCTCTCAGTGGGTTAAGGATCCGGTGTTGCCGTGACCTGTGGTATAGGCTGCAGATGCGGCTTGGATCCCGCGTTGCTGTGGCTGTGGCGTAGGCCAGCGGCTACAGCTCCAATTAGACCCCTAGCCTGGGAACCTCGATATGCCATGGATGCAGCCCTAGAAAAGGGAAAAAGACCAAAAAAAAAAAAAAAACCAAAAAAAACAGCAAAAAAAAATTACGTGTTTCAAAAGAAGTACAAGATAAAATAAGATCATGTAATTAAGGCTTTACCTAGATTGGCAAGGTCAGGAAAGATTTTATTTAGGAAATGACAGAGATAAAATCTGAAGCATGGGTAAAAGTTTTCTATGCATAAAATGGTACCAAGGAAAGAGACAGTAACAAGCAGAGGAAATACTATGTGCAAGGGTTCCATGAGGGTCAGAACATGGTTCCATCAAGAAACTTTTAAAAAGAGTTAAGGTGGCTAGTGGCCCTGAAGGTTAGGGATGCACGGAAGAAGATGAGGCCAGACCAAGCAAAGGTTCTTCAGGTTGAATTAATAGCTTTGATCTTTTAATAGAACAATGGGCAATCATTTAAATGTTTAATCAAAGAGAAAGATGTGATCAGATCTGGGGGGATGCAGAACAGAGAGGAGCAAGAATAAATCTGGGATAGTTCAACTTAAAAAAAAATCAATGTAATACACATTAACAGAATGAAGGGAAAAAAACAAGTGATCGTCTCAATTGATACAGAAAAAGCATCTGACAAAATTCACTCTTTCATAATAAAAACACTCAAAAAACTAGAAGTGGAAGGAAACTATCATATCATAATAAAAGGCATATATGAAAAACCCACAGCAAACAACATAATCAAAGGTAAAAGGTTAAAAGCTTTTCCTCTAAGATCAGGAATAAAGCAAGGATGCCTGCCTTCACCTCTTCTTTTCAACGCAATATTAGAAGTTCTAGTCAGAGTGACTGGGCAAGAAAAAGAAATAAAAGGGGAGCTCCCATTGTGGCTCAGAGGTAACGAACCCGACTAGTATCCATGAGGACATGGGTTCGAACCCTGGCCCTGCTCAGTGGGTTGGGGACCTTAAATTGTCATGAGCTGTGGTGTGGGCTGCAGACATGGCTTGGATCCTGCAATGCTGTGGCTGTCGTGCAGGCCAGCAGCTGCAACTCGAATTCAACTCCTGGCCTGGGAACTTCCATATAATACAAGTGTGGCCCTAAAAAGCAAAAAAATAAAATAAAAGGCACTCAAATTAGGAAGAAGTAAAATTATCTGTTTGCAGATATGATTTTGAATGCAGAAAACCCTCAAAATTCCATAAAAAATTTATTAGAATAAATGAATTCAGCAAAGTTCCAGGATACAAAGTCACCAAACAAAAGTCAGTTGTATTTCTATACATACTAATAAAACTAATAAAAAGTAAATCACAGAATACTTCCATTGGCAATAGCATCCAAAAGAAAAAAATTTCAGATGGGATAAAATATTAATGTTATATACAATGGACAAAGGGCTAAAATCCATAACATATAAAGAGCTTCATAAACTAATAACAGAAATAAAAATGTCTCCAGGAAAAAACGGCAAAGAACTCACAGAGGTAAATTCACAGAAAATTAAATAAAATTGCCAATAAATAAAGACATACTAAATATTACTTGTGACAAAATAAAAAGAATAAGATATTATTTGGTACAGGCAAAGTTTTTTTTCCCCCCATTACTTAATGAATTTTATTACAATTACAGGTGTACAAAAATCATTACAACTCAATTTTATAGCATTTTTAATTGATATTATTCAAAGATGGCTTAGATAAAAGAGTAACTTTTTCTCATATCCTGCTGACATTGCATATGAAAAGGTTAATTTAACAATATCTTAAAATTTTTTTTTTTTTTGCTTTTTATGGCCACACCCATGGCATATGGAGGTTCCCAGACTAGGGGTCTAATCAGAGCTGTAGCCGCCGCCTACATCACAACCACAGCAATGCCAGATCCGAGCCACGTCTGCGACCTACACCACAGCTCGCAGCAATGCCGGATCCTTAACCCACTGAGCAAGGCCAGGGATCAAACCTGCAACCTCATGGATTCCTTTCCAATGCGCCACGATGGGAACTCCTCTTTAAAATCTTTAAGTGTTTATTTATGACTCAGTACATACAATTCTTAAAACTTATCCTATCAAAAACCCCACATGTGCAAAGAGATGTCTACAAAAATTATCTCGGAGTTCCCATTGTGGCACATTTGAAATGAATCTGACTAGTATCCATGAGGATTGGGTTTGATCCCTGGCCTTGCTCAGTGGGTCAGGGATCTGACGTTGCTGTGAGCTATTGTAGAGGTCACAGACGCAGCTCAGATACCACACTGCTATAGCTGTGGCACAGGCCAGCTGCTGTAGCTCTGATTTGACCCCTAGCCTGGGAACTTGCATATGCCGAAGGTGCGACCCTAAAAGAAAGAAAAAAAAAGAATGAGGTCATCTGTGTGTACTGACATGGAAAATAGTAGTCAAATTAGAGGATGAAAGTTGGATGGAAATAGGGCTTTTTTCTCTCTTTTTACATGATTTTTAAGGTGTTGGATAGGGATCTTTAAACTGTGAGTAGAATTTTTCTGTATTTTAAAAAATAGAAGAAAAAAGAATATATTAACTAGTATTATGGGTTAAAGTGTATCTCTCCCAAGTGCATATGAGATCTTAATGCCTATTACTTCAGAATGTGACCTCATTTGGAAAGAGGCCTCTACAAGGATATTCAAGTTAAAATGAATTCATTAGGGTGGGCTCCTAATCTACAAGGACTGGTGACTTTATAAAAGGGGAAATTTGAACACAGCAAGCTTACAGCAAGGATTCCATGTGAACATAAAGACAACCATCTATAAACCAAGGAGGGAAGTACAGAGCAGATCTTTCTCTCACAGCCCTCAGAAGGAACCAACCCTGTCACCACCTCAATCTCAGCCTTCTAGCCTCTGAAATTGTGACACGATAAGTTCCCTTCATTGAAGTTACCCTGTAAGTGGTATTTTGTTGCAGCAGCCCTAGCAAACTAATACAGTTGTCAACTTTCAGAAATAGAGGTCTTATGTTTTAGGTAAATGACTTCAAAAAAGAATGAAAAGACAAACAAAACACATCTTTTTTAAAGAGTGAGCTAGGGGGCAGTGTAATGCAGTTAAACAGAAGGAATCAAGAATATCCATCCTTGCCAACATCCCACAGGCTTTAACAACAGCGTGGAGGGGATCCTTTTATATATCCTATAGGATTAGAGAAAGGCATAGAATTTAGTTAGAAAAGTGGATAATCTGCCAAAAGACTAACTGGAAGAGCAAAGAAATGGCAGACAGGTGAGGGGATGACCCATGCCAGAGAACTACATGAAACTGATGTGTCATAACACCACAAAACCACCACTGGACAGTACCTGTGACTGACATAGAGTGTACCACGACATAAAATGGAAGAGAAAACACTGAAAACACTGGCCCTTGTTCTCAAAACGACAATGATGTAATCAGATCTTCAAGTCATTAGAATAAGTACTATGGAAAACGTGGGCAGAACCTAAGAGATCTGAACCAAATGAAAATACGTTAATAATCCTAGATTTCAAGTCCCTGGATAATACTAAATTCTCCTAAAAGACCAAGATGAAGTTGTCTCCCATGAGCCAGGATAGTCAGTGTTTCTCAACAAGTGCCCTCTTGACATTCTGGGTGGGTCAATTCTGCACTAGGCAGTGTTGTCCTGGTCCCAGATTACTAAATGCCAGTAACAACCCTAGTCTTTGTGACTACCAAAAGTATCCCACCACTTTCCAAATGTCCTTTAAGTATCTTCACTAGTTCCCTGAGCTATAGGCTCTGTCAAAAAGTCAGCTCTAGAAATAAAGATAATTACATATTTGTACATGTGAACTTACTGAGTTACTGAAATATCATATCATATGCCTTTATTATGACCACTGACACAATCTATTGCATTTATTAAATTTATTCTCCACTTTTCCCAAACTCAAATATAAACATCATGGGCGTTCCTGCCGTGGCTCAGCAGAAACGAATCTGACTAATATCCATAAGGACTCAGGTTCAATCCCTGGCCTTGCTCAGCGGGTCAAGGCTCTGGCATTGCCGTGAGCTGTGGCATAGGTCACAGGCACAGCTCAGATTTGGCATTGCTGTGGCTGAGGCATAGGCCAGTGGCTACAGCTCCAATTTGAACCCTACCTTGGGAAGCTTCATATGCCACAGGTGTGGCCCTAAAAAGAAACAAAAAATAAGTAAATAAATAAAAAATAAATGTAAATGTCATGGAGCAATGAACGAAAGTATTGTAAAACTGATATCAAGCTGCCTGAAATCACATAGGTACTCAATAAATGTTTACTGCTTCCTTGATTTGTAAAATTACTGCACAAATATATAAGTGGAGAAGCATTAATGTACACTTGAAGAGCTATATAATACATGTTCAAGTCACAACTTTAACAAACACAATTTTAAGCAGTTTATTAATAATTGTGACCTGAAGTTTTATAGGCCAAATGGTTATGAATGACCTTAAATGACAGGATCTATATGAACTGGCTAACTGTAAAGAGACAAATTATGATTTATAATACATATACTACATAATTTTCCAGATAAGTACTGGTTAAAATGTTCCACTTGTGTTTATATATAATTTTCATTAATTAGGCACTTGTCGGTCCCAATCTCAACTTTATCATTCACTATCCAAATGATTTTATGTGAATAATTTAAAATCCCTGAGCCTGTTTTCCTCACATGTAAAATTTAAATATTAATAGTCTCCGTGTAAGGTTTTCGTGAAGATTAAATGAGATAATACCTTGTGAAATGCAGTGCATTACAGGTACTAAATAATAACTCTTTCCTTTAAAAACTTCCCACTCACAGTTTTCTACATAACAAATCCTACTGCCAAATTTATGAATAAGCTTTATATTTCAGTATTATTTGTGCCTGTTCATACCTCCTTACAGCATGAATAACACTCCTTTGCAATTCCTTTTTTTTTTTTAAGGGCCACACCTGCAGCATATGCAGATTCCCAGGCTAAGGGTCTAATTGGAGCTATTGCTGCCGGCCTACGCCAGAGCCACAGCAACGCCAGATCCAAGCCATGTCTGCAACCTACGCCACAGCTCACGGCAACGCTGGACCGTTAACCCACTGAGTGATGCCAGGGATCAAAACCACAACCTCATGATTCCTGGTCGGATTCGTTAACCGCTGCACCACAACGGGAACTCCACTCCTCTGCAATTCTTGAAAATTTAAATCATCAAATTCTCATTTATTTCTTTCCAAATTAGTAGGTAGAAAAAAATGATGTTCCAGGTCTTCCAAAAAAACAAAAAAACCTGTAATTATGCCTCAGAAGAACAAAAAACAGGAAAGTGCTTATAACTGACCAATATCTAGCCATTTACAAAGACCAGTGATAGCAATAACTTGTAAAAATTCTTAAGTGTAAAAAAGTACTTTACACTCTTGCTTATTATTAACAAATACCAAAATCAACATAAGAACTAAAGCAGTTCAGATTTCAATCCCGCCTCTGTACAAACACCTAATCCAACTTTACTGTTATTAGTTGAAAACAATAATTATTAAAAGTGCTTTTAAGAGTATATCAAAGAGCTGGCTACAAAGGATCTCTAAACTAAACCTTTTTTTTTACATTTTTACTTTTTTTATTTGATAGATATGCTTGGTTTAGTTTTAACTAAACTAAACCTTTCAACTTTACTTTCAAGTGAGCCTATATAAACAGTAAGAGTTGTAAGTAAACAACATTCAACATAAAACCTTAAGCCTGTACGAAGTTATCAGACCCATATCCTTTAATATATTCTGAATTAATTTTTTATATATCCTGTTAGTACCATGTAAGTAAATAACACGCTTATATTGCATTGTAAGATTAATATGTGGGTTGAAAGTGCTCATTTATAAAAGCAAGAAATTAAAACATATCCCTATTTTTGTAATGACACTCTGGCCATTCTTGATTTTTTTTGTCTTTTTTTTTAGGGCTGCACCAACGGCATATGGAAGTTCTCAAGCTATGAGTTGAATCGGAGTTGCAGCTGCTGGCCTGTGCCACAGCCACTGCAGTGTCAGATCCAAACTGCCTCTGCAACCTATACCACAGCTCACAGCAACACTGGATCCTTAACCCACTGAGTGAGGCCAGGGATTGAACCCACATCCTCAAGGCTACTAGTCAGGTTTGTTACCACTGAGCCACAATGGGAACTCCCATTCTCGATTTTTAAAAATTATTATTTTAGGAAATTTCAATCATATAAAAGTATACATAACAGCATAACAAACCCCCAAGTGCCCATTACTCAAGTGAAACAGTTATTAAAGATAATCCTTACCCACTTCTCTCCCATTTAATAATTTTGAAATATATTTCAGATATCATTTTATCTTTAAGTATTTCAGTATATATCTCCGAAACATAGACTATTTTAACATAACAATACCATTATCACACCTTAAAAATAAACAATTTCACAATATTAAATATCTAAGCAGTAGCAATATTTTTATGTCATATATATATTTAATAGACCATTTTTTAGACCAGTTTTGAATTCACAGCAACATTAAGCAGAAGATATAGAGATTTTCCATACATACCCTCCCCCTAAACACAAATGCCTAGCCTCTGCCATTATCAATATCCCCTACCACAGCAGTACATCTTTTACAATCAATGAACCTACAACTGATACATCATTATCATCTAAAGTCCACAGTTTACATTAGGGTTCACTTTTGGTCTTACACATTCCAAGGGTTTAGACAAATGTACAATCCCATTTATGCACCACTATAATATCATACAGAGTAGTTTCACTGCCCTAAAAATCTCTTGTACTCTTCCTTTGCATCCTTCCCTCTCCATTAACACCTGTAGTCACTGATAGTTTTGCCTTTTATAGAGTGTCACATAGTTGTAAACACAGTATATATAGCCCCTTCATATTGGCTTCCTTCACTTGATAAAATGCATTTAAAGATCCCTCCATTTCTTTTCAAGACTTGATAAGCTCATTTCTTTTTAGCACAAATACTCCACTGCCTGGATGTACCATAGTTTATTTATTCATTCACCTACTGAAGGACATCTTGGTTGCTTTCAAGACTGGCAACTGTGAATAAAGCTGCTATAAACATTCACGTACAGGTTTTTGTTGAATATATGTTTTCAACTCAGTTACATAAATACCTAGGAGTATGATTGCTGGATTGTATGGTAAGCCTATGTTTCTCTTTATAAGAAACTGCCAAACTATCTTCAAAGTGACTGTACCATTTTACATTCCCCACATCCTCACCATCATTTGGTGATATCAGCATCCTGGATTTTGGCCATTCTAATAGGTATGTAGCAGTATCTCACTGTTGTCTTTCTTTTTATCTTTTTGTCTTTTTAGGGCTGCAACCACGGCATATGGAGACTCCCAGGCTAGCAGTCTAATCGGAGCTGTAGCCGCTGGTCTATGCCACAGCAATGCCAGATCTGAGCCGCATCTGCAACCTACACCACAACTCACAGCAACACCGGATCCTTAGCCCACTGAGTGAGGCCAGGGATCAAACCCGCAACCTCACAGTTCATAGTCCGATTCGTTTCCACTGCGCCATGACCAGGAACTCCCTCACTGTTGTCTTAATTTCCATTACTCTTATGACGTATGCTGTGAGCAACTATTCATATGCTTATTTGCCATCTGTATATTTTCTTTCGTAGGGTGTCTGTTAAGGTCTTTGGCCCATTTTTACATTGGGTTGTTGGTTTTCTTAGTGAGTTTTGTATATTTTAGATAACATTTCTTTATTGGAAATGTCTTATGCAGATATTTTTTCCCAGTCTTTGGCTTGCCTTTTCATTCTCTTGATAATTTATTTTACAGTGCAGGAATTTTTCATTTTAATAAAATCTAGCTTACTGATTCTTATCATGGATTGATCTTTGGTATCTAAAAACTCATCACCAGGAGTTCCCTTCGTGGCTCAGTGGTTAACGAATCCGACTAAGAACCATGAGGTTGCAGGTTCGATCCCTGGCCTTGCTCAGTGGGTTAAGGATCCGGCATTGCCGTGAGCTGTGGTGTAGGTTGCAGACGCGGCTTGGATCCTGTGTTGCTGTGGCTGTGGCGAAGGCCGGCGGCTACAGCTCCTGTTAGACCCCTAGCCTGGGAACCTCCATATGCCGCTGGTGCGGCTCTACATAAAGGCAAAAGACAAAAAATAAATAAATAAAATAAAATAAAAACTCATCACCAAATCCAAGGTCATCCAGATTTTCTCTTACATTACCTTCTAGGTGTCTTATACTTTTGCATTTTACATTTAGGTCTATGATCTATTTTGAGTAAATTTTTGCGTAACGTGTAAGATTTGTATCTAGATTCAATCTGTTGCATGTGGATATCGTTTGTCCATTGTATCACCTCTGTCTCTTTGTCAAGGATAAGCTGACTATTATTCTGTGGGCCAATTTCTGAGCTCTCTCTTCTGTTCCACTGATCTGTCTACTCTTACACTAATGACAGGCTGTCTTGATTACTATATTTTTATAGTAAGTCTTGAAATCTGGTGGTGCCAGTCTTCCAACTTTGTTCTTCTTCAATATTGTTTTGTCTATACTGGGTCTTTAGCCTCTCCACACAAATATCAGAATCAGTTTATGGATATACACTAAAAATTTGGGGGTTTTACTGGAATTGCACTGAATCTACAGATCAGTCTAGAGAACTGACGTCTTGACAACACTGATTATTCCAATCCATGAATATGGAATAGTTCTCCATTTATTTATTCTTTTTTAGTTTCTTTCATCAAAGTTTTGTAGTTTTCCTCATGCAAATCATGTACATACATATCCTGCTAGATTTATATATACATATTCCACTTTAAAGAGCGCTATTATGGTATTGTGTTCTTAATTCCAAATTCCACTTATTCATTGCTGGTATATAGGAAAGCCATTGACTTTTGTATATTAACCTTATATATGGCATCCTTGCTGTAATCACTTATTGGCTCCAGGAGAGGGTTTTCCAGTAAATGTTTTCAGACTTTCTGCATAGGTGACTATGCTGTATGTGACCAGACAGGTTTATTTCTTTCTTCCCAATCTGTTTACTTTTATTTCTTTTTCCTGTCTTATTGCCTTAGCTAAGACTTCCAGTATGAATGATGAAAAGCAGTGGTGAGAGGGGACATCTTACCTTGTTCCTGATCTTAGTGGAAGTTACAAGTTTCTCACTATTAAGTATGTCTGCTGTCAGTTTTTTGCAGATGTTCCTTATCCTGCTGAGGAAGTTCCTCTCCCATCCTGAATAACAAAGAACTTTTTTCATGAATGGGTGCTAGATTCTGTCAAATGCTTTTTCTGCATTTGTTGATGATCATGTGATTTTTTTCTTCTTTAGTCTGTTAATGTGATAGATTACATTAATTGATTTCCTAATGTTGAACTGCCCTTGCACAACTAGGATAAATCCTACTTGGTCACAGTACGTGATTGTTTTTATACACTGTTGGAGTCAATTCCTTAATATTTTGTTAAGGATTTTTGCATCTACGTTTATAAGAGATATTGGTCTGTGGTTTCCTTGAAATGTCTTTGTCTGGTTTTATAATTAGGGGAAATGCTGGCCTCACAGAATGAGTTAGGACATATTCTCTCTGGTTCTATCTTCTGAGAGAGATTATGGGAAATTGGCATAATTTCTTCTTCACATGTTTGATAGAATTCAGTCGTGGAGTTCCCATCGTGGCTCAGCGGAAACAAATCCGACTAGGAACCATGAGGTTGCGGGTTCAATCCCTGGCCTCACTCAGTGGGTTAAGGATCTGGCATTGCTGTGGCTGTGGTGTAAGCCGGCAACTACAGCTCTGATTAGACCCCTAGCCTGGGAACCTCCTTAAGCCACAGGTGCGGCCCTAAAAAAAAAAAGACCAAAAAAATGGTAGAGAATTCAATAGTGAATGCATCTGAGATTGGTACTTTCTGATTTGGAACGTTATTAATTATTGACCCAATTTCTTTCCTTTTTTTTTTTTTTTTTAGCCATGCCCACATGCAGAAGTTCCAAGGCTATGGACTGAACCCATGCCACAGCAGCAATAATACCAGATCCTTAACCCACTGAGCCACCAGGGAATTCCTGAGCCAATTCCTTTAATAGATACAAGCCTATTCATGTTGTCTATTGCTTCTCATGTGAGTTTTGGCAAACTGGGTCTCTCAAGAGATTGTTCCATTTCTTCTGGGTTATCAACTTTGTGAATATAGAGTTGTTCACTGTATTCCTCTACTACCCTTTCAGTTTTTTGGATTTTGTTTTGTTTTGGGTTTGATTTTTTGTTTTTGATTTTGTTTTTGTTTTTTGCCCTGCCTGCAACATGCAGAAATTCCAGGGCCAGGAATCAAACCTGCCTCACAGCAGAGAAAATGCTGGATCCTTAACCACCAGGCCAGCGGGGAATTCCATCATCCTTTTAATGGAATAGTGATGTCCCTTCTTTGATTTGATATTAGTAATTTTTCTTTTCTCTTTTTTAATTAGCCTGCCTAGAGGCTTATTGATTTTACTAATCTCAAAGAACTAGCCTTTGGTTTCAATGATTTTTTGCTACTGACTTTGTGTTTTCAATTTCATTGATTTCTCCTCTAAGTTTTAGTATTTCTTTTCTTCTGCTTACTCTGGAGTTAATTTGCTCTTCTTTTTCTTAAGGTGGGAGCTTAGATAACTGACTTTAGATCTTTCTTTTCTAATATATGCATTCAGCACTGTATTAGTTTTATATTTTTAATATAGTGTTTTTTATTAAGTTTTTGTGAATCTATTTAAATTTTATTTAGCTTTTTAATGTTATATTGGAATCAGGAATTAAAGTCCATACATTATGACTGTGAATATGTCTCAAGTCTCTTCTACAGGCTCTCCTTCAAAAATATTTTATTGAAGAAACTGAGTCATTTGTCCACATTATACTTTCATTTCATTTGATTTCACTGACTGCCTTCTTATGGTGGTGTTTAACATGTTTCTCCAACTCAATATCTCTTAAAACTGATTGCAAAATCTAAAAATTTGGTGTCCCCTTGTGGTTCAGTGGTTAACAAACCCGACCAGGATCCACAAGGATGCAGGTTCAATCCCTGGCCTCACCCAGTGGGTTAAGGATCCAGCATCGCCATGAGCTGTGGTGTAGGTTGCAGACATGGCTCAGATCCCGCATTGCTGTGGCTGTGGCTGTGGCGTAGGCTGGCAGCTGTACTTCCTATTCAACCCCTACTCTGTGAACTTCCATATGCCATGAGTGTGGCCCTAGAAAAAAAAAAAATCCAAAAATTTGATCAGATTTGAGTTCGATTTCTTTTTCGCAAGACGATTTCATAGATTCTGAATTGTTTTTAATGAAATCAATACTAAGAACCATTATAAGAACTGAAAACAGGAGTCCCCACTGTGGTTCAGTGTGTTAAGAATCTGACTGGAAAAAAAAAAGAAGAAAAAGAAAGAATCCAACTGCAGTGGCTCAAGTCACTGAGGAGTTGCAGGTTCAATCCCTGGTCCAGCACATTGGTTTAAGGATCCGGTGTTGCCACAGCCACAAGGTAAGTCACAAATAGGGCTGAGATTCAATCTCTGGCCTGGGAACTTCCATATGCTGGGATGCAGCCATTAAAAAAAAAAAAAAGAATTAAAAACAGAGAGGAAAAGAGGGCAATTACCCAAAATGATCCATTTTCAATTTTACGTGTTTCTTTTATTTATTTTGTGGCCACGCCCACAGCATGTAGAAGTTCCCAGGCAGGGATCGAACGTATGCTGCAGCAGCAACATGAGCCACTGCAGTAACAACGCTGGATCCTAAACCCATTGCACCACAAAAGAACTCCCTACACATTCTTTTTGATATCCTTATTTTTATGCCTAAGAACAATCTTTATAATTATAAACAGAGCCTAACTCTGAGTTTGAACTTTATTTTACTCATATATCAACATAAGTATTTTCTATATTGCCTTATAGTAATTTATTATTATTATCTTTTTAGGGCCTCACCTGTGGCATATGGAGGTTCCCAGGCTAGGGATTGAATCTGAACTAGGGGTCTAACTGGAGTTGTAGTTGCTGGCCTTTGTCATAGCCATAGCAACGCCAGATCCGAGCCGCATCTGTGACCTACACCACAGATCACGACAACGCTGGATCCTCAACCCACTGAGCAAGGCCAGGGATCGAATCCACAACCTCACGGTTCCTAGTTGGATTTGTTTCCATTGTGCCACCACAGAAACTCCACCTTATAATAATTTTTTAATGGCTGAATTGAATCACATTATCATATTTAACTTATCAACAATTATTTTGAAAGTATTTGCTATATTAACACTAAAACGATCACCTTGTGCTTACAACTCTCGTTCTTGGGAATTACTTCCCCCAAAAGAATTGTTAGCTCTAAGAAGCGATACATATGGCTTTTTGAATATAAAAACATGCTAGTTAGAATTTAACATCACCTGCATAGTATATTATCAACATTTTCTATTTTTTGCTATTTTGTCATAATTTATACCTCTTAATATAAATTTAAATACTTGTCCCTTGTTTACTAACCCACTTAAATATATCTTTTGCCCATTTATATATTGAAATTGTGATGGTTTCAATAATTTTTATGAATGCTTTATATAGCAAAGAAACTTTTGTTAATCGACTTCTGTAACCACTTTTTGATTTGTTCTGTCAAAGGAAGCATTGATTTAAGACTCATGAGCCTAACCTCGGTATTTCAAATAATTCTCCTCTAGTTTAGAAAAACTGTGATCAACCTAGGTGGAATATACAAATTCACTGAAACACAAAACCTACCAAGTCTGAACCAGAAAGAAACAGAAAACCCAAATACATCTACAGTAAGGAGACTGAATCAGTGATCAAAAACCTAACAAAGAAAAGCTTCAAACCAGATGGCCTCACTGGTAAATTCTATCAAACATTTGAAGAACACCAATCCTCAAACTACCAAAAACTGAAAGGAAAGGAATATTTCCTAACTCATGCTATGAGGCCAGATTTACCGATACCAAATACAAAGATACTATAAGAAAACTATAGATCAATATGTCTTATGAACACTGATGCAAAATATCCTCAACAAAATACCAGCAAACCAAATTCAGCAGCACATTAAAAGGATTATATACTACAAACAAGTGGGATTTTTTTCCGTGAATGCAAGGATGGTTCAACAAAGGAAAATCTGCCAATGTAATACACAATATTAACAGAATGAAAAAAAATCCACATGATCACTGATACAGAAGAGGTACCCTTAACAAAATTCAGCACCTTTTCATGACAAGAACACTCACCAAGCTAGGAATAGAAGGAAAGTACCTCAACATTATAAGAGCCACATATAAAAACCCCATCTCTAACATCACATGCAATGGTGAAAGACAAAGCTTTTCCTCTAAGACAGGAACAAGAAAAGAATGTGTGCTTTTGCCACTAGTTTCAAACACAGTATTAGATGTTTAGCCAGAGAAATTAGGCGAGGAAACCAAATAAAAGGCATTCAAGTTGGAAATGAAGAAGTAAAATTATATCTTTTCATAGATAGCACACACAAAACTCTAAAGATTGCACAAACACACACACAAAATGTAAGAATTAATAAACGAATTCAGCAAAGCTGCAGGATACAAAGTCAACACATGAAAATCAGTTATATTTCTATACACCAATAATAAAGAAATCAATAGTAAGATAAGTCAGAGAAAGGCAAATACTGTATGATATTGCTTATATGTAGAATCTAAAAAATAATACAAGTGACTATACACACAAAACAGAAACAGACTCAACATATACAGAAAACAAATTAGTGGTTACCGAAGGGTAAAAGGAAGGGGAAAGGGGAAAGTCAGCGGTATGGGATTAAGAGTTATAAACTATCGTGTATAAAATATACAAGAAATAAGGATATATTACATAGTGCAGATAATTACAACTGCTGTCTTACAGCAACTTTTCATGGAGTGATTATAAATCTGCAAAAATACTGAATCACTGAGTTGTACATCTGAAACTAGTATTTCAAATCAATTAAATTTCAATACAAAAAATTTAATAATAATGAACAAGCTAAAAATGAAAGAAAACAATTCCATTTATAATAGCTTCAAGAAGAATAAAATATTTATTAATTAAACTCAGAAAATGAGTTTCATTGTGCAATGAAAACAACAAAAGACCGATGAAAACATTTTCAAGAAGAAATTCCATGTCCATGGATTGGAAGACTAAATACTGTTAAGATGTCAATATTACCCAAGTGATCTACAGACCCAATGCAATCCCTATCAAAATCCTAATGATTTTTTTCCCCAAAAAAAAAATTTATCCTTAAGTTCATTCATAAGGAATCTCAGGAGATCCCAAACAGGCAAAATAAACTTGACAAAGAAGAACAAAGTTAGAAAATTCACACTTGGTTTTAAAATTTACTACAAAGCTACAGTAGTCCAAAGAGTGTGATATTAACAGAAACATAGATATAAGCAAGAGAATAAAACAGAGGACACAGAAATAAACTTTCACATATACAGACAGTCAAATGATTTTTGACATGGGTGCCAAAACGATTCAATGGCAAAAGGACAGTCTTTTCACAAATGGGGCTGGGAAAACTAGATATCCACATTCAAAAGAATGAAATCAGATTCTAAGCATACACCTTATACAAAAACTAAAGTGGATCAAACACCTAAATGTAAGTGCTGTAACTACAAAACTCTTAGAAAAAAAACATTAGGGAAGAAGCTTCATGACCTATGATCTGGCAATGATTTCTATGATACCAAAAGCACAGGCAACAAAAGAAAAAACAGCTAAGTTAAACTTCATCAAGATTTAAAACTTTCACATCAAAGGGCATTAATGACAGTAAATAGGCAAGTCATGAAATGGGAGAAAATATTTACACATCAAGATATCTGATCCAGGAGTTCCCTTCGTGGTTCAGTGGTTAATGAATCCAACTAAGAACCATGAGGTTGCGGGTTCGATCCCTGGCCTTGCTCAGTGGGTTAAGGATCCAGCATTGCTGTGAGCTGTGGTGTAAGTTGCAGACGCGGCTTGGATCCCGCGTTGCTGTGGCTGTGGTGAAGGCCAGCAGCTACAGCTCCTGTTAGACCCCTAGCCTGGGAACCTCCATATGCCACAGGTGCGGCTCTACATAAAAGGCAAAAAGACAAAAAAAAAAAAAAAATCTGATCCAGAATATATAAAGAACTCTAGGAGTTCCATGGTGGCCTAGCAGCTAAAGACTCGGCCTTGTCACTGTTGTTGCTCAGGTTACTGCTATGGCACAGGTTTGATGCATGGCTCAGGAAATTCTGCATGCCACAGGTGTGCATTATAATAATTAAAAAAGAATTCTACCACTCAAAAAAACAACACTCTACAAAGAGACTGCAGCTAACGTGTCATTTAGGGATAACCCCACTACATACACTACTAGGTAACATATTTATTACTTCTTAGTACTTGTAATTCATTCATTCAACATATCTTTAATATATGTAATTGTGCAAGTTAAGAGTTATCAGCTTTATTTTACAGATGATGAAAGTGTCCTGCCCAATATCAGAAAGAAGGTAATAAATAACTGTAAAGTATTCTGAACCTAGGTTTCTTGAGAAATATTGATCTCTTTTGCTCATTACAATGCTCTTAACACCACAATTCAAGAAACTTCCGGTATGAGAAATTACTACCTCTCTACTTCCCAAGAAGCGCAAATCTTGAGAAAATTATCTCTGAAGTTACAAACCAACACATTATCTTAATGTGCTTATCTTAATGTGCTTAATATGCTTACAATCACAATTCAGGGCCTTTGAAAGTTATTTCGTATTTACCACCAAAATTCCCAAATGTTAAACAAAAATGACTGTAACTCATTATTCAAAAGTAACCTGCAACTAACTTTAACACATAACTTCATTTAAAATAAAAAACTGCCATCAAATATAATAAAAATATGGTATTTTTCACCCTTCTTTTGAATTAAGTACAAAATTTGCTGGTATAAATGCAGACATGCATGGTAGAAATGCAGACATTTCTTCTCAGAAATGCTAAGAAAATAACATAAAAGTCACCATAAAACCCACTGAGTTTTAAATTTTTTTCCTCTCCATAACATTTATGGGAAAAGAGCATGAGTTATATAGCCAAGATAATCTTGGTTGGTTCCCAGTTCCACTATCTCAGTTCCTTCAACTGGAAGTAAAACAGGGATACATAGGTTTAGTAGAAAGATTAAATTAGATAATAAACAAATGTTGGAGTATGTACTAAATAAATGTTAGCTCCCTTCTGTTTCTCTCTTAGCTGGCTGCCCTGGAGCTCTGATCATAGTCCAGGTAGGTGTTGCTGGAGAAGTGGCCCTTACTAAGGACCTCAATTTCATCACTGTCCTAGTCTGCTTTTTTCCTAAAAACCAATGCATTTTGCTTTGGAGTGTATACTCTGGAAGTCAATGAGTCTGAGTTTGAATCCTAACTACTTACTGGCTATATGGTTTTGAAAAAGTTGCTTAATCATTTTAGGCCTATTTCACACTTGTAAAATGTGGATTATAACATTAGCTACCTTGAAAGGAGTTGCATATCATAAACAGAAGCAGCATTTAGAAAAGTGTTTGGCACATGGCGAACACTCAATAAATATTAGCTACCTTATTCTTCTCACCAACATTACAACCCTCATCATATCTGCTTCTGACTACAAAGTATTTGGAGCTTTGTAATTGTTTTGTTACTTATTTCATAAACTCAAGCTTTGTCATCTATAGAAACATGAACAGTATGTTTTAATAGAGTGGTCATTCTACTTTTTTTGCATCTCTTTGGTTAAAAACAGAACACTAAGCAATAAATAATGTTCAATGAATGAATCAATGACTGAACAAATAATCGGAAATGGAGAACAGAGGGCAACATAGATTGGCTCTGTAAAGCTTTTCTTGCTTCTCCAGTCCAAAGAGTTTGTATTGCAAAGATAATGTAACAAGCCCATAATGTCTCCAAAGGCAAATACTGACCCTATCCCAATAAGTCATGCCTAGACTAGTATAAACTGGCTGAAAGTCTGATACAAAGTCTTACAGAGCCATGAAATTTTCAATTCTCTGCTAGGCTTTTCTTTCTTACTCCAAGATAACTCTCTCTCTCTCTTCTGAAACCTTTACCATCTATCCCTATTTCACCTTCTTTCAATGTTTATATTTCCTATATGAAGTATGACCCAAAGAGATATAAATTTCTTTTTCTTTTTTGTCTTTTTAGGGCCATATCTGCAGCATATGGAGGTTCCCAGGCTAGGGGTCGAATCGGAGCTGTAGCCGCTGGCCTACCACAGCCACAGCAATGCCGGATCAAGCTGCGTCTGCGACCTATACCACAGCTCGCGGCAACACCATATCCTTAACCCACAGAGCAAGGCCAGGGATCAAACCTGCAACTTCATGTATGCTAGTCAGATTCGTTTTTGCTGAGCCACGATGGGAACTCTGAGATATAAATTTCTTAGTGTTCTCACCACTAAATCCAAACACCTACCTGTCTGTCCCTACCTTCTTTTTCTTCCCCTTGTTGAAGACTAAATCCTCAACAAGTGCATAGATCCCATCCCCTTGCCCTTCTCAAAAATTTTTCTCTTCCTTTGATCAATTCCATTTTTCTCCTAAAACACTTTGTCTAGAGGATTATTCATGATATTATACAAACACAACAGTTTCTCCCCATCCTTTAATCCATAATCACCATCCTCATTTAACAACTGCTCCAAATTTTTCTGTTCTTCATAAGGTAAAATTTGAAAAAGATATCGCTACCATCTCACTTCTTACTCCATTTTTAACCTATTCTCCATTCTGGCTTTTGCATCCCCAGTTCTACCAAGAATGCTTTTACCAATGACCCTGATGCAGCCAAGTCCAACGATCCCTTTCCTATCCACATCTTATTGACTCTGATCAGCATTTTACACAGATGATAATCCTCATCCTTTAACACAATACATTCTTCTTTTTACATCCAAGACCACATTTTCTTGGTTTTCTGCCTATTTCTCTGGACACTCCTTCTCAGTTGCTTGTACTGGGTCCTTCTTCTCTGTCTGACCTCAGTGGCTCTCAGCCTTGGGCCCTTTTTCTTCTCTCTCTACATGCTTCCCTTGGTGAGCTCACCCATTTCTATAGCTTCTCACTATAAATGACCAGTATAGCCCAATATGATCTTCTCCCTGATTTCCCTGCTAAGCTCATTTTATGTGACTTCCCTTACTTGCTATATTTTACCCATATTGTATTCCTTTCAATGTCTTAAACAGGTGCTTTCTTACCTTAGAATCATGTCTCTCTATTCTTCAATGGGTGCCTCCTCAAATTTCATGTTACCTAAAATGTCACTTCTCAGAGGACTTCCCAGAACTTTCTCCCCGTCTCCCTGTTTTATTTTATTCATTCTTAATTTCCTTCACAGCCCTTATCACCATTTGTAATTATGTCTGCTCGCTTTTGGTTATTCCCACTAATCTATACATGAAGGTAAAGATCATGATGTCAGATCCTCAGCACAGTAAATTAATTCTGGGAATCATTTATTCATTAGCAAACATTTACAGGGCACTTTGTAGGTAGCAGGCACTGGGCTAGCTGATAGGGATATAAAGGCAAATCATAATCACAAAATCCTTGCAGACCAGTGGGAGAGAAGGACAAAGATAATGCTGCATGACAACTGCTATGACATGGGTGAGGCTAACATTCAGCCAAAACAGCCTTATGAAAAGTGTGAATGGAAAATATTTTCCTAGCTTCATTAGAACCCAAGTTTAATCAGCATGGTTGATCCTGTTCTACAATGCTAAAATGGTTCAAAAATCAATACCAATGATAAGACAGGACAAAACAGGTTTTCAGGCAGTATGAGGGAAAATGAATTACCATGCAATATTCTATTGAAAGCATCTATTTCTTACTCTCATATCTACTAGTTCCCATCAATAGGTAAGTAAACAGAAAATTATGAAAATAAATTTATTTTGGTTTGAATCTGAATAGGAAAAATATACAAGACTAACTTAAAATATTTTCCAAAGTCCTTACGTCTATTATATTCTGTATTTGATATTACCATCCAAAGTCTCAAGGTGTATAAAACAATGTCCTGGTGCATTAAGAGATGGCATTCATTCATTTCTTCATTTATCCAACAAGGGCAGAGGATACAACAATAATCAAGACAGAGACAATCCTTACCCTCATGGAGATTTAGAATTGAAATAATAAACAAGAAAATACATAAATAAAATCATAATTGAAAATTCAGTAGATCATTTCTAGAATTGTTAATCAAGAAACATCTAAATAGTTCTATTGAAACATATTATTTATGAATGTATAGTTTAATACTCAGAGATACTTCTAGAAGAAATTAAAGTGAATGTGTCTAAGAAAATGAAAGGAACAGAGACCTTACTGAGAAAGTATTTGCAAAACACTTTATCTGAAAAAGAACTTGAAACAAAATATAAAAAAGAACTTTTAAAACTCAACAATAAGAAAATAACCCAATGAAAAGAGGGGCAAAAGATCTGAACAGACATTTCATCAAAGATACACAGATGGCAAATATGCATATGAAAAGTTGTTCAGTATCATCTGTCATTAGGGAATTGCAAATGAAGACAAAAATAAGAAATTACATCTATTAAAATGTCTAAAATCCAAACTGACAACACCAATAGTTGGTAAGGATTCACTGCTAATGGGAATGCAAAACTAGTGCAGCCACTTTGGAAGACAGTTTGGCAGTTTCTTACAAAGAAACATAGGTTTACCATACAACCCAGTAATCATGCTCCTATGTATTTACAGAATGAATTAAAAATTTATGTCCACTCAAAAACATGCACATGGATATTTATAATAGTTTTACTTATAAATTGCCCCAAACTGGAATCAACCAAGACATCTTTCAATAGCTGAATGAATAAACAAACTTGTGGTATACCATACAGTAGAACACAATTCGGCAATTAAAAAACTAGCTATCCTGTCACTAAAAGACCTTAAGGCTCCTTGACATTGGTCCTGACAATGACCAAAAAGAAAAGCAAAAATAAACAAGCAGAACTACATCAAACTACAAAGCTTCTACACAGTAGAGGAAATCATCAACAAAATAAAAAGGCAACCTACGGAATGGGAGAAAATATTTGTAAGTCATATGTCTGATAAGGAGTTAATATCCAAAAGTACAAACAACTTACATAACTCAATAGGAAAAAAAAAAATCCAATTATAAAATAGGCAGAATACATGAACAGACATTTCTTCAAAGACATATGAATGGTCAACAGGTATGTGAAAAGGTTCTCAACGTCACTAATCATCAGAGAAATGCAAATCAAAACCACAATGATACATAAACTCATACCTGTCAGGATGGCTATTATCAAAGAGACAATAAATAACAAGTGTTGGCAAGGATAGGAAGAAAAGAGAACCCTTGCACAATGTTGGTGGGAATGAAAACTGATGTAGCCATTACAGAAAACGGTATGGAGGTTCCTCAAGAATTGAAAACAGAACTACCATAACCCAGAAATTCCACTTCTAGGTATTTATCCAAAGAAAATGAATACACCAATTCAAATAGATATCTGCAACACCATGTTCACTGTAGCATTATTTACAATAGCCAAAATATGGAAACAACCTAGGTGTCCATCAATAGATAAATGGATAAAGAAATTATGTCTGCGCACATGTATGAATACATACATACAAACACACACATACAATGGACTACTACTCAGCCAGAAAAAGAAAAAGAGTAAAATCTTGACATCTGTAACAACACGGATGGAACTTGAGGGCATTATGCTAGTGATATAAGTCAGACAAAGACAAATACCAGATAACCTCACTTATGTGTGGAATCTAAAAAATACCAAAACAAAACAATAATGAGCTCACTGAATCAGAGAATAGATTGGTGGTAGTTGCCAGAGATGGAGTGGGGACGAGGATGGGAGTGAAACAGGTAAATGTCATCAACAGACACAAACCTGCAGTTATAAATTGAGTAAGTCACAGGGTGCAGTGCATGTCATGGTAAACTTTATTGCTTATCTATAAGTTGCTAAGAGAGTAAATTTTAAAGTTTGTAAGAAAAAAATGTTTGTAACTATGTGTGGTATACATATGTTAACCAGACTTATGGTGGTGAGCATATTACAATATACACAAATTTTTTTTTTTTTTTGTCTTTTTGCCTTTTCTAGGGCCGCACTCACGGCATACGGAGGTTCCCAGGCTAGGGGTCTAACAGGAGCTGTAGCCGCCGCCCTACGCCACAGCCACAGCAACGCGGGATCCGAGCCGTGTCTGCAACCTACACCACAGCTCACGGCAACGCCGGATCCTTAACCCATTGAGCGAGGCCAGGGATCGAACCCGCAACCTCATGGTTCCTAGTCGGATTCGTTAACCACTGAGCCACAATGGGAACTCCTATACACAAATATTTAATCATAATGTTGTACACCTAAAACATATGATATAATGTTATATGTTAATTACGCTCAATTTTTAAAAAGACAGGGAGGAATCCTAAATGCCTATTTCTAAGCAAAAGAAGCCAGTCTAAAAGGCAACGTAATGTATAGTACCAACTATAAGACATTCTGGAAAAGCCAAAACTACAATGCCAGTGTAAGGATCAATAGTTGCCAGGTTCAGAGAAAGTAAGAGCGGGATGCATAAGTGGGGCACAAGGGACTTCTAAGATATATAACTATTCTATATGACACTATAATAAGAGAGATAATATGCATTTATCAAACCCATACAACTGTACAACATAAAGAGTGAACTCCAACAAAAACTATAGTATACATTTCTTTTATATGATTTTTGTTAATAACAATTATCAATCTTGGTTCATCAATTTCAACAAATGTACTGTACTGGTGCAAGATGTTCATAATGGGATCTGCTGGAAGGGGGTGTATGTGCCTTCTGCTCAATTTTTCTGCTGTAGAAAATAGTCTATTCAAAAAGGAAACAATAGTCTTAAAAGACACATTAGATCACTTCGATTTAATAGATATCTATAGGACATTCCATCCAAAAAAAGCAGAATACACATTCTTTTCAAGTGCACATGGAACATTCTCCAGGATAGAGCACATGCTAAGCCACAAAACATCTCAACAAATACATGAGGATAGAAATTATATCATGCATTTTTCCAGCCACATTGGTATGAAACTAGAGATAGATAAGTTAAAGAAATAAAAATGGGAAAAACACAAACACATGGAGACTAAACAATATGCTACTAAAAAGCCAATGGGTCAATGAAGAAAACAAAGAAAAAAAAAATCAGAAAATACCTTGAGACAAATCAAAATGGAAAAACAACTTTCCAAAATCTATGGGATGCAGCAAAAGCGGTTCTAGGAGGCAGAACTACAGCAATATAGGCCAACTTCAAGAAAGAAGAAAAAAATCACAAATAAGCAACCTAAACTACCATCTAAAGGAACTGCAAAAAGAAGAACGAAGCCCAAAGTCAGCAGAAAAAAGAATGTAATAAAAACCAGAGTGAAATTAAATAAAACAGAGTAAAAAAAATAGAAAAGATCAAAGAAACTAAGAGCTGGAGGTTTTTTTTAAAAAGCTAAACAAAACTGACAAACCAACAGGCAGACTCATCAAGAAAAAAGAGGACCCAAATAAACAAAATAAAAAATTAAAGAAAATGCCACAGAGATTTAAAAAAATCATAAGAGGATATGACAAAGTCATATGCCAACAAATTGGACAACAAATTTCTAGAAATGTACCACCTTCCAAGACTGAATCAGGAAGAAAAAGACAATCTGAGCAGACTAATTACTAGCAGTAAAACTGAATTTTTGATTTAAAAAATTCCAGAAAACAAAAGTCCAGAACCAGTTTCATAAGGGAAGTCTACCAAACATATACAGAAAAGTTAACTACTTCTCAAGCTACTCTAAAAAATTGAAGAGAAGGAAAAACTTCCAAATTTTTTAAATGATTGTCCATTATAGCTGGTTTACAGTGGAAAACTTCCAAATTTATTCTACAAGGCCACCATTCCCCTGAAAACAAAACCAGACAAAAACACAGAAGGAAGGAAGGAAGGAAGGAAGTAAAGGAAGGAAGGGAGGGAGGGAGGGAGGGAGGGGAAAACTAGAGGAGTTCCCCGGTAGTCTAGAAGGTTAAGGATTTGGCATTGTCATTGCTGTGGCTCCAGTCACTGCTATGGCACGGGTTTGATCCCTGGCCTGGGAACTTTTGCATGCTGTAGGTATAGCCAAAAAAAAAATTACAAGCTAATATCTCTGATGAATATATATGCAAAAATCCTCAACAAAGTATTAGCAAACTGAATTCAACAGTACATAAAAAGGATCATATGATATGATCAAGCAGGATTTATTCCAGGAATACAAGATGTTTCAATATCAGAAAGTCAATCAATGTGATACATCACATTAACAAAAGGTAAAAATCACATGATCATCTCAATAGAAAAAGCATTTGATAAAATTTAATAGTCATTCTTAAAAACAAAATGTCATCAAAGTTGGTACACAGTGAACATATCTCAACATAACAAAGGCCATTTAAAACAAACATATAGTTAACATCATATTCAATAGTGAAAAGTTAAAAGCTTTTCCTCTAAAATCAGGAACAAAACAAAGGATGCCCACTCTCAATACTTCTATTTAACATAGTATTGGAAGTCCTAGCCAGAGCAATGAGACAAGAAAGAGAAATAAAAGGCATCCAAATCGGAAAGGAAGAAGCAAAATTATCACTGATTGCAGATGACATTATACTACATATAGAAAACCCTAAAGCCTCCATCAAAAAACTATTAAAATAAATGAATTCAGTAAAGTTGCAAGATACAACACACAGAAATTTGTTGCTTTTTTATACACTAGTAATGAACCACCAGAAAGAGAAGGTAAGAAAAAAAAATCTCATTTAAAATTGCATCAAAAAGAATAAAATACCTACAATTAAGTAAACCAAGAAGGTGAAAGACCAAAACTCTGTTTTGCTTTTTGCTTGTTAGGGGCACACACCCTGGCATATGAAAATTCCCAGGCTAGGGGCTGAATTGGAGCTTACACCACAGCCACAGCAACACAAGATCCAAGCCATGTCCGCGACCTACACCACAGCTCACAGCAATGCCAGATCCCCAATCCACTGAGGGAGGCCAGGGATCAAACCCACATCCTCATGGATACTAGTCAGATTCGTTTCTGCTAAGTCACAACAGGAACTCCCAAGACCAATACTCTGAAAACCACAACACATTCATTACGGAAGGATGACACAAAGAAATGGAAAGATATCTTGTGTTCATGGATTAGAAAAGTTAATATTGTTAAAATGTGGACTACTCAAAGCAATCTACAGATTTAATGCAATCCAGGAGTTCCCATTGTGGCACAGCGGAAATGAATCTGACTAGGAACCATGAAGTTGCAGGTATGATCCCTGGCCTTGCTCAATGGGTTAATGATCCGGCGTTGCCGTGTGCTGTGGTGTAGGTTGCAGATGTGGCTCAGATCCGGCGTTGCTGTGGCTGTGGCGTAGGCCAGCGGCTACAGCTCCGATTAGACCCCTAGCCTGGGAACCTCCATATGCCAGAGGTGCGGCCCTAGAAAAACAAAAAAAAAAAAGAAGAAAAACAGATTTAATGCAGTCCCATGATATTTTTTTTACCAAATTAGAATAATCCTAAAACTTACATGGAACCACAAAAGACCCAAATAGCCAAAGCAATTTTAAGAAAGCAAAATGGAGGTAGAAGCATCACACTCCCTGACTTCAGACTACACTACAGAAGCAAAGTACTCAAAATAGCGTATTACTGGCACAAAAACAGACATACAGATTGCTGAAACAAAAGAGCTCAGAAATAAACCCATGCATTTAGTCAATTAATCTACAACAAAGGAGGCAAGAGTACACAAAGGGGAAAAGAGTCTCTTCAAAAAGTGATACTAGAGCAACTGGACAGCCATACGTAATAAAATAAAAGCAGAACATTTTCTCATGCTATATACAATAAACTCAAAATGGATTAAAGACATAGGCAGAACATTCTTTGACACAAATAACACAAATTTTTTTTGGATCTGTCTAAGGCAAAAGAAATAAAATTTAAAATTAAACAAATGGCATCTAATTAAACGTAAAAGCTTTTCTACAACAAAGGAAGCCATCAACAACAACAACAAAAAATCTACTGAATGGGAGAAAACATTTGCAAATGATATGATCAGTAAGAGGTTAATATTCAAAATATATAAAGAGCTCAAACAATTAAATATCAATCAAGCAACCTAGTTAAAAAATGGGCACAAGACATGAACAGATATTTTACCAAAGAAGATATACAGATGGCCAACATGCACGTGACAAGATGCTCATCATCGCTAATCATCAGGTAAATGTAAATCAAAACTATACTATGATATCACCTCACACCTGTCAGAATGGTCAACATCAAAAAGTCTACACACAATAAATGTCACCAAGGATATGGAGAAAAGGGGACCATCACACACTGTTGATGGGAATGTAAGTTGGTCCAGCCAGTATGGAGATTCCTCAAAAAACTAAGAATAGAACTAACATATGATTCAACTATCCCAATTCTGGTTATTTATCCAAAGAATACAAAAACACTAATTGAAAAAGATATATGCACTCCTATGTTCATCATGACATTTACAAGATCCAAGATAATGAAACAACCAAATCCATTCCATACACACACACACACACACACTGGAATAGCACTCATCCATTAAAAAGAATGAAACTCTGCCATTTACAACAATGTGGATGGACCTAGAGAGTATTATGCTTAGTGAAGAGTCAAAGACAGACAAAACTCTGTCAACGCTCATATGTGGAATCTAAAAATAAGATGAAAGAATACGACAAAACAGCAAAGACTTACAGATACAGAGAACAAATTAGGGGTTACCACTGAGGAGAGGCAAGAGCGGAGGGGCAAAACAGGAGTTGGGGAGTAAGAAATAAAAACTACTAGCATAAAATCAAGAAAATACTATATATAGGACATATTACACAGTACAGGGAAATCTAGCCATAACTTTAAAATAACTTTAAGAATTATCACTATGGCACAGTAAGTTAGGAATCTGACTACAATGGCTCAGGTCACTGCAGAGGCATGGATTTGGTCCCTGGCCCAGCACAATGGATTAAAGAATCTGGCATTGACACAGCTGCAGGGAAGGTCACAGCTGCGGCTCTAATTCAATCCCCGGCCCAGGAATTTCCATATGCTGCAGGTGCAGCCATAATAAATAAATAAAATAACTTTAATTGGAGTATAAGCTATAAAAACATTAAATCACTATGTTGTACCTCTGAAACTAATACTGTAAATAAACTATAATTTTTAAAAATAGTCTATTAATTTCCTAAGGTGTGTGTGTCCAGGGAGCTGGAATAGGGACTAGATACATGTAGAAGTAGGTAGAAATTGTCATCTTTCAAGATATAAACATTACCTTGTTTAAAATATAGTACTAGCCCTCTTCATCCCATCTCAAAATGTGTTTTATTTTCAACTTCAAATTTGAAGTTATTTTTAATGTTAACTCCTTAAGTATTTTTCACTTAATATGCAATGATATAAATATCAAAATATTATTATATAGCTCTTTTATATACCTTTATAGACAAAATTACTCCAGACTACTGCAGAATAGTAATTCAAATGAAAAGCACAGAGTTAGATACTGGCTCAAGTTTGCCATTTTATACACAAACACATATAGTATTATACAAATTATATAAACATAAAATATTTGATACATAGGTATAAAATTATATAAAATATAACACTATATAATTACACTTATAAATGCTCATTATATATTAAATGCCTATAATTCCAAGTATGTAGAAGGTACCTTTTTAGAACTATATTAAAAATTAATCTAGATCAGTTATCAATATGCTACTTTGACAATATACAAATCATCAAGCTATTTTTTTAAATTGGAGTTTGTATTCTTGCTTTACAAAAGCTATTTGTTTTAAAATACATGTGATGAAGATCATGTGTGCCTAAAAGGATTAATACTATTGGTAATGAATCAAAAAGGAAATAGTAACTGCAAAATAAAACACTCACTGTAGCCCACTTAAGTGATACTATGATAAATAGCATTCCAGTCGAACTGACATGACTTCCAGAAAACATACTTTCAATGCAGCACTTTTTAAAATATTTAACGGCATATTCTTTGCACAAAGTGACCTTGGCTAATCATTATGTTTGCTAATAATTTTACAGAGATATATTATTTATTAGGGCTAGCATAAATTTTGCCATTTCCTTTCCTTTCGTTTTTAAACACCAAACTTCAAACACACACTTTCAGAGCTGCAAGGAGATAAAGTCTATGCAATTCTCTCTTTTACAGCAGAAGAAACAGAAGCCCAGACCTTTTTCACACATATTCCATCGTTCTTTCTTTTTTGTTTGTTTGTTTTGTTTTTTTCTAGGGCCACAACTGCAGCATAGAGAAGTTCCTGGGCTAGGGGTCAAATCAGAACTGCAGCTGCTGGCCTACACCACGGCCACAGCAACTATGGATCCAAGCTGCATCTGCAACCTACGCCAAAGCTTGTAGCAAGGCTGGATCCTTAACCCACTGAGCTAGGCCAGGGATCGAACCAGCATCCATACGAATACTATGTCAGGGTTTTTTTTTTTTTTTTTCTGTATATAACAATATATTTTATTTCAATTATAGGTGTACAAATATCATCACAAGTCAATGTGATAGATTTGTGTCCCAAACCCACAGTGCATCCCCCCACTCCCCAGGATATCAGATTCTTAACCTGCTAAGCCACAACAGGAACTCCCCTGTTCTTTTCATACTACCACTCCTACAGTTCTCATCTCTGTTCTGTCTATACAAATCACTGTCTACTCAAACTGGTAAAAATTCATCTATTTTGGGGTTTTTGTTTTGTCTTTTTTTGCCTTATCTAGGGCCGCACCCGTGGCATATGGAGGTTCCCAGGCTAGGGGTCTAACAGGAGCTGTAGCTGCCGGTCTTCACCACAGCCACAACAACGCAGGGTCTGAGCCGCGTCTGCCACCTACACCACAGCTCACGGCAATGAGGGATCCTTAACCCACTGAGCAAGGCCAGGGATCGAACCCGCAACCTCATGGTTCCTAGTCGGATTCATTAACCACAGAGCCACGACGGGAACTCCCAAAATTCATCTATTTTGAATTATACTTTTTAAAGTCAATGAATGTGGAAAAAATAGTGTTAAGTAAATTGGAATGGTATATATTACTGTCAACTAAATCTTTCCTCATTCTCTAACTTAGCACCTATGTTCTTTTCCTAATTTGTAGTTCAAGGTCTAAGAGGTGAAGTAAAACCTAAAATTCTGCTACCTTTGCTAGGCCTCCCAATCAAGTGACAGTACCAATCACTCAACATTTCTGTCTTCCTTTCAAATTCCCAATCCTTTCATCATTGTCCAAAGCCAATGCTCACCCAAAGACAATGACTTCTAGTTTTTAATAAGCAATCCAAGTACAGATAAATTTTGTTGCTATGTCAAATGTAGTAAAAAGGGAGAAATTTGTGTTAAAAAATCCATGCATCCTCATCTATAAACTGAGAGTTTTAGGCAAGGTTCTTAACCTTTCTGAGGCACATTTTTCTCCCCTGTAACTATCTCAGAGAATTGTGTTGTTAGACTAGACAACCCTAGTCAGACTAGATAAGCCCAGCATAAAGTGAAAATGTTCAAAAATTTTATTCGTTTTCATCTTTCATACCATCCTAAAAAAATACAAAATATTTACATTTTAAGTATTAGCTCAAAAACTTTTACCTTTAAAGGCTATTTTTGGAATTCCTGGCATGGCTCAGCGGTAATGAACCTGACCAGTATCCATGAGGACGCAGGTTCAATCCCTGGCCTCGCTCAGTGGGTTAAGGATCCCGCATCGCCGCTGTGAGCTGTGGTGCAGGTTGCAGATGCAGCTTGGATCGCACATTGCTGTGGCTGTAGTGTAGGCCAGCAACTGCAGCTCTGATTTGACCCCTAGCCTAGAAACTTCTATATGCCACGGGTGTGCCCTAAAAAGACAAAATAATAAAATAATAATAATAATGGCTAGTTTTGTGTCTACTTCAGTAGATAAAACAGTCATTAACCAGCTAGCATCTTGTAAATAACAACCAGCCGCATCAGTGACAGTAATGGATAAAGTGTGATAAAACCTTGAGAATGACCAAATATAAGATAAAAAACTCTTTGGTGACACCCATGGCATGTTCCTGGGCCAGGGACAGAACCAGCATCACAGCTGCAGCCTGTGCCACAGCTGCAGCAATACCAGATCCTTAACCACCTGGCAACAAGGGAATTTCCAAAAATTTTTTTCTTTTAGAAATTCTCCATTTTCAAAAACTCTTTCCTGTACTCTTAAACTCAATGGCTTTCTTAGGCCTTTAAAGTCAAATAATCAAATAAAAAGGGATCAAAATACTCATGGCAAATGGAGCTTGACAAGATGTATAACTGTGATCTGCTAAATTCAGTGATTTCCATAGGAAATTAATATGAATATATAATAACACTGATCATTTGAACTTAGGAGGCACTTGTTGGGGAAGGAGCTCTCTGCACTCTGTTCTATAATTTATCATCTATCATACAGGAGAAGTAGAGATTTAGAACAATTATCTAAATTAATAATACATGAAATCATAAAACTCACATTTGCTCAGCATTTCGAGTATGACATAATTTTCCACTAATAACAAAGAACGAAATTCTGATGCCTTGATCACCATTACAACAAAAAAGAAATAAATGCAATATTTTAACAATTTCATAAATTCAATACAATTATTTTATTTTCTATTTAATGACATTCTACCAAGATGAATGTTATAGCAAGTACTATCTACTACTAATCAAGAGCTGAATAAAAGCCCTATACTATGGCATAATTTCCCATGCTTTTCTATTATTTCTATATTCAAGTGTATTTTTATCACAGTCCACTCTTTTATACAATGGTTTCCCTTTCCCTACTTGCTAATTCTCCACCTATGCTCTGCTGTGATCCCATTTTTCTCACAAACTTTAGAATTTTGATCCATAAATTATATCCACTTTCCGATATTTCCTTCTTCAAATAGTCACTTTCTGTAGCATGATTTTCCCAAATCCTTGTGCCATTCTTATAAAAATTAACCTCCCATTTTCAACGTTCCTGTTTTGTTCACACTGCTATTATGAATAAGGAGACATGCCAGGAGAAGCAGTTATGACTGAAGGAAAGAATCATAGGAAAGGAAACTAGCTTTAAAGATGGGTCTAGCACTTTTGAGCTGTGTGACCTTGGGCATATTCCTTGACCTAAGTCTCTAATTCTAGATCTGTCAAATAGGAAAAAATTAACCACTCATTCTAATGATGAGGATTAAATGAGAATGAATATAAAGCACACATAACTGGCTCTTAATACACTCTATTAAAACTTGTTGTGGGATGGTCTGTCTATTGAGATCAGTAGCTTACAATGTTTTGTTTTTTTTTTTAGGATTTTTGAAAAACTACGGGAAATCTAGATATACCTCTCCCAACTCACCAAAATCAGTGCCTCTGATTATAAATTCTATGAGATCATACACTCTAATTTACATATCTCTGAATCTAATAGTACCTAACCCAGAACTTTCATATATTAAAGGCTTAATATATGTTTGTTAAAGAGAATTTGTTGGCTTTTGGAATTAGTATCAGATAGTAGGTAAAGAAATTATTGGAAATTACCGGATAGCAGATATACCAGAACAGAGAAAAAAAAAAACCTAAATTTCTCTTTTCAACGGTAAACTTTTTTACAAAATCACATTGCTTGGGGTACTTTTCTAGCTAAATTCCAAGTATAATTTGATTAATATAATATCTAGAGAAAGTATATTTATAAGCCTCTTTCTTCTGAGAAGTTCAAGAATTTCTACAGATATTATCTCAACAATCCTTAGAACATCCTTGAGGAAATGAGATGGAAAAAGAAAAAAGATGGAATATGAATACATAATCCACATGAATTCATAAATTTATAAATTTCATATAATTTTTCAACTTGTGTGCATTTTGCCACCATTTTCTTTCTGAATCCTAAGTCACCTCTTTAGTCACTACATCTAGATATGCTGGTCTGGAACAAAAGAGTTTTATTATTTGCTTAAGAAAGCAATATTTTCAGAAAGTCTTATATACGGTAAGCAAAACACAGAACAAAAACAACAAAATGCAGACTCTAATCCCCTAATAAAAAACTGGCTGTTCAGGCTACTGATCGTAGGTTTACTTCAGACTGCAAAATATTAAGGAATTAGATACATCATTTTCTTCAAATATTAATAATCAGAGACCAACGACCCAGTCACAGCTTTAATTACCTCCTGCTCCCCATCATTTCGTTCTTTTGTTCTAGGACCTTAAAGCAGCCCTTGCTGAAGGCCCAGCCAGGAACCATTCTCCCCCTTTTCCTTATTAAAAGAATCTCACTTTTTTTCAGGCAACACTGGGCTCAGCCTCAGGGGATGAATCATGATTGATCTTGGCCAGTCCTGGCAATCTCATTCCCTGTTGTCAATCATTGGTCTAAATTGGCCCTGTGGTGTAGAGCTGGCCAGTACATTGAAAGAAGTTGCTGGGGAGTCTTTCTTCCTTGATGGGGGATGGGGGGGTGACAAGAGGAACGGGCTGTTTTGCCCCTAATCAGTTTCTTGCACTTGGGAAGTGGCCAGTTGGACTTGATGCTTAGAGCTGTGCCACATCTTGACACCACAAGGGGAAGACCAAGAGCACTTCAGTGATTCTGACTGTATATGGAGGCATGTGGAGTCTCTGTTTTCAGGTTTCTTGTTATGTGAAATGTTATTTGTCTAAGTCACTAAGGGCCAGATACTCTCTTCCTTGAAGTTGAAGGCATGCTAATTAATACAAACAGACCACTAAATCAGGCAAGAAGGGTAGGAGAGGTTAATTACTTAGCCCTATTACATTTGTAATCTCATTTAATCTTCACAACAGCCCAATAACAATGATCTCTTTTTGTTTTTGTGAAAAACTAAAGCTTAATAAAGTTACACAGGTAATAGCAACAAAGCTAAAGTTCAAACCCAGACCTGACACGAAATCTTGCATTCTTTTTAAAAATACAAAATCCCCTTTCCTCCTTTAGCTAACAGAATTAAGGGAGAGCTAAGGAATATCAATTATTTTTATAACCCTGTCACAAGGATCTAAAGTCTTCAGCTCTTTTTTTTTTTTTTAATCAGTTATACGGAGGAAAAGACAAAAATACGTGTAAGAAAGTTCCAGAATGTCCGATACAATGGCAAAATCCTACAGTAAAAACTGGAATGGTTTTTATAACTTTCAATTACTCAAGAATTTAAAAATATGGAGTCAATCAAAAATATTTCTTATATCAAAAGAACAACTTCCTTATTTCAAACTATTCCATTAAGCAACTAACCACAAAGTTAACACTTCCTCAGTTCTCATCTATTCATAAAAATTGATTCAGCTTAAATCTTCACAACAAAAAAAAAATGTACATAAACACTAGGAATCAGTGAGGTCATTTTTCATTTGGAAACTGAATAGAATTGGATGTTCAAAAGCTATTTATAATGTCATCTCAACCAGAAGTATGCTTACTTTACATTGCCCTTATTATTTCTAACTCAGCATTACAAAATGTGCATGCCAGATTCCTGAGCTGATAGACACAACTTACCTTCCCACATGCTCTGCAATGATGCCTCCTTTTGGTGAATGTAAACCTGGCTTCACATTTCATGCAATTTGGAGCCTGAGAATCTGGTACCCATACTGGAGCCACTTCACCCAGAGTTGTAAATGGCTTTCTAGCAGAAATTCCAAACTGACCAGCTCTGAGATCGTTATCTGGGCTTTCTGGAGCTAACGCAAGGCACGGTCTACTGGATATTCCAGACTCATAACTTTCTAAATGTTCCCCATTTGTGTCAGCAATAGAGATGTTTCCCAAAGAAGCATTGCATATATTAGTTGCTGAATTCTCCCCTAATTTCGCTTTCCCAAGAACATCATTTTTGTTTTTAATATTATTTCCACTGTTCACAGGAAGGTCATTTTGTAAATGGTCTGATAATGGCTTTGGAATTTGAAGTTTAAGATTAGAGGGTTGCTTGGGTCTTGCACCACCAAAAGGAACACTGATAGATTGCAGGTTTGCTACTATCTTGGGTGAAGATTGCCCAAGCACAGATGGAACTTGGCTACAGAAATTGTGTAAATAATTTTTCTTCATTAGGTCACCACTGCTGTTTAAAAGTAGTCCACTCCCTTCTGTGGCTTCATTGCCTCTCTGTTCATAAATATTTGAGTAACATTCAGACTTGCTCTCTTCTATTTCCTTTTCTTCTGTTACTGAATCTTCTTTGGAGGGTAAAGTCTTTGGAACAAAACAAACAACTGGGCTCTGCATTCCATAGGAATCACAACAACTAGATAGTGAATTTGCTGCTGGTGTATCCATGACAGTGGAGAAATCACATCCTTCACTTTCATTCATGCAACTTCCTTTTACATCTAGACTTGCTTCTGCCAATCTCTCACACTCTCCTCCACTATCACTGTAACTGTCTTCAGGCTGACTTATTTGCAGAAACTTCTCATTCTCCATATTTACTTGACTGTCATTCATCTTGTTTGGTTTAGTCAATTTCCAATTAGTTATCTCCTGAGATTCAGAGAAATGCTCTGTCACATTAAGAAGTTCTGTAGTGCTAAGAATTTCTTCATGTTTACAACCTTCATTTTCATCAGCTCCAACTTCACTGGGCACAAGGCTATCTGAAAACTGTTCACAGTTATCATCCCTTCCAGACCCATTAGGCATGTCTGCTTTGAGAAGCAAAGGTAAACCAGACTGGATGGATTCTTCTGTTGTTCTCTCCTCTGCTGGCTCTTTTTCCATCAAAATCCCCTCACTCAAGTGGGAAAAGGAGTTTGGGCTCCCTAGATCTGTCCTAGGAGAGCTGGTTTGGCCAGTGAGAACTTCATCTGGTGTAGAGTCCTCTTGCTTTACAGCAGGACCTTCATCCATTCCCTGGGATGAGGTTACTGAATCAAGTGTTAAACTTGTAATCAAAGACATGGAGGGGTCTCTATCTGTATTTTCATCATCCTGTAACTGTGAAGGGGAACAGACACTAGCCAGATTATCAGATGAAGTAGTACACATATATTTAACAGAATCCCCCTCTGCATTTGGTTTATTCAGTGGATCCACTTGTTTCTCTGAGTTCATTCCTTTCTCAGTGGACCCATTTATACTAAAACTAAATTGATCGGTTTGTCTGTTTTCATTATCCAGTGAACTGTTAAAAGCATCCATGAGGGATTGACTATTATAATTATTACAATCCTGCAAATCGCTTTGTAATGTCCTTTTATCACAGTTATGCATGACAGCTACAACAAGAACATTCTTCTCATCTGGCAGACAAGCTAGGTTTCCACATTTCTTCTGTCCCACTTCAACAGTACTGCATTGATCATCTCGTGTACAGTTCCTCTTAATTAACTGGTCTTCTGCAACTGCATTTTCGTCAATCCACATTGTGCTGATCTCTGGATTCAGACTGCAATCCTGTCCATTAGCACAATGGTCCTCTCCCTCTGTGTTAAGAGGAGCTGAATGAGCCAGGGAGAAGATTTTCAGTTGTGGCTGTGACTCAGAAACTATAGGTTCATTCACACTTGCCAATGCAGGGTTAAATGACAGCCGGTGAGAAGAGGGATCTAAAACCTTATTCCACTTTGTATCCAATAAGATAGGAGAAACAGTTTCATCTGAAAAGATAAATAATTACAGTAAGTTTGCTATAACGCTGATAAGGCACTGAAAATAAAATATTCTCAGGATATGTGAAAACTGACTACTCCTAGGATACGAAGTTTCTAACTATTAGCTGAGTATAAGAAAATACTGCTCCCTGTATTATATGCCACCAAATGCTAATATCTCAGAACATTCCAAACAACAAGTCTAGAAACATGATTAAAGTGGTCCACAGGCTATATCTTGGGCCTGGGGTAGGGAGTAATGGGGAAAGCCTTGGATTAGCAAAGCATGGGGTAGGGGATCCTCTAAGGTGGAAACAAATCAGAACAATGATAAGGATGTAGTAACTGAGTGAGAGGAAAACAAAGGAATTTTCTGTGGAGACAGAATACTCTATAATCTACATCATGACTGAGATGTGGGTTACATGGATATACCTATTTGTAAGAACTGTACAGTTAAGATCTATATATTTTAACCTATAAATTTTATCTTTAAAAAACTATAAAAAGAAAAAGCAATGAAGCAGGCAGTGAGGAGCAAATGAAGATATAAATGAAACAAAAATGGCAGCATGTCAATCACTGCCGAAGCTGGATACTGGGTACACTAGGGTTAATTATACTACTCTATTTACTTTGTGTATATCTGAAATTTGTCCATAATAATAAGTTTTTAAAAGTCTGCTGTAGTATGTGAAGTTCTGCTTATAACCATGTCACAATATATTATTTGTTAGATTCATATTTAGACTATAATCTGAGGTCAGTTTGGGAGAAAACATTCACTTGCCATTTTATTTTATTATTATTTTTTAGGGCCACAGAAGCAACATATGGAAGTTCCCAGGCTAGCGGTCAAACTGAAGTTACAGTTGCCAGGCCTACACCACGTCCACAGCAATGCCAGATTCCAGCTGCATCTGCGACCTACACCACAGCTTGTGGCAATGCCAGATACCTAACCCACTGAGCAGAGCCAGGGATCGAACCTGTATCTTCATGGATACTAGTCAGTGTCATTTCTGCTGAGCCACACTCATTTGCCATTTTAAATTAACATTCTTATATTCTATCAATAAGCATAATTTCCTTTTTTTTTTTTTTTTGGCCACCCAGAGTGTGCAGAAGTTCCTGGGCCAGAGATTGAACCTGTGCCACAGTAGTAACCAGAGCCACAGCAGTGACAATCAATGCCAGATCTTCAACCCCCTGAGCCACTAGGGAATACCTCTATTTTTTTTTTGGATTTTAGGGCTGCACCCATGGCATATGGAGGTTCCCAGGCTAGGGGTTGAATTGGAGCCATAGCAACGCCAGATCCGAGCCGTGTCTGCAACCTACACCACAACTCATGGCAACGCTGGATCATTAACCCACTGAGCAAGGTCAGGGATTAAATCCGTAACCTCATGGTTCCTAGTCGGATTTGTTAACCACTGCACCACTATGGGAACTCTGCCTCTTTATTTTTTAATAAATCATAATGACTATTTTCCCAAGTTATAGTGCTATATGAATGTCTAACTAGAAAAATAAGAAATAATGCACAGTCTTTCTCGCTTTTTTCCTATGGTAATCTGGTAATCACAGTCCTGAAATTATGCAGATATGCTTTCACCTCAGTAGTAATATTAATCTTTAGTGCTCCCTTACCACCTTATCCACGCCTCCATTAAAGCATTTATTACACTATAATGTAATGATTTATCTACTTGACTTTTTCAGGTAGGAACAATTTCATTCCACCAATGTAAATCCTTGCTTTGCATAGTGCCTGATATATAGTAGGTACACAATAAATATATGCTAAGTGAGTATAAACTTCAGTAAAAGCAGTGGGCTTGAGGAACATGAGATTAAATGATAGCTCTGGCATCCAAGAAGTATACAATCTAGTTGGGAAAATAAGAAACAGATACAATACACATGAATATTTAACTAGCAGTACAAGACAGCATAAGTATTTGAAAACTATTACGTAGTAGGAGGAAACAAATAGGACAAAGATATCTTACAGGCTGAGACAGCAAGCTTGAATTCATGGAAGCAGGAGGAAATGGTCTGTGCTTCAAAGACAATTTTATATAAGTTTGAGAAAAGGGGCATTCATAAGAGGGGGAGAAGGAAAAATATAGCTCCAAATACAACAATGTGAGAAAGCAGTAAGTAAATCAGTTTGGGTTGTTAGTATAAATTAGTGTAAGGAAGTACTGAAAAGAAGCTAGAAAGGGCAGACTCTAAAGCCATAAAACATCAGATTACGTGTAGAATGGGTTTATTTAGTATGCTATGGGTGTTAAACATTTAATCCCAAATTTACCAAATTTGGGCTAGCAGAGACTTGAGATTTGGTAACATGTACATCCTTTAAAAAAAGAAATCATATTTACAGGCTGGTTCATGGAAATAAAAGAAATAATGCTTCTTACAAGAATATTTAATAATATCTAAACAGAAATGATCAGGTATTAAAAATGTCATTACTCAGCCACCAACTAACTGGTTATAATGTTAATTATCTAGTATCATCACACTCTGTGTGTGTGGTATAGTTTTCGTTTAAAGGAGTACATTAACACGAAATGAGAAAACACTTTATTTAAAGTATATTTGGGGAGTTCCCTTCGTGGTGCAGTGGAAACAAATCCGACTAGAATCTATGAGGATGCAGGTTTGATCTCTGGCCTCACTCAGTGTATTAGGGATCTGGCATTGCAATGAGCTGTGGTATAGGTCACAGACACAGCTCAGATCCCGCCACTGCTGTGGCTGCGGTGTAGGCTGGCAACTCTCATTAATATATACATATTTGGAAAGGTACCAGGCTAGAGGTGGTAGCCTTAATGTAACTGGTACTGAGACTTTTTTTTTTTAATAGTTCAAAACAAATGAACCATAATTACAAACAAGCTGGCTTCTGAAATTACTCTCCTTCTAAAGGAGTTATTTTTGGTAAGTAAATGCTATATTCCAAACTAAAATGACAATTTTTAGTGATTCAACAAAAATGCATTGCTAATCAACCATATACAAAACACCCTACTAGAATCTATAGAAGTCGCAGAGAGATAGATGTAAAGAACTAATAATTTTATTAATGAGAGTCAGTGGTATTCTGGAAGAACAGTATTCACCTGATTAGGTTGAGCACTTATGTAGATAGCTCATTACAAATAACTGTGATACAAACAAGGCCAAACCAAAGAAAGGACTGAGAAAATACTTGTATAAACGACTGAATCTAAGAGGACAATACACTTTCCACCTTGGTATATATAAAGCCCACCTAGATCCAATAAAATCCCAAAAGGTTAGATTTCATATTTACATAAATCAGGAGTGAGCCTAGGGTTATGGGTTAGCTTGGTGATCAATGCTAAAATATAAGAAGAGCAGGCCACTCCACACACCCTTCCCCCTTCTTCCCCCCATGATCCCTTATCTCTTTAGTGCTTGCTCTAGCATGGACCCAAAGCAACAAAATCAAAACTATCACATTTCTGAACTGCTGTCAAAGAACGACCTGAATCACTGGATGTAGTAAAGGTCTGGAGACTATTATTAAAATCATGGGCTGTGGCTCAGTGGTTAACGAATCCGACTAGGAACCATGAGGTTGCAGGTTCGATCCCTGGCCTTGCTCAGTGGGTTAACAATCCAGCTTTGCGGTGAGCTGTGGTGTAGGTTGCAGATGCGGCTTGGATCTGGCGTTGCTATGGCTCTGGCATAGGCTGGCAGCTACAGCTCCGATTGGACCCCTAGCCTGGGAACCTCCATATGCCGCGAGTGCGGCTCTAGAAAAGGCAAAAAGACAAAAAAAAAGAGAAAAAGTAAAATCATGGGCTTCAGATGGAAATCTATCAGTTTGTAAACTTGTTACATGCATTTTCTGTTAGAAACCAAGAACATCAGGGAAGGAGGGTAAGGTAAAAGAGATTTAATTATGGCTTATCTGTTTAAGTCATACTGAAAGGTAAATTTAAGGAAAAGGTCTCCCTAAATGAAGTGACTCTTCAGCAGACTTTCTTTTTAGGGCCGCACCCAGGCTAAGGGTCAAATTGGAGCTGTAGCTGCCGACCTATGCCCCAACCACAGAAATGCCAGATCTGAGATGAGTCTGACCTACACCACAGCTCATGGCAACGCCAGATCCCCAACCCACTGAGCGAGGCCAGGGATCGAACCTACAACGTCATGGATACTAGTTAGATTCCTTTCCGCTGTGCCACAACAGGAACTCATTCAGTAGACATTTTTAGACTGGGCCTTGAGCATGTATAATTTAATTCACCATTTGGCAGATACTTAAAAATGTAAATCTTCTAAAATAAGATTTAAAATGTACCTTTGCTTTATTGGTTAATCAATATGCAAGAAGCCATCTTTCTTAGCTTGGGAAATATAATCACACATTTTAAAGCCTTTCCTGACCATAAATTGGTTGTACAGAGTAGAGAAAGTTTGGGTTGTAGTATCTCATTGCCTGGATTCTAACCCTGTACCTATTAACAAAGTAACTTTGGGGAAGATGTTTAACCTCTCTGTGCTTCTATCCTCATCTGTAATGTGTACCTAAGTTTTAATTTCATGGGATTATTTTAAAGATTAAATTATATCATCAATCCATGCAAATGATTTAGCATAGTATTTGGCACATACTTAGTGCTAAAAAAAATACGAGGTTCTCCTCTGGATATTGGTATATTATTATCATTAAGACAATGGACCTGACTTTCGTCTTTTAAAGTACTACATCCTTGGAGTTCCCATTGTGGCTCAGTGGTTAACGAATCCGACTAGGGACCATGAGGTTGTGGGTTCGATCCCTGGCATTACTCAGTGGGTTAAGGATCTGGTGTTGCCGTGAGCTGTGATGTAGGTCGCAGACGTGGCTTGGATCCCACGTTGCTGTGGCTCTGGCGTAGGCCTGCAACTACAGCTCCTGTAAGACCCCTAGCCTGGGAACCTCCCCATGCTGTGGAGGTTTTCCTAGAAAACCTAGAAAAGGCAAAAAAAAAAAAAAAAGTACTGTATCCTCTTATAACCCCACATTTTCTATATCATAAATAGTTGCAAATATATTCAACAAAGTAAATTCTTACCTTCGTTTTGTTCAAATTCATCTAACACCTTGTCCAGGTTGTAAGCTTCTGCTTGAAAGTAATTCTCCATCAGTAAGAAAACACCACTCCAGAGACTTGTTTAAATCTAGAAAACAGATCAAATTTATATTATACTTTCAATTATTAAAGTATAATTTACAGACATTACAACTGATACAACAAAAATATAAAGGATCATAAGAGACTACTATGAACAATTATATGCTAACAAATTGAACAACCTAGGATAAATGGATAAATTCCTAGACCTATACCAACCAACTGGTATATGATTCATCAACACTGAATCATGAAACAATAGAAAATCTGGAGTTCACATCATGGTGCAGCAGAAACTAATCCAACTAGGAACGATGAGGTTTTGGGTTTGATCCCTGGCCTCGCTCAGTGGGTTAAGGATCCAGCATTGCCATGAGGTATGGTATACGTTACAAATGCGGCTCAGATATGGCATTGCTGTTGCTGTGGCAGCTGTAGCTCGAATTAGACCCCTAGCCTGGGAACCTCCATATGCCATGGGCACAGCCTAAAAAAAAAAAGGATAAGAAAGAAAATCTGAACAGATCCATTACAAGTAAGGTGGTTGGGTCACTAATTAAAAACACCCCATAATATGCTCCCTGATGCCAAACTGTACTACTCTAATCAAAACAGACTATGGTGCTAGTACAAAAACAGACACAAAGATCAATGAAACAGAATAGAGAGATAAATCCACATTTGTGTGGGCAATTAATCTACAACAAAGGGAATGGGGGAAAAACAGCCTCTTCAATAAATGGTGCTGGGACCTACAGTCAACTAATCTATGATAAAGGAGGCAAGAATATACAATGCAGAAAAGACAACCTATTCAATAAGTGATGCTGGGAAAACTGGACAGCCACATGTAAAAGAATGAAATTAGAATATTTCTTAACACCATATACAAAAATAAACTCAAAATGGATAAAAGACCTAGATAAAAGACCAGATACTATAAAACTCTTAGAAGAAAACACAGGCCAAACACTCTCCGACATAAACGACAACAACATATTCTCAGATCCACCTGTTAGAGCAATGACAATAAAAAGAAAAATAAACAAATGGGACTTAATTAAACTTAAAAGTTTCTGCACAGGAAAGGAAACCCTAAACAAAACGAAAAGACAATCCACAGAATGGGAGAAAATATTTGCAAATGAATCGACTGACAAGGGATTCATCTCCAAAATTTACAAACAGCTCCTTACAGCTCAATACCAAAAAAAAAAAAAAACAACCCCATCAAAAAATGGGCAGAAGATCTAAAAAGACAATTCTCCAAAGAAGACATACAGATGGCCAAAAAACACATGAAAAGATGTTCAACATCACTCATTATTAGAGAAATGCAAATCAAAACCACTATGAGGTACCACCTTAGGCCAGCCAGAATGGCCATCATCAAAAAGTCTACAAACAATAAGTGCTGGAGAAGATGTGGAGAAAAAGGAACCCTATTACACCATTGGTGGGAATGTAAATTGGTGCAAACACTGTGGAAAACAGTATGGAGATTCCTCAGAAAACTAAAAATAGAATTCCCATTTGATCCAGCAATCCTATTCCTGGGCATCTATCCAGAGAAAACCATGACTCAAAAAGACACATGTAGTCAAATGTTCATTGCAGCACTATATACAATAGCCAAGACATGGAAACAACCTAAATGTCCATCGACAGAGGAATGGATAAAGAAGATGCAGTACATATACACGATGGAATATTACTCAGCCATTAAAAGGAAAGAAATAACGGCATTTGCAGCAACATGGATGGACCTATAAATTATCATATTAAGTGAAGTCAGTCGGACAATGAGACACCAACATCAAATGCTATCACTTACATGTGGAATCTAAAAAAAGGACACAATGAACTTCTTTGCAGAACAGATACTGACTCACAGACTTGGAAATACTTATGGCTTCCAAATGAGACAAGCTGGGGGATGGGGGATGCACTGAAGGTTTGGGATGGAAATGCTATAAAAATTTGGTTGTGATGATTGTTGTACACCTATAAATGTAATAAAATTAAGTAATTAAAAAATAAATGGTGCTGGGAAAACTGGACTGCTACATGCAAAAAAAATCAAACTGGATTACTTTTGCACACCATATACAAATATAAACTCAAAATGAATTAAAAGACAAATATAAGACCAAAAATCATAAATAAGAAGAAATAATCTAGAAGAGCCATCTAGAAGAAAACATAGGCAGTATACTCACTGACACGGGTGTTAGCAATATTTTTTTGGATATGTCTCTTCAGGCAAGGGAAACAAAAACAAAAATAAACAAATGAAACTATATCAAACTAAAACTATATCAAACCAGCAAAGGAAACTATCAACAAAACAAAAAAGTCACCTAGTAAATGGGAAAAGATATCTGTAAACAGTATAACCAATAAAGAGTTAAAAACAAAAAATATGGAAAATTCATACAACATCAAAAAAAAAAAAATGGAGTTCCCACTGTGGCTCAGCAGGTTAAGAACCCAATGTTGTCTCTGTGAAGATGCAGGTTCAATCCCTGGCCTTACAAGCTGTGGTGTAGGCCAGCAGCTGCAGCTTCGATATGCTGCAAGAGTGGCCATGAAAAAAAGAAAAACAAGACAAAACACTCAGTTTTAAAACGGGCAGAGGCAAAAACAAATAAATAAAGAGTTCTCTTGTGGACACAGTGGCTAAATTTTTATTTTATTTTTTTAGCCATGCCCACAGCTTGGGTAGCTACTGTGGCACAAGTTTGATCCCTGACCCAGAAACTTCCACATGCTGTGGACATGGCTAAAAAAATAAAATAAAAATTTACGGAGGATCTGAACAGATAGGTTTCAGGTATGGCCAAGAGGCACGTGAAAAGGTGCTCAACATCACTAACCATAAGGAAAATGCAAATCAAAACCACAAAGCTATCATCTCACACCTGTCAGAACAGCTATCATTAAAAACAAACAAATGTTGACAAGAATGTGGAAAAAAGAAAACCCTTATGTACTGTTGGTGGGAATGTAAACTGATGCAGCTGCTTCTGCAGTAAAACAGTACGGAGATTCCTCAAAAAATTATAAATCTAATCACCATATAACCCAGCAATTCTACTTCTGCGTGTATATCCAAAGGAAACAAAGTCACTATCTGGAAGAGATATTTGTACCTCCATGTTCACCGAAGCATTATTTACAGTAGTTAAAACATGGAAACAACTTCTACGTAACCATCAACAGATGAATGGATATAGAAACTGTGCTATGCTTGTGTGCACGCGCGCGGTTTTGTGTGTGTGTGTGTGTGTGTGTGTGTGTGTGTGTGTGTGAGAGAGAGAGAGAGAGAGAGAGAGAGAGAGAGAGAGAGGGAGAGAGAAGCAGAATATTATTCAGCAGGATGGACCTTAACTTATGCTAAGTTAGACAGAGAAAGACAAATCATTTGTATGTGGATTTCCAAAAAAACAAAAAGCAAAAAAACTCAAAGAAATAGAGGGGCTCAGTATGTGAATCATCAACAGAGGCAGGGCA
>PVHT020000066.1:22402149-22417924 GCA_004024745.2 Catagonus wagneri
CCCCTCCCCCACCCCTCCCCCGCCCCCTTGGCAACCACAAGTCTGTTCCTCAAGTTCGTGATTTTCTTTTCTGTTGAGATGTTCATTTGTGTAGTGTTTTATTCTCCAGTTATAAGAGATTTCATATGACATCTGTCTTTCTCCTTTATACACACAGCATTCTTAAGCTGGGATCCAAAAGCTTCCTGCTGAGATTTTTTTATTGCCAAATCACAGTTTTTCCTCCTAATGGTGTCTCTGATTCCAGTCCTCCACCACTGCTTAGAAGCAATGGATTAGTAGCTGAAACTAATGAGAATAAAACTAAAATCTCATATTATCTGCGTAAAATATCTAACCTATAACCAGAATTTTCAAAACAGCAGAGTGTCTTAGAGATGATCTAATGAACATCACTTAAGATAAACTGAGGCACTAAAAGAAATTTTCCTAACATTATTACAAATTTAAGTCTATTATCTGATATAAAAATGATGTGTTTACTAATAAGAGTCTTCTAAAAGGCTGGAAATTCAAGTTTTCAGAGAATAATAAAAAATATGGAATGAGGAGTTCCCACTGTGGCTCAGCAGGCTGAGAACCCGACAGTGTCCATGAGGATGCAGGGAAACCCTCTCTCAGTGGGTTAAGTGGGTTGCCACTTTAGGCTGCAGATGTGCCTCAGATCCAGTGTTGCTGTGGCTGTGGCTGTGGCTCTGATATGACCCCAACCCCTAGACTGGGAACTTCATATGCCGTGACTGTGGCCATAAAAAGAAAAAATAAATAAATAAATGAAAATCACTGATGAAAGTTCTTCCCGTCTTGAGAACCTGAAAAAATATAAACATTCTATATATGCTAAATAAGAAGAGCTGTTGATGCTAAGAAACAGACTTAAAATACTAAATCTATCAGAAGTAAGAAAGGGTTGTATTGGGTATAAGTTCCAAGATTAAAATGAGAATGAGGCCAAAGTAATACCTCTAATACCTACCTAATTAAAGATTTTTTTAACATATAAAATTAACTCTACAAATTCAAAGTCAAATCTTGCGTATCTATTTTAATGTGTGAGGCAAGTCCAATAACATTATGTAACTATCTCAAAAATCAGATTTTTCTTTTGGAATTAGATCCCTTCAAACTCTTGCCCCAGCTGGCAAAACCTCAAGCCTGTCTGCCTACACCACACACTCCCCTAAACAGCTTAAATGTGGCTAAAGGAAAATCACACAAGATGGTAACTCCTCTCAAATTTATATTTAAGACTTTATACTTAACTTTGCTTAATTAATCTCCTTTTTTTCTTAATGAATTTTATTACAGTTATAGGTGTACAAAAATCATCACAACTCAATTTTATAGCATTTCCATCCCAAACCCTCAGTGCATTCCCCCCACCCCCCAGTTAATCTACTTTCAACCCTGTATCTCATCCTTATCTTCTGATACGCCTGGAATCCCTCAATTCAAAGCTTCCACAACTCAAGATTCTTACAGAAAATAAACCTCTAGTCTCCTGCAGGACAAGGAGGAAAGCTACTTTACAACAAAAGATAAGGTAGAATACATGCAAAAATAACCATTCGTGGCACAGACTTCTAACCAATCTGTTTTCAACACCATGCCTCACCTAAGCCTTTAGAGATCCCTAGAGCCTCCACATCACAAATCTAAGGTTCTGAAGGGTACAAACGTGGTTCTCCTGACTTCTCTGCAGGCAAGTAGTTTATACTTCTCTGTTCTAAAACTTTTCCTTACCTTTTCCGTTTTATAACACCTTATTTTTTAATTCATTTTACCTTAATTTTTTTTAAATTATATACAATCTTTTTTGTCTTTTTGCCTTTTTGGGGCCGCACTCGCGGCATATGGAGATTCCCAGGCTAAGTGTCTAATCAGAGCTGTAGCCGCCAGCCTATGCCAGAGCCACAGCAACGCCAGATCCGAGCCACATCTGCGACCTACACCACAGCTCACGGCAATGCCAGATTGATAACCCACTGAGCAAGGCCAGGGATCCAACCCGCAACCTCAGGGTTCCTAGTCTGATCCATTAACCACTACTCCACAATGGGAACTCCAAATTTTACACAATTTTTAAGGATTACTTTCCATTCACAGTTATTACAAAACATTGGCTTATATTCCCTATGTTGTATAATACGTCCTTGAGCCTATCTTACACTCGGTAGTTTGCACTTCTTACTCCCCGACTACTATATTGTCTCTCCCCTTCCCCCCTACGAGTAACCACAAGTTTGTTCTCCACTTCTTTATTATATTCACTAGTTTGTTGTATTTTTTTAGATTCCATGTATAAGTGATATGATATACTATTTGTCTTTGTCTGACTTATTTCACCCAGCATAATGCCAAGTCCATCCATATTGCTATAAATAGCAAAATTTCATTCATTTTAGGACTGAGTAGTATTCCACTGAATATATATACCACATCTTTATCCATTCATCCACTGATGGACACTTAGGTTGCTTCCATACCTTGGCAATTGTAAATAACATTGCTATGAATATTGGGGTGCATGTACCTTTTCAAATTAGTGTTTGTGTTTTTTTCCAGATATATACTCAGGAATGGAATTGCTGGGTCATATGGAAATTCTATTTTTAGTTATTTGAGAAACCTCCATACTGTTTCCCATAGTGGCTGCACCACTTTACATATCCCACAACAGTGTACAAGGGTTCGCTTCTCTCTACATCACTACCGACACTTGTTATTTGTGTTATTTTTTATGACAGCCATTCTAATAAGTGTGAGGGGATACCACATTATGGTTTTAATTTCCAGTCCCCTCATGATTAGTATTGATATCGAGCAACTTTTCATGTGCCTCTTGGCCACGTGTATTTCCTTTGTGGAAAAGTATCTATCCAATTCTGCCCAGTTTTTAATCAGGTTGGTTGTTTTTCTGATGTTGAGTTGTATGAGCTATATATATCTATACTGCTATAGCTATATATATTTATATAGATATGTAGAGAATATTAATCATTAATCCCTTATCGGTCATATTATTGGCAAATATTTTCTCCCATTCAGTAGGCTGTCTTTTCATTTTGTCAATAGTTTCCTTCGCAGTGCAAAAACTTTTAAATTTAATTAGGTTCTATTTATTTATTTTTGCTTTTATTTCCTTTATTTTAGGAGAAGGATCCATAAAATATTGCTGTGATTTAATGTCAAAGAGTAATCTGCCTATGTTTTCCTCTAGGAGTTCTATAGTAACTGGTCTTACATTTGGGTTTTTTATCCATTATTTTTTTATATGGTATTAGAGAATGTTCTAGTTTCATTCTTTTACAAGTAGCTGATCATTTTCCCCAGCACCACTTATTGAAGAGACTGTCTTCTCTTCACTGTATATTCTTGCCCTCTTGGGCATAGATTAATTGACCATAAGTGCATAGGTTTATTTCTGAGTTTTCTATCCTGTTTCACTGAACTATGTATCTGTTTTCTGTGCCAGTACCATACTGTTTTGATTATTGTAGCCTTGTAGTATGGTCTGAGGTCAGGGCATGTGATTCCTCCAGCTCTGCTCTTCTTTCTCAAGATTGTTTTGGCTCTTTGGGGTCTTTTGCGTTTCCATTTGAAAAATAACTTTAAAATTATTTGTTCTAGTTCTGTGAAAAATGCCATTGGTAATTTGATAGGGGTTGCACTGAATCTGTAAAGTGCCTTGGGTAGTTGGTCATTTTAACAATATTGTTCTTCCAATCCAAGAACACAGTATATCTTTCCATTTGTTTACATTATCTTCAATTTCTTTCATCAGTCTCTCATAGTTTTCTGATTACAGGTCTTTTAGCTTGTTAGGTAGGTTTATTCCAGGTGTGTGTGTGTTTTGTTTTTGTTTTTGTTTTTTTTATGTGATGGTAAATGGCATTGTTTCCTTAATTTCTATCTCTGACAGTTGTGTGTAGAAATGCAATAGATTTTAACATATTCTACTTGTTCTTTTATTTTTTTTATTTTTAAACATTTTAAAATTGATTATTTTTTGGCCATATCCATGGCATGTGCAAGTTCCCAGGCATGGAACTGAACCCCCACAACTGCAGTGATCTGAGCCACCGCAACAATAAAGTCAGGTCCTTAACCCACTGTGCCATAAAAGAACTCTAAACAGATTTCTGTATATTAATTTTGTACCTTACAACTTTAACAAATTTATTCATGAGCTCTAGTAGTTTTCTAATGGCATCTTTAGTATTTTCTATATACAGTACCATGTCATCTGAAAACAGTGACAGTTTTACTTCTTTCTTTCCAATTTGGATTCATTTCTTTTTCTTCTGATTACTGTGGATGGGACTACCAAAACTATACTGAATAAAAGTGGCAAGAGTGCACATTCTTGTCTTGTTCCTGATCTTAGAGGAAATGCTTTCAGCTTTTTACTACTGAGTATGTTACCTGTGGGTTTGTAACATATGGCCTTTATTGTGTTATGTTCCCCCATTCCCATTTTGTGGAAAGTTTTTATCATAAATGGATGTTGAATTTTATCAAAAGTTTTTCTGTACCGAGATGCTCATATGGTTTGTTAATGTTGTGTGTTATAGTGATTTATTTGCAGGTATTGAAAAATCCTTGCATCCCTGGGATAAAATCCCACTTGATCATGGTATATGATCCTTTTAATGTATTGTTGGATTCAGTTTGCTGGTATTTTGTTGAGGATTTTTGCATCTAAAATCACTCAAACATAGTGATACTGGCCTGTAATTTTCTTCTCAGTGTGATATCTTTGGTTTTGGTATCATTGTGATGGTGGCCTAAGAGAAGAGTTCAAAAGTGTTCCTTCTCTGCAACTTTTTGTTTGTTTTTCTTTTTTGGCTGCCTCACAGCATATGGAGTTCCTGGGTCACGGATAAGATCCGAGCCACAGTTGTGACCTAAGTCACAGCTGCAACAATGCCAGATCCTTAACCCACTATGCTGTGCCAGGGACTGAACCTATGTCCCAACACTCCCAAAAAACCAGCAATCCCACTGCACCACAGCGGGAACTCCTCTGCAATGTTTTGGAATATCTGCAGAAGAACAGGTGTTAACTCTTCTCTAAATGTTTGGTAGAATTCACCTCTGGTGCCATCTGATCATGAACTTTTGTTTGTTGGGAGTATTTAATTACTCACTCAATTTCATTATTGGCAGCTGGTCTGTTCATATTTTCTACTTCTTCCTGGTTAAGTCCTGGGAGACTGTACTTTTCTAATAATTTGTCCATTTCTTCTAGGTTATCCATTCTATTGGTATTGTCCTTTGTATTTCTGTGGTGTTGGTTGTAACATCTGCTTTTTCATTTCTGATTTTACTGATTTGGGCCCTCTCCCTTTTTTTCTTGCTGAGTCTAGCTCAAGATTTATTCATTTTGTTTATCTTTTCAAAGACAGGCCTTTGATTTCAATGATCTTTTCTACTGGTTTTTTTAGTCTCCATTTCGTTTTTTTCTGTACTTATATGATTTCTGTCCTTCTCTAACTTTGGGTTTTGTTTGTTCTTCTTTCCTTAGTTGCTCTGGGTATAAAGTCAGGTTGTTTGAGATTTTTCTTGTTTCCTGAAGTAAGCTTGTATTGCTATAAATTTTCCTCATAGAACTGCTTTTGCTGCGTCTCATAGGTTTTGGATCATCATGGTTTCATTTTCATTTGCTTCTAGGTATTTTTTGATTTCCCCTTTGATTTCTTCAGTGATTCACTGGTTGTTTAGCAGCATATTGTTTAGCCTCCATGTGTTTGTGTTTTTATGCAATTTCTTCCTTGGAGTTGACTTCTAGCCTTAAACAGTTGTGGTCAGAAAAGGTGCTTGATATGATGTCAGTTTTCTTAAATTCCATAAATTTTTTATCCATTTAGTCACTCTATGTCTTTTGGTTGGCACATTTAGTCCATTTGCATTTGAAGTAATTCTCAGTATGTATTGTCCCTACTGCCATTTTGTTAACTGCTTTGGAATTGTTTTTGTACATCTTTTTCCCCTCTTTTTTCTTTAGTTCTCTTGTGATTTGATGACTATCTTTAGTGTTATGTTTGGGGTTCTTTTTCTTTTTCTATTTTTTTATTTTTAATGATTATTTTTTTCCACTGTACTTGGTTTACAGTGTTCTGTCAATTTTCTACTGTACAGCAAAGTGACCCAGTCACACATACATACATTCTTTTTCTCACATTATCCTCCATCATGCTCCATCACAAGTGACCAGATATAGTTCCCAGTGCTATACAGCAGGATCTCATTGCTTATCAATTCCAAAGGCAATAGTTTGCATCTATTAACCCCAGATTCCCAGTTTATCCCACTCCCTCCCTGCCCCCATGGGCCACCACAAGTCTGTTCTCCAAGTCCGTGAGTTTCTTTTCTGTGGAAAGGTTCATTTGTGCTGTATATTAGATTCCAGATATGTGATAACATACGGTATTTGTCTTTCTCTTTCTGACTTACTTCACTTAGTATGAGAGCTCTAGTTCCATCCATGTTACTGCAAATGGCATTATTTTGTTCTTTTTCATGGCCAAATAGTATTCCATTGTGTATATATACCACATCTTCTTAATCCAGTCATCTGTTGAAGGACATTTAGATTGTTTCCAGGTATTAGCTACTGTGAATAGTGCTGCAATGAACATATGGGTGCTTGTGTCTTTTTCAAGGAAAGTTTTGTCTGGATATATGCCCAGGAGTGGGATTGCTGGGTCATATGGTAGTTCTATATTTAGTTTCCTGAGGTACCTCCATACTGTTTTCCATAGTGGAGGAATTTACATTCCCACCAGCAGTGTAGGAGGGTTCCCTTTTCTCCACACCCTCTCCAGCATTTGTTATTTGTGAACTTATTAATGATGGCCATTCTCACTGGTGTGAGGTGGTACCTCACAGCAACTTTGATTCGCATTTCTCTATTGAGCATTTTTTCTTGTGCTTGTTGCCCATCTGTATATCTTCTTTGAAGAAATGTCTATTCAGATCTTTTGCCCATCTTCAATTGGGTTGTTGGTTTTTTTGCTGTGAGTGTATAAGTTGTTCGTATATTTTAGAGATTAAGCGCTTGTCGGTTGCATCATTTGAAACTACTTTCTCCCATTCTGTAGGTTGTCTTTTGTTGTTTTTTATGGTTTCCTTTGCTGTGCAAAAGCTTGTCACTTTGATTACGTCCCATTGGTTTATTTTTGCTCTTATTTCTGTTGCCTTGAGAGACTGACCAAAGAAAACATTTGTAAGGCTGAAGTCAGAGAATGTTTTGCCTATGTTCTCTTCTAGGAGGTTGATGGTGTCTTGTCTTATGTTTAACTCTTTGAGTCATTTTGAGTTTATTTTTGTGCATGGTGTAAGGGTGTGTTCCAGTTTCACTGATTTACATGCAGCTGTCCAGTTTTCCCAACACCACTTGCTGAAGAGACTTTCCCATTTTATATTCTTGCCTCCTTTGGCGAAGACTAATTGACCCTAAGTGTCTGGTAGTTTCTTTTTCTTTTTGATGTGTGTATCTATTACAGATTTTTGGCTTGTGGTTACCATAAGGGGGGTGTGTGTCTGTATGATTGTTATAAGTTGCTGATCTTGTAATTTCAAATGCATTTTTTTGCCTTTTTTTTTAAGGGCTGCACCCATGGCATATGGGGGTTCCCAGGCTAGGGATAGAATCAGAGGTATAGCTGCTGGCCTACATCACAGCCACAGCAATGTGGGATCCAAGCCATGTCTGAGACCTTCACCACAGCTCACAGCAATGCCAGATTCTTAACCCACTGAGTGAGATCAGGGATCGAACCCACGTCCTCATGGATACTAGTCAGGTTCATTAACACTGAGCCATGATGGGAACTCCTCAAGTGCAATTTTAAAATTCTGCATTTGTACACTCCCCCACTCAGTATTACTGTTTTTGACTTATTCTTTTATTTTGTCCACAACTGTGACATGTGGAAATCTCCACGCTGGGGATCAAGCTTATGCCAGGTGAGGCCTGGGCCACAGCTCTGGCAACACCAGATACTTACCCCACTGCGCCACATGGAAACTTCCCATTTCAGAATTTTATTTTATTCCTTTTTTTTTTTTTTTTTTTGTCTTTTCTATTTTTAGGGCTACACCCACAGCATATGGAGGTTTCCAGGCTAGGGGTCAAATCAGAGCTGTAGCTGCTGGCCTATGCCACAACCATAGCAACAAGGGATCCAAGCCACATCTGCAACCTACACCATGGCTCATGGCAACGCCGGATCCTTAACCCACTGAGCAAAGCCAGGGATCAAACCCACATCCTCATGGATACTAATCAGGTTCGTTAACCACTGAGTCACAACAGGAACTCCCCATTTCGTACTTTTCTTATTTGTAGTTATGGCCTTTTTTTTTTTTTTTTTGGTCTAGAGAAGTTCCTTCAACACTTGTTGTAAAGCTGGTTTGTGGTGCTGAACTCTTTTGGTTTTTGTCTGTAAAGCATTTGATCTCTCCAGGCAGAGCATTCTTGGTTGTAAGTTTTTCCCTTTCATGACTTTGAATATATCCTGCATTCCCTTCTGGCCTGCAGAGTGTCTGCTGAAAAATCAGCTGACAGCATTACGGGAGTTCCCTTTTATGTTATTTGTTGCTTTTCCCTTGCTACTTTAAATATTCTCTCTTTAATTTTTGTCATTTTGATTACAATGTGTCTTGGTATGTTCCTTTCTAGGTTCATCATGTATGGGATTATCTGTATTTCTTGTACTTGGGTGACTGTTCCCTTCACAGGTTAGGGAAGTTTTCAGCTACTATGTTTTCAAATATATTCTCAGGCCCCTTTTCTGTTTTCTCCTTCTAGGACTCCTATAATGTGAATATTCGTGTGTGATGCTATCCCAGAGGTCTCTTAAACTGCCTTCATTTCTTTTCATTCTGTTTTCTGTTCAGTGGCAGCGACTTTAACTACTCTGTCTTTCAGCTCATTGATCTGTTCCTCTGCCTCATTTAGTCTTCTTTTGATTCCTTCTAGTCTATTTTTCTTTTCATTTCAATTCTGTTTGTTCTAACTCTTTGTTTAAAACTTGTGACTTCTTGTTATGCGCATCCATTCTTCTCCTGAGTTCTTTAATCATTTTTACAATCATTATTTGGAACTCTTTCTCAGGTAGACTGCTTATCTCCACTTCACTTAGCTCTTTCTTACGGGGTTTTATCTTGATCCTTCCTCTAAAACATGTTCCTTTGCTATCTCATTTCCTCCAAATTACTGCTTGTATTCTTGGTGTATGTGGCAGGTTAAACTTCTCAATCTTAGAAAAGTGGCCTTCTGTAGGAGACATCCTATGCATCCCAGCAGTGCACTCCTCTCTCATGACCCAAGCTACATGCTATAGGGGTTCCCCCTAAGAGAGCTATGTAGGTCCTTCTGATGTGGCAGGCTATGTGGGAAATCTGGTAGCTTGGTTGGCCCTTGGTCCAGTTGGTTGCCAGGCTCTCCCTTGTGCAGCTGCTGCTAGCAGCTGGTTAGCAGGGAGGATCCCTGGGGTGAGTTTTGGCTCACTGGTGAGCAGAATCAAGGCCCTGAAGATTCTGAAACTGTTGCCAGTCCACTGGTGTGTAAAACCAGTTCTTTGCATTAGTATCAGACTATTGCCAGGCAGGGAGGTCTGGCTGCAGGGCTCAGGAACCCCAGAGCTTGTTTCAGATGGAGAAAAGGGGACGCAATTCCTGACACCATTCTGTATGGAGTCTGGGGTGTCCTGAAACTTGAACTGGTCTGCTAGTGGGCAGTGCCAGGGCTTAACTGGTCCCAGGGTGGGGTCTGGCCTGCTATGGGTGGGCTGGGTCCACAGCCTATGGGATCACAGTTTTTGTGTACCTCCTGTCTGCCCTCTAGTTGGTGAGACTCATCTAGTGCAGGCTTCCAGGAAGGAAGGACCAGTGCCTGACCACTGTGGGTGAAGCTGGGTCTTGGCCCTCTGGTGGTCAGGGCTACATCTAAGACCATGTCTAGAGGTGGCTATGGACTCAGGAAGTCTTTAGGCAGCCTGTCTGCTGATGGGTGGCACTGTGTCCCTATCTAGTTGTTGGGTCTGAGGCATCCCAGCGCTGGCTTTTGGGTGGGGCTAGGTCTTGGGCAAGAAGGCAGCTACCAGCAGCAGTGTTCACACGGAAACTTCCCCCAAAACAGATGACACCAGTGTCTATGTCCCAAGGGTGAGCTGCGACCATCTGCCACCTCTCCAGAAGACTCTCCAAGACCAGCAGGTAGGCCCAGCCCAGGCTCCTATCAAATTACTGTTTTTGCCCTGGGTCCCCATGCATGTCAGATTTTGTATGTGCTCTTTAAGAGTGAAGGCTCTGTTTTTCCCAGTCCTGTGGGGCTCCCAAAATTAAGCACCAATGGCCTTCAAAGCGAAATGTACCAAGGACTCATCTTCCCAGTGCAGGATCCCAGGGCTAGAGAGCCTGAAACAGGGCTACATACTCTCATTCCTGAGGGAGGACCTCTGCTGTATAATAATTTTCCAGCTTGTGGGTCACTCACCCAGGGATATGCGATTTGATTTTATCGTGAATCCACCCCTCCTAACCATCTCATTGTGGGTTTATGGCTTTCGTTGAAGAAGACCTTTGCTGGTTCATTCCAGTCTTTTTCATGGTTGCTCTGCAGATACAAGAGGAGGTGAGCTCAGTGTCTTTCTACTCAGCCATCTTGGCCAGTCTTTCTACTTCTTCCCTTTGTTAAAATCTCCAGTCTGCTGTTATCTCCTTTTCCATTGTTTCTTCTTATAATTTTAGTGGGGTTTTCAGGAAGAAATAAAACCAAGCAGAGTGTCTGCTGAGGTTGGCAGGGGGATGTTTAATCCATCCTAGTTAACAAGAGGACTCTATTCTTCTCTGACATTTAGTGGAATATTGCATCCTTTCTAGAAGACAGCCTTAGAGTTGCTAATGTCCTAATACATAAAATAAGATACAGTTTAGAAAAACAAAGGGAAGGAAAGATAGAGAAGCGGATAAGCAAAGGATTATGCCTGGCCTGACAGAGAGATCATACTTTCTAGATAAGAGACAAGTAATCTAGAACTTTAAACGCTGAATGTGTACTTTATAGTAATGGCTTTTCCATTAAACTCTGGCATCATGGAATTGATTTTTGGAAGGAACAGAAGAAATTCGGTAAATGGATAAATATAGAGAATAAAATACAGTATATAATGCCTTAAATACAGTTCAAGATACACCAAGAAAAAAAAAAAAACTCCCTTAATATTCTATTCAATGTCACCTCCCAATGTGAAATTAACAACACCTAATTCTCTATGTTCTCATGATACATTTGTACCAATAACACTTTTCACATCACATGGTAATTTTTCGAGAGCTAGAGGAGCTGGGTGTGGAGTATGCCTGACTGGTCTCCAGGCCACATAGGGAGTGAGAAGGTCTGCTAAGGCTCAAGCAGCGCTGAAGGGCCAGTCCTGAGTATAGGGGACAGAATCCCTTCTGTGAGACTCACTTTTCCTGGCCCCAGCCCCTCCCACTTTCCTGGTCCTTGTCACAACCATGCCTGAAGAACAACTGCAGGTCAAACTTATCGTGAGGCTGGCAGTGATGGGGCCAAAACTGGGAACTGTCCCACCTCCCAGAGCCTGTTCATGGTGCTCTGGCTTCAATGTCATCACTGTTGACACCAAGAGGTAGACTGAGACAGTACCGAAACTGTGCCTAGGAGGGCAGCTCCCTTTCCTATTGTACAGCACTGAAGTGCACACAGATACCAATAAGACCAAGGAATTTCTGGAGGCAGTGCTATGCCCTTCCAGGTACCCCAAGCTGGCAGCTCTGAACCCTGAATCCAACACAGCTGGGCTGGACATATTTGCTCAGTTTTCTGCCTTTATCAAGAATTCACACCCAGACCTCAATGACAACCTGGAGAAGGGGGTCCAAAAAGCCCTGAAAGTCTTTAGACAATTACGTGATATCCCCACTCCCAGAAGAAGTGAAATGAGACCAGTGCTGAGGATGAGGGCATCTCTCAGAGGAAGTTTTTAGATGGCAATGAGCTCATTCTGGCCAACTGCAACCTGTTACCAAAGCTCCACATAATACAGGTAGGTATGTAAAAAGTACCGGGGATTCTCCATTCTGGGTGGGTTTTGCAGACTGCATCAATACCTGCACAATGCCCATGCTCAGGAAATGTCCACCTCCACCTGTCAAGATGATGAGGACATCACACTGGCCAAGTGGCCAAGGCACTCAAACAAGCCTCTCCTAAAGCTCCTTCTCCCTCTCCATTCCTGTCACAAAGGCCCTGGGTGGTTTCCACAGGGCTACCCAATGAAAACAATCCAAAATGGGCAAAGGGCAGAGGATCCTGGAGCATTTGCAAAGGGTCTGCTGCGGGGCAGGGGGGAGGACAGGAGAGCTGGGTGAGATTTTTATTGTGGGATAGGTGGGTAGGACCACATTATTTCAGTAATAAAATACAGAATAAAAAAAAAAGATAAATATTTGCAAATATGTCTGTTTTAGGAGAGTGAGACTAAGCAAATACAATGGAGAAAAAAACAGAAATTCTCTTGGAGGAGAGAGAAAAAATGGCAAGGATTTAAATAATTTAGAAATGCTACCATTATTGTGCAAATGCAGGGAGTTTTTTTTGTTTTCTTTTGTTTTTTGTGTGTGTGTGTCTTTTTGCCTTTTCTAGGGCCGTATTCACAGCATATAGAGGTTCCCAGGCCAGGGGTCTAATCGGAGCTGTAGTTGCGGTCTATGCCACAGCCACATCAACACAGGATCTGAGCCATGTCTGCAACCTACACCACACCTCAGGCAACACCAGAGCCTTAACCCACTGAGCGAGGCCAGGGATCAAACCCGCAACCTCATGGTTCATAGTCAGATTCGTTAACCACTGAGCCAGGACGGGAACCCCTAAACACAGGTTTTTTTAACATAATAATTACCCTTAATCTTAAGGGGAAAAAAATGGATAAATAGAGAAGATGTAAATAAATTAACTGTTAGACTGATGTTTAAAATAGTAAATACTGAGAAAAATCTAAATGTCAAATGAAAGGATCAATTTACAAAAATGGTACAAAAGGTTAAGACTCCATATTTGGGGGAAAACTTAAAAGTCTTTAAATATATATACACCAAAATACAATAGTTAATAGTGTTTGGGTGATTCACATTTTATTTTATTTATTTATTTTTTGTCTTTTGTCTTTTGTCCTTTTAGGGCTGCACCCGCAGCACATGGAGGTTCCCAGGCTAGGGGTCTAATCAGAGCTATAAACGCCAGCCTACGCCAGAGCCACAGCAACTCCAGATCTGAACTGCGTCTGCAACCTACACCACAGCTCACAGCAACGCCGGATCCTCAACCCACTAAGCAAGGCCAGGGATTGAAGCGGCAACCTCATGGTTCCCAGTCAGACTGGTTTCCGCTGTGCCACAACGGGAACTCCCACATTTTATTAAAGTTTATATACAGTCTGAATTTTTCTCAGGATGAATGTATCATTTGTTAATAAAGGGAAAGAGAATTGCGGATACATGAATTTCAATTAATAAAAACCTAAGTTACTTAAATTTTACTTTCAAATATGAAAACTGAAAAAGGAAGGCAATAAGAAAGACAAGTATTTTGAAAGATTTATTGGAGTTCCTGTTGTGGCACAGTGGAAACGAATTCAACTAGGAACCATTAGGTTGTGGGTTCGACCCCTGGCTCACTCAGTGTTGCCATGAGCTGTGGTGTAGGTCACAGATGCGGATCAGATCTGGCATTGCTGTGGCTGTGGCGTAGGCTGGCAGATGTAGCTTGGATTCGACCCCTAGCCTGGGAACCTCCATATGCCTCAGGCGCTGCCCTAAAAAAAGCAAAAAAAAAAAAAAAAAATTATCTCCCTGGGATATATAACAGATGATTAACATTTTAATTATAATATAGGTAAAGTGAAAGAATAATCATCTAAAATTAGGAAATCAAGATATTTTAAAAATAAGCTTATAAGGAAAAATGACAGGAACAAAGACGATGCTTTAAATATAAAATGCAAGGAACTTATAGGAGTCTCTGATATGGACTTGTTTACAACAGAAGAGATTTTTAAAGGTAAAAATTTCCAAAATCCTGGCCAAAGGTGGAAAAAAAAAGAAACTAGAAAACATTTTCAGTTAAATGTTTTCTATCTTGTTTCTGATTAATACTATTCACCACAGAACAAATTCAGTATCTGCTCAGGACCAAAATTCCTTTTTTTTTTTTTTGTCTTTTTAGGGCCACACCCTTGGTATACGGAGGTTCCCAGGCTAGGGCTGAATCAGAGCTGTAGCTGCTGGGCTACACACAGCCATAGCAACAAGGGATCCGAGCCTCGTCTGCGACCTACACCACAGCTCACAGCAATGCTGGATCCTTAACCCACTAAGCGAGGCCAGGGATCAAACCTGCATCCTCATGAATGCTAGTCAGATTTGTTTCCACTGAGCCACAATGGGAACTCCAGTAACCAAACTTCTTAATAACACTTCCACCAGGAAGTCTGGCAAGGAGTTAAACTCAGTACGTACAAAATTGCCTTCAAAATCCCAAAGTTCTGTTTCTTGTTTTTGTATCCTAGTTTGGGCACCGTTCTCAAGGAAGGTGTGATAGATTATATTTCCAAAGACGGCTGCTGCAATAGCTTCCATCCTACATGATTTCTTATAAGAGTGATAAAATCTGTGTCCCCTTCCTCTAAACCTGGACAAAGGGCCTTCACGACTACCTCAACTAATAAAGCAAAATAAGAGGGATACAACTTCTAAAACTAGGTCCTCAAAGGTAATACAGTGTCTGCCTGTTCCTCTTGGAACACTCACTCTGAATCCAGTTATCAAGTCAGAGAGAAACAGAGAAAGGTTACATGTGGTGATCTGGCCCTTCACACATGTGAATGAGTACACCGCAAGATGATCCTAGACCTAGCTGACTACAACTTCATGAAGACCCTAAGAGAGAACCACTTAGGCCAGTCAATCTCTAGAACCACAAGAGACAATTAAATTGTTGTTGTAAGCTACTATGTTTTGGTGTAATTTATTACATAGCAATAGATACATGAAACAGTAGATAAGTAATTTGATACTCTTCAAACCAATCTTACATAAACATTCTGGAGAAAAGAGTAAGAATCATAAGGACAGGCAAAAAAAGAAGAAACACTGATAACAGCCGCACTATTGCCTTATTTAGCCCCAATTCCAAATTCGCATATCCCACTCAAAAAAAAAAAAATAGGCTTCTTAGAGTATACAGTTTAGGAACTATTTCATTATTCAAACAAGAAGCTAGGTGAGGGAGAGGGTCTTATGTCCTCCTCTAGACACTTACCAAAGTTTTCCTCCAAATATATAGTACTCTACTAATAAGAGTTCTGATAGGCGTTCCCATCGTGGCACAGTGGTTAACAAACTCGACTAGTATCCACGAAGACATGGGTTCAATCCCTGACCTTGCTCAGTGGGTTAAGGTCTGGCATTGCTGTGAGCTGTGGTGTAGGTTGCCGTGGCCGTGGTGTAGGCCAGCAGCTACAGCTCTGATTTGACCCCTTGCCTGGGAACCTCCATATGCCACGGGTGTGGGCTTAAAAGACAAAAAAAAAAAAAAAGAGTTCTGATAAAGGCACTTTTTCATGTCATTAGCTTTCCAGTGACAATTTAGTACCCCTTATAGATTAGCAACCTGGGAACTCATCTATCTAGCCACTTCCTTAGTCCATGCATAATAACCCACCTGTCTCAATCAACCCAAAAA
>PVHT020000066.1:22427953-22443697 GCA_004024745.2 Catagonus wagneri
GGATCCTTAACCCACTGAGCAAGGCCAGGGATCGAACCCGCAACCTCATGGTTCTTAGTCGGATTCATTAACCACTGAGCCACGACGGGAACTGCAAGGAAGACCTCCTTTGGCCCCTCAGATTAAGTCTCCTACACAGTCCCCTTATAAACCTATAATTATTTTTGTAACATTGTGAAATATCAGTTGTATGAGAATATGTTCCATGACTATTTTGTTCACCAAAGAACTGACTGCATTTAACAAAGCAACTGGCAGGCAGTAAATAAATTATTTGTCCTATGAATATATGCTGAGATTTTATAAATTCACAAATTAATCAATGAAACTACAACATTTAATTTCTCCTACTAAATGCCATACAATTATTAGTCAATCCTCCCAGGCCTCATTGATGACCTTCAACCTACCAATGGTAATTAACTTTTGTTCCTAACCCTCTTGATTTCTCCAGCATTTCCATCAAGACGCCTTAAAAAACCATTGTAAATTTTGCACTTCAACATCTAGCACACTCAGTAGGGTGGTAGAGCACTCACTGGCTGAGAGCTGTTGCAATATGTTATATGGTATATGGGTGGCCAACAGCATATAGTACTATTTGACAAATTACAGATCAGTAACTGAGAGCATATGAAAGTACCAAGAAAGTGCACAAATGTAAGACATATAGTTTCATATATCCTTGAATGTCACTATATTTAACAAAAAATTCCATTAAATATTTAATAAATCACACTCTGTGTGCCTATTATTTGGGAGGAGAGAATAATAGTAATATTATTGTCTATACTATGTACTAGCCATAGTTGTAAGGACTTTTAGATATTAAACCCTCAATCCTAATAATCCTAAAGAGTAGGTATAGAATTAAGCTCTCCAGAACATACATACACTACAAGAAGGTAAAGATTTTGTCTTAATCCTTGTTTTCTCATTGGCATCCAGAATAGGTCTGGCATATGGTAAGCACTCAAGTATTTGTTGGATGACTAATGAGGAAATGGAGGCAAAAAGAAGTTAAGTAATTTGCACAAAGTCACACACAGTAGCAGAGCCAGGATTTGAACCTAGGCAATCTGGTTTCATATCTCTGACTCTTAACCACTAGGTATGTATATATTTGGAAACAACATTCGTCCTTATTCTACTCTTTGGCATTCAGAAGTATTTGCTGTATAAAAATGCTCTCACGAACTCTAAGTTGTCATTATTTTTGCTAATAAAAGAAAGTGAAAAAGAAACTCTAGCTTAATAGCACCTAAACACTGGACTATAGTATGACTGAATTTATTAGCGCTCCCACTACAGATAAAAGTACTCAGAGCAGAGCAGGGAATAAGATATAGATCAACAGGTTACTATAATGGATTTTTTTTTTTTGTCTTTTTGCCGTTTCTAGGGCTGCACCCACGGCATATGGAGCTTCCCAGGCTAAGGGTCGAATCTGAGCTGTAGTTGCCGGCCTACGCCAGAGCCACAGCAACATGGGATCCGAGCCGCGTCTGCAACCTACACCACAGCTCACGGCAACGCCAGATCCCCAACCCACTGAGCAAGGCCAGGGATTGAACCCGCAACCTCATGGTTCCTAGTCGGATTCGTTAACCACTGAGCCATGACGGGAACTCCTGGACTTTCAAAATATACACTTGCCTACTGTTACAGTATATTCATATATGTTGTTTAATACAGCAGTATAATCGATCAGCAGTACACAGCACACTGTGAAATGGGGCATGCATATATACTTAGAGTTGTCACAGTTTTTTAAAATAGCTGAATAGCATTCCATTACATGGAGGTATTACAATTTAACTCTCATCCTTAGCAACAGACAACTAGATTGTCTCCATACTTTTATACCTATACACAATATAATGAATATCTTTGTACATATATCTTCACATTCTAATATACAATAATTCCCTAAAAGTGGAATTTAAGACAAAAGTAGTATATCTTTTTTGGGGGGAGGAGGCTGCACCTGTAGCATATAGAAGTCCCCAGGCCAAGAATTAAACCTGTGCCAAAAAAAAAAAAAAAACACGACCTGTGCCACAGCAGTAACCTGAGTCACAGCAGTGACAATACCAGATCCTTAACCCACTGAGCCGCCAGGGAACTCCAATTTTAAACTGTAACAAGTGTTGCCAAAATTTCTACCAAACATGATGTGCTTATTTATACTTCCCCCAAGAGTATATAAAATTTTTCTTACAATCTCTTGTCATTACTGAGTATTATCAATCTCTGCCAATCTCACAGACAGGAAACAGGACCTGACATTCTAATTTGTATTTTTAATTATAGAAAGCTAAACATCTATTTATCTTTCATGTTTATTGGCCTTTCTATAAATTGCCTATAAATATTCTTTACATATACCATGTTTAGAATCTTTATCCCAGTTTAATGTTTGTTAATTGTAAAAGTCATCAATTTTTCTGTAATCATATTCATCAATCTCCTTCACAGCTTCTACATTTCACATATTTATAAAGTCCTTCCTTATTCTAATATTATAAAAATAATCATCCGTGTTTTCTCTTGTATTTTCATGGTTATTTTTGTTTGTTTTACTCTTTCATCATCTAGAATTTATTTGGCAGGAAAAGTTCTATAACTTACTTTTCTCATTCAATAATATATCCTGGACAGCTTTCCAGATCAAATACTTCATGTATTTTAACTCGCATATAGAATTCTAAAATAAAATTGACACATTGTAAATCAACTATAATTTAAAAAATCAAAAAAATTCTGGAGTTCCCGTCGTGGCTCAGTGGTTAACGAACCCAACTAGTATCCATGAGGACACAGGTTCAATCCCTAGTCTTGCTCAGTGGGTTAACCATCCGGCATTGCCGTGAGCTGTGGTGTAGGTCACAGACGCGGCTCAGACCTGGCATTGCTGTGGCTGTGGTGTAGGCCGGCAGTTGTAGCTCCGATTCAGTCCCTAGCCTGGGAACCTCCATATGCCGCGGGTGCGGCCCTAAAAAGCAAAACTAAATAAATAAAATAAATTATAAATAAATAAATAAATAAAATTATACCTAAATCAGTTTTAGTTCTTTATATTTATTATTATTTAAAGCATGATGAGCATTTACATTTCCCATTTTTCCACGAGTACCAATAAGAATGCTGCCATGTACATGCCTCCTTATATACATTTTTTTAAAGATACACATTAAGAAATGGAATTACTGAGTCGTTAGTATGTGTCCTTTTTGATAATGATAAATTACCTTCTGAAATGCTGTGCCTAATATATTTTCATTTTAAGAATTAACAAATATTTAAGTGCTTTCTCTGTGGCAGACACTTCTAGAGGCTGAGCATACAGCACAACCCAGACAAGGGCAGTGCTGTGGTGATTAAAAATGCAGGTTCTAGAGACTGAGTTCAAATTTGGGGTCAACAAGTACTAGGTGTCTGACCTTGGGCAAGCTGCTCTATCCTTGTGCCTCAAGTATCTTATCAATAAAACAGTAATAATAGTACCTAACTCACTAAGATTATTGTAAAGACTGTGCCTGCCAGACAAAGTACTCGATAAAGTTTTCTTATTATTAAATTTGCTCTTATCAACTTTTACTTTTGCCAGTGAGGTAAAAACACTATTCTATTATTTAATCATTTCTCTGATCACCAGTAAAACTGACATATATTTTTACCTTTTTTATTTCTTATTCTGTGATCTGTCAAATCCTTTGTTCATTTTTTTTCTGTGAGGATGTTCTGTACTCTTCCGAATGATGTGACTGTTAAATCTCATGGAAATATTTTCTAACATAACATCTAAGCTCTGACCCACAAACTATCAAGTTCTCTATTTGTGGACAAGTCACAAGAGCAGCAGTACTGACTGCTATTTTGTCCAAGAGAATTTCAGGTCCCGCTCTCTACTTTAAAGGATTTCTAGTTGCTTACACTTAGGGGAAAGAGGTAAGGAAATACCCCAAGCTATGGAAAGTATAAGCTAAAGGTATAGGGACAGTTTCTATCTTACCCACTCTTGTCTCAACACCCGGTACAGTGTTTGACACATAACAGACTCTGGATGAACAAGCGTTGTTTGAATGAACGCAAAATCTCCTTACTTGGTTACAAGCTCCTTGTGGGCAAGGATGGTGTCATACTTATGTTGGTATCACTTCCACAATGCCTTAACAGTGCTTTTACACAGAGGAAGCACTCAAATGTTTTCAGTGAATAGACTGCTATCTCAGTACCTGCATGAAAGTAGCTGAGGTAATCAACGTAAAATAAGCAATCCCTTCCTCATATAAAGATTACCCTCTGATTGCAGCTGCAGATAGCTCTGTACAGAGTCCCGTGTTGTTTGGGTTTTAAATTCACTGTTTCAAGTCTTTGTTCTACAAAAAAATGGCAGTTACTGTACCCTGAGCCTATCTAGGTGCTGCTGAGACCATGTCTGTGCAACATTTCTCATGTTTTAATCTCTCTCCAAAGCATTCTTTCTCAATGTGTTAAGAATAAATCCACTTCAGCATACTGACACAAAGCTGTCTGGGTCTCCCAATTTGTCTTCCTATGTGCCTTAGCAAAGTAGAGCTCTGCTTTGATAAGTGCTGCTAGACTGTTTACTTTCCAGAATATCACTCTTGGTGATCTAAGCTTGTAGTTTCATGTGAAAAGAATCAGACAATGTGGCATAATAGAAGAACTACAGGATCCTGAGAGCCAGATGATCTGAGCTGGAGTACTAACTCAGCCATTTTCTAACTATATAAACTTAAAATCCCTAAGTATCAGTTTCCCTAAGTTTTCAAATGGGAATAACAACAGTATTATCTAACTCACCTAGGTCACAAGACTGCAATAAGAATCATAAAATCAGATTAAATGCAGAAATACTTTATAAAATATTCTTCGAATATATGTCACTACTACATAAAATATGGCTCAAAGACTCAGTAAAATGACTCTACTAGACAATTCATTTCATGAGGGCAAGGATCATGTCTGACTGGGTCATGGCTGCACCTCCAAAGTCTGGCATATTTGTTGACTGAAAGACTAAAGGAACGATAAAAAATCAAAAGAGCATCTAACAGTGACCTTAGTCAAATTAATAAATTTCTGAGTTTCAATTTGCTCATTTGTAAAGTGAGAACAATACCACCCACATCAAAAGACTTGAGAATTAAACAGAAATAATATTGATATAGGAATTCCCTGGTGGCCTAGTGGTTAAGGATCCAGCACTGTCACTTCTGTGACATGGGTTTGATCGCTGGCCCAGGAACTTCCACATGCTGTGGGTGTGGCCAGAGAAAAGGTAGATACTGTTAATAGTTTAATAATAATGGGTACTGTTAGGCTGGCGGGGATGGGTAGCGGGCTCCCAGATGGCAAAGAGACCCCTCATATCAAACAGACCCCATGAGGAACGGACAAGTCTGCGCGAGAAGATAGGCCGCCTGCCCCACCCAGGCCAACAGACCATTGAAGCCACACCTACCCGGAAAGCCCCTGAACGCCTGCCCCCGACCAATCACCTAGGGACACGGTGGTCCCTTGTCTAATTTGGCAAAGGCACTACCCGGAACCAACAAGGCTTAAACCCCCCCCAACCCACCCCCCACGCTCCCCAACCCGGGCGCGACTTCCCTGACTCCACAACCAAGAGTCAAGGAACCAAATTCTCGCCTGGGAGCCAAATTCTCCAATAAATCATGATCGCCGCCTTTTGCGTGTATCCCCTGCTCGTTTCTTTCTCACCTCTTTCCGTGCTAAATCAATTTCTTACAGGTACTGACTTAAATTACTTTAGGTACAGTCAAGTAACATTATATTATCATCTGCCCGTTAATCTCAATAAAAATTAATACCAGCAAAGTCATTTTTAAATACTTTATCTCAGCCATGTTTAAACTGCTACAGCTCATTGTGACATATACACATAAACCCTTATAATGAACCACTGCAGCAACTGACTGGGATAAAGTAGAATAATTAAATAATTAAAGACAGAAAAGGAAATTTAACAGACTTGGGAGATGGTTGTAACCTAATGACCACTCAAGAATAGAATCCAGTAACCTAGTAACAATCTACACTAACTTGAAGGAAGACAAGGTATATCTAAGCTCCAGACACACTCAAGCCACAACCGGATAATTAGAACACAAGAAAATAAACATGGGGTCTGAATTTTGTTACATGAAATCAAAATTTAATAGTCTTTGAAGAGTGGCATTAGTTAATAGTCTTTGAAGAGTGGCATTTCTACAGGTAGTCAAGACAGACATATAGGTCAAAGGGGAAAAAAACTAGGTGAAAGGGGACATTACACCAAAGCCTGAGATGAATTACCACATTTTAGTATATGTTACCACCCTTTTGCTAATATACATATCACTTAAATAGCACCATGACAGTCCCAGTTGAACCATACAGGATCACAGTAGAAACTAAAGATGTAATCCTTGACGTCTACCCAAAAACAAGGAAGAAGGTGGTCTTCTCCCCTCTCCACTTTTTCTGTGATTATAAAAGTGTAGCCCTCCGTTTTCAGGGCTGCTGCATTCCTCTGTCAGCCCACTAGTGTCTCTCACAAGCATCCTATACTAGTAAACTCACTCTGCCCCATGATGAATCTTTCTAGAAGGAGACAAAAGAACCTGAGCTTCAGTAAGTCAACACCAGGTGAATGTTTCTAATTAAAAGACAGTGGGTTCAAGTCTCCTCCTAAGTCAAGGACTGTGGGTTCAAGTCCCAGTCTGATGTGGGTAGATTCGAGACCCCCCAGAAAGGAGTGTGGTTTCACAGTAAAGTCTTAAGAAACAAGTGTGTCTTTATATAACCTAAATAAAACAACTTACTACCAGTTAAAATCATTTAAGCATCAAAGCCATATCAAAAAAATTCCACTTATTGGTCATAGCATCTAAGATGGAAACAATATTTTACTGAGTTATCAATAGTATTCATATACATAGCATCCAATTTAGATTATACATCAGAATTAAAGCTAGAGTAACCTCGCAACAGAGCCCCAAATTACGTGAAGCATAAACTGACAAAACTGAAGTGAGCTGTAGACAATTCAACAATAATGGTTGTAGGTTTCACTACCCCACTTTCAATTATGGATAAAATAAGGAGGGACAAGGAAATAGAAAATGTAAACAACATGGTATGCCACCTAGACCTAACAGACATCCACAGAAACACTTCATCCAGCAATGGCAGGATATACATTTTTCCCAAGTGCACATGGACTAGGAGAGACCTTATGTTAAGCCATAAAACAAACCTCAATACATTTAAAAGGATTGAAATCATACAAAGTACGTTTTCTGACAATGGAATGAAATTAGAAATCAGTAACAGAAGGAAATTCAAAAATATGTGGATCTTACACCACACTAAATAACCAATAAATCAAATAATAAATCACAAGGAAAATTAGAAAATACTTTGAGATGAAATGAAATTACTTTAAGAATACAAACACAATCTACCAAAACTTATGGGCAAAAGGAAAGCAATGCTTAGCGGGAAATAATATACCCATAAACACCTACATTTTTTTTTTCTTTTTAGGGCCGCACCCGCGGCATATGGAGGTTCCCAGACTAGGGGTCGAATCGGAGCTACAGCTGCCAGCCTATGCCACAGCCACAGCCATGCCAAATCCGAGCCATGTCTGCAACCTACACCACAGTTCACAGCAACGTCATGGGATCGAACCCGCAACATCATGGTTCCCAGTTGGATTTGTTAACCGCTGCACCATGATGGGAACTCCAACACCTACACTTTTAAAACAAAATTTCAAATAATAACTCTCTAACTCAAGAAACTAAAAAAAAAAAATTTGGAGCAAACCAAACCCAAGGTAAGCAGAAAGAAGGAAATTACAGATTATGAAATGGAGCGGAACACTGTGGGAACCTCCTGGGTACAAATCCTTTGTGGCCCTTGTTTTTTGTTTGTAGGAAATAGGCTTCATTCAGCCTCCTTGGCCTTCCCTGAGTTCCAAAGGGCAGATTCAAAGAGTTGCTTATCAGGGAAGGAAGGGAATGCAGAAACAAAGGAGGAGCAGTCAAGAAACAATACAGAAGTATACCACATGGAACTATACTCAAAATCCCTATAATACGGAGCTCCCATGTGGCGCAGCGGAAACTAATCTGACTAGGAACCATTAAGTTGCGGGTTCAATCCCTGGCCTCGCCCAGTGGATTAAGGATATGGCATTGCTGTGAGTTGTGGTGTAGGGCGCAGACGCAGCTCAGATCTGGTGTTGCTGTGGCTGTGGCATAGGCTGGCAGCTGTAGCTGTGATTCGACCCCTAGCCTGGGAACCTCCATATGACGTGGGTGCGGCCCTAAAAAGACAGACAAAAACAAAACAAAACAAAAAAAATCCTATGATAAACGATAATGGATAGTGCTGGTGATGCCCAGCACCTCGGAGGACAAGGGCTGGGAATCCCCTTTGTTTTCCAGGGTTCGGGGGCAGCCCGCGGGGCCCCAGCAGAGCTGGCCACCATGGAAACCATTCATTCTCCATGTTCCATGAGGAAGGAGCAATCTCAGGGAGAGGGGTGGACAGGGACAGTTTTAGAGCTGGGGGAACCGCTAAGTCTTTGCGTTCGCTGTTTGCTCTAGAAGGAAGGAATGAAATTGTGTGAGATATGGACACACATAACTTTTCTACCCTAAATAATGTTAATGCTTCTCTCAATAGTAGATGCAAGATTTAGTCTGAACCTATTTTACTTCATTCTTTATCTCTAAGTCGGAGTGGAGTGAGGTATCTTGTGCAGAACTGGCACTGGGGTAGAATAATAGACCTATTAATTAAAAGTATATGACTTAACATTTTAAATCTTTTCTTTTTTTGCTATGTCCCCTCAGTAAATTTAAAAGTTTTGAAAATGTAAATGTAAAGCAATTAAAAATTTCTGTTTAAACTTGGTTTGCATCTCCTTGAATGAGAAGGCTGAATTTATAGTTGAATGCACTATATATAGATTTTTTAATGTATGAGGCAAATAAATTCTTCCTACAGTGAAAAAAAAAGCCATAATGTAAAAGAATATATATATATACACACACATATATACATATATTATAAGTGAATCACTTTGCTGTACACCAGAAACATATAATATATTATAAGTGAATCACTTTGCTGTACACCAGAAACTAACACAATCTTGTCAATCAACTGTACTTCAATTCAAGGAAAGAAGGAAAGAACGAAGGAAGGGAGGGAGGAAGAAAGAACCAATAGTGCAGCCCCACTGGGGCAGGGTCCTGGTTCCTCCTCAAGGAATACACATAACAACACCTTTGAGTTAGTTCTTCCAAAGGAAATAAGGCCCCCACCCAGGTGGAGGATGGTAACTTCAGACTGAGATTCCTGGAACACTACCCTGTTACCACCAACCAATCAGAAGTTAAGTCTGCACACAGTGGAAGATAAAGATTCTGACCCCCCCTCCAAAAGTTTCTCCCTTTAAAAACTTTCATGCCAAGCACAATCTTCGGAGTTGGTTTTTGGACAAAAGCCTGCTTTCTCCCAAATTTGCCAGCTTCCTGAATAAAGCAGCCTTTCCTTTCCAACTGACACTTGTCTCTTGAGTATTGCCTTTTGAGTGGCAAGCAGCCAAACCTGAATTTGGTAACAATTAGAATGGAAATAACATGGAAAGAAAAAAAAGAGAGAGAGAGAAATCAACACGATCAAAAGTTGGTTCTTTCAAAAGATGACCAAAATTGACAAATGTTTTAGCTAGACTGACCAAGAAAAAGAGAGAAGACTCATATTACAAAATCAGAAATGAAAGTAAAAACATTACTAATGACCTTACAGAAATAAAAAGGATTTTAAGAGACTACTATGAATGATTTATACCAACAAATAAAACAAACTTGACAAAATGGACAAATTCTTAGAAATGAACTCCAAAACTGACTCAAAAAAAAAAAAAAACACGCTCTGAATAGACCTACAAATCACTTTAAAAGACTAAATTAGTAATTTTAAAGCTTCCAAAAAAAAAAAAAACTTCCAGAGTTCCTTTGTGGCGCAGCCAGTTAAGGATCGGGTGTTGTCACTGCTCTGGCTTGGGTTACTGCTGTGGTAGGGTTCAGCCCCCAGCCCAGAAACTTCCAAATGCAGCATGGCCAAAAAATAAATAAGCATAAAAATCTCTCAAAATTTTTCATTTTATTTTATTTTTGCTTTTTAGGGCCTCACCTGTGGCATATGGAAGTTCCCAGGCTAGGAGTCAAATCGAAGCTACAGCTGCTGGCCTACACCACAGCCACAGCAACCTACACCACAGCTCACGGCAACACTGGATCCTTAACCCACTGAGCAAGGCCAGGGATCAAACGTGCATCCTCATGGATACTAGTTGGGTTCTTAACCCACTGAGCCACAACAGGAACTCCCTCAAAAAATATTAAATAAAGTAAAATAAAAAGCAAATGAATACCAATCTTAAACAGAAGAGAACAACTCCTAACTCATTCTATGAGGCCAATATTATTCTGATATCAAATGAAAGACATCCTGAGAAAACTATAGATCAATATCCTTTATGCATATAGTACATGAAAAATTCTCAACAAAACACTAGCAAGCCAAATCCAGCAACATATAAAAAGGATTATACACCACAAACAAGCAGATTTATTCCACTCATGAATGTTGGTATATGAAAATTAATAATGTAATGGACTATATTAATAAAAGAATATGAGTTCCCTGGTGGCCTAGTGGTTAAGGATTTGACACTGTCACTGCTATGGTTTAGGTTCAGTTCTGACCCAGAAACTTCCGCATGCTATGGGCACAACTTGACAGAGTATTTGACAAACTCCAACACCCTTTCATGATAAAAAACATCCCAACAAACCAGGGATATAAGGGAACTTCCTCAACCTGATAAATGCCGTCTATGATAAACTTCAAACCTAATGCAAGAGCTAAAACTCTTAAAAGAAAACTTAAAAAACTTTTGTGACCGTGAACTAAACAATGATTTCTTAGATATGATACCAAAGGAACAAGTAACAAAAGATGAAAAAATTAGGTTAATCTTCATCAAAATGTAAAATTTCTTGCTTCGAAGATACTATCACGAAAGTGAGAAGACAACCCACAGAATGGGAGAAAATATTTGCAAATCACATCCAACAAGAGAATGGCAGAATATACAAAGACATATAAGACATATTTTTTTAACTCTTAAAACCAAAAATAAAGACAAATAACCAAATTAAAAATGGGCAAAGAATTTGAAAAGATATTTCTCCAAAGTAGAATTGCAAATTGCCAATAGCACATGAAAAGATGTTCAGCCTCATTAGTTATTAGGGAATTGCAAATCAAATCGACAGTGAGATATCACTTCACAACCCCTAGGACAAATAGAATCAAAAAGACAAAACAACAACAAGTGTTAATGAGATGAAGAAATTAGAACCCTGATACATTCATTGCTGACAGGAAGCAAAAGCGGTACAGCAGCTTTGTAAACAAGTTTGATAGTTTACAAAAAGATAACCATGAGGAGTTCCCTGGTGGCTTAGTGGGACAAGGATCTGGTGTTATCACTGCCGTGGCTCAGGACACCGCTGGGTGCAAATGTGATTCCTGGCCCAGGAATCTGCACGTCACGGGTGAGCCTCCCCCCCCAAAAAAAAAGGGGACCCTAGAGATAACCATATGACTCAACAATTTCAGTCCTAGGTTAACACCCAAGAGAATGCACCTACGTAAAAATCTGCACAGAAAACACCAGTGTGTACAATAACCAAAAAGAAACAACCCAAATGTCCATTAACTGATGAATGGATAACCAAAATGTGGTAATATGAAAGAGTACTATTCATTAATAAAAAGAAATGAAGTTCTGTTTTTGTTTTTGTTTTGCCACACCAGTGGCACATGGAACTTCCCAGCCCCACGGCTGAATCCAAGCCACAGCTGCAACCTAGGCCCTAAGTGCAGCAACACCAGATCCTTAACACACTACACAGGGCTGGAGATCAAAACTGTGCCTCTGCAGCAAGCTGAGCCACCAAAAAGACTTATATGGGATCCTTAACACGCTGTACTGCAGAGGGAACTCCAAAAGTATCGATACGTGTTATAAACATGGATGAACCTTGAAAATATTTTGCTAAGTGAAAAAAGCCTGATGCCACTTACATGAAATACCCAGAATAGAGAAATCTAGAAAGAGAGAAAATGGATTAGTAGTGGCCAGGGGCTAAGGAAGGGTGATGAAAGGAAACAGGGAGTGGCTGCTAGTAGGAAAGGGTTTTTCTCAGGGGAGTGATGAAATTGTCCTACAATTAGACAGTGGTGATAGTTACACAATTCTCTCCACTGAATCATACATTTTCAATAGGTGAATTTTATAGTACATTCATTATAACTCAATAAAGCTATTTTTAAAATAAAACTAGAAATAATTATTATTTCTAATCTGCCTGGTCTTAGCATGCTCAGCCATGTCCAACAATCTACCATATACAAGCCATTGCAATGGGAGTTCCCTACGTGGCTCAGTCATTAAAGAACCCAACTAGGATCCATGAAGATGAGGGTTTGATCCCTGGCCTCGCTCAGTGGATTAAGGATCCTGCATTGCTGTGAGGTGTGGTGTAGGTTGCAGATGCGGCTTGGATCCAGCGCTGCTGTGGCTGTGGTGTAGGCCAGCAGCTGTAGCTCCAATTCGACCCCTGGTCTAGGAACTTCCATATGCTGCAGGTGCTGGCCTAAAAAAAAACACAAAAAAAATAAAACAAAATAAAGCTATTATAATGAATCTTCACTTATAAGATGGCAAAATTAACAATCAGTACACTAACAAACTCATTTTAAGGCCTACAAAACTATTTTTTGTACAAAACTACAAAACTTTTTTTTTTTTTTTTTTTGGCTACATGCACAGCATATGAAAACTCCCAGGCCAGGGATCAAACCTGCGCCACAGCAATGATCCAAGCTGCTGCAGTGACAATGACAGGTCCTTAACCCACTTTGCCACATGGGAACTCCCATAACTATTATTTTTAATGAAATCATCTTCAAAACATTCATCAAATGCCAACTATGATAACTGCTGAAGAAACAAAGCAATTTTTTTTTTAATTTTTTTAGGACCACACCTGCAGCTTATGGAGGTTCCCAGGCTAGGGGTCTAATAGGAGCTATAGCTGCCTCCTTACACCACAGCCACAGCAACACCAGATCCAAGCCGTGTCTGCGACCTACACCACAGCTCACAGAAACACTGGATCCTTAACCCACTGAGTGAGGCCAGGGATCGAACCCACAACTTCATGGTTCCAGTCAGATTCATTTCCGCTGTGCCACGACAGGAACTCCAGCAATTTTATTTTTTAACAAAAGATTTTATTTTGGGGAGTTCCCATCAGTGGTTGACGAATCCAACTAGGAACCATGAAGTTGCGGGTTCGATCCCTGGCCTTTCTCAGTGGGTTAAGGATCCAGCGTTGCCGTGAGCTGTGGTGTACGTTGCAGACGCAGCTCGGATCCTGCGTTGCTGTGGCGTAGGCCAGAGGCTACAGCTCCGATTAGACCCCTAGCCTGAGAACCTCCATATGCCATGAGTGGGGCCCTAGAAAAGGCAAAAAGACAAAAAAAAAAAAAGAAGAGCAAACATTTAGGATGGCGGTGAGCAAGTGGTGCCCTACTAGAGGGAAACAGACCTAAAAGGTTATATACATACTTCCAAAGAACAAAAAATAGTATACCATTAGATTTGCAAAGTTTTTTTTATCAATTCTTCTATACTGCACACTGTAACTTTTTAAATCTAAAGGATCATTATCAGTGATAATCTTCCTAAACAATGAAGAAAAAATTTGTTTTTGAGCAGCAAAAAAAAAAAAGTCGCAAAAGTGGACTTCAAAATTATTTTACTTAAAGCTTTTAGAATATTAAGTCACAAAAATGTCATGTTGGCCTGATTCATGTTATTTTTAAAATATTATAAATAATATTTGGGCAAAGGTAACAATTTCTCCAACACCACCCTAAGCAATCTAAAATAAGAACCCCATGCTAGGGAGGTATCCACACTTGTCATTAAAGAAACACCAAAAGGACAACTAGAAACATGAAATAAATTTAAAGTTGCTAGCTAGAAAGGTATATTCCCGGGGTAAAAACTGTATTAAATTACCTGACAATTGCAGGACTTTATAAAGCTCCATGATGTCCCATCTGCAGCCCCACTCTAATTTGTCTTTTAAAAATTATTTTTATAGGAGTTCCCGTCGTGGCGCAGTGGTTAACGAGTCCGACTAGGAACCGTGAGGTTGCGGGTTCGATCCCTGCCCTTGCTCAGTGGGTTAACGATCTGGCGTTGCCGTGAGCTGTGGTGTAGGTTGCAGACGCGGCTCGGATCCTGCGTTGCTGTGGCTGCGGCGCAGGCCAGTGGCCACAGCTCCGATTAGACACCTAGCCTGGGAACCTCCACATGCCGTAGGTGCGGCCATAAAATGACAAAAGGCAAAAAAAAAAAAAAAAAAAAATTATTTTTATAAAAGGATAAGCTCTAACAAGCTTGTATTGAAGACAAAGCTGTAAAAAATAACAACAAAAGAGGGAAAATACCTAAGAAAGGAATTCTGAAAGTATGTTCACAGTTTTCAAAAACTCACACTTTCCGGCCAAACTTCATAATAAAAGACAATTCATAACTGGTAAGGAAGACACTGGTTTCCATCAATTATATCTTTGAAACATTCAGTATAATAAACGTGGAGGTTGAGGGCAGACAATTCAATAAATAAATTTCAAGGGGAACTGGGGCGGGTGGGGAGGCTATTACTATACCAAATATTGAACATAAAGCTCATAAATTCAGAGTGTTGAAACTCATCCAGATCAAGAGTGTTACATCTCAGGTTTAGAACATTTCCTTCCCTTGAACGCTGGGAATTTATGCATGAAAAGAAGGAAAGTCTACCCTCTGTCCAGATCATCCAAGATATATCTACTCAAGCACATATTTATCAGTCACTATGTATGCTCAAGAGCTACTACAAGAGTTCTGAAAATAAGACACCTCCAGCCCAATGCGGGGAGGAGACAATAATACAATATTATCCACGACAGGAGTTCCCACTGTGGCTCAGTGCATTAAGGATATTAACCACAGCTATAGCTTAGCTTGCAGCTATGGCTCAGATACAATCCCTGGCCCGGGGAAGCTCCATATGCCACGGGTTCCACCAAAAAAAAAAAAAAAAAAAAAAAAAAGCCATGACAGATGGGAGTGCAGAGATGCCTCTGAGAGAAAGTAACAAAGATCAAAAGAGATATTTGAGATAAATGTGGAATCTGAGGAATGAGTCTGCTGCATATTATTTTTAAGGTACTCATGTTGACTTCTCTAGGCTGGTCTTTTGTTGTTACTTTTTTAAGTTGCATGTGTAATTAGAATATGTTAAAAATTGAAAATATTGGAGTTCCTGTTGTGGCTCAGTGGTTAACGAATCCGACTAGGAACCATGAGGTTGCGGGTTCGATCCCTGGCCCTGCTCAGTGGGTTAACGATCCATGGTTGCCGTGAGCTATAGTGTAGGTTGCAGACGTGGCTCGGATCCTGCGTTGCTGTGGCTGTGGTGCAGGCTGGCGGCTACAGCTCCGATTAGACCCCTAGCCTGGGAACCTCCATATGCCACAGGTACGGCCTTAGAAAAAGCAAAA